>JAQPPZ010002646.1:747747-1495494 GCA_028583015.1 Wollemia nobilis
ATTCACAAAAACTAGGACACCAACCCGATTAAATTCCCGCACTCCGCATGGTCCCTGCCACTGCTGACTTGGTCAGAATACCCTGTGCGTCCATCCTTTTCATCTTCCGTGCTTCTTGGTATTTGTCCACAATTTACTGCACCCTGGGTGCCACGTGCCAAACTGGAACAAATTTTGAAAATACTGCCTATCGTGGTTTTCTTGCCATCTCTTTCTCTTTCTCCCACGCCTTCTTCTCTCTCCGTCGTGATATCGCGACGTCTCAGCCTCCCTGTGCTCTCTGTCCATTTTGGTCATGATATCACGACATGTCGCGATATCACAACCATTTTGCCTCCACGCTTGCATTTCCAATTGTCGTCATGATATTGCAACGTCACAATATCGCGACGTCACGATATCGCGATCGTTTCACCGCTTAGCCTTTTGCTTCGATTTCTATCATGATTTCACGACATCACGAAATTGGGACGTCGCGATTTCGCTACTCTTTTCTACCTCCTCGCCCTCTGCTGTTCCACTGTCGCGATTTGGTGACTGTCATGATTTTGCGACATGTCGCAAAATCGTGGCCCCTTCTCTTGTATTTTCTCTCTCCTACAAACTATCGCGATTTCACGACGTAGCAAAATCGTGATAGTTTTTGCTGTGAACTTCCTCCTTGCCTTCTGCTTTCTCTTCTTCCAACTCTTCAGCACTGACTTTTCCGAATCTTGATGCCTCTGCATCATATGTTGCTGGATGCTCCTGCATCAACTATGGGTGGAGCATTGTGTCATTCTCAAATCTAGCCATGAATAGCCCGTAGAGCTATGTGCAAAATAGGAAATTATACTAAATATGCCTACCCTTTGTTGCCACCCGTTGCTATGAAGAAATTTAATTTTTTGATAGTCGTATAAAGAAAAGAAGGAATGTCATTAATATTTTGCGTTCTCTGTTATAACTTTTTTCTTGTAATTTTTATCTTCAAAGTCATATTTTGAATAATTACAACAATCATGAGCAATGGAGGCATGAAATTTGCATCGACACCGCTAGAGAGCAACAGTAACGACAGCCACCAATGAGCAACGGGGGATGACAAGTTCGAGCACGCTATGACACTCGTCGCCATGGCCTAGATATGTGAGGGCGAGGAGGACCTCGTCCCCCACGAAGTCCATGAAGCGAGGATCAAAGACGCAGATGACATAGAGCTCTTCCAGTTTGGGGTGAGGGAAATCGGGGTGAAGGGACCGACAACGAGGGAAATGCCAATCCATGCAAGATCTACAAAATTTTGGGGAGGAGGCAACCATAGCTGAAGATCAGGATTCCTGCTGTAGCGCAAATCGCTACATGTTTTTTATCGATGTCACCGAAATTTGGAGGGTTTGGGGGAGGGATCGTCCTTGATGGATTTGCTAGGAATTCTTTCTCAGCCTTCATAATTTGCTGAACCTCTAAGGGGTTAAGAAGACGATACAAAATGCATGAGTATTTTCCCAACATTTATTGCCTTGACTCATCAATGGCCTGACCAATGCAAGTCACACATTTATGCCCCTTAGGCATTGATCCCATTGCTCGAAGCACACAATTGCTATAGTATTTAGCATTGCATACAATACATGATTACTTATCCTTCAATCGATTACTTTTCATGCATCTGTGACATACACCCTTCTTTCGCTATTGTTCTGCTTGATCATAATAAACAAGTCTCATATTAGCCATTGCTATCGATGGCAGTTATACTAAGTTAGATTCTGATGAACATGGATTATCTGACTCTGCTTCCTGTACATTGTGAAAGGTTACTGTTGGAGTTCTCCTTGCTATATTTGAAACTGGATTGACTAATCTGTGTGAAGAACTCCAAAATAATACTGATGGTGAGGCTAAAGGAGAGGTTGATGACGAATGAGGATTATCATGAACAGATGCCACAGAGGAGCTTCTAGACACTCTAGAAGTTGAAGACTCGGCAAAAGGAGAGATAATGACTGTGATCCATTATCAATGTGTTCTATGGAAGAATCAAATTCATCTACTCTTGTCAATAATTTGTCACTACCTCTTACATTATTCTGAAATTGAGGAGGGGATTCTGATTCATTTGAGAATCTATCAGTACTATCTTCGACTAACCTCCTGCATTTCTTGACGTGTTAATGGTATCCATGCATTGATCATTTGAAGTACAACTATGGGATGAAGAATGTGATTGTTCTCAAGGGAAGTGAACATCAGAGATAACATAAATGGTTGCATCTACCACTTTTGCACTATTATTGTTGTTATTGTGATTATGACTATCATCAACTTGAGCGTCAAGAGTACAATTGATGCGACTGTCACTATTGTGACGGGATGCTCTCACTGCTGCAAAACCCCAACTCAAAGGTGTCAAACTGGGTATAACCAGCCGCATAATTGGCAGTGACTTTGCCCTATCGGTGCATGACGATGACAGGCACGACACGCACATGTAATCCACCATGATGGGGTCCTTCGTGGAGGAGACCTCTCTATTCGTATGATTACCTGGCATGTGTTTTTTCATGGGAGAAGAACCGGATCATGGAGTCTACTTGGTGTTGTAAGGCTAGATGGCATCTACCCAACTACAAAAAATATATTATAAAACTTTTTTGGCAATTGATATTATAGGGAAGGCTTTTTTTGAATCTTGAAAGCCAGTGTGTCAGCATAGACATTTTCCCAAATTCATTTAGAGTTCGAGAAAAAAAATTGAGTAATCAGAGTTTTAATTTTGATTTATGGCCATAAAAAGCTTGATTAGATTGTTAGGTAGTGGGGAGGTCCCCACTCATTTGATTCCACCTCGCCACACTGAGGCATGCATGGCCTATGTGGAGGGAAATTTTCAAATGATGATGGAGTTTTTTTATTGGCTTTGTTTTTTTTTTTTTTTCACATGGAAAGTGGAATGCCTAGATGGCCCATGTAATTCCCCTACGAGGGTAAACCGATATGTTTTTATTATTCTGCTAGAGAGCGATGCTTCCAAATAGCAAGGAATATTTGCTACTTAGTGAGGTTACTATTTTTTTTCCCATGGATGGACTTATTAAGATCCGATTATAGCCATGTTTATAGTCGTTGAAAATATTTTTTCGAGACGGACACATTGGTGGTGTCCATTTGTAATTTTGAGGCTATTTCAATTAAGTTTTTTAGCCTCAAAGTTTTTCTACCTTGGAGTGCACTCTTGGTTGTACCCGACACTCCCAAGGCAATTGTAAGTGAACCTAGTATCTAGTATTATCCTCTTTCTACTTGGCGGATGCAACGGCTGGTTACCCATGCATTTTGGTAAGATGAGGTGACTACCATAAGGACACTTATTCTGGGGACTACAGGCATAGACACCCTAGAATCTATCCGAGTTTTTTTTGGATCTACTTTTGAAGACTACAGACGAAGACACTTCAAAAGATTCTCTTCTATTCTTCTTTCTTCTTCTCCTCCATATTTGGATTCTATGGCTCATTTTATTGTATTTCATGGCTCATTTTTTCTTATGTATTAAGGTGCATTTTCGATAGAGACCGACACCTTCTAGATTGAGTTCACCATGAAGAGGGATTTGATATTCAAGGTGGATCTAGTCAGTGACCTATGAGAGGCAACGTCCTCTGAGGATGACCTATAGATGCAACAGACCCAGAAGTGGCTGATCTTGAGGCACCCATGATGACCCTGAGGCACTTAGACGACTGACCCAATGGCAACAGACCCATGGAAGTGGCTGACCTTGAGGCAACAGACCGAGATGTATACACAATTCATCTAGTATTATTCATAGTTGGAGAGCCAAGCACAAATAGCATGAGCCTAGACCAAATAAGCAATAAAAGAGGATGATAGGTTGCTTTTAGAGAAGTCAACATTAAGGGGGAATGTTACCTAATGTTGAATTGTTTTTTTTCTTTAGTTAGGATAGTGCACTTTAAGGGGGAATGTTAGAATTAAAGTGCACTATGCCTTCACCTTGACACTTGTTAGTTTCTCTTGACAAGTGTCATGTGTTTCATATAGGCTTATGCCTATATATTGTAACCCTTTTTCATTTGTAAAATATCTCATTTAGTTTTTCTCCTAACAGTCACACTTTTTGCTATAAATACTTCTGCATTGCTAGTATTAACTATTGATTTTGCCCTTACATTCCTAGTGTCTTCTTCTCCTCTTGCTACAAGTTACCCTACCCATGCAATTCTATAGAAGGAGCAAGAATATACACATAAAATCAATGATTTCTAGACTGAAATGCTATCTAAGCCTTCCAATAGGATGGCTACAAGGATAAGAACCATGTTTGTTGATCCAATTTTAAGGCAAAGGACTTCTAGGTCCATGATTCCCCTAGTGAGAAAGCCTAAAACTGAGATGACATATCAAGATTATCGTATAGAAGAGCATACAAAACATATTGAAAAGTTGCCCGATGAAGATGAACTAGTAATAACCAAAGCCCACTTGGATAATTTTTATGTGAAGAATGATATATTTAAAGAAAAGGTGGGTAAGTTGGAAAAAAAATTGAAAATATATAGAAAACTATCAACAATCAGAAGGAAGTGGATAAAGCTCTGAAAAAGAAATATAAAAGTTAGCAAGAGAAGTTTCAAGAAGCTAATAAGCTCAAGAATCAACTAGGAGAGAAAAAAAGGTTGAATGAAGAATAGGCTAAGGAGATGCAAACCCTAAAGTAGCAACTCCAACTCAAAAAGGCTAAATCTTCTAGTTTTTCCAAAGTTGGGCTTAAGAAAGTAAGAAAAGAACTGCTCTTTGAAGTTCAAGATAAATGCACAAGGCTTCAACTTATTATTTATTATCTAGATGATGTCAGCCACTTAATCTAGAGTATCCAGAAAGATTTAGATAAAATTACTAGAGATCTACAGCCTATGGTAATCCTAGTAGAAAAAATCTTCAGGCTAGTGGATAGTAGACTTAGTGATTCTTCCAAGACAATCCCTAATAAATAATGGAACATTACTAGATTTGCTACCAGTATTATAGTGAAGAAGCACAAAGCACTTAAAAAGGCTTGGATATTGTATGACACAGTTGAAAGAGTAATCAAGGATGTAGTGGATGTTAACAAGGAAATGATACAAATTGGTTTTAGAGGGTTATGGATGGAAGATCACAGCTTGCTTTCAGTTGAAGCAATAAGGAAAAGTACTAGAAAGAGCTTACAAGATGAATCTAAAATTGATGCTCTAAAATAACCAATTGACCAAGAGCGGGCTTCATAAATGATCATTGATTTTACCAGGCTCAGAGACTTCATGGAAGACTTGGTAAACATAGGAAGTGGTACTTACTATGAAGACATTGGTGAACTCCAATATATTTACAAGCATATAGCAAAGACTTCCAATCCCTTAGAAGAAACCTAGAAACAAACCCTACATAATTTGAAATTAATGGTACAATTGTTTGGTGACGATGCTGGAGAGAAAAATCAAGAGCAATCTTCTCCTGAGGAAGAAGCTGAAGAATAAGCTTAAGAAGCTGAAGAGGACACTAAAGGGGCACAATATTAGAAATTTTTATTTTGTACATATATAGTCATAAGTTTTGTATTTTTTAGTTTGATTCATTTTTACTTTGACATGGTAAGAAAGAAACAATAAAAGTATGAGTCCAAAGAGACAAAAAATAGTAAGTTTTGTGTGAAGGTATTTTTATCATGTATTATAGGAGGGCTTTATAAGGAGCACATAGCTGTGTTTTTGATGGAGTAGTGAAATAGTTTTGTTGGAATGGCACAGACATTGATGCTTGGAGCATAGTCTCGATATGAACGTTTATACTCTAAGGGGTTCAATTTTTAAAGGGTAGTGTTCATATGGAAGTTATTCTTTAAAGAAGTTTTTGAAGATAAGTTTTTTGACTCATGATGCCCAATGGATAAGACTCTGAGTTCGATGGATTTGTGAGAAAATCCACTTGAGAGGCACTAGAATATAGGCCCAAAAAGGCCACATCCTTAGAAAATATTGTAAATTTATTCTAAGGTATGAAAGTTCTATTCCACACACTTTTTAGTGTATTTTGGGGCGGATCCGCAAAAAGAGTTTTCTAATATGCCCAACACTTAGTACATTTTTCACTTGGAGTAATTTCGTACATTTTATAACTCATTTAGCAGTGGACTGGCGACATGTTTTGATTCTACAAAAGTTTTGGGCGAAGATGACATCAGCATAAGGAAAAGTGCAGAATGGTGGTTGTTTATTTATTTTTTACATACTCCAAGTGACTAAGTGTTGATGAGACTAATTTCGACGATTCTATAAAGTATTTTGGTCTAGAATGGTGAAAAAGAGGTATAAAATCATAGAAGAAGTGTGGATTGGCAATAAAGAGTGTTTTGAACTAAATTATTTTTGGATTGACGACAAGGATGCATTTTACACTAGCTCCAATGTGAAATGGAGGTAAATCTATTTTACACTCGCAAGTGCGGATTGGTGACAAATGAGATTTACACTTGCTTGAGTGTGGATTGGTATTTTATAGTGTGGATTTTTGATCATTTCAAAGTCAAAGAAGAAAGAGGAAGGTTGACGAGTGGATTTCATCTTGCTTCACTCTTAATGCATTTCACTTCGGATTGGCATTATGCATAATCAAAGCTATGGAAGGTGACATCATAAATTTAAAATAGTGGAATGGTGCTTTGGTTTTCCTTGCCATTGTACAAAGTATATTCCAAGATCTAATCGAAGCCTTTCACAGGGAAGATCAATGTTCAAGATTTTTTTGATAATTCTAAAGTATTTAGAAGTATTTTCTCATCGAATTCGAACATAGTCAGTTGGGAGCTAGGAAGTTGAAGCATCAAAGGGTTTCAAGAACAAGAACCATAGGTAGTTGTAGATCGATGATGATGCAATCTTCCAAGAAGAGTTTGTAGAGTAGATGCGGTCTCTAACGGCGTGGACACCAACTATCACTAACCAACCAGCAAGTTGCAGAGGCTTTGAGTTGCCATGGCGGTCTACTTGTAGTGTATTTTTTAGAGGCCAAACCAGTAAGAAAATGCTAGCAAGGACTCTATGGTGAGCTATAAATAACAAATATTTTTAATGTTCTTTAATAATATTTCATTTACAAACTATAAATAGATGCTAGAACCACATTTTTTAGAGTCGGATCTAGTGCATTTGCTTGCCCTACTATTAATATTCTTATGAGATAATGGAAGGAGCATTACTCTGATTGTTCAACTCAAATTTGTCATCTTAATTATCTTGTGCAAGAGGTTCGAAGTCTTGAGTTGCATTTCTGTTAATACTTGAATGGTTAGTTCATTCCATATTTTGTATTACTAGTTGTGAGAGTAGTTGAAATATTTTCTTGATTAGATATGTATTGTTAGGAAGTTTATTTTTGTAAAATATAACTATTGTTCTATTCTGCTATTTCGATTATCAATATTGGATGTTGGAATTTCTTTCTGCAATATATCTCTATTTATGCTTTAATGTGTGAAGGTTTCATTAATTTGGGTAATGTTGATCTTGAGTGATGGGACACTGGAAATAGCTTATGCGAGTCATTTTCTATAGTTGACTATGCTGTTAGCCTATCCGACCACTATTTTTCATAACATTTCTAACCCTAAACCTTCTATAACACTTTTCTCAAAACCCTATTTGAGCTTTAATTGAGTAAACATAATTTTAAAGTTGAAAAGGAACCAACGTACTCTAGAGGTTGGATTGAAGTTGTCTTTGGTCCATCCAATGCTTGAGTTCCAAGCTATGACTATCGGGTGCATGCTTGGATAGAAAATTGGAATATAGACAGTTGTAGTGTTAAGTAAAACTTGATGTCAATTCTTATGAGATAATGGAAAGAGCATTACTCTGATTGTTCAAATAAAATTTGTCATCTTCATTATCTTGTGCTAGAGGTTCGAAGTCTTGAAATGCATTTCTGTTAATACTTGATTTGTTAGTTCATTCCATATTTTGTATTACTAGATGTGAGAGTAGTTGAAATCTGTTCTTGATTAGATCTGTATTGTTAGGAAGTTTATTTTTGTAAAATATAACTATTGTTCTATTCTGCTATTTGGATTATCAATATTTGATGTTGGAATTTCTTTCTACAATATATCTCTATTTATGATTTAATGTGTGAAGGTTTCATTAATTTGGGTAATGTTGATCTTGAGTGATGGGACACTGGAAATAGCTTATGGGAGTCATTTGCTATAGTTGCCTATGTTGTTAGCCTATCCGACCACTATTTTTCATAATATTTCTAACCCTAAACCTATTATAACCCTTTTCTCAAAACCCTATTTGAGCTTTAATTGAGTCAACATAATTTTAAAGTTGAAAAGGAACCAACCTACTCTAGAGGTTGGATTGAATTTGTCTTTGGTCCATCCAATGCTTGAGTTCCAAGCTGTGACTATCGGGTGCATGCTTGGATAGAAAATTGGAAGATAGACAGTTGCAGTGTTAAGTAAAACTTGATGTCAATTCGGTGCCCAAAAATACCCCTGGTATCTCATTGTAAAAGGGGGGAAAACCCTAAACCTTAAAACTCAAAAACCTAAACCCTAAAACTCAAAACCCTAAACCCTAAAACTCAAAACGCTAAACGCTAAACTCAAAATCCTAAATCCTAAAAATAAAGAAAGAAAGAACTCGAAGGTAATGGAGATAGTGGCTATTATGGGTCATTACAGTTATGGGACATCATCGAGGCAGTTACAATTTTACAATTATGGACCAAATAATCAAGTTATTTAAGAGTTTTTTTGCAATAGGAAAAAACATCAATTTTTTGCATAGTAATTTTGCAAGAGGTATACCAGTGTGCCCATCCTTGTTAGTTGTATTTTACTATGTGTCTTGTCTAGTCACCCTTTTTTCTTCTCTGTTATTGTGCAAGTTTTTTTGAGAAGTAGTTTACTGAGATCACTTCTAGTGGTTGAGGCTAGAATCTAGGAGGCTCTTTGTTACATCATTTGAGTAAAGAGTTGCAGTTCTCTATTGCATCATTTGAATGGAAAATTTATTTGTATTGGTTTAGTGAGATTTGGTTCTTTTGATTAGATTCCCATTGTAACGATCTATTATTTAATGCAATTGTGTTTCCTCCTTTCAGTAGTTCTATGTGCAAATTTTGTTTGTTCTCCCATTTACATGTTACATAATTTGAATGTGTAAATGACATTTTATTTTTTTGGCATGCTGAATCATTTCTATTATATTATTTTAATGGATGTTATTGGCTTAGTTTTATCTTCTCCCTCTTCTATATTCATCATATTTTAAGTTTAGCTACAATTACCCAATGGATAAGGCACTGGTCTACAACTTTAAGCATTAGCTAGGAGTTAATTTCAAACTTGGTAAAATTTTATGTTATAGTTTTATTTCATTTTTGCAAATCTGGATGAGCATGAGCATATGAGAAATATTGTAGGCTCACCTCTAGGATTTATTTACCCTACTCTATCTGACTAGAGTCTTAGGATAATATTTTCCCAAGTTAAAGAGATAGATCGACTAAAGTCCACAATGCTGATTGGATCAAGGAAGTCTTGTAGTGTGAAAAATCTATTAAGGGGGCAAAAATTTCCCCTAATAGTCACCATAATCCACAACCATCCTAGAAATCTGTTTGAGTCATTTTTGTATCATTTCTCATCAGAGAGGTGGGTATAAACACACCCGGTTAGGCTACATTCCACCACTATATTCGTAGTTTAGGTTTAGAGTCGTTAAATACATGAAAAAAGAAAATAAAAGAGTAAAAAAATACAAAAACAAAAAAAAATTAATACAAACATTTTAAAAAAATTCAAAAAATAAAAAATAGTCCCAAAACATCTCACAGACACATCAAACAAACATTAGCACACTAAAACAAAGAACAAATAACTATTTTTTACTTGATTGTTTTCTGTAGATAGAAAAATCCACCATCACCATCAAACTCTCGAATCCATATTCCATCCATTTTTTCCCGCTCAGCTTATGGTATTGACTCGAAGTCAATTCAAAGCCTAATATTAAGCCCAAAATCAAACCCAAGCCACATCCCAAACCACCATGGACCAATATGATTAGACCTCCCATCCATCCACTACTCATTTAACTTAGTAGAAGGTAGCATCCAAACTACCCCAAGGTAACATGTCTAGCTACACCCATCATCCCACCACCAACCCACCTGAGACACATAGCTTGGGTACTACTTACCACCACATCCCCACCAAAATTCTTGAATCCAATGGTCTAGGGACCCCTCTCTCCCAAGGCAACATCACCATCATCGATGTTGATATTACATGTGCCCTCCATGATGCCCCATTTCCTCCATTAGATTCATCGTGACCATCCCTACCAGCATTGAACATTGGAATCTATTCCATATCCCCCATGCCCCAAGCATAGATTTATGCTTGTGCAACCTGTCCTATCAAGTCACATCCTAAGTATGGCATGCCTATCAAATACTTTCTACTTGGAGGTTCTAATACCCAATCCAATGCAGGCCATATATCCACATCTAAAAATATAAACCAATACCACTAGGCCTATGTAATGCAACATCTCATTTGCTTCCATATACTCTGCCCACTTCATTCCATCTACCACAACCACCACCACAGGTGTCGAATCCCCCACCTTCCATAGCACCCAAGAATTTCTCTTTGTACAATTTTCACTTGGAGCAATTTCATACATTTTATAACTCATTTAGCAGTGTACTGGCAACATGTTTTGATTCTACAAAAATTTTGGGTGAAGATGACATCAGCATAAGGAAAAGTGCAGAATGGCAACTGCTTGTTTTTTTTTACATCCTCCAAGTGACTAAGTGTTGATGAGTCTAATTCCAACGAGTCTATAAAGTATTTTGGTCTGGAATGGTGAAAAAGAGGTATAAAATCATAGAAGAAGTGCGGACTGGTGATAAAGAGTGTTTTGAACTAACTTATTTTTAGATTGGCGACAAGGATGCATTTTACACTAGCTCCAATGCAAAATGGAGGTAAAGCTATTTTACATTGGCAAGTGCGGATTGGTGACAAATGAGATTTATGGTATTCCATAAATTTATAAAGTAAATATTATGTCAACATCTTTTATAGTGTGGATTTTTTATCATTTAAAAGTCAAAGAAGAAAGAGGAAGGTTGACGAGTGGATTTCATCTTGCTTAACTCTTAATGCATTTCACTTCAGATTGGCATTATGCATAATCAAATCCATGGAAGGTGACATCATAAATTTAAATTTCTAACCCTAAACCTTTTATAACCCTTTTATCAAAACCCTATTTGATATTTATTTGAGTCAACATAATTTTAATGTTGAAAAGGAACCAACCTACTCTAGAGGTTGGATTGAAGTTGTCTTTGGTCCATCCAATTCCTGATTTCCAAACTGTGACTATCGGGTGCATGCTTGGATAGAAAATTGGAAGATAGACATTTGAAGTGTTAAGTAAAACTTGATGTCAATTCTTATGAGATAATGGAAGGAGCATTACTCTGATTGTTCAACTCAAATTTATCATCTTCATTATCTTGTGCTAGAGGTTTGAAGTCTTGAGTTGCATTTTTGTTAATACTTGAACGGTTAGTTCATTCCATATTTTGTATTACTAGATGTGAGAGTAGTTGAAATCTATTCTTGATTAGATCTGTATTGTTAGGAAGTTTATTTTTGTAATATATAACTATTGTTCTATTCTGCTATTTGGATTATCAATATTTGATGTTGGAATTTCTTTATACAATATATCTCTATTTATGATTTAATGTGTGAAGGTTTCATTAATTTGGGTAATGTTGATCTTGAGTGATGGGACACTAGAAATAGCTTATGGGAGTTGTTTTCTATAGTTGCCTATGCTATTAGCCTATTCGACCACTATTTTTCATAATATTTCTAACCCTAAACCTTTTATAACCCTTTTCTCAAAACCCTATTAGAGATTTAATTGAGTCAACATCATTTTAAAGTTTAAAAGGAACCAACCTATTCTAGAGGTTGGATTGAAGTTGTCTTTGGTCCATCCAATGCTTGAGTTCCAAGCTATGACTATCGGGTGCATGCTTGGATAGAAAATTAGAAGATAGACAGTTGCAGTATTAAGTAAAAATTGATGTCAATTCGGTGCCAAAAAAGACCCTTGGTATCTCATTGTAAAAGTGGGGAAAACCCTAAACCCTAAACCGTAAAACTCAAAATCCTAAACCCTAAAACTCAAATCCCTAAACCCTAAACTCAAAATCCTAAACCCTAAAAAGAAATAAAGAAAGAACTCGAAGGTAATGGAGATAGTGGCTATTATGGGTCATTCCATTTATGGGCCATCATCGAGGCAATTACAATTTTTGCAATTATGGCCCAAATAATCAAGTTATTTAAGAGTTTTTTGCAATAGGAAAAAACATCAATTTTTTGCACAGTAATTTTGCAAGAGGTATACCAGTGTGCCCATCCTTGTAAGTTGTATTTTACTTTGTGTGTCTTGTCTAGTCACCCTTTTTTCTTCTCTGTTATTATGCAAGTTTTGTTGAGGAGGTGCCTAGTTTACTGAGATCACTTCTAGTGGTTGAGGCTAGAATCTACAAGGCTCTTTGTTACATCATTTGAGTAAAGAGTTGATGTTCTCTATTGCATCATTTTAATGGAAAATTTATTTGTATTGGTTTAGTGAGATTTGGTTCTTCTGATTAGACTCCCATTGTAATGATCTATTATTTAATGCAATTGTGTTTCCTCCTTTCAGTAGTTCTATGTGCAATTTTGTGTGTTCTCCCATTTACATGTTACATAATTTGAATGTGTAAATGATATTTTATTTTTCTGGCATGCTGAATCATTTCTATTATATTATTTGAATGGATGTGATTGGCTTAGTTTTATCTTCTCCCTCTTCTATATTCATCATATTTTAAGTTTAGCTACAATTACCCAATGGATAAGGCACTAGTATACAACTTTAAGCATTAGCTAGGAGTTACTTTCAAACTTGGTAAAATTTTATGTTATAGTTTTATTTCATTTTTGTAAATATGGATGAGCATGAGCATATGAGAAATATTGTAGGCTCACCTCTAGGATTTCTTTACCCTACTCTATCTGACTAGAGTCTTAGGATAATATTTTCCCAAGTTAAAGAGATAGATCGACTAAATTCCACAATGCTGATTGGATCAAGGAAGTCTTGTAGTGTGAAAAATCTATTAAGGGTGCAAAAATTTCCCCTAATAGTCACCATAAACGACAACCATCCTAGAAAGCCATTTGAGTCATTTTTGTACCATTTCTCATCAGAGAGGTGGGTATAAACACAACCGGTTAGACTACATTCCACCACTATATTTGTAGTTTAGGTTTAGAGTCGTTAAATACATGAAAAAAGAAAAGAAAAGAGTAAAAAAATACAAAAACAAAAAAAAAATTAATACAAAAATTCAAAAAAACATTCAAAAAATAAAAAATAGTCCCAAAACATCTCACAGACACATCAAATCAAACATTAGCACACTAAAACAAAGAACAAATAACTATTTTTTACTTGATTGTTTTGTGTACATAGCAAAATCCACCATCACCTTCAAACTTTCGAATCCATATTCCATCCATTTTTTCTCCCTCAGCTTATGGTATTGACTCGAAGTCAATTCCAAGCCTAATATTAAGCCCAAAATCAAACCCAAGCCACAAACAAAACCACAATGTACCAATATGATCGGACCTCCCATACATCCACTGCTCATTTAACTCAGTAGGAGGTAGCCTCCAAACTACCCCAAGATACCTTGTCTAGCTACACACATCATCCCACCACCAACCCACCTAAGACACATAGATTGGGTATTACTTACCACCACACCCCCACCAGCATTCTTGAATCCAATGGTCTAGGGACCCCTCTGTCCCAAGGCCACATCACCCTCATCAATGTTGATATTACATGTGCCCTCCATGATGCCCCATTTCCTCCATTAGATTCATTGTGACCATCCCTACCAGCATTGAAAATTACACTCTATTCCATATCCTCCATGCCCCAAGCATAGATTTATGCTCGTGCAACCTGTCCTATCAAGTCACATCCTAAGTATGGCATGCCTATCAAATAATTTCTACTTGGAGGTTCTAATACCCAATCCAATGCAGGCCATATATCCACATCTACAAATATAAACCAATACCACTAGGCCTATGTTAATGTAACATCTCATTTGCTTCCATCTACTCTATCCACTTCATTCCATCTACCACAACCACCACAACAAGTTTTGAATCCCCCACCTTCCATAGCACCCAAGAATTTCTCTTTGTATAATTTTTCACTTGGAGAAATTTCGTACATTTTATAACTCATTTAATAGTGGACTAGCGACATGTTTTGATTCTACAAAAGTTTTGGGCGAAGATGACATCAGCATAAGGAAAAGTGTAGAATGGTGACTGCTTATTTTTTTTTTACATACTCCGAGTGACTAAGTGTTGATGAGACTAATTTCGATGAGTCTATAAAGTATTTTGGTCTGGAATGGTGACAAAGAGGTATAAAATCATAAAAGAAGTGCGGATTGGTGATAAAGAGTGTTTTGAACTAACTTATTTTTGGATTGGCGACAAGGATGCATTTTACACTAGCTCCAATGCGAAATGGAGGTAAAGCTATTTTACATTGGAAAGTGCAGATTGGTGACAAATGAGATTTACACTTGCTTGAGTGTGGATTGGTATTCCATAAATTTATAAAGTAAATATTATGTCAACATATTTTATAGTGTGGATTTTTGATCATTTAAAAGTCAAAGAAGAAAGAGGAAGATTGACTAGTGGATTTCATCTTGCTTAACTCTTAATGCATTTCACTTCGGATTGGCATTATGCATAATCAAATCCATGGAAGGTGACATCATAAATTTAAAATAGTGGAATGGTGCTTTGGTTTTCCTTGCCATTGTACAAAGTATATTCGAATATCTAATCGAAGCATTTCATGGGGAAGATCAATGGTCAAGATTTTGTTGATAATTCTAAAGTATTTAGAAGCATTTTCTCACCAAATTTGAACATAGTCAATTGGGAGATAGGAAGCTGAAGCATCAAAGGGTTTCAATAACAAGAACCATAGGTAGTTGTAGATCGATGATAATGCAAGCTTCCTAGAGGAGTTTTTAGAGTAGATGCGGTCTCTAATGGCATGGACACCAACTATCACCAACCAACCAGCAAGTTGTAGAGGCTTTGAGTTGCCATGGCGGTCTACTTGTAGTGTATTTTCTAGAGGCCAAAAAGTAAAAAATGCTAGCAAGGACTCTCTGCTGAGCTATAAACAACAAATATTTTTAATGTTCCTTAATAATCTTTCATTTACAAACTATAAATAGATTCTAGACCCAAATTTTTTAGAGTCGGATCTAGTGCATTTGTTTGCCCTACTATTAATATTCTTATGAGATAATGGAAGGAGCATTACTCTGATTGTTCAACTCAAATTTGTCATCTTAATTATCTTGTTCAAGAGGTTCAAAGTCTTGAGTTGCATTTCTGTTAATACTTGAATGGTTAGTTCATTCCATATTTTGTATTACTAGTTGTGAGAGTAGTTGAAATCTGTTCTTGATTAGATCTATATTGTTAGGAAGTTTATTTTTGTAAAATATAACTATTGTTCTATTCTGCTATTTGGATTATCAATATTGGATGTTGGAATTTCTTTCTGCAATATATCTCTATTTATGATTTAATGTGTGAAGGTTTCATTAATTTGGGTAATGTTGATATTGAGTGATGGGACACTAGAAATAGCTTATGGGAGCCATTTGCTATAGTTGCCTATGCTGTTAGCCTATTCGACCACTATTTTTCATAACATTTCTAAACCTAAACCTTTTATAACCCTTTTCTCAAAACCCTATTTGAGCTTTAATCGAGTCAACATCATTTTAAAGTTGAAAAGGAACCAACCTACTTTAGAGGTTGGATTGAAGTTGTATTTGGTCCATCCAATGCTTGTGTTCCAAGTTGTGACTATCGGGTGCATGCTTGGATAAAAAATTGGAAGATAGACAGTTGAAGTGTTAAGTAAAACTTGATGTCAATTCTTATGAGATAATGGAAGGAGCATTACTCTGATTGTTCAACTCAAATTTGTCATCTTCATTATCTTGTGCTAGAGGTTTGAAGTCTTGAGTTGCATTTCTTTTAATACTTTAATGGTTAGTTCATTCCATATTTTGTATTACTATATGTGAGAGTAATTAAAATTTGTTCTTGATTAGATCTGTATTGTTAGGAAGTTTATTTTTGTAAAATATAACTATTGTTCTATTCTGCTATTTGGATTATCAATATTTGATGTTGGAATTTCTTTCTGCAATATATCTCTATTTATGATTTAATGTGTGAAGGTTTCATTAATTGGGTAATGTTGATCTTGAGTGATGGGACACTGGAAATAGGTTATGGGAGTCGTTTGCTATAGTTTCCTATTTTGTTAGCCTATCCGACCACTATTTTTCATAATATTTCTAACCCTAAACCTTTTATAACCCTTTTCTCAAAACCCTATTTGAGCTTTAATTGATTCAACATCATTTTAAAGTTTAAAAGGAACCAACCTACTTCTATAGGCTGGATTGAAGTTGTCTTTGGTCCATCCAATGCTTGAGTTCCAAGCTGTGACTATCGGGTGTATGCTTGGATAGAAAATTGGAAGATAGATAGTTGTAGTGTTAAGTAAAACTTGATGTCAATTCAGTGCCCAAAAATACCCTTGGTATCTCATTGTAAAATGGGGGAAAACTCTAAACCCTAAACCCTAAAACTCAAAACCCTAAAACCTAAAACTCAAAACCCTAAACTAAAAATCCTAAACCCTAAAAAGAAAGAAAGAAAGAACTCAAAAGTAATGGATATAGTGGCTATTATGGGTCATTCCAGTTATGGGCCATCATCGAGGCAGTTACAATTTTTGCAATTATGGACCAAATAATCAAGTTATTTAAGAGTTTTTTTGCAATAGGAAAAAACATCAATTTTTTGCACAGTAATTTTGCAAGAGGTATACCAGTGTGCCCATCCTTGTTAGTTGTATTTTACTTTGTGTGTCTTCTCTCATCACCCTTTTTTCTTCTCTGTTATTGTGCAAGTTTTGTTGAGGAGGTGCCTAGTTTACTAAGATCACTTCTAGTGGTTGAGGCTAGAATCTAGGAGGCTCTTTGTTACATCATTTGAGTAAAGAGTTGTAGTTCTCTATTGCATCTTTTGAATGGAAAATTTATTTGTATTGGTTTAGTGAGATTTGGTTCTTCTGATTAGACTCCCATTGTAACCATCTATTGTTTAATAGAATTGTGTTTCCTCCTTTCAGTAGTTCTATGTGCAATTTTGTGTGTTCTCCCATTTACATGTTACATAATTTGAATGTGTAAATGACATTTTATTTTTCTGGCATGCTGAATCATTTCTATTATATTATTTGAATGGATGTGATTGGCTTAGTTTTATCTTATCCCTCTTCTATATTCATCATATTTTAAGTTTAGCTACAGTTACCCAATGGATAAGGCACTGGTCTACAACTTTAAGCATTAGCTAGGAGTTACTTTCAAACTTGGTGAAATTTTATGTTATAGTTTTATTTCATTTTTGCAAATTTGGATGAGCATGAGCATATGAGAAATATTGTAGGCTCACCTCTAGGATTTCTTTACCCTACTTTATCTGACTAGAGTCTTAGGATAATATTTTCCCAAGTTAAAGAGATGGATCAACTAAAGTCCACAATGCTGATTGGATCAAGGAAATCTTGTAGTTTGAAAAATCTATTAAGGGTGCAAAAATTTCCCCTAATAGTCACCATAAGCCACAACTATCCTAGAAATCCATTTGAGTCATTTTTGTACCATTTCTCATCAGAGATGTGGGTATAAACACAACCGGTTAGACTACATTCCAACACAATATTCTTAGTTTAGGTTTAGAGTCGTTAAATACATGAAAAAAGAAAATAAAAGAGTAAAAAAATACAAAAACAAAAAAAAATTAATACAAAAATTAAAAAAAACATTCAAAAAATAAAAAATAGTCCCAAAACATCTCACAGACACAACAAATCAAGCATTAGCACACTAAAACAAAGAACAAATAACTATTTTTTACTTGATTTTTTTGTGTAGATAGCAAAATCCACCATCACCTTCAAACTATCGAATCCATATTCCATCCATTTTTTTCGATCAACTTATGATATTGACTCGAAGTCAATTCCAAGCCTAAGATTAAGCCCAAACTCAAACCCAAGCCACAACCCAAACCACAATGGACCAATATGATTAGACCTCCCATCCATCCACTACTCATTTCACTCAGTAGGAGGTAGCCTCCAAACTACCCCAAGGTACCTTGTCTATCTACACCCATCATCCCACCACCAACCCACCTGAGACACATAGCTTGGGTACTACTTACCACCACATCCCCACCAGCATTCTTGAATCCACTGGTCTAGGGACCCTTCTTTCCCAAGACCACATCACCCTCATCAATGTTGATATTACATGTGCCCTCCATGATGCCCCCTTTCCTCCATTAGATTCATTGTGACCATCCCTACTAGCATTGAACATTGCACTCTATTCCATATCCCCCATGCCCCAAGGATAGATTTATGCTCATGCAACCTGTCGTATAAAGTCACACCCTAAGTATGGGGTGCCTAGAAAATGCTTTCCACTTGGAGGTTCTAATACCCAATCCAATGCAGGCCATATATCCACATCTATAAATATAAACCAATACCACTGGGCCTATGTTAATGCAACATCTCATTTGCTTCCATCTAATATACCCACTTCATTCCATCTACCACAACCACAACCACAGGTGTTGAATCCCACACCTTCCATAGCACCCAATAATTTCTCTTTGTACAATTCCCATTATAGGCCACTCGACCACCTGCTATATAGGCCTTGATTGTTCTACAACAATACCAGAATCCATCCACCCAACCACTAGATTCCAAGACCTATGGTTAACCTCCCCTCACATAATAATACCAGTAGCCTTTGTAGCAACAATACCAACAACCTTCATTGTAAGAATACCAGTAGCCTTCATTGCAACAATACTAGTAGTCTCTATTGAAACAATACCAACACCCTCCACTGTAACAATACCATAAACCTTTATCACAATAATACCAACTTTATCCATTGCAATAATACCACCAACAACCTCTATCCACACCCTAATACCAATATTTGCCACCTCAATAGTACCATCAACAAACTCCACCTATGCTATAATACTAACAATTGCCACCTCAGTAGTACCACCAAAAACCTGCACCCACACCATAGTACCAAAAAACCACCGCCTCAATAATAATACCAACAACAACCTCCACCCACACCACAACATTAAAAATAACCACCCATCCAATAACAACTACCATCCATCTAGTACCAACAACCAATATAATAGCAACAACCTCCACTCATGTCACAACATCAACAACCACCCACCCAATAAAAATAACCATTGATGTAGCAACAACCTCCACTAACACCACAATACCAACAACAACCACCCATCCAGTACCAATAGTTATCGCTAGAACATTAACCTCCACCCACTCTACATTATCAACAAAAATCCATTAAACATAAAGAAATCATCCACAACCAATATTTGTTAGAATATTTATTATATCATATATTACATTAATTTCGTTAACAGCATTATAGGAGGGGTAAGTAGTTTTCTTTCTTCAGTTTAGAAACTGCCCAGCTTGATTCAAACTGCCTCAACGGAGTTTATGTAAATCTTATATAACTTCCATGAATATGAAGAGCAAGGTAATGATTCAGTTTCCAATATGGCATCAGAGCATTGAATGATTTTTGGGCTATGAATTTTTATGGGCAATGTGCTATTCAGGCAGGCACTCCATTACTAGATTCACTCCATTACCAGACGATGCATTCACGCTGAAGACTGCAATCTGAATAGCGTGGAGGAGCTTGCATTGCCGTTGTCTTCATTGCCGGTAATATCAACAACGGTAGTTTCGGCGGCCAGCAAAACCCCGGATTCTCACCAGAACCCCGAGCGGTTCATGCAGTCTCAAATCCGGCCGTGTTTCAAGAAATCAGGCGAAGAGAAAGACCTGCAACCATTTGCAGGGAGACCTGTTGTCTTCGATTCCCGGGTCGGCTCAACTCAAATCTGAGGAAGCTGGCGGTGAATCTGATCTTTTCGACGCTTGCCGGATTGCAGAGTGCAACATGAATTTTTCGTAGAGGAAGCGGTGCCATCAAAGAGGAGCAGATTGCTCATTGCCATCGTTTTTCATTTTTTCATTGCCAAAATTCAGTCGAATCCGCCTCTAAGCCCAAGAAGCCTGTCAAGGCCCCTGCTACTCCTGCCGCAAAACCGGCCACGGCTTCAAAGCCAGCGGCTCCGGCGATGAAATTAAAAAAAAAACCGGCAGCGACGAGGGTGCGGCGGCTGCCAAATCTGCCAAGTCCAAGGCAGCCAAGAAGCCTGCCAAGGCCCCTGCTGCTCCTGCCGCAAAACCGGCCACGGCTTCAAAGCCAGCGGCTCCGTTTCATCCTCTTCTAAGCGCAGTCTGTGAATGTTCATGGTGCGGTGACAGATCCGATGCCATTTGCAGATTACGATGCGGCCACGATCGTCTCTATCAGTTTTGTCCCCCTCTAAACGCATGATATCGCCCCCTTAAGCGCAGTCTATGAGTGTTAATGGTGCGGCGACAGACGATATCGCCCCCTTAAGCGCAGTCTGTGAGTGTTAATGGTGCGGCGACAGACGATATCGCCCCCTTAAGCGCAGTTTAATGTGCGGCCGGTGCCATTTGAAGATTACGACGCGGCCACGTGGCACCTCATCGCCCTAGGGTTTTTCGGGCCGCCACAGGTGTAACGTAACTCCGTTTGAAGCCCGTAGGAGCCGTGGGTTGTTTGCGTGAATTTGGAGCAAAGCAAGGGCAAGCGGGGGGGTATATTTAAAAAAAAAAACATTGACAATCAAACCCTTTCGAGTTGCTGCCAAAATGATGCCCCATCGATTCTGTTGACACCTCGAGGGCCCGGTGACGCCCAAGGAGGGCATTTTGATGCCCCGAGAGTCTTGTTGACGCCTCGTCGAGCTTGTCATTATTTTTTTTAAGACATGTAAATTGCTTATTTTTTCTTTCAAAAGCAATTGTTCAAAGGCATTATACTCTATTTTGCCCTCAAAGGTGCATTTTCGATTTTACTCGACACCTTCTTTTGTCAAATTTGGGTGCATTTTCGGTTGAACCCGACACCTATGTGAGAAGCATTTTGTGAGCATGCTTGTTTGATTATTGCATTTTTTTTCTGCAATTAAAAAAAACATCTACATCAACGCATCCACTACTTCTCTCAGCACATGTTGCACAGGTTCTTCAAAAGCAGTTATCTCTTTGCACACATTGATCATCAACACTAATTTTCTCCTAGTTTTGTTTTTTGACTTAATTACCTCCAACTGATTATTCTTCTTTCGAAGATTCTCGAGCAAGTGTCATTAACATCTCTTTGAGTGAATTTTTTACTCCTATTGCTATTGTGTTTAGGCGTAAATCCTGACGAAAGTCCTGGACTCCAAAGTGTTTAGGGGAAGTTACGCCCCACGCATGCGGATTCCTGTCTTTCTAAGGTAGGTGCCATCAACAAAGCAATCCTTTTTAGTACTGCCTATGTTCCACGTACCGTTATGATCTTCATAATACCTATAGTCTCCCTCACGTAAGGGCGGGTATTATTTTGCTTCAGTTCAGGTATAACTGGCCTGGCAACGGTATATCGAAAAGGGGACCGTTTGGTGCTATAAGGAACCCTAAACAATGGCTACAGTGCACAAGTATCTTTCAGATGCCCAATTGCTCAAAGGCACCAATTTTGTGCCATGGAAGCATAAAATGAAAGCCATTCTTCAAGTCAAAAAATTATGGGATGTTGTCAGTGGCACTACCTCTCGTCCCACCACAAGAGGGACAGATCAAGATACATTTGATGATCAGGACAGGAAGGGCCTTATGTTTTTGTTACTTGCCATAACAGATGAGGTCCAACCTCATATTTGTGATGCCACAACCAGTAAAGATGCTTGGGCAGCATTGATTACTGTGTATGAAGGGAAGAATAATTCCACTATTCTTCACCTACAAACCCAGCTTCACAATCTCACTATGAATTCAAGGGAAACTGTTGAATTGTTTCTCTGCAAAGTGGCAGAATTGAAAGCTAAACTCAATGCTATGGGCAAACCCATCACGGATGATATTTTGACATCTGTTATTTTGAGGGCACTACCACCATCTTACAAAAGTTTTATTACTTCACTCAATGTTTCTGGCAGAACATTAACTTTTGTTGAATTGGTTAATTTGCTTCAAACTGAAGAAGCCAATCAAGTACAGAAAGATGAGGAACCTGCCACTGCTCTTTCCTCTCATCAAAAGGGTTCCAAGATAGGACAGTTGCAGAAGGGAGGGTCTTCTTCCAAAGGCAAAAGCAAGCCCAATCTCCAACGAGATAAATATTGCAAGATCTGTGATATGAACAATCATGATACCAACCGGTGTTGGTTCAAAAACAAACAACAAAATGATCCCTCACAACATAAGAAAGGCAAGGGGAAGCAAAAATATCCCCAGCATCGCAACCAACAAAAGGGTCATGTTGCTTATGCAGATTCCCATTCAGATAATTCTAATTCATCTTTAGATAATGACTCCGAAAGAGCACACAAGGTGCTCATGACCCATACTGCCTCTTCCAAATCAGATGTTGTATGGTATATTGATTCTGGAGCAAGCAAGCATATGACTGGGAACAAGTCCTGGTTTCACACCTTTCACGCAAGAGAAGGCAAGCCTGTCACTATTGCAGACAATCAGGTCTATCAAGTACAAGGTGAAGGGGATGTTACAGTCACTCTCCCTGATGGAGACTGTGCCATAGAGAAAGTTCTCTATGTTCCTGGTCTTGCCAACAATCTATTATCTGTTCCACAGATGCTAGATAGAAATATGGATGTTGTTTTTCAAGTTGAAAATGAAAAAAAGAGATGTTTCATCAGTCACCAAGGTCAACACATTGCCACTGGCTCCTACAAACATGGATTATTCATCTTGGATACAGTTTCTACATCCCATACTGCCCTCATTGCCACTACCACAGTAGCTACTTCCTTATGGCATAAAAGATACGGGCACCTCAGTTTCGGGTATTTACTCGAACTAAGCAAATATGACATGGTCAAAGGGCTTCCTCAGCTTTCCTCCGTTCTCCCAGTATGCTCAGATTGTCTAGCAGGGAAACAACATCGAGTTCCATTTGAGACTAGTTCTTCTCACTCTAAGAAACCCTTGGAGTTAATCCACGTAGATCTGTGCGGTCCTTTCCCATCCAATCATGGTGGAAAGAGGTATTTTTAGCTATTTTTTGATGACTACTCCCAAAAAATATGGGTCTTCTTCCTTGCACTCAAGTCAGAAGCTCTTCTCTACTTTCGTCAATTCAAGAGACAAGTTGAGAAGGAAACAAGCTGTTCCATCAAAACCCTCCGCTCAGATCGAGGGGGGAATACACTTCCAAGGAATTTTTAGCATTTTTGGAAAAACATGGGATTAAGAGACAACTCACTACAACATATACACCGCAGCAAAATGGAGTTGCAGAAAGAAAAAATCGCTCCATAGTAGAAATGAGTCGGTGTATGTTAAAAGGAGCAAACTTAGAAAAACAATACTGGGTAGAAGCAATAAACACAACATCTTACCTACTAAATAGAGCACCTACAAGGGCTCTACAAGGAAAAACTCCACAAGAAGCCTGGAGTGGTAAGAAACCCTCAATTTCTCATCTAAAAGTTTTTGGATGCCAAGCTTTTATGCATATTCCTAAACAAAAAAGAAGGAAACTAGATGAGAAAACTCAACAATGTATATTTCTTGGTTATGATGAGTATTCAAAAGGATATCGGTTGATTGATCCTATAACCAAGAAAACCCACATCAGCAGAGATGTAGTATTTGATGAAACTTTCACATCAAATAACACACTTGTATACCTTAAGGAAGATGAACCTAAGAAAGAAGCAGCACCTCCTCAGAAGAAGGTTCCTAAATGGTATACTAGTACATTGCAAGATTCAAAATTGACATCACTTCCAGATCTAACTCTAGATCGACCTGCTACTCACAGTATGACTCAACACAAAAGAGCGATATGATGCAACATCAATAACAGATGTTGATGACCTTTGTCAACATTTTGATGATTTATCTGTGAATATAGAAGAAGATGAGGATATAGATATGGAAGATGAAAAGGTCTATCTGACAATACTAGATGAAAAAGAACCCACATCAGTCTCAGATGCACTCAGTAAAGATCAATGGAAAACTGCTATGGATGCAGAACATACATCTCTACTAAAAAATCAAACTTGGAAGTTAATACATTTGCCTTCAAGAAAGAAACCCATTGGTTGCAAATGGGTATTCAAGATCAAATATAAGGCAAATGGTGCAATAGATAAATATAAAGCCCGACTTGTTGCAAAGGGCTATGCACAAAGAGAAGGCATAGACTATGAAGAGACATTTGCTCCTACTGCTAAAATGACCACTATTCGAGTTATGTGTGCAATGGCAGCTCAATTTGGTTGGCAGCTACATCAGATGGATGTAAAGAGTGCTTTCTTAAATGGTGACCTACAAGAAGAAGTCTATATGACTCAACCTGAAGGTTTTGTAGTTCAAGGGCAAGAACAGAAAGTCTGTAAGCTGATCAAATCTCTATATGGACTTAAACAAGCTCCTCGAGCTTGGTATATCAAAATTGACAGTCACCTAGTGCAACATGGGTTTAGAAGAAGTCCTACAGATTCTAATCTATATATCAAGAACAATGGTTCTAACATAGTAATTCTAGTACTATATGTGGATGATCTGATCATAACAGGCAGTTCAGAGAGTATGATAAAAATAGTTAAGAAAGATCTCAATACCTCTTTTGAAATGACAGATCTTGGACTTCTCCACTATTGTCTTGGTCTAGAAGTAACTCAATACAAGCATTGCATACAAGTTACTCAAAAGAAATATGCCAAGACTCTAATTGATAAGTATCGGATGATTGACTGCAAGCCCAAAGCTACACCAATGGAAGCAGGACTTAAGTTATCCCGATTCGATGAATCTCCTAAAATAGATAGTACTCTCTATCGTCAGCTGATTGGGAGTCTCATCTATCTCACAAACACCAAGCCAGATCTTAGTTTTGTTGTGGGTTATCTTTCACGATTCATGCAAGATCCTAAAGTTAGCCACTGGAAAGCAAGCAAAAAGAGTTCTTCACTATGTCAGTGGTACGACTTCTATCGGCCTGGAATACAAAAAGAACAACAAGTTCTATCTTCAAGGGTACACGGACTACGATTATCCTTGGATCCATAGATGACCGAAAATCAAGCTGCAGGTTATATTTTTCACCTTGGATCCGGTCCTGTCTCTTGGCATAGCAAGAAGCAACATGTTGTTGCTATCTCTTCTACTGAGGCAGAATATCGAGCAGCTAGTGGAGCAGTCTGCGAGATCATATGGTTACGTCGCATCCTCACAAATATGGGCCTTCCAAAGAAACTTCCTTTACATTTATTTTGCGACAATCAAGGTGTTATGAATCTTGTCAAGAATCCTATCTTTCATGATCGCACCAAACACATTGACACTAGGTGTCATTTCATTCGAGATGAGATTCCAAAGCATCATATCCAGCTCCACTACATTCCCACAGATGAGCAAATAGCGGACATCTTCACCAAAGCGCTTGCTCGAGTCAAATTTGAATTGTTCCGCAATGCTATGTGTAGTCAACATTAATGTAATAAGGGGGGATGTTAGAATATTTATTATATCATATATTACATTAATTCCGTTAACAACATTATAGGAGGGGTAAGTAGTTTTCTTTCTTCAGTTTAGAAACTGCCCAACTTGATTCAAACTGCCTCAACGGAGTTTATGTAAATCTTATATAACTTCCATGAATATGAAGAGCAAGGTAATGATTCAGTTTCCAATAATATTAACAATCGTCGGTTCAACATAAAAAATAATACCAACAACCACCCCCCACACATTATCAACCTTTCACCTAGCACACATATTCAAACCCACATACACCCACCACCTATTTTCTCTACACCACCAACATCCATATTTAGGTTTCTAAGTTAGTGCATCTCACTCAACCCTTGTAGTCACTTTGGATAAATTTCAATTGTTGGTCGATAAGGTCGATAGTTTGGCATTACAAGTCATGGGTACCGGATATTAGAAAATGATGCTTAATAAATTTTATAACTAACCTATTAATCCTTTGGTACCATCACCACCATATCCTCACCTATTTATAATGCTAAAATTTGAAAAATTCAAGGGGAATGACCCCTAAGAACACATGAGCACATTTTTCAATGCATCCTATCTTATCAATGAAATTGATCCCCTCATGCTTCACATATTTTTGCTATCCTTTAGGAGATGAGCTTTAGATTGGTTCAATAACTTGCATAGACATAGCCTTTATAAATTTGAACAATTGGCCAACCTATATCTAGAATATTTTAACCTCATTATAAAAAATAAGATGACACTTACTGATCTTTAAAATATTTGCCACTTTGATGATGAGTTTGTCTTGGACTATGGTGCTTGATGGAGAGCTGTAATAATAGAACTCCCATTTTTGCTTCCCATCATGGAGCTAACTCGATTATTCACGAGGAGTTGTTCAAAGCCAATATCTCTACTATTACAACTCCAAATATATCATACACTTGAGGAGGCTTTAGTGCAAGCCAAGACTATTGAAGACATCAAAATTCAAGAGGGAGAAAAAAAGTTCAAAAAGAAAGAATGGCCAAACAAGAATTCTAAGGGCACTTCCAACAATCAATCCAAGCCCAATCAAGTTAATCAGGTGGTATTGAGTAATCCAAGAATTCCTAATAAACAACCTCAACAACCAAAACAATTACAACAACAACAATGACAACAAAAATAATTTCAACATACATCGCATCGACCAACCTACCACACCACACCACCTCCTGCCCAACTGTAAAGTCCTCCACAACCAAAGAATCATCCTAGGCACCCTACTAGAAACCCATGCAATTTCACTCTGCTTTCTAAGCCTTACTTGATCATATTTCAACAACTTTATGAATCAAAAGTAATGTCATTACTAGAGATAAGACCAGAGGACCCCAAAAATTCTAAACCTAAATCATACAAATAATATCACTACTGTGTTTATCATAGGTAAATGGGTCATGAAAAATAATTACATAACATTTAAACATTTAGTGTAGGACCTCATCGAGAAGGAGGTCATTGCCATAGATAGTACTCCCATGCTACCCAATAAGAACCTTGACATCTACTAGAAGCCCTTACCACAACACATGATAAACCAATAATTTCATGTACCACCAACCACCAACACTCCCTCAACCAAGTAAACCACCTCAACTCCATCCCACAATATCATAAATTTGTAGGGATGATCCATATCATTACTCAAAATCAATTCTACCCTAAGAAACCAACGTAATCGAGTACCTCCATTAACATACCTTCATCATCTAATTTTCCACCTCCAACAGTGTAGGCCATACCTCACCCCCATGACCAATCATATCCCTGAAAAACCACCTCACATAGAGCCTCAGAATGGTGTCAACCAAACTCTCAATTTATGAGCTCATTCAAAAATCACCCTCACATTGTGAGGCATTGATGGAAATTTTTAAATCTATTGAACTCCAAACACAAGATCCAAATACCTTTGCAAAATTTGTGGGCAACATCAGGACTTTCATGGAGCCTATAATCACCTTCTATGATTATGAGATTAAAACTTTACCAATAGAAGCACCAGATCCTCCACTACATATTGTAGATCATATAGACCATAAGTTGTTCAAGCGAGTTCTGGTCAATACCGACTCCTCGATAAATATCATAACCTTTTTTGCACTCCAGCACCTCCACCTTCCACCTTCACACATTACCTCATCCACCTTGACTCTATGAGCCTTCAATGATGTGTTATGCTCAAAACTTGGGATGATCATTCTACCTATTCAAGTAGGTGGAAAGACCATTCATACTTTATATCACATCCTTGAAGGAAAGATGCAATACAATGTCTTGCTTTGAAGACCATGAATTTAGGATATGCGATGCATCCCATCAATATTACAACATTGCCTTAAATATGTTCATGAGGATCATGTACATTGCATCCCCACTAACGAGGAACCTTTCAAACACTATAACATAATCTATAATCCATACAAGCTTCCCCTACCTTCCACACATCTATACCTTACCTTGAACTTGCCAAAAATAGCCTTCCAACCAATGTCATATCACCTTGACCCATATTTTTGACCACTAATCAACCTTTTTACATTCTTATCCTGCACGTCCCAATTCACATTTACCCCTAATTCTGCCACACTCGACTCACTACATTACCCTGGTTGCTTTGTATAGTCCCCAACCTCCACCATCACCTTACCATCCATCTACCTCCACTTCCACTCAACACCATCACATTGGGTAAAAATTACCCCACCCCATCCAACATTTATCTTCAAAAAGTACCCCTTTTTTCCCTCACATTCAATTCACACCTTCCACAAATACTTGACCAATTTCAAACAACTTACCACCTTCACCTACACCCTCATATCCCCCACTTCACTAATCAATCAATCTATTTATTCACCAACCTCAACTAACCACTCCCACTTACCCACCTCCTCCATCCACGATTGCTCAAATCATCACCACCTCCATCTATTCATTCACCTTGAAAGCTTAAAATATTCCCTCCACCAGAAAACATAATTAACTACCTCAACCCACTATTGGATAAGTTACCGCAAAATCCACCTCCATCTCTGCCAAATCCCATCCCATCACAACACCCCAAGATGCTTCTTTCTCCATGTAGCCCAAACCACCACTACCACCAAATTCATCCACCGTAGATCCATCTATTCCAAGAAACACCCCATGTTCATCCACAACATTTTTCCATTTAAAAAAGGATGTTGGAGAAATTCTCGCATCTACCTCTCAACCTGTGTAGGTCAAATTTCACATGATCAATCTAGGTATAGGCGAGTATCTAGTGCATAACCTCACATTCATACCACCAATTATCTAATTAGTTTAGAATTGCTGATGCCCACACATAGGCACCATTATTCCCATGGGTATTGCAACCAATTCAACAAATTTTTTATACGTTGGAGTTAATATCTCCTTCGATGTACCTCTTGATAAAGGACCTGAATCACCATTTTTTGGTGACACTAGTTTCCTATCAAATCCCTCCTTTCCTCTAAGATATTTTAGATGCTTTTGTTAAAGAGGATTTGTCCTTGATCACTATGATCAGGGAGCTCATCACATCTTCGAACCACACTACCAACTCCCTCAACAAAAATTTGGATTAGGGTATGACAATCATTCGATAAATGACGTCCTTGAGGTAGATTTTCAACATATCACCCTCGATCCTGAAGAGGATAGAGATGATGAATACACTGACCCTGAGTGTGTTCATATATCACCAAAAGGATTTTTCCAAGTTGCCACCATCCACACCATGCCATATGATACCAAGGAGGATGAATTGGATGAGCTACTTGAGGTAATTTTGATTGCTTCTAATAGCTTTGAAGAAGACTCTTCCTCCATAGTCCCCCTAATGGAGTTCCTAGATGATGATGATATTTATGAATGAATGTTACCTATTCCACTTCCCACTTTTCCCATGCTCCTTCCTTTGGAGTGTCCAAATGCACCAATGCATCTTCCACCTCCATCACCACCAATCTAGCCAAACCCATATCCACCCATGTTGGACCAACTCCTACCCCATGAGCATACCCTTGGGAACCCTCCCTCTAATCCACCAAATCCCACCATCCTACAAATCAACATGGTCTCTATTGACCTATTCACACCCCTTTGTAATCTAAGTAATCCATCAAATCCCATCAACATTAATCCAAGTCTTATTGATTTTGAGAATATTTCTGCCTCACCTTCCCCCACCAATTTCCTTCCATCCAACCAATTGCTCCACCAAGCCAATGTCTACATCTTGCCTACCTCATCACCCTTTTTATCCAAAGTTTATCATGTTGACATGAGTGACACTAAGTCACCCAATTTTTGAAAATATAGCATATGACATCCACCTCATTCCCACTCCTCACCAATTAGAGGAGGGTTTCCACATGCTCATTGAGGGAACCATTGAAGTAGACCTTAGTGTTGACCCGGACCACCCCCAAATGATCAAACTTGGAGAAAGTATTTCCTCCAAAGAACAAGAACATTTTGTCACCCTTCTCACTGAATACAAATAAGTTTTTGCATGGTCTTACAAAGACATGCTAGGCCTTGACCCTAATTTAGTGGTCCATAATCTCATCTTGAGCCCTGATGCAAAACCAATAAAGCAAAAAATATAGAAGCTTCATCCTACCATAGCCCTCATGGTTAAAAAGGAATTACAAAAATTGTTAGATGTGGGTTTCATTCAACCCATCGACTACCCAAAATGGGTTTCTAATATGGTACCCATTAGTAAGTCTAATGAGGGGATGCACATTTGCACAAATTTTTGAGACCTCAACAAAGTGTTCCCTAAGGAAAAATTATCACTTTTGAATATGGATACACTCATGGATTCTATCGTTGACTACAAAATGCTCTCCCTAATGGATGGTTTTTTGGGATATAACAAAATTCAAGCTAATCTTGATGACCAACATAAAATAACTTTCACATCTTAGGGGACATTTTGCTACAAATTCATGCCATTTGGTCTCAAAAATATAGGCCCTACATATCAACATTCCATGACTTATATCTTCCATGATTACATGCATAAAATAGTGGAAGATTATGTGGATGACCTCTTGGCAAAATTGAAAACATGTCATGAGCACATTAACATTTTGCACAAAATTTTTGATCAGTTACTTAAACACAAGGTGAGACTCAACCCTAAGAAATGCATCTTTTGTGTCACATTAGGAGAACTCTTAGAGTTTATAGTCTCCAAGAAAGGCATTAAATTTGACCCTAACAAATTCAAAGAAATAACTGAGATGCCACCCTCTATAAATCTCAAAGAACTACGTAGCTTACAAGGAAAAATTCAAGTGATCCGTTGCTTTATTACATAGTTATCAGATAAGTGCAAGCCTTTCAACCATTTGTTGAAAAATGGGGTTACCTTTGCATGGACTCAAGAATGCCAAGATGCTTTTGACACCATAAAATAATATCTTGCATCCCCACCTATGTTGACACCACCTCGATGAGGTGTTCCATTTCATTTGTACATATCTTCCATTGATTTTTCCCTTGGCACCATGTTGGCATAGAAGAATGAATCAAATAGAGAGCAAGCTATTTATTACATCAATCAAAATTTGGTGAGTTATAAGACCAAATATGCATATATTTAGAAGTTATGCCTAGCCCTTGCCAAAAATCCATCAAAGGCTAGGTAATCATAGACCAACTCATGGAAGCTCCATTACCAGATGATCAACCATTCATAATCGAGCTGCTTAATGATTTCATATTCAATATCATAAAGAAATAAGATCTTGTCAAGCCTAAGGATGAAGTTAATGCTGTAATTTATTTTAATGGTTCCAAATGCGAACAAGGGAAATGTGCTAGAGTTGTTTTCTTCATGGCTCAAGGAGCTCCTATGCCCTTGACATTCAAACTCGACTTCACTTACACCAATAACAATACATGAAATATGAAGCTCTAATCCTAGGCCTCTAGACTGCTATTGCCTTAGGCATCAAATGAATCAACATCTTTGGTGACTTCCAACTCATTGTTTATCAAGTTAAGGAGATATACCAATGTAAATGCCTAGTTTTGAAATAATACAAATAAACTATTGATAAATTACTTAAGCACTTTGATTGGTATGAAATCTATAACACAACTAGGTGGAACAATAATTTCATTGACACCATGACATCTCTCAGATCACTCATACCACAAAATCTTGTTAATATCACTACATGCATCAAGATCCTCACACTGTATCAATCAACTATTAAATGGGAATCTTCCCTAACTATAAAGAACATTAATTCTATTAAAATAGAGCCATACAAGGATGAATTATTGCAAATAAAGAGTTTCATAAAAATGGGTACTCTACCTATAGATTTTTCCTCAACCACTAAATGCACATTCAAACAAAAAGTGGTTCATTACACTCTCTTAGGTGATATCCTTTATCATCGTATAACTTTGATGGTGTTCTCTTACGTTGTCTTGAACCACAAGAGGTAAATTGGGTCATCTCTCAAGCCCATGATGGAACTTGTGGTGGTCATTTTAGTGGGATGGCCATCATAAAGCATATTTTGCACATGGGTTACTATTGGCCCACCATGGAATATGACTATTGCACATATGTCAAGAAGTGTCAAAATGTCAACATCATGCTAATTTAACCCATGTACCATCATAGGCATTACAACCAATTCAATACCTTTGGAATTTTTTCACAATGGGGTCTTGACCTCGTAGGAAATATATCTCCTCCATCCTTGAGGTACCATACATTCATCATCATAATTACTAAATATTTCACCAAATGGGTTGAGGTGATTCCTCTTACCAACACAACCAAAACTCGAATTGCAGAATTCATAGTCTATCATATCATTTTTACTTTGGTATACCCTCCAAGATCATATTCGATAATGACACACCTTTAAAAAATAAGGATGTTTGATTAGTTTGCAATAAATACAACATTAAACATAGTTTTTTGACACCTTACTATCCGTAAAGTAATGGACAAGTTGAGGCTACTAATAAGACTATCATTGTCATTCTAAATAAAATAGGATTAAAGATAATCATAAATATTGGTATATTCAACTCCCCTTGGTGTTATGAGCTTATTGAACAAGTATCCACACACCAACTAGGGTAACACCTTTCTCACTAGTCTATGGTGTCATGGCCATCATACCCCTTGAACTTGAAATACCATCATTGTGTATATCCTTGCAAGAATTAATCGATGATGATTCTACATGACAAGCACACTTAGATTAATTGAAACTGCTTGATGAATGATGAATCAATGCATTAGATCATCTTCGTGTTTATCAGGATAGGGTCAAAATCGCTTACAATAACAAAGTGCATCCTTAAGAATTTCAAGTAGGAGATTTAGTTCTCAAGGAGAATCAACAAAATTCAAATCTTTTGCATCACTTGCATGATAAATTTACTACCAACTAGCTTGGTCCATTCATCATCACACAAACATTTGGAATCTGAGCATACAAAATTGCTACTCTTGAGGGAATTGAGGAACTTGAACCCATAAATATCCTTCATTTGCGTGCCTTCTATTCTTAGATCATAGCTAGCATTGTACATACACAAAAAAATACAAAAACATCAAAAAAACATCAAAACAAAAAAAAAAATCAAGAGAACATAAAAAATACAAAAACATCACAATCATAAAAAAATAATAATCCAAAATACAAAAATATCACAATCACCAAATGCACAGTAAAAATCAAAATCATTAAAAAAAAATCAACCGTTCAATCCTCAGACGACTATAATCACAAATCATCGAACAAGAAGATGGCCAAAAAAAAATTCACCAAAAACAACAAGCTCTTAAATTTTCACACCGCTACAAATCACGTTGCATTCACACACATCTCATTTTTCCATCATCACCAATAAAACTTTGGTTATCGTTCGATCCATGCTTTTACCCATTTTTTAGGATTGATTTTGTCACATTAATCAAGGGCATATTCCTTATGGTATTTGTCTTGCATCATCCCTAATTATACACCATGCTACTACATCCTCCATACACCCACTTCATTCACCCATTCATAGTACCCAAATGACATCTTGTCTTTGACAAGTCTCTAGTTTGGAGACACTTTAGGTTTTTTTGGTCGCTCAACCATACCTAGTGTCTCCTTAAGACTCCATTAAACATCATTAGTCTTTGAAATTATATAGGTCTTCCTAGTGACCTTAAGTTTCCTCTAAGACCATGCACAAATCACACAATAAAATTTTTGTTCCTAGGAAAGACAAATTCATGAGTCGCTATCACCATAAAGTGAATGGTTTCCTTTGCTCATCTTATCATGCATACGAGCTAACCTTGAGAATTGGCAAAAGGACAAGTGCAAAGTCAAAAGAAAAGTCTTCAAAAAAATGAGAAATAAAACACTTGAATCCCTAGAATTATTAGGTCATTATATCATGGGGTTAACCTCCATCAGGGATATAGATACTTGACTTACAGTGGAGTATACCTTGCATGGTGATATGTATGTCACATTAGCGACCTTATTTTGTATAGACCTGTGTACGCTTATGAATGAGATATCTTATTAGCGTATGTCACAAATGATGGGTCCAAGATTGCTCAAAATTAGAAATGAACATTCATCGCACACATTTTGGTCTTTTGAGCACCTTGAATAACTTGGCTGATCTTAGCATCTTCAAGTGTATATCTGATTAGTAGGAGAGTTTGACCAGTGCCACTAGGATGTTTGAGTATCATGAAAGCACTTTCAAATTCTTCTTCTCTAGGACACACAAAGGTACAAATATTGCCATATTTTCCTCCACATAACGCAACTATTGCAAACCATTTCATCACATCCACTCACATTCATTCCACATTTATGTAAATATCCTTGGGTTGACATCCTTAATTTATTGATTCAAATCATGAATAATGATATATGTCTAAGCATTTTTTGAAAGCTAATTGAAAGTATATACATTCATTCATTGCATCCATCAAGCATTCATTCATTTAATACATCATTTCATCACATCACAAACAGACAAAAAAATACGTAACATGAATAAAAGATATCATATATATACCATCAATAAGATACATATCGAGTCTCACCCAAAGGCTACATATGTTAGAGTTATCAAAGCTCATCATCCTCATCAAAAAGAGATACAATAAAAATATAAAAAAAAATCTTGCATTGCTCGATGTGCCCATATCAACCCCTACCCCTCTCACTCTTTCCGTTACTCTTGGCTTGATCTCCTTAGGTTGGTCCACCATTGCCTCCATGTCATCAACTCTCTCCATGATATGATATTGCCCTTTATCCCTAGAAAGTTGAAATTCCTATAAAATGAGGTACATTTGGGGCTATTGAAGGATCACCCGATGCTCCACTCCTTTGACTCCAAAAATATTAGGAGGATGATAGCGATGGTATTGCTATATCATAAAAGTACTAGGGTGTTCTCTAGTAACCTCACATAGTATCTCTATCACTCTAACTTAACCATCATGTCGATGATCCTTAACTCGCTATAGGTCTCTATGACCTCTCCATTTGCAACAAATCTTGCTTTTATTGCACCACATAACACTCTATCCATCATGCATATATCTTGAATAGCAACCTACCTCACTCCTCCTTTAGGCTCTACACCTAAGCCCACAATGTATCTCACTCCTCCCAAATCTTCCACCTCTGCCACTCCCCATCTCACTAACTCCACTCCTAGGTAATGGTAGTCTCCAACTCTACTTGTTACCTCTCCAACACTTGCACCTAATCAGACATATCAACATACTCTACTACATAGTCACTACTCCCATTGTCCCCCTCTCCTCTTGAGATACCCTTTGCAACCTCCTTCCTAGCCTCTCATGATGGTCTTACCCTAGGATCCATCTGATGCTATACCCATCACCATGTAGGATCATTAGGTGACAGGTATTACCCTCAACTTTTGGCTATAATGACTATCCACCAAACCATGCATCATAATATAGAGTTGTACCAACATCCTCCACATCCATCTATACCACCTATGGTATTGCCCTTAACTTTTGGCTATAATGACTATCCACCAAACCATGCATTATAATATAGAGTTGTGCCAAAATCCTCCACATCCATCTCTTCTAGAACCACATCCACATCCACTCCAACAAGATCATACTCTAGATTGATAACAAACTCATTTTACCATTGCCTATACACTATCGGCGGTGGAGGAATACCCTATCATATAATAAAATATTGCAACACATGATTGTACTAAAAGAAATTATACTCTATCCCATGATTAACCACCATCCATATCCCCTATTGCACTCATACTAAGTGTATCCCATCCTTATACCACCTTAGAACTCCCCTCCATGGCCTCCAAATGACCTCCTCAACCCATAATCATGCAAATAAATCATCATAATACATCCATATCCATTCAAAGGGTTGATGATAACCCTCATCCTAATACTTACCCCATATCATAATGTAAGGAACATCATCCCCCATGAACCTAGGTGCTATCCAGGGTAACCCCACTGGCTTCCCAATTATGAAGTGCTCCAAGTCTAAACCTACAATAATAACTACATCCCAATCTAGACCTATCCTGGAATCATATCTCATATAACTCCCAATAGGTTTGTTCCAAAAACACTGGATCCAATGGCATCATACTATGATCCTCAATCAAATCTTGAGTCAGTCTAAGAAGGCTCTATGGGAACTAGGCACCCGATGAATCTGGTAATTTGACATTGGAAATAAATGTCATAATAATAGCATGCCTTACTATAAACTACCACAATTGATAGTGTCTATCAAACTACACACCACCACTATCCATATTAATTATCTACCACTAATCCCTATACACCCATTGCAACAGGGAATCCCGCTGATATGTAGGTGCCACCTGAATCCTTGCATGCTCCATTAGAAGCTAAAAAATATGATACATGTCCTCAAGTGTTATCATAATATCCCTAGTAGGCATGTGAAAGGTACATGTATTAAGGTCCCACTTGTCTACCAATGCCATAAAATATGTATTATCAGCATAAAAATTATCCAATATGACTACATGTTGTAGCCCAATCATCGCAAGCCAACCCCAATCATCCTCTAAGAGTCATCATCAATATTTGTACAACACACCCTTGAATCAATGCCTCGGTCTTAATAATTTCTATTGTATAACAAATAAATCACATAATCATCAACACTATATCATATATTTGCAAAAAAAAAAAAAATAAACAAAATCATAAAACCATAATTGTTTGCACACATGATGACCACTACATATCATTGTTTGATAATTGGATGATTGATAAATTAAATCATTTGATCATAAGATAACCAAATACCATCACCATCCAACCATTAGACAGTAAAAAACACAAATATTTTCAACAAACATTATAATAAATTTTATGATTAAATAGTTGGATGAAATTGATGTATAATTATCTAGACCATGGATGGTCATTAAACATCACATTCAAGCATGTAACACTACATTTTTTCAAAAAAATATGCATACACACAATATTTTGAAAATAAAATCACATTAATGCAACAATGAAAATGATTACGAGCAATCAAACACACAATTGAGTTCATTTTATCCAAAACAAAATGTGAAAGGGTAACTTTTGTTACTTACTGGCCCTACACTCCCTCCAAATCTAGCTGCTTTGCTTCCTATCACCATCCAACCCACTCCACTCGTAAATTTGAAACATCTCCATGTTAATTTTACCCTCACACACCTCACTTAGCTCTTGTTCCTCATTTGCAACAATGAAAATGACCACTTGAATGACCTCATTAACCTTTTATACCTTTCGGTATGTGACCATCTGGATCCAAGTTTTCAACCATCTCGCAAGCCCATATGTTAAAAAATAAAAAACCACACCACTTGCTAAACCTCATCCATCTAGCCATTTATAGTATCGATAAGGGTAATCACATTTTTACCATCATCCATTCCATCTTCTGCCCAATTATCACTTGAGGGGGTAAACAATTGTAGACACCAAAACAGCACCAATCCGATTATGTGACTACAAGCACTGACCGAATTGGCATACATACCCCCTAGGGCAGCCTCCAGAGGTTAAACAGTGGTCCTAACCACTCCCAAATCAGTTTTGGAAGGTCAGAGGTCAGTTTTGCACCTTTTAAGCACTTTGCTCCCTATTCGTCCCACCCTGGGATGATTAGAATCCTATTCGTCCCACCCTGGGACGATTAGCAGCAATCGCTCCAGGGTGGGACGATTAGCAGGTTTGACTGGCAAAAAGTCAAACCTTGACAAATGGCAGCCCAAATCCGCCACCTAACTCCACCTTCAAGGCATGGGATTGCGAGGGAAGGTTTCAAATTAGAGAGGCTTCAATCAAGCCTGCCCTGATCATGGAGGCCTCAATCAAGGAGGCCCTAATCAGGGAGGAATCTTCTCTCCCCCAAAAAGGCATAATGAGCCAAGTGGTGCCCTCGCATGCGCATTCAAAGGAGACCCTTAGGTCTATAAAAAGGTGAGCCTCCTCACCCCAAAAAAGAAGAGAGCTGGAGCATTTGGAGCAATGAAGTGCTGCCAAACTATACCCCCATTCCTCTTTGTGCTTCCTACATCCCTAATCTCTCTCTTCTGGAAGAGAGGTTATCGGAGTGAACACTAGGAACGCAATCCAGATCCAAAGACCCAAGAAATCAGCCATAATCCCACCCCAAACTCATCGACACAACCCCCTAGGAAGTTTTGGACCCATCCCACTTGGATTGGTGTCAAAACTAGGCCCTAAACGGTGGGCGTCCCACCCCCGGGTGCCCCCAAATTATTGCAGTCCTAATCACCCCACCCCGGAGTGATTAGAAATCTATGCATGGTTTTTTTACTATTCTTTTTGCATTCTTTTATATCTAATGTACTTATGCTGTTGTCCAAATTTCATTGCTTTCTGACATGATTTGACCTGGTTTCTGTCATTTTATGCGTCTACTAACCTACAGGGAGTGCCTTCAGATACAAGATAACCTGGGTAGAATCTGCCAAATATGACCTTCTGGGTCATCTCAAAATGTTGTTTTTAGTCTAACCACAAGTTTGCAGGAGTTTTGGAGGCCTCTGGGTAGGACATTTGCAAGGTCACTTTTTGCAGGTTTTACGATAGTCCCCAGCGTCCCACCCCAGAGCGATTAGAAATATGTGCATGATTTCCTTACTATTCCTTTTGCAATATGTCCCAGATGATATCCTAATGCCTCTATTAAATTTTGAACTCATTCTGACATGATTTGATGATCATTTTATTATTTTATGTATTAACTAGCTCGTAGGGTGCCCCTGTCACATACAGGAGAATATGGGTAGGATATGCAAATTACGAGCATCTGGGTAGTCTTATAATTACATATAATTCCTAACCCATGAGTTTTAGGTGATTTGGATAAGCATAGGTGGGACATTGGAGCGCTCACTTTGGAGAGGCCCTCGACGGGCAAACGAGCATAACGGGGCCGTCCGACGCTACTTCGATGCAAAATTAGGTGATACCAATTCTAGAAATTGTCCTTTACATTTCCATATCATTCTATAATCTACTTATCAATCTTATCACTGATATCTTCTAAGCGCCCGTTGGAGGCCTTGGGGATTGCATGTTTTTCTAGATACGCATATGCTATTAACGATTTGTTGTCTTTCTATGCATAGGATCTCACCACAAAGAATACTAGAGGGGCAGCAAGGAATGATGAACACATGGACACAAGCGGCGACAACTTTTAGCCCGCCCACTTTGAGTGTGGGCACGCGAAAGATGCTGGAAGCGTACCGTCCGATCTTGGAAGCACGGCTTCTTTCGGGCATCCATTAATGTAACAAATTATATCAAATATTCTGAGCCCTAGAGGGGGGATGTATTGTAATCATATTAAAAGCAATATCAATAAAGGAGGCCCCACTTTGTTTGCTCACATCTCGTTTCTACGTCATTTCCTTCATGCATTGCTCATCGCATTCGTAGGACTTAGCATCTATATCTATTTTTGTTTGCATCATATCGGTACACCATTTTTCTATATGCTTTCAGTGGTGATCACTGATGGGACCTTATCCCCTGCTATTAGGATCAAGTTTTTGATCCAAATTTTGTGGTTTTTCTTTGTAGGTGTTACTCATTCGGGCACTAGACTGCTACTCGTGCCACCCCGGGATGAATACGTATTCATCCCACCCTATGATGAATGCAGACCTGCTATTCATCCCACCCTAGGATGATTAGAGCTCTATGCATTTTTTGAGCAAAAACTCAGAGGCATCTGGTTTAGATAGAGAAGAGGTAGGCCTTCTGAACATCCTCTATGTTTTTCTACTTTATATTTCTGCAATTTTCTATTTTCTTTGCTTTATTTTCAGACACTTGCATAGAAAGGTTAAGTAGTTTGTTTTCCTTTCTTGCAATAAAGAAAAATAAAATAAAAACATAGAGTAAATTAAATGGAAGGAACTTGATTAGGAATGCATTTTTCTCTGGTTTGCTTGCATGATACTTGCACAAATGGCAAGTCCTCATTATAGGTTTCAAGTTCTAGTTAGGTTTTGTGATTTCCTTTTTGCTACTAATTGTCTCTGAAAGATAAAACGTACTTTAAAGCATTGCATTAGTGAAAATCATCTTTTGTTGTATGTTTTCTTTCTTTACACAATTAAAAGGAACCACACACACCACCTAATAAAATTAACATCAAGGAGTTGGTCTTAATACCCCAACACTTGATCAAGACCAACGGTGGGTTTCATCACCACCTTGGCTTGGATTTTGCATACATATACCATGATCGCGACTGTTGCTAGACGTAAATCCTGATGAAAGCTGACCAAGTGTAGCGGGGGTGATTCCCCGTGCATGAGGATAAGTCTTCTAAGGTAGGTGTCAAAAATAGAGCGATCCCCCTTCCGTACCGCCTATGTTCCACTTAATGTTCTGCTCTCGCGTACCAATAGTTTCCCTCATGTAAGGGCGGGTATATTGAGAGGTTCGGTATAATGGCCTGGCAATGGTATATTGAAGGGGCGACCATTTTGGAGATACAAGAGCCCTCATTATGCATGTATAACAAAGTTTTCTTTACAAGATTTACATAACAAAAATCAAACACACTGAACCAGATCTAGGACACACATTTAATCTATAAACAAGATAATCATTTCTTTGTTTGTGTGGTCCCCTTTTGTTTGGTATAGCATAAAAATTGTAAAGGAGATAAAAATATACATATATTTTTAGAAAAACCACCACCATGGTGTATACCCATAGCCAAGCCCAATCACGGGTAGAAGCTATGGAAAGTATGCAAGGAGGCACAAGTCACCTCCGTTATAGCCCCAAGGACTTGGTTATACCACCTTGGCAGCCTGACCCACAACATAGTCCACACTATACCACTACAGAATAGGACTATAGAGGCACCCCTTTGAGGGGCACTCCCGTTCAACAAAGACCCTCTCAGGAGGAGTACACACATGGGAAGGCCCCCTTAGACACTCATTATGAGTGGCCACTGCGCGATGAAGTGCTAGAGAAGCATAGGGTTCATAAGGAGGGCCCACATGATTATATCATTCCTCCTCCACCCCTCATTACTATTAGAACTAATAGGCCAAATCTAGAGTGCAAGGCTCTTCAGATAGGGCGAGCCAACTCTGCCCATCCCTTTCACATGTACGAAAGGGAGCACGAGGAAAACTAGTATATTCCTCAAGAGCAATACACCGCATGGGGGCAATGCGCCTCCGCACCTGCTGATTATCAAGATCACCTATTGAGGCCAGAGCCTCGGGTGAATGTTGCTAACCTCGACAGAGGAAAGTGACCCATAGAGATCTCGGATCACCATGACCGAGATAGATATGTAGGGGAGGCATCTAGGCCTCCTAGACCTAGGACGACGAAACAAATCGACTTGGCATTTGCCAAACATGCCACTCGCCAAGCGCAAATCATGCATCTTAGGCAAGATCAATAGTAATTAGAACAACTATATCATCTTAACAAAGAGTGCATTCAACGCCAGATAGATGAGTTGTTCTAGAACACTATGCATGAGAGGATTCCAACCCCTCGCATGCATAGGACAGAAATTTATGAGAGGCACAACCCCTTAGTACGAGACAGGTCTCCACGACCTTATCAAGCGTTGCCTCCAAGACCTCCTAGACCTGAGTGGGAGGCCACTCCTAGAACCAATGATGGGTGCCTTCCTCGGGCACCCATCCATGTTTATAGGTCACGCCCAAAAACTCCTCAAGAGGCCTATGAGGAATTTGAGTGAGAAGAAGAGCGGGCTGAAATGCCCTACCAAGGCAGGGGGGCGCTATCCGGCTACCCCTCCATAGGCCTCAAGTTCCTCGTAATTCACAATGGGAACAAACCAAAGAAGAGGAAATCAAATCCTCTGATGCATACAAAGCACTGCTAGAGCGCTTAGAGTCTATGGAGACTAAGACTTCAGGGCCCCAAAAGCCCACCTTACGCCAACTCCGCAGTCACCCTGTGCATCCTTCGATTTCGGCACCCCCATACCCCGACCACTTCAAAGTGCCTCAATTGGCAATTTTTAGAGGGGATGAGGATGCCCAAGAGCACGTAACAAGGTTCCTGAGTCAATGCTTTGGCATTCAGGACAATGATGCATTGCTTCTGAGAACATTTATAACCACGTTCGTAGGCCCTACCTCGGATTGGTTTACCCAGTTGCCGAAGCATAGCATCAATAATCTAGACCAGCTAGTGGACGCGTTCCTTGAACGTTTTGCCTTCAACACCAAGAAGAAGGCATCCTTAAGCGACCTAGCTGGCCTTAAGCAGTATGATGATGAGACCATGGCTGCTTATGGGAATCGATGGAGGACATTGCTTTCAAAGCTACCTTACCTCCCTCCCATGGCCGACATGACTCAAATGTTTTCAAAGAGTTGCTTAAGGTCGATCTCCATGCTATTGCAGCTGCAACAATATGCCACCCTCGAAGAAGCCCTGGTGCAAGCCAGGATAATTGAGGAGATCAAAATACAAGACGATGAGATTGCCAAGCCATGCAAGAAAGAGTGGCCCAAAAATGCTAAAACTAGGCCCACGCAACCGAAACCCATCATGGTCAATCAGGTTGCCATAACTATACCAAAGCCTGCACAAATGACACAACCCCCAAAGGCTAATTATCAAGTAGTTCCTCTTGATAACTATGAAAAGGAAAATCATAAACAAGAGCAAAATCAGTAGCGTCACCCTAGGCGACAATTCACACAATTCACGGAGTCTAGAGACTCCTTGTTTGACTGCTTGTTCATGGAAAACCTGATAAACTTGCTGGAAAGTCGACCCATAGACCCCAACATGCCAAAACCCAAGGGCTATAGGGAAGACTTATATTGTAGATTTCACCGATAGAAAGGACACGAAATCTCCACTTGTTGGAAATTCAAACACTTAGTGCAGGACTTGATAGACAACAAAACACTCATGGTAGATAGTCCCGTAGCGCTGAGCAACCAACAGATGGAGGTCTTCAAAGACCCCATGCCTGCCCATGATGCATAGGCAAAGACTTTACAAGTGAACGAGGTAACACAAAACTACCCCATGCAAGGATACGTAGGGATGATAAGCATCATGACATGAAACAAAAGATACCCAAACATGGCTGCACCCGCTGTAGCTATAGGAGATGTTCCATCAATGTCACAACCTCCACAACACCCTACGCAACCTCCCTCGCCTAGACCAGTGGCCATGATTCAGACTAAACTTACTCAAATTTTAAGGACCACATCGGCTAGGCTCTCCATTTATGAGCTCATCCAACAATCACCGCCCCATCGGGAGGCTCTGATGGAGATACTCAAAGCCATTGAGCTACAACCCCATGAAGCCAATTCTTTCAACAATTTTATGGGACATGTGAGACAATGCACAGAACCAATCATAACCTTCGGGGAAGATGAACTAAAAGTGGTGATCGGTGATATGGTGGATCCACCCCCTGCACGTCATTGCATGGGTCAACGAGATTCCATTCAAGAGGGTGTTGTTGGACACTGGCTCATCCAACAACATAATCATGACAACGACATTAAAACACCTTAAGCTGCCAGCATCCCACATTGTGGCATCCACTTACACTCTTCGAGCATTCAACGACGTGTTATGCTCGACGGTTGGCACAATTGTCCTGCCCATCCAAGTAGGACAAAAGACCATTCCTACATTGTGTCACATCCTTGAGGGTGAGATGGCCTACAATATCTTGCTAGGCCGGCCTTGGATCAGGGACATGAAGTGTGTCCCTTCGATAGCCCATCAATGCCTCAAATACACATACGAAGGGCAAGTACATGTAGTCCCAGTAGACTTAGAGCCCTTTAAGTTTTGCAATGCGGTGCAGCTGATGCCACAATCGACCCTCCCATCGACACATTTGGACTTTCAATTGAATCCATCCACACAGGGTCCGATTCTGCCTACATCCTCGCTGTTGAGTCCCTCAACTCACCAACCTGGCCCATCTTCATCATCTGTTCCTTCACCAATGATGCCACCTATGGTGGCCACACCGAAGGACAATGGGAAGAAGCCCCTAGAGGAGGTACCACCATTAGTCTCAACCATATCTACCGAAGAGGTGCCCAACCGAATGGAAGTCGAGACACCTGGTTCACCCAACATGGAGTGGACTCAGGGAGAACTCCCATTCCCTCCCCCTCAACCATCGATGATTACCATTGAGATGGCCAATACGGGCCTGGGGGAGTACCTAGTGTGGAACATTGTGGCAACACCCATGCTCGAATCCATGCAAGACATGGGGAGACCTCGCCTCCCCATCGACACTATCGTCCCTTTAGGCTACCCACAAAATCAGACCAATTTTGTATATGGGGGCCTCGAGAATGGCATTGAACCCTACCTACAAGAGGAAGAGGATGAAGAGCCATTTGTTGAGAATGTTGACTATCTGTCCAACCCGAACTTCACCTTGAAATACCTAGACCAATGTAATTGGCATGGATATGGATTGGGCAGATATGAACAAGGAATGCACATTCTTTGTCAACCGAGATACTAGATGCAATATGATAAATTAGGAGTAGGGTTCAACCACCCTTTGCCCCTCGACATCTTGGTAGAAACCATGCAAGGCCTAGGTCTAGGCAATAGGGATGGGTTGGCACAAGATCCATATGCCAATCCCAACACAACATACACATTGGGGGATTATCTCCCATTGTTAACAACAAACCTTGTTGACCTCAACAACCCCTCCCCTTTGATCGAGGAAGGGGAAAGTTCAAGAAGTAACCTCCAAGAGGGATATGAACAAGATCAAGGGGGTCTTCTGAAGATGAGTCAGATTATGAGGTAGCACCTTGGGACCCTTTTGAGTCCGATAGCAATCACTCGCAGGTGACACCCATTGACGACTATCAGGAGAACTTCATGGCAATGTTCCCCTTTAATGTTCCGATCGGGCAATTGCTACCTCCAGAGAATCCAGCCCTCCCATAGAGAGCGGAACAACCCAGAAGGGACCAAATCAACTTGCTCAAACAAAATGAGCCTCCCATGCCGGCCATAAGGCCAAGTGATCCACCGGAGGAAGAAGATCCAAATATCTTCTTCAACATCGACTACCTACGTGCCAGATTTTTGGTTTTCATAGAGAGTGAGGATAGTGATCAAGAAATGCCTAGTGGGAGGCTATACCAGCCAAGAGGGCACATAGTTGTTAGAGCCAATGAAGGCCTATGGATCTTCGATAGCGACTATGAGGATGAGACTGAGATGGCATATCTCAACCATATGAGGCAACAAGAATACCCCATAGACATCGATGATATGTTTGAACATCTAAATATGGGACCAAGGCATAGGTGGCATTTAAACCAAGTACAGTTAAACCAAGTGCTTCATCCACCACTTTGGGCATACAGGGAGCACCTCCCACCTAGAGACCCTATAGGGCCATCAGTGCCAAGGGCAGACCCTGTCCTTCTATCCACACATAGGGCCGATCCTTTTGTGCCAGTACCCACAGAGCCAGATCTGGGGTACAAGGATCACCAAGGATGTCTGAATCAACACCCACGTGGCAATGGAGACCAAATTCATTCCATCAACATGATCTCCATTGATTTAACCACCCCCATCCACAATCCAGCCGATCCAACATGACCATTGTATCTAGACCTAGATGCCATAGACTAGGATCATATTGACTCACCACCATCCCCATCAGAGTACTGGCCTTGCGGTGAGATGTTTCATTTCACCCCAGGACAGACTCAGGATATCTTCCATGCTGAAGAGGAACCCGACATTCCCAATGTAGATCTAAATTTAGCAAATGATATCCACCTGATCCCAACTCCACACCAGTTGGAGGATGGATCCCACATGTCAGTCGAAGAGATGATTGACGTAGACATCGGTTCTGATCCAATGAATCCATAAATCATCAAGTTGGGGGTAAGTTTATCCCCCAAAGAGCAAGCCGATTACATTGCCCTTCTCAAAGAGAAGAAGGAGGTTTTTGCATGGTCCTACAAAGACATGTCGGGGCTAGACCCGTAGCTAGTCACGCATAATCTAACACTTGATCCGACAGTCAAGCCAGTCAAGAAAAAGCTACGTAAGATGCACCCAACAATGGCCTTAATGGTCAAATATGAGCTACAAAAGTTGTTGGATGCATAGTTTGTCATCTACGTAGATTACCCACCATGGTTGTCCAACATGGTACCCATCAAAAATCTTGATGGGAGGATTCGCATATGCACCGATTTTTGAGATTTAAACAAAGCGAGTCCCAAGGATGATTTCCCCTTGCCTAGCATCGATGCATTGGTAGATGCTACAGCAGGCCATGAAATGCTTTCCCTCATGGATGGTTTCTCGGGATACAACCAGATTCATATCAATCCCGATGATCAACTAAAAATGGCGTTCACGATGCCTTGGGGGACATTTTGTTATAAGGTCATGCCCTTTGGCCTTAAAAATGTTGGCGCCACTTACCAACGCGCTATGACATACATCTTCCACGATCACATGCATAAAACTTTGGAAGATTATATGGATGATTTGTTGGCCAAATCTCTTTTGTGCCAAAATCATCTCGATGACTTACGCAAGATCCTTGATCGCCTCATCGAACACAAGGTTAGGCTAAACCCCAAGAAGTGCGTATTTGGCATCACATCTGGAAAACTCTTGGGTTTCATAGTCTCAAAATGAGGCATCGAGGTAGATCCAAATAAAGTCAAGGCAATCCTTGAAATGCTTCCCCCAACCACCATCGAGGCAGCTCAGAAGCTTGCGGGGTAAGGTCGCGTCGATCAAGCGCTTCATAGCATAGTTATCTGACAAGTGCCGACCCATGAATAAATTATTACACAAGGGGGTAGCATTTCATTGGGATGACGAGTGCCGATCAACCTTCGATGACATCAAACAATACTTGGCTTCATCGCCAGTATTGGCACCACCTAGACCAGGAGTGTCATTCTATTTATACATCTCAGCTATTGAGGTGGCATTGGGTGCCATGCTAGCCTAGAAAAATGAATTACATAAAGAACAGGCTAATTATTATCTTAGCCGCACCCTGGTCAGTTATGAACTTAACTATGCATACGTTGAGAAGCTATGCTTGGCGGTGGTATTTGCCACCAAAAAGCTATGCCATTACATGTTGAGCAATACGACGTATGTTGTGTCTAAGGAGAATCCATTATGGTACATGATGAGTCATACTTATCATAGTAGTCGCACGACGAAATGGATCATGTTGTTGATGGAGTTTGACATCGAATTCATTGGACAAAAGTCCATCAAAGGTCAAGTCATCACCGATCAACTAGCAGAGGCTCCTCTCGAAGATGATCAACCTCTGACCATAGAGCTGCTCGATGATGGGGTCTTCCATGTCTCAGAATCGCTAGATTCTGATGAGCCTGAGTCACAAGTCGACATAACCTTATTTTTTGATGGTTCTAAATGTGAGCAAGGGGGTGGCATGGGAATCATGTTTTTCACACCGCAAGGGGCTCCAATGCCTTTATCATTTAAACTTGATTTCCCGTGCACCAATAACAATGTTGAATACGAAGCCTTGCTCATAGGTCTTTAGACAACCATCACCATGAACATCAAATGCTTGAATATCTTTGGTGATTCATTGTTAATTGTCAACCAAGTGAAAGGGGTATTCCAATGCAAATGCCCAGTTCTATAGGCCTACAAAGCCCTTGTGGATAAATTCCTGGCAAATCTTGAATGGTACGACATCGAGGCACTCCCTCGATCATCGAATCATTTTGTGGACACTATGGCCTCCTTGGGGTCACTAATCCTGCAAGACATTTCTGGTGAGATGACAACCATTCAAGTCAAAATGTTATCGCAATCCATGATGGAGCGTGCAAGCTCTGACATAACGCCAAGAATCCACCTGATCCAGATTGAACCATCTCAGGATAGGTTCTCTCGAATCCATGATAGTCTGAATCATGCCAACTGGGGGTCTTTGTTCTCTCCAACCCCTCTTAATAGCAACACAATGCTATTTTTACAAGTTCTTTCCCGCTCAGCTTTTGCTAGGGATGAACTTCAAGAGGGATCGACCATTCATACCATCGAGGTTTCTGATCAGCAGGATTGGTACACACCCATAAGAGACTATCTCAAGTTAGGTAGCCTCCCACTTGGATTGTCGCATGCCGCGAAAATATCATTCAAACAGAAAGTGGCAAAACATGTCTTGCTAGGAGACATTTTATACCGTCGAAGCTACGAAGGAATCCTCCTCCATTGCTTGGACCAACAGGAGTCCACTTGGGCGATCACCCAAGCGCATGATGGTACATGCGGTGGCCACTTCAGTGGTATGGCCATCGCAAAGCGCATTCTTTGCATGGGCTATTATTGGCCATCTTTAGAGCGAGATTGTTGCGCATATGTGCGGAAGTGCATGAAGTGTCAACACCATGCTAACTTGACACACGTACCTTCTCAGGCCTTGCAGTCGATCCAATCGGCTTGGCCATTTTTGTAGTGGGGCTTAGATCTCATCGAAAAGATCTCCCCTGCATCGTCAGGTCATCACACGTTTATCATAATGGCCACAGAGTACTTCACTAAGTGGGTGGAAGCAATTTCGCTTACCTCTACGACTGGGCCCCGCATTGTGGAGTTCATTTTACATAACATCATATGTCATTTTGGTATTCCATCCAAGATCATCTCGGATAATGGGATGTCATTTAAGAACAAAGATGTGCGTGCTTTGACAACAAAGTACAAAATTTAGCATAGTTTTTTGACACCTTATTATCCGTAGGCAAATGGGCAAGCAGAGGCGTCAAACAAAATGCTAGTTGCCATCCTTAAAAATATGGTCGTAGATAGTCATAAGGATTGGCACATCCAAATACCACTTGCCCTATGGGCTTATCGCACTAGCATTCGGATGCCCACTGGGGCAACTCCATTTTTGCTAGTGTATGGCTCCGAGGCAGTCATGCCTCTCGAGTTGGAAATACCCTCCCTGCGCATATCAATGCAAGAGTTCATCGATGATGACACTGCACGGTAGGCCCGGTTAGACCAGCTTACGTTACTCGATGAACGATGCGTCAATGCTCTCGAGCATTTACGTATCTATCAAGAGCGACTTAAGAAAGCATACAACATGAAAGTTCACCTGAGGGACTTTCAGGTCGGTGACCTGGTCTTAAAAGAGAACCAACAAAATTCTAACTTGCCGCCCCATTTAAGGGACAAGTTCATGGCAAATTGGTTAGGTCCTTATGTAATCGATAGTAAAATAGGACCTGGAACATACCGGCTCACCTCTCTTGAAGGAATCAAGGAACTAGAACCCTTGAACATCAGTCATTTGAGGCCATTCAACATTTAGAGAGCCATGGCCCACTCCAAAAGCCCCAAGGGTTCTCGCCACCGCTTGGTCACCCAAAATGCCCCAAAGGTATCCATAATCCCTTTGGTCAAACCAAAAGCTCCAAGGGTTCTCCATCGCTTGGTCAACCAAAACACCCCAAAGGTATCCTATAATCCCTTTGGTCAAACCAAAAGCTCCAAGGATTCTCCACTCACTTGGTCAACCCAAAATGCCCCAAAGGTATCCATAATCCCTTTGGTCAAACCAAAAGCTCCAAGGGTTCCCACAATCGCTTGGTCAACCAAAAACACCCCAAAGGTATCTATAATCCCTTTGGTCAAACCAAAAGCTCCAAGGGTTCTCACCACCGCTTGGTCACCCAAAATGCCCCAAAGGTATCCATAATCCCTTTGGTCAAACCAAAAGCTCCAAGGGTTCCCACAATCACTTGGTCAACCAAAAACACCCCAAAGGTATCTATAATCCCTTTGGTCAAACCAAAAGCTCCAAGGATTCTCACAATCGCTTGGTCAACCAAAAATGCCCCAAAGGTATCTATAATCCCTTTGGTCAAACCAAAAGCCCCAAGGGTTCTCCCATCGCTTGGTCACCCAAAATGCCCCAAAGGTATCCATAATCCCTTTGGTCAAACCAAAAGCTCCAAGGGTTCCCACAATCGCTTGGTCAACCAAAAACGCCCCAAAGGTATCTATAATCCCTTTGGTCAAACCAAAAGCTCCAAGGGTTCTCCCCACCGCTTGGTCACCCAAAATGCCCCAAAGGTATCTATAATCCCTTTGGTCAAACCAAAAGCCCCAAGGGTTCTCACCACCGCTTGGTCACCCAAAATGCCCCAAAGGTATCCATAATCCCTTTGGTCAAACCAAAAGCTCCAAGGGTTCTCACAATCGCTTGGTCAACCAAAACACCCCAAAGGTATCTATAATCCCTTTGGTCAAACCAAAAGCTCCAAGGGTTCCCACAATCGCTTGGTCAACCAAAAATGCCCCAAAGGTATCTATAATCCCTTTGGTCAAACCAAAAGCTCCAAGGATTCTCGCCACCGCTTGGTCACCCAAAATGCCCCAAAGGTATCTATAATCCCTTTGGTCAAAACCTCCAAGGATCCATAAGAATCACTTGGTCCACACCCATTCGGGTTAAACCATCCATAACGAATATTCAAAAACAATAGATAATAAAAAATAACAAAAAAATTGCATCTCACTTTCATGCATAATCTTAAAAAAAAAAAAGTTGCATTAGGCATCGCATACATACATTGCATATTTGTTGGTCATACATGTCAAATGCACCATAGACTGTAATTACTCGGCAATTCCATCATTTTCCACATTTATCCATTTTGTAAATGATCCAACAAGAATAACGCCATTCACATTTTCGCCATATCATAGTCAGTTGTCTTCTAATGTCTTTAGGGTTTTCGTCATTCAATTGTCTTTAGATTTCTAGTCAAATGTTGTACAAAGTCAGACCGATTTTTACAAGGTAGAGTTTTACTTGGATCACGCCTTGTTACATAGCATCCCAACACAAGCTTAAAACACATAAAAATTCCCAAGTTGTGTGAACGAAAGACGAAACCTACAAAGTGGTCCAGGATACCATACAGTGAAAATGTTATCTCGCTCATCCCCCTATGCGAATGACCCCAAGAATGTTGAGAATTGGCAAAAGGACAAGAAAACTTCCTTCAATTCCCCAAAATAAATAGTGGTTTTCACCACTATCAAAAACCAAAATTCCAACTCCAATCAACATGAAAATCAAAAGTGCACAAATCAAAAAGCACAAGAAATAGTGATCCTAATCACTCAAAATCCAAATCCTGCTCAAAAAAAATAAATAGTGATTATCATCACTATATAAGAGCAAATATCCCAAAAATTAAAAGAGAGGGAGTAACTATTGAATCCCTAGAATTCTCAGCATTCGAAAGGTCATGAGGTGATCCTCAATCCCGATTTGGTGGATAGCCTACTGGTCACTGGTGGCAAACCTCCCGCATGATGATATATCTATCGCATTAGCTATTGGGCATATGTACAAATCAATGTTTGCATGTGGATGAGCTAGCTTATGGTATCCTAGATTGCATCATAGATTAATCCTACTAAATACAACAAAGGAGTTAGTGGAGCTAATTAGGTGATCCTCAGTACAAGTTTGGTGGACAGCCTACCTGACACTGACGGTATCCTTACGAATACCACATAAACGAACTCAATCGCACACACAGGGATGTGAAATAACTTGGTCAAACTCAAGTCTGATTCGTACCTTGTTCGAAAGTCTTGTAAGATAATGTACAGTCTTGACTAGTTAGTTAAAGCATCTGAGTCTCAGAAAAACCTTAACTACATTCTAAAACAATTGTTGTACATTTCATTACTTACATCACCATCAAAAAATACAAAACAATTATTACAAATGCAAAGTTATTCCATAAAGCAATCACATAGTACAGAAAGCCAATAAATCCTGTACGAGTCTATGGTGCCACCGCTTGTATACCAACAAATCATTCCATCCATTCCATATGCATACATCTATATCATATAGTTAAAATCATCCACAGTCATAATAGCATATGCATACATCAACATAAATAAATGTGCATAAAGAACAATAAACCATGACAAGTATATAATCAAACAAAAAGAGTCATGTATATATATCAAGTCAAAATGCCCTCAAGCTACAATAAGAAGGTCCTCTGACCTCACAAAAACCAAAAACTCAAAATCCCCAAAGCCTAGGGAGTCGGCCACCATGATCACGTAGGATCGGTGCGACTAGAACTACCCCCAGTAGTATGGGTCCTATGGGACCTCTCAGGGTGGCTACTGCCAACCCTCGCACCCTGCCCACCAACACTACCCTCACCTAGCCACCTACGATGAGATGATGTAGACTACTCAATCTCACTACCTCTCGTACGATATGATGAACCACCTCCATCAAGCACATGCAACTATCCATCAAGGCAGACAACCTCTATCTCTAACTCTATCCGATATCGACCCCACTCCATATCTCATTGGTGATACACAACCAATGCACTATCCCACTATGCCAACTGAGTCCATAGGAGATCCCTCTCCTACGTTACCTCCACCAAAGCATCTCTATGCTCCTCCTCCCATCTCCATAAGAGACCCTCCAATCATGCTATCTCACCCCCCCCCCCCCACCCCCACTCCCCCCCACTCCTCACTGCTCCAAATCGCCAAGAAAAAATATTGCAAATGAGCCCAAAACCTAGTTTTGGTCCTTATATAGGCTGTTAGGCCTGTAATCATTCCACCCTGGGATGAGCGCTCTAGTTAGTGCTCATCCCACCCTAGGATGATTACAAAATTGGTATTCATCCCACCCTGGGATGATTATAGAGCAAGAAATAAAGCAACAAAAACTGCATCCAAAAAATGCACCAAAAATAATAATAAATCTGCCGAACAAAGGTGCCTTTGCACCTGACATTCATGGCATGAAAAACCACCATCGGGGTCACAAATACTCACTATCCTACTCCCTAAGAAGGCTAGCATAGCCGGACCACTCCACGGGAAGGAGGATTTTTGATAATTTCTACCCCAATAGGCATAAAAAAAAAGGGGTCAAAACCCACCAAAAATAGGTCCGATGGTTGGAAAACTGCAATAAGCGTTCAACGAAAACAACTGAAGGCACCCTTACAAACATCATCTTGGGTCAAGCGACTCATCACTTTTCTCATTTTTGGTCATTCCCTCATCGATTCGTCGCTTGAGGGGGTAGTCACACTTAGTCACCAATCAACAAATACACACCCAATCAAGGAAATGGCATGCATTCAAAGAATCATTGACAAAGACAATCACGCTCCTGCTTGGGGCAGCAAACAAGCAATAATCACAGGCTAAACAAACACTTGGCATTCTGGAAGCATGAAGAAAAGGTTCCTCGGACAAAAGGTTGTGCCCTTTGCCTATTCATGTCTGAACAATGTCCAAGATCAAGTACACCTCACTGAAAAAGGTTACACTTGAGTTAAGCTCCTTAGCTCGTCAGAAGCAAGGATTCAAGAATGCGTGCCCTTTCCATACTTGGGGCATCAAAATTTGGTTAGGTTACTGAGAAACCCTAATCATTAAGTGCTTTGGTCATCTATTTTTTGCTCAGCATTGTGCCACACACAGCGCATCCCAAAAAGGGGCATCTATAGACACCAAAACAACACCAATCCGATTATGTGACTACAAGCACTGACCGAATTGGCATACATACCCCCTAGGGCAGCCTCCAGAGGTTAAAAAGTGGTCCTAACCACTCCCAAATCAGTTTTGGAAGGTCAGAGGTCAGTTTTGCACCTTTTAAGCACTTTGCTCCCTATTCGTCCCACCCTGGGACGATTAGAATCCTATTCGTCCCACCCAGGGACGATTAGCAGCAATCGCTCCAGGGTGGGACGATTAGCAAGTTTGACTAGAAAAAAGTCAAACCTTGACAAATGGCAGCCCAAATCCACCACCTAACTCCGCCTTCAAGGCATGGGATTGCGAGGGAAGGTTTCAAATCAGAGAGGCTTCAATCAAGCCTACCATGATCATGGAGGCCTCAATCAAGGAGGCCCTAATTAGGGAGGAATCTTCTCTCCCCCAAAAAGGCATAATGAGCCAAGTGGCGCCCTCGCATGCGCATTCAAAGGAGACCCTTAGGTCTATAAAAAGGTGAGCCTCCTCACCCCAAAAAGAAGAGAGTTGGAGCATTTGGAGCAACGAAGTGCTGCCAAACTATACCCCCATTCCTCTTTGTGCTTCCTACATCCCTAATCTCTCTCTTCTGGAAGAGAGGTTATCGGGTGAACACTAGGAACGCAATCCAGATCCAAAGACCCAAGAAATCAGCCACAATCCCACCCCAAACTCGTCGACACAACCCCCTAGGAAGTTTTGGACCCATCCCACTTGGATTGGTGTCAAAACTAGGCCCTAAACGGTGGGCGTCCCACCCCGGGCGCCCCCCAAACTATTGTAGTCCTAATCGCCCCACCCCGGAGTGATTAGAAATCTGTGCATGGTTTTGTTACTATTCTTTTTGCATTCTTTTATATCTAATGTACTTATGTTGTTGTCCAAATTTCATTGCTTTCTGACATGATTTGACCTGGTTTCTATCATTTTATGCGTCTACTAACCTATAGGGAGCGCCTTCGGATACAAGATAACCTGGGAAGAATCTGCCAAATCTGACCTTCTGGGTCATCTCAAAATGTTGTTTTTAGTCTAACCACAAGTTTGCAGGAGTTTTGGAGGCCTCTGGGTAGGACATTTGCAAGGTCACTTTTTGCAGGTTTTGCGATAGTCCCCAACGTCCCACCCCAGAGCGATTAGAAATATGTGCATGATTTCCTTATTGTTCCTTTTGCAATATGTCCCAGATGATATCCTAATGCCTCTATTAAATTTTGAACTCATTCTGACATGATTTGATGATCGTTTTATTATTTTATGTATTAACTAGCTCGTAGGGCGCCCCTGTCACATACAGGAGAATCTGGGTAGGATATGCAAATTTTGAGCATCTGGGTAGTCTTATAATTACATATAATGCCTAACCCATGAGTTTTAGGTGATTTGGATAAGCATAGGTGGGACATTGGAGCGCTCACTTTGGAGAGGCCCCCGACGGGCAAACGAGCATAACGGGGCCGTTCGATGCCGCTTCGACGCAAAATTAGGTGATACCAATTCTAGACGTTGTCCTTTACATTTCCATATCATTCTGTAATCTACTTATCAATCTTATCACTGATATCTTCTAAGCGCCCATTGGAGGCCTTGGGGATTGCATGTTTTTCTAGATACGCATATGCTATTAATGATTTGTTGTCTTTCTGTGCATAGGATCTCACCACCAGGAATACTAGAGGGGCAGAAAGGAATGATGAACACATGGACACAAGCGGTGGCAACTTTTAGCCCGCCCACTTCGAGTGTGGGCACGCGGAAGACGTTGGAAGCGTACCGTCCGATCTTGGAAGCGCGGCTTCTTTCGGGCATCCATTAATGTAACAAATTGTATCAAATGTTCTGAGCCCTAGAAGGGGGGATGTATTGTAATCATATTAAAAGCAATATCAATAAAGGAGGCCCCGCTTTGTTTGCTCACATCTCGTTTCTGCGTCATTTCCTTCATGCATTGCTCATCGCATTCGTAGGACTTAGCATCTATATCTATTTTTGTTTGCATCATATCGGTACACCATTTTTCTGCATGCTTTCAACAATACCAAAAAAAATTCACCTCAAACAAGATCAATACACAAAACACCCATTTTGGACTCAATGTTTGTCCAAGAACCTTATCTATGACTAATAATACACCCTACTACATTGGGTCTAAATGCATAATAACTCAAAATACATCCAAGTGGCTAATGTGCTAAGTCAATGTATATATGGTTTTGCATGCCTTATGATATTATCAAGGTGACAACACTAACCAACCACTTATAATTGGTTATAGCATCGTAAGAACACTTACCAAATGACTAGATCGTTTGCCAAACCAAAGCACTCATTAATTTATAAATGATAAGATTCAACGACACTCGTTACATCCATCACTAGGGCATATCACATTGCTCTTGATCTAGGGCAATCAAAGGTCAACCCCTTAAGCACAAAAGTCATCATTCATCCGCACAACCATAAGTGTAATTTATTTTTGCATCGCATTGTGTTTTAAGACAACACGATACAAAATGGGGTATTTGTAGACACCAAAATCAAGCATCTTAAATGCTAATTAATTAATCATAATTAATTAGTATATTTAATATTAAATTAAATACTCATTTTCCTAACCATTATTATTTCAATCAATTAATTAATTAAATAATTGGTTAATTATTACCTAGGCTCCCCTTCCATGTCACCTCCACCTCACTCCAGTTCCATCTCACTTCCATCATTCTAGTCATGCATGAGAAAAAGGATTACCCTCTTCCAATATTACACATTTAGGTCTCGATTGCACATTCAATTCTATATTTCACACAAGTTCAGTTTGCACACTTAGTTCACCATACACATTTAGTTAACTCTACATACATGCTTGGTGAAAATTCCAAGGAGCATGTTTGTTTTAAATTGCACACACATTTTGGTGATGACATCGAGGTGTGCACATATATCGATAATCATGAGGTAAGCTTATCTTTCTGTGCAAGTATACACTCTTTATGATAATAACAATACAAAAGAATACTCCTGGTTACATCACTTAACTAGTTGAGTCACCACCTCATCCATTCCTCCCAAAACATTCTATAAATACACCCTCTCCTACTTCATGGAGCATGAGGATGGTATATTCATTGAAGCATTGCTAAAATATTGAGCCCACTTTTCATCTAATCACCCAAGAAAATCACATGCAAATATTCTTGTCCTATGCCAGATGTTGAACACAACACTTCACACACCCAGATTTGACTTTTTATAACCATAGAATGCCATAGCCCATAATTTTCCAACCTTGAATGGTCTTCGATCATGGTCATATAGATCTAGACGGTCAACATCCAGTCTATGTGCAAACTTTTAGACATAGCATAGCGCAACCCGATGCAATACGACATAGCATGACATAGCCCGATGTAGGCTCATAATAGCAACAATAATACAGGAAGATAATATTGGTTTTTTTTACATTCTTTGCATCCATTTTGCACTCATTTATTGTATATTGATTTTGGTTTACCTTTTTGAGTCTAGGCCTCACTTCGGGAGGTCCACCATATACTACTAATATGTTTACAATTGACTTGTGCACAGGTACACAAATCCAAAAAGTAGATCTAGATGCAAGTACTTAGATTCAATGAGTAGATATAGTCTTAGGTACATAGATCCACCATATTTATCAGATCCTACTTATGACAACAGTAAGAGACTTCCGTTGTTGGTCGTCCAACCTTATAAAGTCTCATTTATCACTTGTTCGATATCTAGATGACCAGAGAACTCAGTTGTCAAAACCTCTAATGATAAAAATCCAAATGTAGACATAGACACAAATACCTTAGATATAGAAACAAATGTAGATACCTTAGATCCAACAAACTTAGATCTGATGAAGTGAAAATCACAACAAACCCACCCATCCAGTGTTGTAGGAAAAATAAGACATGTACACCATATTGTTTTGTAAAAAGTAAATCAATCCCTCAATACATGCATATAACCCCATGAGGGTCTATTTGTAATGAAAATGAGCGATAAAGTGTAATATCATTGCAATTGTTTCTTTCTTGCTTTGTTTGTTATATGGCACATCTTTTTATCATCTACAAACAAATAGTTGGAAATTGGAAGAAGAAAAATAAGTGGAAAGAGGTGGACAAAATGGAGGAGGTTGAGGAAGATAAAATATCTAAAAGATGAGGGATGTGGTTACATGTACTTCATTTTAACAATATTTGTCACCATGGCTGAAATCCCTCCTCCTGACCCAATATTCTTGGCAATCACCTCTATGCTACCTATGGTCCACCCTAATATTGAGGCTACTCCTCTCGTTGCCTCAACATAACCATCCACCACTCCTACACTAGGCTCCCATATTTAAGTCACCTACCATGCATAAAACTCTAGAGTAGTACCTACATCCATATTAGGTATAACTATGACCTCTTCTAATATGGTATCCAATAGAGCCTCTCTCAATCATGCTTCATGATCTCCCCTCATCCTCTAGATAATAACTGGTGGATCCAACAACCCTTGTCATAGGCTAAATTGGTGCACTACCCTTGAGAATGAAAAGAACTCCACTTAACTCACATATCGACTGATCACCCATCTTCCTCATCTAACTTGGGCTAACTCCACCACACCCTCTATCCATATTGGTCCCCCTCTCCATGGCTACAAAATCATATCCACCGAAACCATTCCATCCAACTTATCCTTATGGTATAACTCATCATCCTCATGTGCTCACCTCCCTTACCTCTCTCTATTAATATTCCATTGCAACACATATGGGACATCCTCACCCATCAATGTATGTGCCTTATAGAGAAAATCCCTTGGTCTCACCATGGATATGTGCTCCCAAGACCACACATGTAGTAGCAAGCTACTACTTAATGTTGACCATTGTATCCTATTTAAGGCATGAAGCCCTCTAAAGGTCTATGCTAGTAGTTTTGGCCCCCATTCAAATAAGATCCTATGCTCAACCATGTCACACACCACATCAATCATATTCGAGGGGAAATTGACCCCTAAAGTATCTAGTAATGTGTAGCTCGTAACCAATAACATTACTGTTGTATGCCTATTTGAAAACATCTTGTCATTCCAATAATGCTCATAGGGGACTCCCCCATCATGATCCATGGCCTCCCACTTATCACCAAATACTCTTTGTAGGATCCCATCTCATAGATCCTTGCTTATTGCTGCCATGATCGTCATCCTAGATATTAGAATTTAATATATATGATATATATCCTTAAATTTGATCATCATTTCCCCTATAAAAAAATGAAAGGTGTTCCTATCTAGGTCCCACTGCTCATATAATGTTGATAGATAGGCATGGTTGGTATGTACTATTGCCATCTTCCCTAATCCATAAAATTCTATATTTTTCAATCACACGCTATTTATCATTAGCCACACCTATTTAAAATCATCCAAAAAAGGGTGAAATTGATGTTGCAGGTGCACATTTTTCACCTGCATCCATCCATTCAAACAACAAATACAAAACTAGTCCTCTACAAGGCAAATCCAAAAAAAAGAATTTCGTACATTCATATGGATCCATATTAATCACAAAAAAATGTAGATTTAGATACCCATTTACCCAAACCTATCCCCCATGCAAATTTTTCCCACTAAAATGCATCCAAAGCATTCAAAACACACACACACATTCACGCATAAAAAAACATGCATTCAACATCAATCAAGCACATACACCCAAATTTATTTCTTACTTTTTTCTCCCACACAATGCTAACCATTCTATGCATTTTCTATGGTTTCATTTCACTAAGAAATTATTCCCTAGGGTTTATTTTTAAAGTCTTAGTGCATCAAAACTAGGGTAAAAAAATTTTACTTACTGCCACTGCACTCTCTCCAACACCAACACTCGATGCACCTCCCACCATTTTGCTCCTTTGCCTTCAAAATCTGAGAGTGCTCTACTTCACAAGTTCACTCTAACCCCTATCCATATCACTCCTTCACATGACGCAAATGATAAATACGCTATGGAAATGCACTTATATAGCATCATTCTTGAGATTCGCACACCAAGGTGTGAATATGATTTTCCAACCTCTAATGGCATCCACACACTTTTCCATCACCATATTTGTTTATATTTCTCATTTTCTTTCATTCCACCAACATATTCCTCATATTATCAAATGACTCATTACCATCTTCCACTTATTTCAACATCAACTCATCACTTGAGGGGGTAGACATTCAATAACCAAAAAGTTACCTTGTGCATGATAAATAATCAAATACTCAATCTTGGATATCACATATATCCTCTAATATTTACATAAGATTATCACAAGCTCTCATTTTCTAGGGGAAAAAAAAGCATAATTTTTCCTCTCAACAAAACTCCAATTCAAATGAACATTTGGTAGGCCCAATGCTTGAGTCTATATATTAATCATGGATTACCTTCCTCGAAGTGGCAATCATAAGACCACTTGCGAATGAAGCACCTCAAAAAATATACCTAGGGCTGAATAGTTTACCAAATCAAATCAAGCTAAAAAATCTATCAAAGGTAAAGTTTCAAAGACATTAGTCCCTTCCACAATTGGGACATTTTACATAGATCATAAAGCAAGACAATCTTACATCTCCTCTCTCAAAGCAATCATTGTGGTATTACAAAAGCCGTAGTCAACCACAAATTATCCATCATCAAATCACTTCTCTTATAATCAATTATAAATCTTCAACAACTATTCATCACAATTCTTCCTATCCAAAATCAAACCATCAAAATGGTGTCATAATTCTTTACAGCACCATGTATTCACACAATGCAGTACAAAAAAGGCCAAATGTAGACACCCAAAAGTTACACATTGCCACTTCTCCCATCATAATGATTGATAAATTTGTAGAACCCACAAAATTTGAATATATTATCCCCAAAACACTATTAATTTATCAAAATCACTTTTCATGCACTATTCACAAGCCCCCTTGGGCCACTTCAGCCCTTTCTATGCTTAACTCTAGGTCCTCATACGACAATCATCTTATCTTAACCTTGGTTAATATCTACCTTGGTCAAAATCCACCTCATAGTCAAACTTCACCCCATGGTCAATCTAACCATGGTCAATCTGATTCATAGCCACCTCACCTAGTCTACTCTTTGACTAGCCTAGCCTCCACCTCACCCATTGAACCCTAGCTAAACCTATGGTCAACCTAATCAGGGTTAATTTTAACCCTTGATCCACACATTTTCCCATGTGTATTTAGGATCTTACATGACATTTGGAGACTTTTGTATCCCAAAGCATGTGAGAAATGTTGAGTCACCCTTCAACTCACCCAAAAGTCAACATATAACCTAGGATCAACCTAACCCTAGTTAGACTTAACCCTTGATCCATTTCAAATCCCCATGTGCATTTAATTTCATAAATAACTTTTGAATATTTTTTAGATTTTAAATCATGGTTAACCCTACTATGGTTAGGATTTAACCCCAAATCCACTCCACCTCCCGATGTACATTTATGACATGCAGGTGGGTGAGGGATTCTCTCCCAGAAATGCACTTATGAGTCATGCCACTTCTAGGGACACATTGCAAGGGATACCTCATAGAGGACACCTAAGGGGACACTTCACAAGACACCTTAGCCCCCCTAACCTTGGAAAAATCTATAAATAGAATGCTATTTCCTCCATTTCTATCAACACTCATTTACATACCCAAACTCTACTAAAATTAGCCTAGACCACCAAATACATTACAGAATCACTCATAATTACTCAACATCACTCACCGTCCATCCCCACATGGAGACCCATGTGAACCTGTCATAATTCTTTATTACTTTGTAGGTTGCTGTCAAAACTTGTAGATTCAAGAGGTGACTCAATGGAGAAAATAAGTGACAACTTCACCAAAAAGACTTCTACAACAAAGATTTTAATTTTTAGAAAACATATTTAGGTTCACATAGAATGGTACAAATCAAAGCATTCACACGTTAATGTTTGAATCCCTATATCAACAAGCTTTTCATCTTAAAAACTCTATCAAAGTTTACAAAACTAGGTAAATGATTTTATTTTGTCAAAATTCAATATTTTCAAGTATTTTGATCATGTTTTAACTTAGTTTAAGAGTATTTTTTATCTATAAACATGAGGAGTTTGATCAGGATAGGCTCCCAAATTTTCTAACAAATTTTTATAGGGTTATAAAAGTTTGAAGGACCCATATAGCTAACAGTGGCCCATGAGCAGGAAGCCCACTCACACTGAGGAATACAAGGAGAGATTTTTCTAGTTGTTTGACTAGTGCAACTCAAATAAGACTTCCCTTGTGGAAGATACCATCTTGTAGCCCTAAAAGAGAACCTTTGTGAAAGTACTTGTTCTTATAACCCCTTTTATTACCAATATACAAAACAACTATTTTATGTGTACTTCATTTTCATTTATGCCTCTTGTAATAGTTGTCTCAATATTAGCACTAAGTGCTCGTGCAATGGCATGAAATGTGTTGGATCTTTTGTCTTCTTATGGACAAGTGATACTGGTAGTGGTTGTGATAGACATATATATATCATTTCTTCTATATAATGTGTGTGCATATCTAATATAGGCATTTAGACTAATACACCCTTATTCATATTTTACCTTATGGATCATACATATTATGGCTATAATTAAATTTAGTTGTTTTGCTTTGGCCATGAATTCCTCCAAGGTAATATCCATGGTTTAGCATGATTCTTCTATAGATAAACATCATGTGCATAAGAATACTAATATTGGTGCTAGACCTCACTATTCACAAATTAGAATGGGGTTCCAGGAGAGAGCATTTCCTTCCATAGGCACCACTTTTCTATCGGTAATTATTGTCAATACACGAGACATCAATATGATGATATTGTTGGCCTAGGTGGCTAGGCAAATGCCAACTTATTCATCTTATCATGAGAGCCTTAAAGCATGTATACCACTAATTCGAGGAGACATGATATTTACTACCATGAATTATCCTCCAATGTGTCCTTGGGGGGGTGTATTTGGGTCAACTCCAGTATGTCCACCCCTATTTAACATTGGTTGTACATACTATTTTCCATGTTATGATGTGGTTTGAGATTGATTGTAGGGATTCATAAGTAAAAATGAACCTCAATAGATGCAATTTTCTCCATTCATGGCAATACCCAGAGTTCAATCATTAACATGTCATGCTCTTGAGTTAGCATTGGAGACTAATAGTTCTAAAGTGGGGAGGAATGATGAGGAAAATAAATGATAGTTGTAATATTTTATTAATTAGATTAATTAGTTTTTTTTTTAAATCTCTCATGTATCTTCTCACATATAATAGGCAAAAATATGATATAATCTTTAATTTAAGCTTATCTTGTAAAGACACCTAACGTGAGATGGTATGCATTTAATAAGCATACATCTAGGATAATATTAAATTATAAGGGCCTAAAATTACCTATATAAACATTTGAATATACTTGGGATGAATTAGTTGCTACCTTGAAGGCTATATTTTACCCCTTTAACTATGATGATGATTTTCTCATTAAATGGCTTCACCTGAGATAAATAAGCCATATGATAGTGCATGATTACATGTATCAATTCAATAGGTTGCACATCTTGATCCATAGAATAGATCAAACACAAAATCTCATTATGAAGTTCAAGAGTGGACTTCAAGAGAACTTATTTAGGGAGTTGAAATAAACTTCATGACAGTTGATGTAAATTTAAATCAATACAACTTGCAAACGGGAAACATGTTGCCCAATTGAGAACATCTCGACCCTCCTTTTTTAGTCAAAACATATAAAAACTCAAATTTGTAGTCCCAAAACCATTTCTTAGTAGAACATTTCTTCTTATCCTTCTTCATATTATTCATATTTCTCTTCTTATAATCCTTCTTCTTTTGATTTTATGAAGTTTTGTACTCATTGTAAGAGGAAGGATCATGAAAATTCTCAATGTTTTTAGTTAAAGAAAAATAATTTGATTGTATAGTCTCTTGATGAAGAAACTTAGAATATTTCCATCAAGTTTTTAGAGAAGATACAACCTAAAATTATTTAAAAGGTAGACTCAATAATTTCACCTTAATCATCACTCTTTTGTAAAGGACTATGACATTTTACTCGTCACCCATATTCACCTTACTCATAACTTATCTGTAGATTGTATCATTAATAATGGATCATTGAGAAACTTGATGGCAAGGTCCATTGATGAAAAATTACAACTTCTGATGAGCCTACATCCTCACACATATTCACTTGGTTGCAAGGATATTGACACCACCTCAAAGATCATACATGCTTGCACTCTATCATTTACTTTTGACCCGAAGTTTATGGATAAAGTTGTAGACATGGAAAATTGACCCACCAAAGTGAGTCAATATCTCTATAACCATTGGGAGGAACCTCAAACTTGTCCAAGAACAAGCTTATACTTCTCTTACTTTCCTCTAATTTTTTCTAAAATTGCGGCCGACCCTTATGGGGCATGATTTTGACAAGTTAAGGTTTTCTCTTAAAAACCCTATTTTTTGGGCCAAGCCTCAGGACATCAATCCTCCCTTAGGTTTTACCACTATTTTACCCTCCAAACCTCTTATAAATAGAGGGTTTAGATCCTATTTTTGACCCATAAGTTTTCTCTAGAGCTTTTCCTAATCAATTTTTAAGAAGTATTATTTCAAGTGCTCTCTAGCTAACATTTATTTTGGAAAGCACATCTTCTAACAGGATCAAGTGTTCTATGGTGTTTTTCTATTGCTCTATTTCTGATTTGTTACTCTTGGTGGACAAGTGTGGGAGCCTTGGTGAAGAATCTACCATTTTGTGTAGGACTTCATCCTTTTGTTTACTCTTTCACTACCACTAGGTTTATTCTTCCATTGTGTTATTTCTAAAGTCATTTATTTTATATTTGTATTGAAATTCACACCCATTTGTTATTTTTGCATTTCTATCCCGAAATCATGGTCGGACCTTATAAGGCATGATTTAAATAGAATCCAAAATTGTGGTCATACCTTATGAGGTATAATTTTTGTTTCTACAATTTTGGGAGTGAGGTTTCACTCCCAAACCCTTATTTTCACTTGCATGTTCTATTTAGACCATAGCACTATTATCTACCCTTTATTTTTTGTACTATTTCATTTCACTACATCTTGTATTTTTCATTTATAAAAAGGTTTATAATCACTTTTATTTTTGAACAGTCAACTAAAAGGACCAAGGGGGCTTGATTTCCGTGCCTCCAAGCTCAATATTACAATGGCCTAAGCAACCCCCCAAATGTTGATCAAATTTTCTAGGGTTTTGTGAAAATTGTTTTATAGGTTTTGAAGTTGCTTGGATATTATGGACATAAGTAAAACTTGAGGTCAACCATAAAATTAGATAAGTGTTCTAAGTTAATCTCTTAGGCTATTTGTTGTTTGCTTTCTACCCATTTTCAAAATCTAGATCTTAAACAAAAGAGAAAATATTTTGATTATATTATAGGCATTTGAAAGAGAAAGATATATAGTTTGCATTCTAGGGTTAATTCTATTTGTGCATTCCAATTAAAACCTTGATAAAAAGAAAAATATCTATTTTATATGTTAGGGTTTAGTCATCATTGAAAATCAAGAATAATTCTAGGGTTAGTCTTTGATTTCTTGTATTGCCCTTTTATTTCTTGGCTTATATTGTAGAAATACCAAACATAGGTGATTGATTTAATATATACATCAAACATCTCCACACTGAACTTGGAGCGAGTAATAAAGTCGTTCTTGGTGAACCTTTCAATCCCCAAGCCCTCGAGTGTAGAGAATATAACACACCCCCATGGTCACATCAGCTTTGAGTTGATCCAACCGAGAATCATATGCGATAGGGAAATTTTCCCTCTCTAAATATTTGGTGAATCTAACATGAAGGCACATCTTAGTGGCCAAGATAGAAAGCTTCTTCCTTTTATTTTTATTTCAAAAACATTAAGCAAGACCACTAATTTTGTTTGCTTGGAATTAGAAAAAATTAAAAATATATTTAAATCTTCTTATGTGTTTGGTTAGTGTTCTCCTCTATCCTTTATCTTCCTCCTAATGGCTCCCAATACTAGGAGTAAGCAAAAGCTTTTATAAACGGATCATATTTTTCAAGAAGATGATAAAATTGATAGGGAGAATCATGATATAGATATAAAATATGGAGAACATGAAGAAATTGGTACCAAATTCGATCCTCTTGAGGGGTCTAATGGAGGCTTCACTTTCACATCATTTGATCATATATGGGGTTTTATGAAATATCATAGGGAAGCTTTGGTTAAAGTTATGAAAGAGGAAGCCTGACTTGAAAGAGGTGGGATGCCCCCTCTTCCAACCATCTCTCCTAGGAATGTTCATAACAAACACTTGTTTGAATCTTCACATCATGTTAATACTTTTCATAAACCAACATATGCTACTACCATGACCATCAAAATTGGTTTAATTCCACAAGTTTCTCCAACTAGTAATGCATATCAAGATTATGTTCAATTTTATCATTCTACCCATCTCAAAATTCATGCTTTTATTTTACCAAATGTTAGTTACCCTCCATGTCAATATATGACATCATAACCCATACCATAATAGTGTCAATACCTCCAAAATTATCCAACTTACTATTGTGGAGTTTCCACAACCACCCCAAAATTCTTGGGGACCCACTTGTCATATTTTGATATGAAAGGTTTTTGGTTTTCTTTGGTTTGTAAGAATAGGGATGTTTGACCGTTTTGTTTTAATGATTTTAATTGCTTTGGTTATTTGATATTTAATGATTAATTAATCTAGGCATTAATGCTTAGATTAATTAAAATCCATTTTGATGAATAAGAGTTTAATGTTCTTCATACTATCTAAGGTGATGGAATGTGTTTAACAAAGCAAGGCCTGACCTAAAACAAAAAGAGGATACAAAAGGTTCAAAGAAATTGAGATAGAATCCAATATGCTATTATCTACCTAATATAATTGCATTAGCTATATTATGTACATAATAGTAATATTTTTAATATTATGTTATAAGGTTCTAAAATATTATCATTATAATAATATTATTATGATTATATTATAATGTTAGTATTATAATAATATTTTTGTGATTATATTATTCTAAAATGTTATTATTATAATAATATTATTATATTGTATATAATAATATTATTATAATATACTTTATAAAATATGTGATAATAATATTTACGATAAGGTGAAGTTTAATGTCGTTTCGTTTGATTGTAAATAAGGCGATGGTGGCTATTCCAAAACATTCAAAGACATGAGTGGATAGTCCAAGAACGTTCAGTGCTATGGCAACAAAGCTTCACGGAGCAACATCAAAAAAGAAGAGGTAATCCAAGATGGCGTTAGGGTTTCAGAAGAATAGCATGAAAGGCACCGAAGTTTTCAGTGAAATGGCCGAGAGGCAGAGGTGTGCCATTGAACAAGGAAGGAAGAAGCGTTATTAGGGAAACCTATGATGCCAATTGACAGATTTAAAGGCCGATATCAAAAATAATGGAAGGTATTAGTGTTGCATATGTTTCATTATGCTATGGTAGCATGAGTGTGAGAGTAGGGAGTTGAACAATGCCATGGCTGCATAGGTTTGGCAACACCATGATGTCGATGGCAACATCGATGGCTGCGTAGGTTTGGCAGCACCATGACAATGATGGTAGCACTATGGCTGCGTAGTCTTGGCAGTAGCATGGCTACATAGGTTTGGCAGCACCACAACATCGATGGCAGCTCTATGGCTGCGTAGCCTTAGCAACACCATGGCTACATTGTTGGTAGCACTATGGCTATGTAAGTTGGACAGTGCCATGGCTGCATAGGCAATGTGATGGTTTCATTTGGTTATGTGGAAACCAAAGTGCCCAGGATGGGGGAATGTCATCCTAGTCCTTGGGCACATTGGTATGGCTTAGGAGAAATACCATCGGGTCTCGGCCTCAAAAAGTGATAATGAAAGTTTCGTTGAATAAGATTGGCCTGTATTATTTTAGTTAATGTGAATGTGGTTTGATCACATTCAATGTTTTAAATGAGGTCTAAAATCGTAGGGGTTATAAGGTATATTTAATGCTTTTATGATTCGTTTGATGGATGTAAAGGAGTATTCTTGGGTAGAATGCTTATAAGAGAAAGGGGAGATATAAGGAGTCATGCAGGGTTATGTTTTTGTTGTTAGTTTTTTTTTTTAAATAAATAACATTTAGAAGTGTTATGTTTATTAAATCACAAAAAATGATGATGGATTATTTTCTTATATCCATTCATTATTTTGGTTGTGAGAGAAGATGAAGCGAAAGGACTTCTAAGAATTATTTATACCTTGCTATCCTACCTTTTTCAAGGGGGTCTAGAAATGATGTAACATTCCGAGAAAGCAATAAATAAAGAGCATTTTTCAGATTTTGAGAGGGTAGTAAACTTCTATGAGCAAAATCAAAAGGAGGGTTTTTATCATAAAACTAACATTTTTAGTGTCTTATCATTTCTGCATTTTAGTGACTTCTAGCCATTTTCTTATGTCATGAAATGGTTTGCAATAGGCAAAGGTCAAGATTATGCAGTTTATTTATGTTTCCTTTGAGTCTCGCACTTGATTTAATGGTATTGTGCTTATTTTGCAGGTCCATTTATTTAGGTTGTTTTATGATTACCTCATAACTTGGGATTTTGTAGGGAGGAGATTGCTAGACTAATTTAGAATTTGAATTTTTCAGCTAACCAAATTTACATGTTTATTTCATTTACTGTTCTCAAAGTTTATTTTATTTCAAGCATTCCATTCTGGTCCATCCAAAATTTTAGTTTCTTTCATTTCCATTCTAGTCCTTTTCCAGAATTTCTGCTAATTTCTTGTTAGTTTCATTTTTTCTGGTCCATTTCTAGAATTGTTAAGCTTTCAAGTTATTTCCATTATGGTCATTTTCTAGAATTTTTGCACCTCCAAGTTTCATTAATCTAAAGCTTTTAGATAAAACACATGGTTTAGGAGGGATACTAACCTACTATTTCACATTAAACTAAGATAAGAAATGAAAGCTAACTTTGCTAACTTTGCTAACATTGCTAACATGCTAACTTCTACTAACCACTATTAGGGTAGTGGCATCAACATAAGGAAGATAAAATGAACCCAACTATATAAAATTTACTTCATATTAAAGGCACGAGCATTAAAATGAGGTGGACAATTCCACATTTTGTCATTTGAAACCTTTTAAATGAAGATAAAATACTCTACTAACAGGGATTGAGGGTAGCACTAATTTAAAAAAACCCTAAAAAGAACTGCTTTTATTTTTAGTTAGATCTTTCAAATCACTAAGCATTGTTTAGAACCAGTAAAGGCCCCTTGTTTATGGTCACATGCATTATTGAATTATTTTTGGCACTATTGTAATCTTTTAGATATTTTACCAGAACCTTGGAGAAGTTGAATGTTTGTCATTTGGTTTCTTTTCAAGAGAGAGTTTTCTATTCAATACTCTACATGTGGTGGTATTTTGCAATTGGGAAAAATATACACTCAACATATTTGGTGCTAGAAGGAGGGCCTTATTTTATTCTTTGTGATTTAGTTTTTTTCTAATGCTAACATGGTCAATTTTGGTTCAACAGTATTGTGTTTGCAGGTGCAACACTTTACTCTTGACTAGTTTGTGAGAAGCCTTAATAGAATAGAATTGAGTTTTTCCAAGTTGGACCCACCTAGATGCATTGCTACTAGGTGTAAAATCACTGAGGAAACCATTTTTCAAAGTCTTCTTCCAAAACTAGGAAACTAAGGTACAAAATATAGGATATTAAAATCCCGTCCAAGCTATTTGATACGTTAGGTTTAGAGACACTTTGCCAAGATTTGGAAAGGCTAGCTCTCAAACCTCTGAATATGAATAACTTCAGTGGATGTGCACCCATTAGTTCCACCATAAGAGGTACATCAAGTGTACCCATATACGTCATCCTGAGTGTATCAACTACTTTAGTAGGATCATTACCTTTGGTTAATATGGCCCAACAACAACATCAACAACAACTAGTTCCCTGGTTTGGTACCCAAAGTTCTCCATTAAGTATACCTGGGGATGTCCATGACATACCTAGGCACCTTGAGATGTCTATCCCTAAGTTTATCCATGATGGTCCCATTTCAGCTAAAGAGCATGTTCAAATTTACAAGGACCATATGATTAGGCAGGGAGTTAGTCATGAAGACATCGCTTGTCGACTCTTCCCTAATAGCTTTGACCAAATGGCTCATGAATGGTACAAGAATCTTCTTGCAGGGTCCATTACATCTTGGGCCTAGTTGGAAGCTACATTTGTTAATCAATTTACGTCATTTCTAGATCCTACTATCATTTATAACCAATTCGTGTCATGAAAGAGGTATCCTAATGAACCTATCAAAATATTTAATGCCAAATTACAAAATATTTACACAAACGTGACTCGTCACTATGCAATAGACGTTGCTATGGTATTGCAATTATACCTTGTAACCTTAGATCCAATGAAAGCCATGTTTACCAAGAGAAATCCTCAAGTTACAATGTTGGCCTTAGCCTATGCTAAAGCCATGACTATTGAGCAACAAATGACACCGCAAGGTGGCACTATGCCTCAATTTCTTGTGTTAGGGCAATATGGCCCTTATAATTAATTTTTTATGATGAATCAAGCTGTGACACCTCATATGCCCATGATAAATGCTTTGCCATATCATCGGTCATACCCATTCGCTCCCACACTTCCATATTTTTTGACATACTTTAGTGCTGCTATTCCACCCACTCCAAAAATGATGGCTGCTAATCAGATAACCTTGCTAGGATTTGAGGTGAGTAGTATTCAAGATTCAAATGCCTATCCCATGGTTGTACATCTTCAGGCCAAGGGTCCATGGTGGACCCAAAACACCCAGAGTCAAACCTTAGTGCCTAATCCAGAGGTTGCTAATGTCAAAAATATCAATGGATCTAGGGTTGTCATGCCCTAGCCACAAGGACCCAATTATGAGCTAGAAGAGCTCAAGAGAATGACCATCAAGTAGGGCAATGACATCATTCAATTACAAAAACAAGTTTCCCAAAATCACATGCCCAATAGAAACCACGACCATAGGAGAACAGGACCGTACAATACACAACCTAATAATGGGCGTGTACCCAATCCAGTAGCCAATAAGGCTGATACGTTAGAATATTATGATGAGTCAGAGTCATGTGATGAGGAAATGCATCACTGTTGCCATATAAATTCAGACTCTTTAGTGTTTGAAGTCATTCATTATTTAGAAAATGATGAGATGGAGGAAGATATGAATGTGTTAGGAGAGGAAGAGGATGAAGATTTGGAAGCCTAGGCTGCTAAACATTTTGGGAAAGCTAATAACAAGTATTTTACAAGGAGTTCTAAGGATCCTAAAACATCCTCTACTCCCCCAAACAACCCTTTAGTTCCTCCTGATACAAAGGTGATGTGAATCCACCAACTCCATTTTTGGAAGCACCTAGGATAATGCCAAAAGTGTCAAATCCTGGAACATCCACTTATGACTTGGAAGAAGATATGAAAAGGACCAAGGCCAATATATCAATATATGAGGTCTCTCTATTTTTGGGGCAGGATAAAATCATGGGGAAGAGATTAAATTCCCCGAGTCAAATTCATGAGGTTAAATCTGTAGAACCCCAACTTGTTATGATGGAAGAGAAACCAGAGGTACCTCCTTTTCTCATAACTGTTAGGATTGCAGGCAAGAATTTACACAACTGTTTGATTGATTATGGTGCCTCGACCAACATCATGCCTCTTGAGATAAGCCAAAAGCTTGGACTTAAGCCTGTTCATTCGAATAGCAAAGTGGTACAATTAGATAGATCTATGGTGGATGTAATAGTTGTTGTAAAATATGTCCCATTTTAGATCAACTCAGAGCCTAGGGTCCAACATTACATGGATATCCTTGTGCTAAATATTGCTGCCAAGTATGGCATGGTGTTGGGCAGGGATTGGAGCAGAAATATCAATGGTTATGTGGTGACTGATTCCTCCCATATGTGGTTGCCATGGAGAGGAGTTGCAAACCAAATTTGGGTAGACAGAGAGCCCAAACTTAGGGAAATTATTATAGAATATAATAAATCCAATGATATTTAGTTTACTAAAACATAATTAGGGGTTTAAAATTTTGACATAGAGGACATAGCCGAAGGGTCCCAAAAATAATAATATTTACCATTGTGCTTCGGAAGAAAACAAGAGGGTGTGGACCCTAAAGTTTGATGGGTCCAAATCAAAACAAGGTGCTGGAGTTGGGGTAGACCTCACATGTCCTGGTAGTAAGCCTTTTCTTGATGCCTACAGATTACAGTTCCCGACCACCAATAATGTGGTAGAGTATGAAGCCCTAATGTTTGGACTTTAGTTGCCCTAAGAGAAAAGGTAAAATGCCTTAAGGCATCAGGAGAATCAGAGTTAGTAGTCAAATAGGTCAAGGAGCAATATACCTGTGGAGACAAGAGGTTGAACCTCTATAAAACCAGAGTGAGGGAATTAATTAATGATTTTGATGCTTTCAATATTCCCTCATCTCAAGAAAAAATAATAAAATGGTTGATTTGTTAGCCATAGTGTCCAGCATGATTTTGCCTTTCGACCATAAAAAATGTAAAAAAATTTCCATTGAGTTAGTGCTTTTCCCATCCATACCAGATAATTTCATGAACTTACAGGTCTTTGATAGTGATAGACACATTTTTAGTTTTGTCACTAATTATGGTATACTTGAAAATCATGTTATAGAAAAATAAGAGAGGAGGCAAGGAGAAGTAGGAACAATCAGAGTCTGGAACAAGATTCCAAGTGATAGGGCCTCTCTAGAAATGTTGTTTGATATTGGATATCAAAAGAAAAAAGAAAGAAAAATACCATCCCCCAAGAAATCATGTAATTCAATCAATTTGGGGAGTGGAGTAGATTCATGTGAAGTGTTAATTTCAAAGGCATGCACACAATGAGAGAAGGAATCAATAGCTTAGGTTTTAAGAGAATTCATTTATTGCATAGCTTGGAGTTATGAAGAGCTAAAAACTTATGACTCGAATGTAATCATGCATACTATTCCTCTGAAGCTTGATTCCAAGCCTTTTAGACAGAGGCAAAGACCAATTAACCCAATCCTAGAGCCCTTGATAGATAAGGAAGTGAAGAGGTTGCTGGAAGCCAAAATGATCTTCCCTATTAGGCATTCCACATGGGTGGCTAATATTGTCCCTATTAGGAAGAAGAGTGGAGAGATTCGGTTGTGCATAGATTTTAGAAATTTGAAAAAAGCTTACCAAAAATATAATTATCCATTACCCACCATTGGTGAGATACTCCAAAAGGTAAATGGGTCTGAAATGATGTCATTATTGGATGGATACTCAGGATATAATCAAATTATTATACATCCAAATGACAGGATGAAGACGACATTCACCTTGAAGTGGGGAACATTTTCCTATAGGAGGATGTCGTTTGGTTTTTTGAACACTGGAGCCACTTTCCAAAGAGCCATGGATTTTGCATTCAAGGGGCTCAATGGAAAGTGCATTATTTTCTATGTGGATGATAATTATGTCTTCTCCAAGAAGATGGAAGATCATGTTAGAGACTTGAGAAAAGTGCTCCAAAGGTGCAGGGAACATGGAATTTCCCTAAATCCAAAAACATGCATCTTTGGGGTAACGAAGGGTAAGCTGTTAGGACATGTCATTTCAAAATATGGTATTGCTATAGACCCAGAGCAAATAGCCAATATCTAGGATATTACTCATCCCAATAGCAAAAATGAGTTTAGGTCCTTTTTTCGTAAGATTAATTTTATGAGAAAATTAATTTTAGGTTTTACTGAAATCGCCAAGCCCCTAAATGACATGCTAGAAAAATATGTTTAGATAAAGTGGACCAGTGAGAATAGGGATGCCTTCATAAGAATAAAGGATGCTATTTCCAAAGCCCCTGTTCTCATTAGTCTATAAACCATTTTATATTTACACATTTGCTTCAAATCATTCTTTTGCAAGTGTGTTAACTCGAAAAAGTGAAGACAACATTGAAAATCCTATAGCATTTCTGAGTTCTCCTTTGAAGGATGTAAAACTAAGGTATTATGTCCTAGAAAAGCAAATGTATGCCTTGTTTAAAACTATAAAAAAATTCAGGCATTACATTGTGCATAGTAAAGTTTTTGCTATAGTTCCTGACTCGGCAGTAAATTCCATGTTCTTACAAAGTGAGCTAGGTGAAAGAATGGGTAATGGCTTTCCACCCTTCAAGAATTTAACTTAGAGATAAATCCCATGAATATAGTGTATGGAAAAGGTTTGGTAATGGCTATCACATAAATTGAACCTTTAATAACGTGCCAAAACTACGAGGTTAATGATATCACTACAGAGGAATGGTACGTAGATATTGTATATTTTTTGTTGCATGGTAAGTGCACTTCTTATTTGAATTCCACTCAGTGTATGGTACTACGTTTAAAATTAGCTAGATTTTTGATTAAATTTGGTGTGTTGTATAGGAAGAATCACAAAGGAATTTTCCTTTGTTGCATTACTCAAGAGGAAGCAACCCAAGTACTCAAAGAATTCCATGGTAAGTATGGAACTAGACATGGGTCAGCAAATGTGATAGCACACCAAATTATTAGAGTTGGGTATTATTGGCCCCACTTGTTTAAAGACACACATGCACATGTAAGAACATGTCACATATGCCAAGTAGCAGCCAACAAAGAGTGAAATACAACAATGTCATTGCATTCAGTGGTAGAGATGATACCATTTGCACAATGGGAACTAGACTTTGTTGGGGTGATAAATCTTAACTCGTCTGATTCCCATAAGTTCATCCTCACTGCTACTGATTACTGCACAAGGTGGATAGAGGCTATAGCTACTAAGAATACCACCTCCGAGGTTGTGATTATATTTCTAGAGAAAAATATAGTCACTCGTTTTAGAATACCTAACTCCATAGTAAGTGACAATGGTTCTATATTTTTCTCTTTAGAATTTACAAATTGGGCATACGAAAATAAGGTGAGCCTAAAATTGTCTTCCAATTATTACCCCCAAGGCAATGGTTTGGCAGAATCATCAAATAAAAATTTATTATGCATAATCAAAAAATTACTTGAAAATAACCCTAGAGATTGGCATAGTAAGTTAAAATTTGCCCTTTGGGCAGATAAGACCATAAGCAAGGAGTCAATTGGGACATATCCTTATCACTTAGTCTATGGGCAAGACCCTATTTTTCCTACTAATATGAAATTGCAAACTTTACATTTTATAAAAGACTATGTTGGGAGTGATGATAAAATTGAAATCAAATTAACCCAATTAATGCATATTGATGAGAAAAGGCATGAAGCCATGCTTCATTTCAGAAAACATAAAGACATAATAAAAATGTGGTTTGATAAACGGTCCAAAATTAAGGTCTTTAAAGTTTCATATTTAGTTTTGTTGTGGGATAAAAGGCATGAAAAAAAGAACATGAAAAGTTTGATTTCTTGTGGCTGGGACCCTATCTAATATCCGAAGTCCTAGGTGAAAATAGTTTTAGATTAAAAACCTTGGATGTAAAATATTTGGCCTTACCCATCAATGGCCTTCATTTAAAGCATTATTTTCAAGCCTAAGGGTAGAGTCATTGTATTATATGTACACTAATCAACTTGCTTAATTATTTGTCTTATTAGTTCTATTTCCTGTTTATTTGATCTCGTTTCTTTGATTGCAGAAGTCTTTAGTATGTCAAAGTGGTCCAATTTCAGATTTTATTGTAGGAGTAAGAGGTCAGCCTATGTGTATATGAATTTCAACCAAGACTAAAAGGATGTGAAAAATTGGAATCATATGGCAAAAGGCTTGACCATGTGAAATATTGTTTGTAGCTCATGAAGCATGAAGTTGTTGATCTTGCATATCATCCACCCATGTATCAAAGGCACATTGTTATTACATAAACATCATATGATAAACCCAAACATTGAAAGTGATGTCCAATTATCTTAGGATCAAAGGCACAAAGAACACTAAAAAGATCTTAGGTTTGGAAGTTGTTGCCAAAGTTACCGTAGGTCTATCACATTTCTATCCATGTCCAACATCTTGGGTAAAATAATATGAAACCATACTTGGATGGGGATGTGAGTTGAAAAGATAATTTTGGTCTATCTCGCACTGCAAATAGTCCATAAAATAGTGGTCTTTACCACTTTCGTAATACTTTAAATCCCAAAATAAAAGTAGTAAGGATAGGGTCAAATTCTCATCATGCTTAGGTTGAGAATCTGATTCCCCAAAGATTTTATTTTACCCCCATCAAACCATGGATTATTGGGTTGTAATGATCGTACTACATGTCCCTCAGAAGGATGGGTAGTCATCCCAAGATTCAAGAAATCCAAAGTAAAATTTTCACCACTTCATTTCCATCACACCATTGAATATTGGGTTGTAAGGATCGTACTACGTGTCCCTCAAAAGTATGGGTAATCATCCCAAGATTCAAGAAGTCAAGAGCAAAATTATAGACTATGGAGTTAACCTCCATCGGGGCAATAGACACTTGAATTGAAGTGGAGTACGCTTATACCTGGTGACATGACTCCCGTAAGGTTGAGATTTATGGCCGCCATGAGGATAGATTAGTCTGATGACCTCATCCATAATCGGTTTAATTATTTTGGTCAAATATTAGAGCAGTAAAGGATAGGGCTATATTCTCATCACAACTTGGTTGAGAATTTGATTCCCGAAAGCTCTAAGGTACACTTCCACACACTTGTCCTTGATGATGACGACTCATAACCAAGCCCTAGATCTTGTCAATGAATTCATCACACACACAGTTGATTCTAAGATGGTTATACATTTTTGAGGTGTTTTCTCAAGCCACCATAGAATGTGCTGCTCATGCTATAAAATATTTTACCCTCAAAGCTCTCCATATCCATTTACATAATTCTAGTTAGGTAAAATTTATGATGCAATGTGAAAAATTTACAAAAAAAATAAGGTGTGCAGTGCTACACACACCCAGAGCTAATATTGCATGATTCTAATATTTTACTATTCTTATAAGTCTATTGAGATTATTCATGTATTTTTTGATGCTTGCTACTTTATGGTTTGGAGTGTGTTTTCAAATTTTCTTTTTGGGTTCTCACCGAAATGCTCAAGAGAATTTCCCAGCAGAGTCACCATTTGTTGTGGAGTTTCCACAACCACCCCAAAATTCTTGGGGACCCACTTGTCATATTTTGATATGAAAGGTTTTTGGTTTTCTTTGGTTTGTAAGAATATGGATGTTTGACCGTTTTGTTTAAATTATTTTAATTGCTTTGGTTATTTGATATTTAATGACTAATTAATCTAGGCATTAATGCTTAGATTAATTAAAATCCATTTTTATGAATAAGAGTTTAATGTTCTTCATACTATCTAAGGTGATGGAGTGTGTTTAACAAAGCAAGGCCTGACATAAAACAAAAAGAGGATACAAAAATATAAAGAAATTGAGATAGAAGCCAATATGCTATTATCTACCTAATATAATTGCATTAACTATATTATGTACATAATAGTAATATTTTTAAGATTATGTTATAAGGTTCTAAAATGTTATCATTATAATAATATTATTATGATTATATTATAATGTTATTATTATAATAATATTTTTGTGATTATATTCTTCTAAAATGTTATTATTATAATAATATTATTATAATGTACTTTATAAAAGATGTGATAATAATATTTATGATAAGGTAAAGTTTAACGTCGTTTCGTTTTATTGCAGATAAGGTGATGGTGGCTATTCGAAAACATTCGAAGACATGAGTGGCTAGTCCAAGAATGTTCAATGCTATGGAAACGAAGCTTTGCAAAGCAACGTCGATAAATAAGAGGCGGTCCAAGATGGCATTAGGGTTTCAAAAGAATAGCATGAAAGGCATCGAATTTGTCAGTGAAACGACTGAGAGGTAGAGGCATGCCATCGAACAAGGAAGGAAGTGTTATTAGGGTAACCTGTGATGCCAATTGACGAAGTTAAAGGTTGGCCTCAAAGAGCATGAAAGGTTTTAGTGTTGCATATGTTTCATTACGCTATGGAAGCATGAGTGTGAGTAGGGAGTTGAACAGTGCCATGGCTGCATAGGTTTTGTAGTACCATGATGTCAATGCCAACGTCGATGGCTGCATAGGTTTGGAAGTGCCACGATAATGATGGTAGCGCTATGTCTACGTAGTCTTGGAAGCACCATGGCTATGTAGGTTTGGCAATGCCACAACATCGATGGAAGTGCTATGGCTGTGTAGCCTTGGCAGCACCAGGGCTGCATCGTTGGTAGTGCTATGGCTGCATAAGTTAGACAATGCCATGGCTACGTAGGCAGTGTGATGGTTTCATTTGGTTATGTAGAAACCAAAGTGCCTAGGATGGGGAATGCCATCCCAGTACCTAGGCACATTGGTATACCTTAGGATAAATACCGTCGGGTCTCGGCCTCAAAAAGTGACTATGAAAGTTTCACTGAATAATATTGGCCTATATTATTTTAGTTAATGTGAATGTGGTTTGATCACGTTAAATGTTTTAAAGGAGGTCTAAAATCGTAGGTGTTATAAGTTATAGTTAATGCTTTTATCATTCGTTTGATGGATGTAAAGGGGTATTCTTAGGTATAATTCTTATAAGATAGAGGGGAGATATAAGGAGTCATGCAGGGTTATGTTTTTGTTGTTAGTTTTTTTTTTAAATAAATAACGTTTAGAAGTGTTATGTTTATTAAATCATAGAAAATGATGATAGATTATTTTCTTCTATCCATTCATTATTTTGGTTGTGAGAGAAGATGAAGCAAAATGACTTCTAAGTATTATTTATACCTTGCTATCCTACCTTTTTGAAGGGGAGGCTGGAAATGATGTAACATTTCGAGAAAGCAAATAAAGAGAATTTTTCAGATTTTTAGAGGGTAGCAAACCTCTGTGAGAAAAATCAAAAGGAGGGTTTTTATCATAAAACTAATTTTTTTAGTGTCTTATCATTTCTGCATTTTCGTGACTTCTAGCCATTGTCTTATGCCATGAAATGTATTGCAATAGGCGAAGGTCAAGATTATGTAGTTTCTTTATGTTTCCTTTGAGTCTCATGCTTGATTTTATGGTATTGTGCTTATGTTGAAGGTCCATTGATTCAGGTTGTTTTATGATTACCTCATAACTTGGGATTTTGTAGGGAGGAGCTTGCTAAACTAATTCAAAATTTGATTTTTTCAGCTAACCAAATTTACATGTTTATTTCATTTACTATTCTCAAAGTTTATTTTATTTCAAGCATTTAAGCATTCCATTCCGATCCATCCAAAAATTTAGTTTCTTTCATTTCCATTCTGGTATTTTTCCAAAATTTCTACTAATTTCTAGTTAGTTTCATTTTTTTGGTCCATTTCTAGAATTGTTAAGCTTTCAAGTTATTTCCATTATGTTCATTTTACAGAATTTTTGCACCTCCAAGTTTTATTAATCTAAAGCTTTCAAATACAACACATGGTTTAGGAGGGATACTAACCTACTATTTCATATTAAAATAAGATAAGAAATGAAAGCTAACTTTGCTAATTTTTCTAACATTGCTAACATGCTAACTTCTACTAACCAACTATCTAAATTTTGCTTCATATTAAAGGCACGAGCATTAAAATGAGGTGGACAATTCCACATTTTGTCATTTGAAACATTTTAAATGAAGATAAAATACTCTACTAATAGGGATTGAGGGTAGCACTAATTTAAAAAAACCCTAAAAAGAACTGCTTTTATTTTTAGTTAGATCTTTCAAATCACTAAGCATTGTTTAGAACCAGTAAAGACGCCTTGTTTATGGTCACATGCATTATTGAATTATTTCTGGCACTATTGTAATCTTTTAGATATTTTACTAGAACCTTGGAGAAGTTGAATGTTTGTCATTTGGTTTCTTTTCAAGGGAAAAATATACACTCGACACTTACCTTTCAACAACCTACCTATACCCCTCCCCTAGGGAATCTAGGGGTATTGCACAACAATAATCCTAATATGTAAAGTTTAACAAGTGTGGTGAAACAATTGGTTTCAAGAGTGGATATGATTCAACCTCCAAGCTTCACCTACAACTATAGAGAAATGTGCAATCAGCCCTTAGACCCTATTGTCACTTCTAGGCCCTACCCTAAGCATTTTCCAATGTTGATTTTGCCTATTTATAAGGGAACAAAGGACCCGATTGAACATTTAAGGATGTTTAGTACAACATGGCATGATATTATATATGATGACATGTTGTTGCTAAAGACATTCCCTAAGAGCCTTGGTGGTATGGCATTGGAATGGTATTATCAGTTGCCTCATCATTCTTTGAGGAATTTTGAAGAGACAATAGAAATGTTTGTTCAGCAATTTGGGACTTATGTTGAGAAATATGCTACTATGAAAGATGTTTATATGTTGAAACAAGGTAAAGATGAAAGTTTTTCAAAATTCTTATCTTGTTGGAGAAGTTTAGTTGGATGGTTGAGATATACTTTACCTCCTCGAGACATGCTTGAGATATTTATTAGAAATTTACAAGAGCAAATATCTTATGAATTGGAAACAACAACTATTACCTCTTTTGACCAAGCCATAGATCTGGCAATAAGGGTAGAGAAAGCCCTCATTCGAAGAGGTCAAATTAAGCCAAAGAAAGAAGAAGATAGGACCATGAAAAATCAGTATAAGAACAAGCATGTAGTTGGTGATGGGGTAACAGATAGTAGGTCTATTAATAGTGTTGTTAACACCCTACAAAATATGGTGCTTAGCCAACCTCAAAAACCCCCACCAAGGAATTTTACAAGACTCAACACACCTATGAATGTGGTCCTAAAGCAACTTTTGGAAGCAAATATGATAGAGTTACCTCCCATAAGGTAACCTAATACCACAACTAATTGGTATAAGCCTAGTCAACATTGTGAGTATCATAGAGTGGAGGGGCACATGACAAACTCATGTAAGAGGTTGAAACATGTGGTTCATGACTTAATTGATGAAGGTCACCTTGTTATAGAGGATCCTCAACCTAATCCTCCAACAAACAATCAACCTCCTACTCAACAAGCACCCACAACTAATCAAGACATGGGGATCTTCCAAGACCCCCTACCTAAGCATGGGTAATAGGTAACTAATCAAGTGTCATATCGTAATGTGCCACCTCCCTACAACAACATGGTTGGTATGATAGCAATAACTACAAGGCAACAAGCTCAAGCTCAATTGACTCAACAATCTCAGTAGGAGATGAGTTCTACATCCAATCAACCTTCAAAACTACCCTTAGTTTTGAAGAGTACCCAAAAAAGGAGCACAAGAGTAGAAAACCCACATTTAGTGTTGAAACCACAACCTAAAGTCTCCTTCAACATTCAACAATAGTTAGCTAGTACCCCAACTAAGATATCTCTCTTAGAGCTTTTGCAAACTTCTCCTATTCATAGGGAAGCCTTGTTGAAGCTTCTAAAGACAACAATCTATTCCTCAAGACATTTTCCCTAGTGCTATAGTTGATGTTGTAGGCTCTCTTGGGATACATCATATCACATTTTCAGATGATGATATTCCTTCCTCAAACTTGCAAGGGGATTATTTCCTCTATATTACTGCATTTATTGGGAAAAATGTTTATCAAGTAAATTTTGATAGACAATGGTTCTTCCCTCAATTTATGCACTTATCAATTTTTCCAAAAATTTGGATTAAAAGAGGAAGATTTAACTAAATTTGATATCATCATCAAAGCTTTCAACAATGAGTCCCAAGAGGCCTGCGATATTATATCTCTCCCCCTTAGGGTTGGACCTAAGATCTTAGATACCTTGTTCTATGTGGTGTCTTGCCTTACATATTTTAATCTTCTTCTTGGATGCCCTTGGATTCATGCGATGAGGGCTATCCCTTCTACTTTTCATCAATGTTTGAAGTTCGAATTCAAAGATCAACTTGTCACCATTCTAGGAGACCCTCATCCATTTCAATATTGTTCAATGGTTGAGCAAGCTCAATCTGATCTCAATCTATGTCCATCAGTCTCTTCATCTCACATCACCAAGCAAATTGAAAATCTAAAGGTGAGTGAGGAACCATTAATCAATGTTTCATCATAGGATCAAGTCAATCATTTTCTTCAAGAACCTCTTCTAGATCTTACCAAGCTACCACCTTCACCGAGGACTATGGGTTTACCCTATAAGAAGGGTGAAGTCATACACATTGGCACATGTACCTTTATCTTCGTAGGAGTCTCCCTCAAAGAAAATATCCATGGTAGAAACCCTCTTCCTATAGAGCATTATTTTACCCATTGTTACCTATCCAATGATTACCCACTTCCCAAGAAAATCCTATCTAGCATGGGATATATAGGCAAAGGTTTGGGGCCACAATAGAAAGGTATTCAAGAGCCTTTGGAAGTTGAGCTTTGGCCTGGGAGATGTGGCGTAGGCTACATCCCTAATAAAAACCAACCTTTACCATTTGATGATGATGATCACCTCATTACTTATGCTGAATATTTAGATCATCAAGGCTTGGAGTGGAGTGATGAGGATGAGGGACCACCTTATCCCTCTAACATTCTATTTTGTAATGTGGTAACTTTGGTGCATCTTGAGTTAGCTGTGACCCTAGAGGAGTATGCTAAAGGGGATACCCTTTGTGATAGAGATCATGAGGATATCCTCTAGAATAGATTCTTCTTTGATGGGTTAGTCCCTTATGTTGTGCATGTCGGGTCCTCTAGTTCTCAAGGGGACCCTGTTCCTCTGTCTCATAGAGACCTTGCAAAATTAGGAGTCTCTCCCCCTTTCATCAAGAAGGATGGCACAGTCAGAATTTGCAATGACTTTCATGCAACAACTCCTAGAGAATATGTTATGGATGATCCTCTTTGTGATATGAGTCATGAAGGTATCCTCCATAATAGCCCTTTCTTTGATGGGTCAGTTCCTTGCACTACCATCCTTTTTGTTAAGATAGGTGACACAATCAGAATTTGTGCTGACTTTAAGAATTTAAAGAACCAATGAATGTAATTCAAAAAATAAAAGAAAAAATACTATGCATGAATTTGCATTTTCATTTAGCTTAGTTTACATATTACATCTAGTTTCTTGTTCATACTACATGACTGCCTATCATATCTTGCATGGTTTTCCTGACATTCTATTCTACTTTGCATTTTGCTTGTCATATCATTGCATTGTTACTTGACCATATTTGCATGACTACTTGATCATATAGATTTTTGGGGACTTCATGAGGATGGCAAGTGATGAAACCTAGTTAGGTCTTAGATCACATGCATTGCACTCATACTAGGGCTATGATACCTAGTGAATCCCCAACCTAGGGCTCATCTCCATGCATTTTCATCTTTGCATTTCATCCATCTCTTCTTCTTCTCTTTTCTTATCTTATATTCCTTGACCTTGAAAGTATAAAATGATCATCAAATTTCTCTCCAAGTCAAGGGATATAGTTCTTCTCTTGTATGTCCTTTGTCCTTGAAAGTTTTAATCATTTCTTATCCTCCCCAAGACAAAGGATGTACATTCCTTCTTCTCTTTGCTTTTGCTTTTGCTCACACCCTCTCCTTGATATTTCACCTATTAAGGGGTCCTCATGGGATAGGATAGATACCACATGAATATCATTTATGATACTCATACGACCACTGACTATCTTATGCACACCTCTTAGCTCTTGAAATTTCACTAAGGATGCACACACACACACTATATTTCACTTATTGCTTCCCTCTTTCTTCTATCTCTTTCTTCTAACACACACACACACTCACTACTTTTTTGTGCTTCATTTTGCTCATACATATTTTACACACACCACACCCCTATCAAGTAGTACTCATTTTGGCAAATCAATCACATCTCTTCACCCCATACAAGATAAGCTTCATGGCCACACATGAGGGGTAACCTCCATCTCGGCCATTTGTGAGCATACATCCTAGAGGGTACCTCTTCATTTTTGGCCACTAGTGAGCACCACACCCATAGCAGGTATTGCTCCATATTTGACCATATTTATGAGCACAACACCCTTACAAGATAACTTCATGGCCACAAGCGAGGGGTAACCTCCATATTAATCATTTATGAGCATACATCCTCATAGGGTCTAACTCCATTTCTTTTATTTTCACTTGGTCTATGATCATTTGATCACATTGATCTTTCATGATCTACGTTGATTCAAACATCATATTTCAAGCACTTTTTTGCTTTGTTGACCTTCTCCATATTATTTTTCTTCTTCTCATTCTTATTTTCTTATTTTCCTTCTTCTTTTCTTCTCTTTTCTAAAATTGTGCCTGATCTCTATAGGGCACGATTTTGCTCTATGCCAAAATCATGATTCATCTTTATGAGGTACGATTTTGGCTAGAGGTGTGTTTTTATCCTTTCTTTCTCCTCTTTCTTCCATCCTCTATTTCTTGCATTCCTCCATTCATCCATGAATTTTCACCCATTTAGTTTAGCTTCATCTCCTCATACACTACATTTTATTAGTCCATTCATGCATTAAGTTTTATTTATTCATGCATAGTCAAAACATAAAAATATATAAAAACATAAGTGCACACATTTTAATCAAAGAAGCATGATATTACTCAAGAAAGAAAGGGTACATAGGTCTATTCAATTGATGTACCATAATCCAAGCTTGACACACTCGACCCTCCCTAGGGATGCATGCCACACTCAAAATTGGCATGTCACCCCGATCCTATCCTAGCTCTAGGAGCCTATCTCCTTTGATTCACCCATTAGAGGTGGTCCTAGTGGGGGCATGTTCATGGACCATGTGGTAGTCCATGATCTAGATCATGATCGACTCTATGACTAAAGGGAGGCTAGTGGAGGCACCCTTTGATCCACTAGCACCACCTAAAAGTATAGCATCTGGTAGAAGGTCTCCCTCTATACTGACACCTCTTACCTCTCCTTTACCCTCTATAACTACTCCTATAGAAGGTGGATCACCTCACTAGGATAATTACTCATAAAAATAACCATCCCCTCTACTCGAGCCTATTGCTGCTTTTGATCTAGCTGGCTCACCTCACCCTTGAGGTGGTCTACCTTAGCCTACATCATGTCTTACTTTATGAGTGTCATGCTCAAGGTACTCTGTAGCCCCTCGATCCTCTTGGACCTATACAGGATGGTGATAATCCCCCTTGTGGCTATCACTATCTCCATATAAAATTATGTTTGGGCTAGTCTCGATGGGACTGTGCCCCTCTATTATTACTCAATTGTGCATTGAGTGGCCTCTTAAAGTGCTAGCTACACCTACTAACTCAAAAATTAGCATCTCTATACTAGCATTAGTGGGGATATCCTTAGGGATAGAATACCCTTGTACCATATTTAGTACTTGAGAGCCATCCCAATATCATCCACCCCTAGATCCACATAGAGTGGGTCATCCAGGTCCTCCTCTACCCATCTCCCCACATCAAGGTCCCCTCTAACTCTTGATGGGTCCCTCCGTACCTACCTATACCAATAGTCACCTAAGTTTGGTATCTCTTGGAAGATACCAAACTATCGCTGGATCCAATCAAACCTAAAGATCTCTAGATCTCCCCTCTCCATCAAGATCCACCTAATCCTCCTCACCCAAGCTAGCTCCATTACATCCTCTATCCATCCTAGGTGTAGACACCATGACCACTAGATAATCCTTTTCTCCTATAGCTCATCTATCACCCATCTCCATAGTAATAGGATCCTAATATATGTCCTCTAGACTCACTCAAAGCTCCTAGACCATCTGTATGTTGTTGGTCACTCTAGGTTGGGCAATGGCCTTGGTAGTGCATACGGTCTCCTGACTACTATGTGCTCCCAACACCACACCTAGAGCAAGGTCATGCATACCAATCCAATATGCCATTTTTACTCCTACTAGTGCCCATAGTAGGTATCACCTACTAGTATGGCATACCAAGAATCCTACCACCACCCCATAGAGCATGGTCATTAGAGCATTAGCACCATAGCACCCCACCAACTCATCGACCAAGATCCCACTCTCTTAGACCTGGTGGGCCTAGCCCCCCGATAGTCTCTACAATATTACTTGTTACCCTCAAGCTCCCCTTTATGGGGATGTGCAAGATGTACCACACATCCTCTAGTGTGATGGTCATCTCCCCTATGGGTAGCCAAAAGGTAGACAACTCTAGATACCATCTCTCTACTAGCACTGTTAGAATCACTCTATCCACCTCAACATACGGCATATCTTCTAGGTGATGTAGCCCCACTACCTCTAGAATATCCCTCTCTACCTATGAGAGACCCTCTAGTTCCTCCTCCAAGGAACTCAGTCACCACTCTTGGCTCTTGAGTATGTCATGTTGCAACCAAAAATATAACCAAAATTTTAATTAGTTCTACATACAAAAAGATTAAAAAATAATATAAAAAATTATTATTTTTACATAGTAAAAAAAAGCATCTGAACACCAAAGTCTACTTTTATTTGTCCCTTTTATTTCTCTTTCTTCTCTATTTGTCTCCTTTGTTCTTTGTTTTCTCTTTGCCAAAATCGTGCCCCATCCTCCTAGGGCATGATTTCATTTTTTCCTTCTTCTTTCAAAATTGTGCCCCATACTTGCGAGGCATGATTTCATGAAATCATACCCTATATTTTTGGGACATGATTTTGATCATCATGATGATCCACCCAAAATCATGATTGATCCCTAAAATTGTGTTGGGGTTGCACACGGTGATTTCTTCCAAAAGATGAAAAAATGGCAAAAAGAGCTAAAATTCCTAATCTAGCCTAGTCTAGAGGAAGGATTTTAGTCCTTACCCATGCTCACTCCACTGCTGCATCGACCTCACCCCTCACAATGGTTGAATGGTGTGTGGGTAGCACCATTTGTATTTTTCTCTAGAGCTCTTCTTCTCTTCTTTACATGGTGAAAATGAATTAGGGTTTTCACCCATTTTGCCTTTTATTCTCCCTTTTTTTTGCTTTTTCTCTCTCCTCTTTGGCACTCTTTTTCGCTGTCTTCCACTCTGTTTTCCTCTGAGTCAATCATTTTTATTTTCCTTAGGAATTTGGAATTCCTTTTGAAACTTGAGGGGGCACCCTAGCCTGAGAGGCATTAAAGTCCCTAATGCCTCATTTTGCATGCAAAATATTTAAGTGTCTAGAATGGCACTATTTTTGCACCACCCCTTTCTTCTAAACCAGCTACCCTTTTTTTTGTTCATCATCTCTCACCCATAGGTGTCTACATATTTCTTTGATGCATTTATTAGGCCATAAATGCATCAAAGAGGGGTAAAATATAGACATGGAAAATTGACCCACCAAAGTGAGTCAATCTTCCTAGAACCCTTGGGAGGACCCTCAAACTTGTCCAAGCACAAGTTTAGGCCTCTCTTCCCCTCCTCCTTCCTTTTTCCCTAGTTTTTCCAAAATCGTGGTCAGCCCTTATGAGGCACAATTTTGGCAAGTTAGGGTTTTCTCTTAGAAAACCCTATTTTTTGGGCCAATCCTTAGGATGTTGGCCCTCCCTTAGGTTTTCCCACTCTTTTGCCCTCCAAACCTCTTATAAATAGAGGGTTTGGATTCTCTTTTTCACCTAGAAGTTTTCTCTAGAGCTTTTCCTAAGCAATTTTTGAGAAGTGTGATTTCAAGTACTCTTTGGCTAACAATTATTTTGGCAAGCAAGTCTTCTAACAAGATCAAGTGTTCTATGGTGTTCTGCTATTGCTCTATTGCTGATTTGTTGCTCTTGGTGGACAAGTGTGGGAGCCTTGAGGAGGAATCTACCATTTTATGGAGGACTTCATCCTTTTGTATGTTCTTTCATTACCACCAAGTTTATTCTTTCATTGTGTTATTTCTAAAGTCATTTATTCTACATTTTGTATTGAAATTCACATCCATTTGTCATTTTTGCACTTCTATCCCAAAATCATGGTCACCCCTTATAGGGCATAATTTTGGTAGAACCCAAAATCATGGTCACCCCTTATAGGGTATGATTTTGGTTTCACTAGGTTTTGGGGTAAGGTTTTGCTCCCAAACCCTCATTTTCACTTGCATGTTCTATTTAGGCCATAACACTATTATCTACATTCTATTTTTTGCACTATTTCATTTCATTGCATCTTGTCTTGTTCATTTCCAAAAAGGTCAAAAATCACTTTTGTTTTTGAATGATTAGCTAAAAGGACCAAGGGGGCTTGATTGTTGCACCTCTAATATTAGTCTTACAGTGGCCTAAGTAGACCCCCAAATGCTGATCAAATTTTCTAGGGTTTTGTGAAACTATTTTATAGGTTTTGAAGTTGCTTGGATATTCTAGACATAAGTAAAAGCTGAGGTCAACCATCGGATCAGATAAGTGTTCTAAGTTAATCTCTTAGGCTATAATTATTTATTGATTATTATTCCATTGTGTTATTTCTAAAGTCATTTATTCTGCATTTTATATTGAAATTCTCATCCATTTGTCATTTTTGCACTTCTATCCCAAAATCATGGTCACCCCTTATAGGGTATAATTTTGGCAGAACCTAAAATCATGATCACCCCTTATGGGGTGTTATTTTGGTTTCACCAGATTTGGGGGAAAGTTTTTGCTCCCAAACCATTATTTTCACTTGCATGTTCTATTTAGGCCATAACACTATTATCTACCCTCTGTTTTTTGTACTGTTTTATTTCATTGCATATTTTCTTGTTTGTTTCTAAAAATATCAACAATTGCTTTAATTTTTGAATAGTTAGCTAAAAGGACCAAGGGATCTTGACTGCTACACCTCTAATATCAGTCTTATAGTAGCCTAAGTAGTCCCTCAAAAGCTAATAAATTTTTATAGGGTTTTATGAAAACTATTTTATAGGTTTTAAAGCTGCTGAATATTCTAGACATAAGTAAAAGCTGAGTTCAACCACTGGATCATATAAGTGTTCTAAGTTAATATCTTAGGCTATTTACTATTTTATTTCTACCATTTTTCAAAATATAGATCTGAAACAAAAGAAAAAATAGTTCGATTATATTCTAGGCATTTGAAAGAGAAAAGGCATATAGTTTGTATTCTAGGATTAATTTTGTTTGTGCATTCCCATTGAAACCTTGATAAAAAGAAAAGGATATATTTTGCAAGTTAGGGTTTAGTCATAATTGAAAATTTAGAATCATTCTAGGGTTAGTCTTTGATTGCTTGCATTGATTTTTTATATTTATTGTCCTTTCATTTCTTAGCTTAGATTGTAGAAAGGCCAAACATAGGTGATTACTTTAATATATACATCAAACATCTCCACCCCAAACTTGGAGTGAGTCCTAAAACCATTCCTGGTAAACTCTTTGATCTCTAAGGCCCTGATTTTAGAGAATATAACACACCCCTGCAATCATATCAACTTCCAACGGGTCCAACCAATAATTATACATGGTAGGGTAGTTTTCCCTCTCTACAAAAGTCACTCATGATGTGACCCTTATGGATTATTGCTAGGTAAAACCTATCAATATTATAGGAAGGTTCATTATGATGCATATCATAACACACACTTTACAACATGAGCATAAAATATTTTCCATAAAATACATGAAGAACATCACCCATCTAGTTCATACAAATCTCCATCAAACACAAAAAAATTGCTACTTTTTAGCAATCCATATTTTGAGCACTTGAAAGAAAAACCCCCCATGTATATATAACATGCTAGACCTATTTCTCATAAGGAGAACACCAAAAGCACACCTATTGTAGATGATTTGGGCTACCTTCCTATAGCCTCTGTCACCATTTCTTAGTCTTCTTGTGACCCATATTTTGGACAAGTTTCCAACCATCTTAAACATTTTTCGTCTTCTACTTTGTAGGATTTCTATCTTGAGGAGGCATATTTCCCACTATATGGTGGTAATTTTGGCAAGAAATCCATGCTTCCTCCTTTGCAACATTATCCATTTTCCTGGATTATTTAGTATAAGACTCCACAACTAAGGCCACCATTCATGGATCATAACCATGTTCAAGTTAGAGGTAACCCTTGGTTCTACTTGGGTGCTAATTGTCATGAAGATTCACCAAACCCACCTAGGGTCTTCTAGCTTCTACATTTAGCATGTTAGATATCTCAACACCAGATGGCTCATGATATCCCTTATCTCTTGAAAGATTTGGAGTTCAATGCTTCTATTGTATGGAGGAAGGATATGGAATAATAAAGAAATAATGTAATCATGTAAAAAAGTAAACCTATTCAAAATACTACAATATTAAAAACATTACATTATTGCTTTACTATTCCATATCATATTGCTTTTTAATACGTGGTTTTGTAAGGAAATATAATAGGCCCATTCCCTTTGACATGTCTTGTAAGGTGAATCCTATAAGATCTAGAAACCTTCTATTAAATGTGATATTATCTCTTAACATTTGATCCAATATTATAAAGGCATTTGTAAAGGCTTTCCTTACCTATAAAATTATGAGAATATCAATGTAAATATCAGCTCTTTCATAGCCACATCAAGAAAAAAGATAAATATTTCCATTTAATTAAGATGTTTGTGTTTATCATTAATAAACATATACAATTATCTTAAAAATAAATTTTTAATAAGTAAATTATATTATCTTTATTTTTTTGAATGAGTTATATGCGATTGAAACAAGCCCCACCTATATTACATTATGATCACATGGTGGTATTTGAACAAACTTGAAAATTATGCATGTATTCTTTGGAAAGATTTTAACATTGGTATCCTCTTTGAAAGTCAAGGAATCTAAATGACTGAGCTAATACCATTTGATGCTTATCTTTAAAATTTTCAAATACAATTAATAAAAGTATTTCTTTATATCTTGCTTTCCTAAACAAACTTCCTTCCTAAGAATTTTTTTTTACCCCTTTATTTTCCTATCTATCCACACATGCTATCATATAGGTACTTTTTTATTTCCATACATGCATACATGTTTTATTGATATTTGCATGTATGTTTTTTCCATTGTATTCATGCTTTTTCTATTCATGAGTATTTTTTACATGTGATATAAAAATTTGAAACAAGTAGCTCTAGATTATCTAATGCATTTTATTTGAAAATAATAGAATCAAAATACTAATCTAATTGTTCTAGAAAATAAGGACAATAATAATAATACTATAATAATCAAAGGAAAAACTTACTATCTGCTTGTTGTGGTGTAGTGGTAAATACCCTGGGTGCTGGTAGAGGCCGACCCAGGTTCCATTCCCCTTGTCTCCATCCTACAGATATATGGTATAGTTAGGAATGTCCTATGTGCTGATAGAGGTCCACAAGGCTCCATTCCTCCTATGCCCAACTTGTTGAAAGTGGCACCTCGAAAGGGGTTTTTTCCACTATAAATTAGTTTTAGAATCTCCACCCTACCAAAAAGCTGAATTGGGTACCCAAAATCCAATTGATAATGTTTGTGCGGGAAGGGCTAGGTGCAACCCCCGGGTGACTTTGACGGTGTAGAACCCTCTGTTCATGGTCTCTTAGACCAAGGAGGCCCTGTAAGGGTTTTTTCGCTTAAAAAAAAAAAAAAGGAAAGACTTACTACTTAATATTATGTAAATTAATTTTGAAACCTAGAAAACTTTACTAATGCTATATAGAGAATACTTTGTTTTAACAAAAGCATGTCAAATAAACCCTATTATACAAATATTTTCCAAAGAACTCCTAAGCTACTAATTTTTTAACAAAATCAATATTGCCAACAAAAACTAATCAAAATGAAGAAAGCTACTCAACCACTATCAATGCAAGTAAGATAGTAAGGCACAACTCATTCTAATAAACGTTTTACAACTTGTGTGGTTTTTATAGAGAGCGTTGAATTTATTTCTTTGATGGATGGAACCAAAGTACTTGGTAGAATAATATCAATACCCAAATATAGAGGACTTAATCCTTCATCATAAAATAAAGTAAAATTAAGAGTAATTTAGAAATAAAAGTCATATTGAACTAAAACATATAAAGGAAAGTGAGAAAGATGTAAAATACTGATTCAGAAAAAATAGTTTGATGTTTGATTATTTATAATAATGACAAAAATCATTATAAATATTAAATATAAACCATAAATCATACCCTTGTATGGAAAATGGAGAAATAACCCTTTTGAGATAATTATAGGCATCAAAATCAACCTCCTAGAAGAAGAAGAAATGATCTTTGGATTTACACAGTTTTGTGTAGTTTTGCTCAATTTTGACTAAAATGTACAAGTGTCAAAATGTACAAGCAAGAGAAAAACATACAAGGTTGTAAATGTATGATGTGAAATGAAATAAAATTAAGGTGAAATGTACATTTTGGGTTAATTTGATTAAAAATCAAATTAAACCTTGTAAAAGATTTGTTTTAGAATTAGTTCAGAATGGCAGTTGTAAATATTACGATGATTCAAAAGTATCTTTGGAACAGTATAGAAATGCATTATATAGCCCCCATTCATTTTTTGGTTGTTCATTCATGTTCGTTCATAGCTAATTGTTCATTGTTGATGTATAATTCATGGAGTATTGATTATGGAAATACATACAATTCGTTGTGGTAATTGTTATGGTTGTGAGCAATTCCAATGTCTATATTGTGTAGGATTAATCATAATCTGGATGTTATAGTAGTTCTCTTTATTTACTTGCTTTTTAGAATTCCCCCATATATTCTGGTTGTTGCAGGTTGTGTAGTTAATGTTTAATGCATAAATTGGTATGTAGATGGATGAAATTGCATTATGAATGGTCCTGGTTAACCTACGAAGTTGGTGAGATTAATAGAATTAATTATATGAATAATTGTAGCCATACCCTAAAATATCCAAGTAGTTATACGATTTATGGAATCGTCCATAGTGAATACAATTCATTGCTAGTGAATTAGGATTTTCATGTTATGAAGAATTGGAGCAATTGACATAGAAAATTCCCAAAACATGTCTTGGAAGGATTGGTAATGCAGAGTGATAGATATGAATATTAGTTGTATCAAGGGTTCGTACAAACTTTACAAGTGCTGTACCAAATCATATAAGTTGTTCGTTTACCCAATTTGGTAACAAAGCTGCAACTCAAAACTAAGCAAATAAGGAAATATTGCTAGTTTGAAGAATTGATAACAAAAATGATCAATTTAACTTGTAAAACCTATTCTAGTGAACTGGATAAGTACCAAATTATACAAGGTGTAGTTTTGTACAATTTGGATCGTACAACTATACGATTTGGTGATCGTACAAGCTATTTTGGCAAATTGATATAGTGTATGATGGAAACTGTACAAATTGTACGATTTGTGCAAGCTAGACTCTGAGACTTTGGTGATCATTCTAGAGCTTCCCAATCACCTCCTCATCAATAATACTACATCACTAGCTCTACATTTGGCATCATTGGCTTATCAAACTTTGACATTTTTATTAAAATGGATTAAAATTCTTGTAGTTAAGAAGATTTTGCAAAAGTGATAAATTATGAGTACACAAATTGGAGGTGAATGATAGATACAAGTCTACAAAGGTATAGGAGATAGTATTAAGGAGAGGAAATCCCAATTAGGAGGTATATAATAATTTCTCAAAGAGAAAACAAGAACAATGTTGAACACAATACACATGAACTAGTAATAGAGCAAGTATGGACATCTAAAAAAGTAGACATTGAGAGATTGGATACATTGTTGATAAATATGGAGAGATATGAACAAAAAGCACCCAGAGTCAAGGAGAACATTGATATAAGAGAAGATGTTAATGAGAAAACTATGTGAAATCGAGGTGAGTGGATGGTAACACCTGATAAAGTGGAAGGTAGGTTACAAAGGAGTGCGATGGATGGTATTTAGTAACTAAAGAAACAACACACGATGTCTCTAGATGAAGGAACAAGGCCACAACCTATACACCAATGAAGGAGATCACAAAGTGAATATGCATAGGAGGTTGATAGATGACTGTTCGATGAATATAAAATTCCTTATGTAGACGGTTACGATGAGGACTAGCAAAGTGAGTCACCTATAAGGTGGAATCAATCAAGGATTCCATGAGATAATTCATCAAATAAAGAAGAAGAAACACCACTAATGGCCCACATAGGTAATCATGTATGAAAGCAAAGATACCCACCTTTTATGGGAGAAGGAAAGGAAGACACGACAATATATATCAAGACATGTATAACCATTTGGAGAGCAAATGGTGTAGATCAACCAGATGAATGGTTGCATCTATTTCCTACCACATTACAAGGACTAGCCATATAATATTACAAATGTGAAGAGGGTATTGAACAACGAGGCTTAGAAATGTTTGGTTTACTTGTTGCAGTGTGAAAATGATTGTAAAGGTCGACAAAATTTTGTCGGCAAATTGTTTTTAAATCTTACCCTCTCTCTCTCTCCTACATTCTCTCCTAGTTTTGTCACTCCTCCACTTCTTTCCTATATTCCCACCATAATCCCTTATCCCTCCACCTTCTCCCTCATCCACCATTTTCTATATAAACTATTATATAGTTTGTATTGAGTTGTATGGGCACCGCGTAAATCAATAAAACAAGGAGATTTATTTAAATTAAATTTTTGTTTTTTGTCCCACCTGGTTCTAATTTGATTACTGGTATCAGAGCCAGAGTCAAAGGTGCAAAAATTGAGGTGCCATCGAAGCACGCTCTGAGGTTGTCATGAGGCAGAGCACGTAGTCTGAGAGAAACCTGAGCACATGGATCAAGAAGATCCTGATACATAGACTGACATGACTGATTGAGGAGCACAAAAATCATGCTAGATACATATTTTGAGGTGAGTTGTAGAGAGATGATAGTGAGCTCGAGCTAACACGGAGGTAACGTGGTTCAAGAATTACAAAAATCAAGGCTGAGGTGGCAAAGTGCTGACCTAGAAGCATGAATTTTAAGGCACAAACATGGATGCAGAATTGTTGATGTGGATGCAAAGGTGGCAACACATGGCAAGAAAAGATAACTTGTTGAGTTGGCACAGGTGAGGATAACTTGCTGAGTTGGCATCGTTTGATTGGGCGTAAAGGTGGTGACATGGCGATGTTTGATTGGCTGAGCGATTTGGCAAAAACTTGGTTTACTGATTTCCCGAAGGTAATCGTTTCAATACGCGATTGTTCACGTATATAAAGGGCAATTACATCCCCATCCTACTGAATGTGGGATAAAAACCTTTATTTTTTTAAAAAAATCGACGCCCACCGACGGAATAAGAAGAAGGTGGTCTTCTTCTATTCTCGACAGGCACCGTGGTCTGGCGGTAAAGGTTCCCCTCGAGCAGCAAGGAGGACCCGAGTTCGAAACACACCGGGTTTATTTTTTTTTTAATTTTTTGCCAAGGAGAAGATAAAAGGAAAGAGGGTGCGAGTTCTTTCAAAAAGGGCCACGTGGAGTAGCGGCAAAGGCGCCCGTCAGCTGAAGAGAGGTCGCGAGGTCGAATCGCAAGAAAAAGGTTTTAATTATGTATTTAAAAAGTTTTTTTAATTTTATAAGGTTTTGAAATTAATAATGTTTTTTATTATATTTTTTAATTAAGTTTTAAATAATTTTTTTTTATTATTTAAACTATAATTAAAAAAATATAAAGAACATTATTTTTTGAACCTTTATAATTTTTTTTTGAAAAACCTTTTTTAAAATTTTGAAAAGGAAAATTGTTTCGCTCCCTGAAAGTTGATGTGATATGATAGATGATTTGGTCAGCTAGGTGTTATAATGCACTCTACTCTCTCCTGAGAAGAGAGACACCAAAATATTTTGACAAGGTCTAAAATACTAGCATTCATATTGTTTTTTCCCAGTTAGAAAAGTAGGTGATCACTCAAATAAGGAAACTGGACTCAGGGTACGAGGCAGACTCTGAAGATAATATCTTCGAGCAAAAAATAGAAGAGTCCAAGACGGTTGAAGAAGCACCTGAAGGACAATCAAGTGACAGTTATACACCTACAGTGCCTAAAATAGAATCAAGAGAGAGCTATACACCATGCTCTCCTAATCAAGAACCAGAAGAAGAAGAAGAAGAAGAGGAAGAAGAATCGAAATAAGAAGAAGAAGATCCAGTACCATTGGTACCTGAACCTGAAGCGCCAGATGTTATAGTCATCAGCAAAATTTTTGAGCTAGAAGTAGAACCAGAGGTCATAGTCATTAGTAATGACAAAGCAGACAACTTCACCCCTCCAATACTAGGTGATCCTCAAGAAGAAGAACGCCAAATCAGTGAGCGTGTTAAAAAGGCTAGGTTTGATTTAAATTAGTGATCTCTTTGTACTTCTTGTTTGCTAGTAAAATAAAGTTTGCTTTCTGAAATGGCATCCAATACTAGTCTACCTATCCCCGAGTTCAATGGTGGTGATTACGAGTATTGGTCAATTAAAATGAAAACCCTTTTGATAGGCAAAGGTCTATGGGATGTGGTTGAAGAGGGCTATACTGAACCTACTGCTGTTGAATGGGCAGCTTTGAATGCTTTCGATAAAAGGGATAAAAAGGAAGCTCAAAAGAATAATTTGTCCACCCTTTATCACATCTAAGATGCCCTTTATAGAAGTATTTTCCCTAGGATAGATTCTTTTATAACTGCGAAAGCTGCTTGAAATGCTTTAAAAGAAAGTTATAAGGGTAGTGACCAAGTCAAGCAAGTAAAACTACAAACTTTGAAATGATATTTTGAAACTCTTAAAATGCAAGAAAGTGAAAAAGTTGGTGATTACTGCTTGCGAGTAAAAGCCATAGTAGATAATATGGTCACTTTAGGATAAGAAGTCAAGATTGAAGTCATAGTGAAGAAAGTTTTGAGGACACTTCTTCCTAAGTGGAATTCAGTTGCCATAATTATAGAAGAATCCAAAGACTTAACCTCTCTGTATTTTGAAGCCCTCATTGGTTCACTTCTCTCACATGAAGAAAGGTTACAAGAATCTCCTTCCACCAGTTATGGAGGAGATGATAAAGCTTTTGCCTCACATGAAGGAAGAGGTAGAGGCCATGGCAGAGGAAAATACAGAGGTAGAGGCAGGAATAGTCAGAAAGGAGGAACTCCTAACAGAGTAGGATCATCAAACCAAGGAGGAAATTAGAATAAAGGAGGGCAATAGAATAGAGGAAAGTATCCATGCTGAGGAAAAGGCAATGATAAGTCAAAAAAAGTTTGCTACAATTGTAGCAAACCTAGCCATTATGCTCGTTATTGTTGGTCAAAGCCTTCACAAGGAAGCAACATCAACCAGAGCAGTCAGTTTGGCAATTTTGGAGAAGAGGAAAAGGCCACAAATATATTTCTTTCATATGGTCAGGCAGATAAAAACATGAATGATACATGGATTTTGGACACTGGGTGTTGAAACCATATGAGTGGCAAAGAAGAACTTTTTGCTACTCTATATTCTTCATACAAATCCAACATCTGATTGGGAGATGAAAATCATTGGCGGTTGAAGGCATTGGAGCCATGGCAGTTCCAACTAAAGAAGGTTTCAAGCTAGTAAGTGATATCTATTACATACCCCATCTCCAACACAATCTTGTAAGTGTTGGTCAAATGTTGGAAATAAACTACAAGTTGATTTTTGATGAGGGTAAATGCACCATTTTTGATAAAAATAATAGTAATAGAATCATTACACAAGTGCCAATGTCAAAGAATATATTGTCTCCTTTAAAGTTTGGCCATCCAGGGAGAGATAAGTTAGCAAATTTTGCTATTACCAATCCAAGTGTCCTATGGTACTTGAGATATGGTCATTTAAATCTAGCTAGTTTTAAAATGCTAACTTCACAAGCAATGGTAACCGGACTTCCCAAAGTTTAGGATAGTAAGGAAATCTGTGAAGGGTGTGCCTTGGGCAAGCATGCCATATCCACTCAATAAAACACAACTTGGTTACAAACCCTAAACAAGTGTTTCACTCTACTTCCAATAATTCACACTTGACACAAGATAATTCCAATTTCACATAACAATGATACTCATGATATTTCAACAAACCCTAGCTCAAGATAATTCTCAACTTCACATAACAATGATACTTATGATATTTCACAAAACCTAGCTCAAGATAGTTCTCAACTTCACATAACAATGATACTTATGATATTTCACAAACCCTAGCTCAAGATAGTTCTCAACTTCACATAAAAATGATACTCATGATCATTCACAAACACAAATCATGTATATTAAAATGCACTCATCATTTCCAACAATACTCAACAAACCTTTTCACTCTAACTTTGCATTTTACAACATTCAATCCAACAATATTTCACTCATAAGGAAGATGTGTCCATAAATTTTATTTTGATGGAGATATATCTTCAAAACCTATCTCAATCACAATCAACTCCTCTTTGCCAATTTCAAGGTTAGATAGCAACAATTTTTCTCAAAATCTTCACTCAATTATTTTCCTCAAAAAATTATTTCACTATACAAAAATATTAAATCTCAAGTACACATTATAATCTCCAAACTTCAAAAATAATTAGCAAATATTCAAATAACTCACTTTCACAATAATTTCCTTCATGCACCTTATTTCTCCTCTCAAAAATAATTATCACAATGTAGCTTTATTTCAAAATACAAAATACAATATTCCTTGCATACCTTATCACTCCTACTTTATAAAATAAATTCTAACCACTAAAAATTAAAATAAAATATTTTAATTTTCTTATACCTTATATCTCCCTCAACAAACTCACAAACTACCTTTTAAATCTCACGCAACCCTTTAATGCAAATTTTTAAATATCAAAACCTTTGAAAAATTAAAACGTGAAAAACATACCTTTTTAATTCTACCCAAAATATCTTCAAAAAAATTTGAACACACAACCTCACCTTTCCAACACCTTAGCCCAAAAATCGTCCAACAGTTGGGCTATGTGCCCATAAGAAATTAAAGGGCGCATGACTTTGCTTTTGTTCCTTGTATTTTCTCCCACTTAGTACAAAAAAAAATGATTTGCCTTTGCAAAACACAATTAGGTGAATCAAACCCATGATATTGCCCTCACAAATGCCTTAACACAACCTTTAGTTGCCACTTGTACTACCAAGCACTTTGAGACTTGCTTGGCACTCCTCTTTGATTTATCACAACATCTGCCCTTTAACACTTAACACATGAATTATTTCCTTTCTCTACAGCGTATAAATTCTTCTAGAATTTGGGTATATGAATCGCATGGATGGTTTTTAATTAAAAACCTTTGCCCTTTTTATATCATTTGCTATGCACTCCAACACGTGGACGATTTGTAAATTCAATTTTTAATTCAATTTTTTTTGTGGAAAACATCCCAGAAGGGATGCCACTTTCTGGTAAGACCCAAGGAGGCAAGGGCATATCTTCCGCAAAAATCACCCAAGGCTCACACCTGGCCTACCACCTTTGACATACTCAAGGATCCAACCTGAAACAATAAAAAATAAGAACACACAAATACAAACACAAACACACAAGAAGATTAAAAAAAATATGCTCCTTGAGTGTGTCGAAAAGATAAAGCACAACCAAACACACACACACAATAAGATAAAAAAACTCAATATGAACCACATAAAAAAAACATAAGAACAACATAAAAAAATACAAACATGACAAAAACAATAGAAAGCTACAAAGACAACCAAAAAAAACATGAAAAACAAAAACAACCAAAACCTTAAAAAAAAAAAAACAACCAAAAATAGAAAATAAACAAAAACATAAAAAATACTATCACACCAAAATAAAAAACACCAATTAACACAAACATACAAAAACACAAGAACAAGAAAAATAAAAACACAAGAACAATAACAAAAAAAATATAAAATAATAAAAAAATAATAACAACAAAAAACAATACAAAAAACACAAAAACAAAACAAAACAAAAAATACACACACACCTCAAAAAACTAAACTACCCTGATCGAACCAAAGAGAAGCAAAAATAAAGCAAGAAGAAACTAGGTACCTCCAAAAATAGAGCCATCCAAAGAAATGATAGATAGAAGAGCTTCCCTTATTTGTGAAGCCCACCATCTAGGAGGGTGGCCATAGCAAGTAAGATCACCTTTTTCCAAAGCCCAATTAGCTAAAGTATCAAAACTCTTGTTCTGATATCTGACCACATGATTGTAATCAACTTTCAAAAATCCATCTAGATTAACTGAATCTTCTCAATAATTTTTTTTATCTCCAATCAACCTTATGATTCTTAGGAGTCTTCAAAATATTAATCATGAGTTGAGAGTCAGACTCAACTAGCACCTTTTACCATCCAACCTTAGTAGCCTCTTGAAGGCCTCTAAGGATACCATACCCCTCAACAAGATTATTAAAAAGTGTACCACCCTAAAAGCATACACCTAGGCTATTGCATCAATTATACCAAGCATTAAAGCATGAAAAGATGAATAACAATGAATTGAACAAGAAAGGACAAATTATTTATATTATCATTGTAAATATCTTTTACAAATATGTACCTCTTAGGGATACCGAATTATTTTATACAATTGATACAATATTTCGAGCCCCTCAAAGGCGATGGTGTAATACACAGGCTCTTAATGTAGACATAAACTTCTTAAGGCTCAAGGAAGCCTTCTTATCACTTGATTGGAGGAATATGTTGCCAAGAATACTTTGATAATGACCAAATCCTGTAAATCTAAATTCAAGAAACAACATAAAAGAATTAGAAGCAAAGGAGGCCTCTCATGATAAAGTACAATCCGTCAAAAATCAATTAATGATTAATATTTAAGAGAGTTTGATGAGGAAAAACTGCTCTGCGGGGATGTCAACAGTTTCTGGAGGTTTGAACAATTGGAGGAATGTTGTGATGGCATCGGGCCTATCATAGAGAATGTATGCTAGTGACATTTTTTCATCTAAAAATAATTGGAAGGAACAGGATTTCCCAATGCATGTCAGGAACCGCTTGTTAAATAACAATGGATGTTTGGAACAATGTGAAGCTAGGTCGGTTCTAGTGGTTCAACCAGACTTGGTGGTGGAATATGTGGAGTATTTAACCAAACATGCGCTTATTGGTAATTTTTTGGGCATCCAAATTTCTCTTCCCTTTGTGGAGGCTTGGGTCAGGAAGGGTTGGAACCCTGAAGGTGATGTGGAGGTGATGTTGAGTGCGAATAACTATTTTATGGTGGTTTTTATTGTCTTATGGATCGTAAAAAAACATTTGAAGGGGGCCATTATTTATGTAACCAAGTGAGAATATTTATTTAACCCTGGCATGTGTGTTTCAACCCGTTAGAGGAGCGGCCGTTGCGGGTTCCAGTGTGGGTTTGGCTTCTGTGACTCCCATTGGAATTTTGGAGAACTAAAATCTTGCATAAGATTTCCCTTCTTATTGGGAATATGGTTGGATCATCACAACAGATTATGGATAAAAAGGTAATCTTTGTTACCCATATCTATGTTGAAATTGATTTAAACAATCCTATTCCATATTCTGTTGAAATACAGTTTGGATCGACTACATGGATTCAAAAACTTAACTATGAAGTTCTTCCATTTCACTGCCAAATTTTCCATGAATATGGCCACCTGCAAAGAAAATACCCTAAGTTTGTCCCACCCATGGCTTCAAATACTAGGCCCTCTCGGTCTATACAAAATTTGAATAAAGGAAAAGTCCCAATAAAGGAATGAGAATGGGATAAGGAAGGCTTTGTTCCAGTAAAACCTCGAAATAGAGGAAGAAGGGAAAACATAGACCTTAAGGATAGCCAGCCAGATTATTTGCTCAACCATTTTGAAATATTAGATGATCTTGATCAATACAAGGAGAAAATTGAAATTTCACTACCTGATGCAAATATAATAAGGCCAAATCAGATGTCTTTTCTTGAGGTGGAGCTTAAGGAATAAGATCTAGGGTGTTTAAATGAAGAACAAAGGGCTTTGGATCTAAGTATAGGTGATATGGTTGGATCTAACCCTAGAAGGAAAAATATTTTGTAAAGTGGTACAAATTTAGTTATGCCCTCTCCTAATCAGGTACTGATGCAATCATCCTTGGACTGCAAAACTCCTATGGTGTTGGGATTGCAGCAAAAAATAATTAAAAAAGGTGCTTCGAATAAGAATTTGAAGGTGGGTCAAAAGAAGGACCAGGATAAAATTAAGTTAATTGGAGAGACTTTGGTGGATTCAGGATTGGTGAGAACATTCGACTCCCATTTTTCTAACTCCAAAAATGATTATCCTTTCATGGAATGTAAGGGGGTTGAACAACATCCCCAGACAAAAATTTGTTCATGATTTGGTTCGTGTACATTCTTCGAATGTGGTGTTTATTTTGGAGACTAAATTTGCTACTAATAATATGTTCAATATTGCTTCCAAGTTGTGGAGAAGGGGGCAATGCCAGTGTATTGGTGCATTTTGATATACTTGTGGTGTTGCTTGTTTATGGGATTTGGTTAAGATATCCCCTCTTACTTGGATTTCCAGCAGATGGTCTATTTCGATGATCGGATAAGATAATGAATCTGGTGAAACCATCCTACTTACAAATGTGTATGCTCCTATTTATTACAATGATAAAGTGAATTTTTTGGAGCATATTTGCTTTGTGAGAAGTCTAGATCTCCTGTACCCATGGATTTTTGTTGGAGACTTCAATTCTATCACTTGTCTAGAGGAGAAACGCGATGGGGTTGATTGTCTTAAGCCTTTTTATTTTGTCTTCAATGCTCATATCTGAGCCTTGAAATTGGTTGACATCAAGCCATATAATGGGATGTTTACATGGCACAATAGAAGATGTGGGGAAGAATCCATCCTAGAGAGACTGGATAGGTTTTTGATCTCTAGTTTTTGGATGGGTAATAACATAAGTGCTAGTTCGGTGATTTTGGAGGGTAGGGGATCTGATCATTGGCCTATCAAACTCTTTGCTGTGGCATTAGGGCTAAAGAAGAATTTTTACTTTAAGTTTCAACTTATGTGGCTTCATGATCCTAAGCTTCATGATTTCATGTGAGGCTAGTGGACCATTGGCAAACCTCCTCATGGCACCGCTATGTATTCCTTTATGAAGTGTCTTCAATTTGTTAAGCATATACTGAAGAGATGGAATAGAATGAATTTTGGGAACCTTTCCTTGGCTAAGTTTACAACTCTTAGGAGGGTGGAAGAAGCTTTAAGAAAGATTAGAGATCATGGAATCACGAAGAAGCTTCTCGTTGAGGAATCTAAGGCTAAGAAAGACGTTGCTAAATGGGAACTAAGGGAAGAAATTTTTTGGAAACAAAAAGCTTGAGTATATTGGCTTTAGGAATGGGATAGGAACACAACCTTATTTTATAACTCAGTTAAGGCTCACCATAATGGTAACCTCATTATATCTCTCGTGAATTCTCATGGTGCCTTGCTCTATTCTTTCAGGGATATTTTAGAAGAGACTAAGAGGTATTTTTCCTCTCTCTTCAAGGAGGACTTCATCTCAGATGATGAGGATGAAAAGATTATTCTCAACTATATTCCCTAAATATTTCTAGAGATATATATATATATTTTAAGAGAAAAACCCCTTGCGGGGACGCCTCGGTCTAAGATACCACGAGTAGGGGGTTCTACACTGTCAAAGTCACCCGGGGGTTGCACCTAGCCCTGCCCGCACCAACATTATCAATTGGATTTTGGGTACCCAGTTCAGATTTTTGGTAGGGTGGAGATTCGAACTTGGCACCTCCCTTGGAGTATTTCCCTCTCCTCTCCAACTCACCTACAACACCTGGGTAATATTTCTAGAGATATGAATCAGCACTTGATGGGTCAAATTTCCCTTGAGGAGTTGGAAAATGTTGTATTCAAGATGTAAAAGGGAAAGCCCCGGGCCCAGATGGATTCTCGATTGAGTTTTATTAGGAGTTTTTGGAGTTAATCAAATTTGATCTTCTGAAGGTGGTCCATGAGTCCCAAAAGAACAAAAAGATGCTAAGGACCCTAAATGCTACCTTTGTGGTGCTTATTTATAAAAAATAGGGAGCAAATTCCTTGGATATGTTCAGGCCTATTGCTCTTTGCAATATTGTGTATAAGATCATCAAAAAAATTATTGCTGAGAGGTTGAAGATATGGTTGAGAAAAATCATCTCTGAGGAGCAAGGAGGGTTTGTTGCTGGTCAACAAATCCTGGATGGGATTGTTATTGCTACAAAAACTATTCACTCGATGGAGACTTCTAAGGAGAAAACTATGTTCATTAAGTTGGACATGGCCAAATCCTATGACCAGATCAGATGATCCTTTATTCAAAAAGTTCTTACTGCTTTTGTATTTGAGGAGGAATGGATTAGATGGGTGATGAGCTATGTTTCTTCTTCCTCATTATTTATTATTGTTAATAATGAGCCATCAGAGCTGTTTGAGGCCTCAAGGAGATTGAGGCAAGGAGATATTTTACCTCCTTATTTATTTATCATTATGGTGGAAGGGTTGGGAAGATTTCTCAAGTCTTAAGTTAGGCAGGGTCTCATTCAGGGGTAGAAGTGAGATAGTAGTTTTTTGTCTCTTTCCCATCTTCAATTTGATGATGATACTACTTTGTTGGGAGTTGCCACTATCAGGGAAGCTGGAAATATTAGACAGTCTCTTGAGATATATCTTGGTGCTTCTGGATAGTTGATTAATGAGGAAATGTCTTCTATTTTCTTCTTCAATACCCCTCCTCTTATTCAATTCAGGATTTCTCATATTCTAAGATTCCAGTTCAGGACTCCTCCCTTCATTTATCTTGGTATTATGATTTCATCTCATCCTTTACCTAGATCTTCTTGGTAGTCTATGCTTGATAAGTTTAGAAGGAAGGTGAATCACTGGACTATAAGATGGCTATCCTCTGCAGGTAGAGTGTTGCTTTTAAAATATGTTGTTCAAGCTTTACCCATTTACAAATGTTTTGTACAAATAGCTCCCTCTCGTTTCATCAAGGACATGGATGCTTTGTCAAGACAATTTTTATGGTTTGGAAAACTTGATCAAACTAAATGGAGTTTGGTTAGGTAGGATTCTATATGTAGTCCAGTTCAAGAGGGAGGCCTTGGGTTGTGATAGACAACTCTTTTTGGGTAAGCTTTGGCTACAAAAATTTATTGGAGATGGTGTACCTCTCAAGATCAGATTTGAGTTAAAATATTATCTTGTAAATACTTAAGAGGTATTTCTGAGGCTGAGATACCTAGAGTCAGCTTGGTTGGGACAATTTCAGTTATCTGGGACACTCTAAAAATAGGAGCTAATTTAATCAAGTAGGGTTTGTTTTGGATTTGCAATCGAGGATTAGATGCTCTTTTTTAGGAGGATTCTTGGGATGGCCACCCTCATATCTTGAATCAATATCCCAAGTTACATTCCCTAAGCATTTTTTTCTTGGAAGCGGGATGGTCTCATGTGGAGGAATTTAAAAAAATATAGTCTTTTGGAAATATGGAGATGTACAGGTGGAAATATCCGTAGGAATAGCCCTAGGGGGGACTGGCCAAGGAAAAATATGTGCTTGCTCTTATTATTATGGGGAGACCCTATTATTCACTGAGGGGTAAAGACATTCTGGCTTGGAACCCTGATCCCAAGGGAACCTACTCTGTAGCCTATGGTTATCAGGTTCTTGATAAGCAAAAGTTTAGGAGTCTTCCTGTCACATGGTGGAAAAAGGTGTGGAACAAATTCGCCAGGATGAAATGTAACTTCTTTCTCTGGCTGGTATCTTGAAATAAATGCCTCACTTGGGATAACGTGAGGAAGAGGGGATTTCAAGATCCTTCTTTTTGTGTCCTTTGCAGTAATAATGAGGATGAATCTTCTCATTTATTTTTCCAATGCTCCCTTGCCAGAGATATTTAGCATCGATGGTGGAGCACCTGGAACCATCCATGTTTTCATGTGCTCTCCCTGGTGGAGTTTTGGAGTAGTTTGGGAAGACCTTCGACTAAGGCCCCCTTCCTTCAGTTGGCTTGGAATTTGGGGGCCCTTATTCCATAATCTGGAAGATTTGGCCCGAATGATACCATCGCATCTTTTAGGGCAGTCATTTGGCTGTTCAACATATCTAGCAAAGGATCTTGTGTATGGGTCAAGAAACCATCCATAGAAAATGTGATGTGGGCCCTCTTTTGGATTCTAGGGAGGAGAAGGTACAGTAGGCCCTTGGTATCTTTATGGATGGTATGAACTCTTATAACCCTAGCAGGGTTCCTCAGCTTAGCAAGAAGGTTAGGAGAGATGGTATGTGGAGGCCACCCCCTTGAGGAGTTTTAAAAATTAATACTTATGGGTCATCCGGGGGCAATCCTGGACATACTGGAATTGGTGGTGTTGGGAGAGATTATGCTGGTGGTGTCAATTTTTCATTTTTCATTTATAAAGGTGTTCACTCCAATAATTTTATGGAAGATCTTGCAATTCTTGAGGCCTTGCAGAGGGGGTTTTCTCTTGGATGGCACAGGATTATCTGTGAGTCTGAATCTCAAATTGTGGTTAATATTTTAAAAAGTAAAAGGGTGGAGGAAGTTAATTGGCAGTTGGCCTTTGTAGCTGTTCAGATTCTTAGAATGAGTGAAGAGTTCGAATTTATATCCTTTGTTCACATTCTAAGGGAATGGAATGGGGTTGTTGTTTACCTGGCCAAAAGGGCTTTTGAGCTATTGGATCCTTGGATTATTGATAATTGGGAGTCTCCTATATGGTGACTCTCAACACCTTTAGGAGTTGATCCACAAGGATTTTTGGACTTAATGTGGTTTGTTCTGGTTGTCTTCTTCGGATGTCAATCTAGTCTAGTGGTTTTATCTTGTTTTGTTGTTTATTTGAGTCTAGGTTGGAAGCTCAGCTATACTTTGTAATCTAGACTTTTTATCAATAAATTTTTACCCCTTTATTTAGAAACAAAGGAGGCCTCTCATGATGAGGCTCTTGATAGGAATTTGCATGAATTAGTACAAATATAGCAAGAAAGCATGGAAAATTGTAAATATGATTACAAAACCTCTAAATTACTATAAAGAATGATAAGAAAGCAATAAATCTAGCTATTATGATGCATAATATACCATTAAAACTTGAAATGAATCAAATCTAATGAAACTAGTGCAAATTGACAAAATAGAAGGAAATAGAGCAAAGCTACCTCTAATTTCTATAATTAATCGTACAAAAGCATAAATGAAAGTTAATCTATGTTAGATCTACCTAATTGCATGTTTAGAATGAAAATCCTATGGCTAAAATGAGGGAAATTGAGTGTCAAACCCTCACCATGGGTCTGAGGTGCAATTGGCTCTGTTAGCCATGATTGAGGTGAAAGTGCTCTTTCTCTTGTAACCAGGGCCTGAATCTCAAATTTCCTCTCTGGTAATTGATGATCAAGGGTCGCCTCTATTTTTTGGAATGAATTGGCGATGTAGATTCTTTGAATTTATAGTGGAAGTGGTTCAATTATGGATGAATGATCTCCTCAAGCTCTTGAAACCTCCATAGCTTCAAATGCAATCATGATTTCCAAATTGGCAGCATGTAGGCACTCCTCAAGGGTTGCAAATGGCTCTCCAATCTAGTAGGGCTTCGCTGCATTCAATTGAAAGCTTCTCCAAAATTTTTCCTCAATTTGGAGGGGGTCTTATAGCACTCTCAATTCCTAATATTAGCTTCTTGGGAAGCCAAGATCAAGAACCAGGAGGTTGGAATAGTTGGGAGGAAGATTATGGATGCTTCCTCACTTGAAACCGCTTGAAATCCATTTCCATGGCTATTATAACTGAATTTGTCTTGGCTCAAGAATTCAAAATAGTTTTAGGGCTAGCCGTGGCTCTGAGGCGTAGCTAGCTCTGTTAGCCATGGGTGTCAGTCGTGGCTAAGGCTGAGTAGGCCAAAGCTACCTAAATTGAGTGGTTAAAACCATTGCTCTATCTTGGAATGGTCCAAGATCATTCATATGGTCTGTTAGGATGCCCATATGAGTAGTCCCCTACACATGACATGTTTTAGGTGTCTACAGATGCCCCTTTTGGGATGCACTATGCGAAAGCACAATGCTGAGCAAAAATAGACCGCCTAAAGCCATGTTGTAGGTCGAATGATGATCATTGATCTGATCAACATTAGATGCCCCAATATTGCAAAAGGACGTGCATCTTAGAATCATTACTTCCAACTGAGGGAAGGCTTAAATTTGCAAAGCTTTTGTGTATCCACGACGATCAGGTAGTCAGGCTACAATCGTTTCGATAGGTGGAAAGCTACTAACTTAACTATCATATTTGTTTTTTGCCCCAGCAAAGGGTAAGCTTATGATAGTTATTGGCAATGATTCGTAAGACGAATGTAATTTTGACAAGATCGAGTGATCTCTTGTTGAATTTGATTATGATTATTGATATTATGACTACCCCCTCAAGCGACAAGTCGATGAGGGTAGGACATTGAATAAAGCGATGAGTCACTTGACCAAGATGAATAATTTGGATGATTTAAGACTTTTGCACTATTGTTATTATTTGGCAAGGCCTAATTCAGCTATGATTTCAACTATTAATAGTAATTGTACATCTCTATCCCATGGAGAAGTCTGGTCGTAATGGCCTTCTTAGGGAATCAAGATGATAGCAATTCCAATTAGGCTTGTGTTGAATCACTATTTTCGATGATCTCGATGAAAATTTCATAGAAAATATGAAATAAATGCCTCATTCCCGTGGGGCAGTCCGACAACTATGGCCTTCTTTGGGAGTGAAGTGAAGCATTACAATTCAACGATGACTAATTTACCCCAAATGGCCTTATGGTGATTTACTCATCTTGTCGGATTGCATGGAGCACAAGTCGTTGCAACCACAAAGTGTGTAGGATAAATGACTAGATACGAGGTGCATTTGAATTTTGAATTATGTGAATTTTTTTGTTTATTTTTATTTATGCATATGGATGCAATGCTTATATGTGATGTTGATTTGATGCTATATGATGTGATGTATTGATGACATGCACTAGCTAGATGATGGATGTATGGCTAGATATTATGATCTAGATATGTAGATGGACTACTATGATGTATGCATATGGATGCAATGTTAGATGTTAAATGCATGTTTAATTTGATTTACTTGTATGCATTTAATTTATGATATGATGAATGCAATGTATGTAATGCATTATTTACATGATGATGATCTAATGTAAATGAACTTGTATGCTTTAATCACTTAAAACATAAGGAATGAATGCAATATGAGTTAACAATCTAATGGATGACACCACAGAATGTATAACAATCATGAATGTAATTGATAAATCTTATCATAAGAATTAACCAATTAGACATCCATATATGAGATGAGATGATGATATATTGTTTTCTCTTCATAAGCTTTTGTAAGTTAAAAGATATGCACAAAATAGTCAGTGGTCGTCTAAATATCATTGTTGATATCCATCCGGTATCTGTTCTATGTTATGAACACCCTTTAATAAACAAAATCTCATAAAAAGAAATTGATGATTGATTGATTGATGTTATTTGTTGCTATTTGGGAATTTTTGAGGTTTTCCATGAGACTCAAACACCCTAGTTGACTTATCAAAAGTTGTATAATGACTATACTAGACTTCTGAAAGATAAATTTTTTGCTATGAAAGACCAAGATATTCATTATCCCTGTGTGTGCAAATGAATATATTAGATGAGACATAAGACTACCTCATTTCCAAGGTGGGATTCATTCAGCCCATTGTTGTAATGAGGATCACCACATGCTCACCTGATCCTAGGTTTGGACTCAGTTGGACTAGACCACTAGGCAATACAGGGCACCTAAAGCTAGCTCATTTGTAAATTTCTTAGACCTACCCCAATGTCAGGCGGGATTCATTCAGCCCATTGTTGTATTGGGGATCACTCTATGGCTTTGAGTATTGACCATTCCAGGGATTCAAGCTCTTCACCCCCTTATTTTCTTCAATTTTATTGGGATACTTGCTCATATATAGTGATGAAAATCACTGTTTATTTTGTATTTTTTTTTCTTTTGTTTTGAGCAAGGGATTTGATTTGATTTTGGGATTTTGCTCCTTTTTGTAAGCAAGGGATTTCTTGGGTAGGGGGGAACTTGTCCTTTTTCCAATGATCCACACTCTAGACCATTGCGCATCACAAAATGAGCAAGTAACAAAACCTTTCGCTTAAGGTGACCAGGACCACTTTGTAGTGTTCATATTTCCTTGTCCTAATTAGGATTGTTAATGTGTTTGATTAGTGATGGGATTTTGATATGCTAGGTGCTATCAAAACTAGACCTCATCTACAAAAGCAAAGAAAGCTTTCTACCAAATCTGAGAAGACCACTAGGTATGGTTGAATGACCGAAAAACCCTAGTATATTCCTCATAGCAATAGGAGGGGTTGTGTTGAAAAACACAATTACTCACAAGGGTGATGGATGATGATGATGCATAGATGCATGATTGAAATACAAACGTGGTGTCATTTGTAAGATTGCAAACACAACCTATCCTAATGCAAGGTGCGATGGATGGAAATGCCTAATGCAATGCAATTAAATGAATGCAAGTGCAAAATGAAATGCATGATGCAAATGTTTTTGAAGTTTTGATGTTTTGCAATATTTTTAGATTTTATTGCTTTTTGATTTTTATGGATTTTGAAATTTTCCATGTTTTTGAATTTTTGAATTTTAAATGTTTTTTTTATTTTTGAATTTAAAGGGGGAAGGTATGCTACCTTAGGTACCCCCAGTGTGTGTGCCACTCAATGAAAGTGAGGAAGGTGTGATACCTTTAGAATCCTTACTTTGCTTCATTGACCTTGATGTGGATGATGGGGAAGGTACATTACCTTTAGGACCCCCAATGTGCATGTTGTCCATTGCAATGTAATCAACTTGCTTAGGAAGAGTGATAGAAATCAACTCTCCCAATTGGGGCATGGACCTCTATGGGGTGCCCCTGTCTTGGTGGGGTGAAATGAATGAACCATCTGCATGGAGCTCATTTCATTCTAGTAGATCTTGGACCACCTTCCTGAATGACTAGCAGTCATGTATGTCATGCCCATTTATACGATGGTAGACACAATAGAGGATTTCATCCTATGACCTAAGTTTAGGTACTCTAGGTTTGACCTCTGGTAATACAAATGCATTTGCCTCGTACAAATTTTGAAATAAAGTCGTAGTAGTCATCTCAAATGTGACCACTCACTGAGGTGGCTTGTTAGGCCCATGAGGATGCGGCTGCCCTTGGGGTCTCAACTGGGATGATGTAGCCTCTATTTTGGTAGGTTGAGGCACTATGGATGAACCATCTATGGGAAAAGCCCCACTATCTATGAGATCCTAAACCACATTCTTGAATCCATAGCAATTGTGAATGCCATGGCCCTCTATTCGATGATAGAGATAAAAATGGTCCTCCCTATAACCTTTAGGTTTAGTTTTGTTCTGGTCCAAAGGGTGCCTATCTGGTAAGATAATAGCTTTAGCTTCTAACAACTTCTGAAATATGACTGACATGGGCTCTTTTAATGGAGTCCAAATGCATTGCTATTATTATGGGCATGTAGCACGCACCAACTGAGTTTGATGACCCGATTGAGCCCTAGGTATGTCAGCTGTTGGCATAGGGGATTCCTCTTGCTTTTGTGGTGCAAGGGATGGCTTACCGACTATGCTTATTTTTCGATCATGAATTTGTAGATAATTCACTTCAAGCATATCCTGTATCATGGTCTTGAAGGTGTAACATGATTGAATATCATGACCAGCTAGTTGGTGATATGGGCAATGTAAATCCTCCCTATATCCCTCAGGTCTTGGGTGGCTCGGATCTAAGGGATGAGACTGAGGTAAGGTGATGGCTTTGGCCTCATGTAATCGATTAAAAATTGATGTCATAGGTTTGGGTAATGGTGTATAACTATGAGGTTGTTGGTGTGACCGATTTGGTGCTTGCTTTTGCTGAGGTTTTTCCTGTGGTTGCACAAGAGGTGGTTTGACCTCAGATATGGGTTGCTTTTGTGATTCCAGGTTTTCAAGTTGGTCCATGATAAATTGCAATGCCTCATTTTGCTCATCCATTCGATGTTCCATTCTATCTAAATGATTTAGAATGGATTGCAAAACTGACAAGGATTTTATGTGCACCTCTAGTGATGAGATTGGAAGATCATCATAGATTGATGGGGGTGAAAGAGTGGATGTTAAAGATTCACCAGGTAAATGTAGATCTTCAATCTCTTTCACTTGAGATGATGTGGATGCTTCTTGATGATCCACTTTGATAATGGCATCCACATGCTCACATTTGTGACTCAGTTCATATTTTTGTTCTACTTTGTAGTTTTGAACTATGCCAACTTGAGTACCCCTAGTTTGATGTGGGGAAAACACCTATTCTTGCTCTTGAGGAGGCACCATGAGAAATGAGTCAGGGGTGACTAATTTCAATAGTTTTGGCTCCTTCGATGTGGAAGCAACATCTGATTGTACCATCTCTTGTTTTATCTACTTTAGAGTCACTTGGTCCTCTGACATAATGTTAACCATTCCCACAAACTCATGAGAAGGTGCTTCAATAGTTGGATGAGTTGTAGGTGACTCCTCAACCTGCTGAGGTTGTTCTATTTCAATTATGACAATTGATTTTTCCTCATGTTCAGGTGAAGAATCAAGGATGGGATCAATAGGTAGTGACTCGACAGGAGGTCGACCTAAATCCTCAATGGACTCAATGATAGGCGTAAATGTAGTGTTTGCCTCTATATGCTCTTTGAATTCAATTTCATCCAAATGAGCTGTGACCTACGATGTGGTGGACGAAGATGGTATGATATGATCTGATTTATCCATAACCACAATAGGTTCTTCCCCTTTGATAGGAGTAAGAGAGTCCTCTAATGACATGTTTGAGATAGCTGTGAGCATCTCTGTGGTTGCCTTCATCGATTTCTCATTGCTTGGAGAGACCGAAGATGGAGGTGTAATGGGCGAAACCACAGGTGATGGCGGTGGTGAAGGTAACTTCACAGAAAACCATGGGGTTGCATCCGGACTCTAGATAACATCATCAAGTTTAGTGTTCAGATGCATGGGTGACATAATAGGCTCCTACGGATGGTCCACTGGTTTATAATACTTAAAGGGATCTATGTCAGCCTGAACTACATGGACCTTATTTTCATGAATGTACTTAATGCAATGATGCATTATGGATGGTACGCACTCCATGGCTCTTATCCATGGCCTTCCAAGTAGTATGTTGTACTATCTTGAACCCTCTAAAATGTAGCACAATGTAGGAATAGTCTTTTGTCCCACCTCAATGGGGAGGACTATTGTGCCTACTATGGGGGATTTCACATCATTAAAGGCTTGGAGCGTGAAGGTAGATGCTCTAATGTGGGAAGGTGGAATGTTGAGATGTTTCAATGCAGTGGTAGTGATGATATTGATGGATGAACCAATATCAACCAAAACTCGCTTGTATGAAATCTGATTAATGCTAGCTATAATGTGCAATGGCGGATCAGATTCATTAACAAGGATTGGTTTAATTTCCTATTTGTGAAAAGTAATCATAGGTTCCTTGTATGGTGGAATAGGCTTTAATTGTTGTAAGGACTATGATAAATGTCGAGCATTGACCTTGCTCACATGCTCCTTTTGATCTTCCTTAGCCTCATGATTGGGTAAGGGATCTTTGAATATATCATTTTGTTGATTATCGATAGCAAGGGGTTTGTCTATCTGTTTATGGGAATGGCTATCTACCTACCTAGGAGGAAACTCTTGATGATGCGCAAGGCGCCTCGTGTTGATTTTTTGCCTATGAACTCTAGGTGTGGGTTTCTTTTCAAGAGTTACCCTACATGATTGTTCTTCACGTAACTTCTATTGGAAAATCCTTTCTTCACATCGTTTGAGCTCATCCCATATATGTTGTTGCAATATTTTCTCTTCCATGTATTCTTGCTCTAAATGCTCACACTCAATGTGCACGTCCTCCAATTGATCTTGGAGTAGCCACTCTCTCTGAACTATGTGAGGCCTAGGTTCCCGATCTGATCGATACATTGTGCAAGACCCATGGCTTTCTATCTCACTATGGGGAGATTTAACTATGTTAGTTCTTGCCATGTATGTGGTAACCTTATCACCTCGGTGGGTAGGTCTCCTATGTGAGGAAATGGCTTCACGATGACTATCAGGGCATCGTGTGGGGATGATGAGATCCTCAAGAGAATGGTGGGTGTGATGACTACCAAGGTGTCATGCAAGAATGGTGAGATCCTCAGGAGAATATTGAAGGTGTTCAGGTCCTCTCCATGAGTTTTCTACTTCATTAGCTCATGATTGAGCTTGGCTATGCATAGTTGTCATGATGTGTTGACTAGGCAAACCCTGAAGGAAACCCACACTAAAGAAAATTTTGACTTCCAAAAAAGGTTGTGGGTGTTATATACCAAAATGATCAGCATGACGAGCTGATCACAATGGGCTATGACTCCAAAAAGTGACTTCTGAGTCAAAATTTGTATTTTTGGAATATTTGGCCAACCGAGGCTCGTGGAGAAATGCCCAATTTTTGGAATTTTGGGAAAATGCGGATCCAGGCCTCAAAAATGCTATGAGGGGATGCACAAGGGGTAAACTAAGACAACAAAATAAATTTGGCAAATTTTGGGGTTGTCTAGGTCTATTTATGACTATTTTAGTGCATTTTTCCCTATTTTTGGCTTAAAAATCACTCAAAAATAGAGTAATCATAAAACCAAAATAACTTTTTCGTTATAGCTCCGATTTGCATGATTTTTGATCCGTTGGATGCAGAATCAAAAAGTAGCTTTTACTTATTTTTATATATAAAAATAAATTATTAGGGTTAGGGTTTGGTCCCCGATCAAGGATCCTATGTTGATTACCCAAACAATAGGGAAACACACAAAGCAGACAATATGATTATCTCTTTTGTAAGTTTTAGAGAAAACAAAGAAAACAAGGATGATTATCTCTTTTAAAATTTCTTTGTGATCCCTAAACTGGTTTTAGTGTGTTTCAGGTGTGTTGAAATCATAAACTAACTCTCATCGTGTTTTTAGATTTGTTGATGATATAATTGTTTAGTTTAATGGATTTCACCTGTATGCTCGTAGCTCGACAATCGATAATGAAAGTCACGGTCACGTAAACCCCCCAAAGTGTGGAGATGAAATCCACACCCGAGAAGGGAGCACAGGTCCTACCGATCCTCACCCAACACACCGTGTGTAGTGATACACCCCTCCGAAGAGGAATGCATGCTATTTTGCATGGATAGGATGGATCTTGGAGTCGATATTGGCCAATAGAACAAGGTTCATGGGATTTGAGCCAACGGATGGAAATAACTACCACCATCATTGAACTCTACTAGTGGATGGGTGTGAATTCCAACTCACTAGCATTTAAGTGTTGTGTGGTGTGTGTGTGTTCATTTTAACTTGCATGTAAAAAAAAATGCATCACCAAGCAAACATGATCTTTCCTATATGCCTAAAATAAAGATGTTTCAAATTCAGAAAGATGCATGTATTAGCTATATGAACTTCAGATAATGCAGTTTACATGATAAAATTGGCCTCTGATTGGGCCCCAACAAGTAAACTCTACACACAACTTTTAACTGCTAGTTGCTGGTCTATGCAGTAGGTAATAGTGTTGACCATAGGATAGAGCCGCAACCCAAAAAATTAGCCATTGTTGACAGTAGTAGCTAACAGTGCTAGCTGTGATTGTTAGCCATGGCTAACAGATAGCATGAAATTTTCATTAAATTTTACCTCTTACAATTTTTCTAAGTGATCTACTTAGCTACTGATAGGCAAAAATGAAAAACAAGAAAATTAGAGGAACAAGATTACCTAGAAATCCTCATTTTATGGAGAGACAGGTTGCTTACTGTCTATATTTTTGCTCTACTACTAGCCACAACTATTAAGCATGGCTGAGACTATTCACCATGGTTGTTAAGTGTGGCTAAGACCTACAACAAAAAACAAAAAGAAATCAGTCATCTATAGTGCAATTTGTGGGGTTCCCATCATGATCGCCATCTGTACCACCCTAAAAGCATACACCTAGGCTATTGCATCAATTATACCAAGCATTAAAGCATGAAAATATGAATAACAATGAATTGAACAAGAAAGAACAACTTCTTTATATTATCATTGCAAATATCCTTTACAAATACGTCCCTCTTAGGGATACCAAATTCTTTGATACAATTGATACAATTTTTTGAGCCCCTCAAAGGGGATGGTGCAATACGCAGGCTCTTAATGTAGACACGAACTTCTTAAGGCTCAAGGAAGCCTTCAGTGCTGACTGTGGGATAGAGAAACAACTCAAAAACCTAGCCATGGTTGAAAACAATAGCTAACAGTGCTAATTGTGATTATCATCCATGGCTAGTAGATATCATGATATTTTCATTAAATTTGACCTCTTATAGTTTTTCTAAGTGATATACTTAGCTACTAATAGAAAGAAATGAAAAAAAAAAGAAAATTAGAGGAACAGGATTACCTAAAAATCCTCATTTTATGGAGAGATAGGCTGCTTACTGTCTATCTTTCTACTCTACTGCTAGCCACGACTGTTAAGCATGGTTGAGACTATTCACCATGGATGTTAGGTGTGGCTAGGACTTGCAATAAAAGCAAAAATAAATCAGTCATGTATAGCACAATATGTCCCCACTATGATCGCCATCTATACCACCCTAAAAATATACACCTAGGCTATTGTATCAATATACCAAGAATTAAAGCATGAAAATATGAATAACAATGAATTGAACAAGAAAGAACAACTTCTTTATATTATCATTGGAAATATACTTTACAAATACATCCCTTTTAGGGATACCAAATTCCTTGATACAATTGATACAATTTTTTGAGCCCCTCAAAGGGGATGGTGCAATACACAAGCTCTTAATGTAGACACAAAATGCTTAAGGCTCAAGGAAGCCTTCTTCTCACTTGATCAGAGGAATATGTTGCCAAGAATACTTTGAATATGACCAGATCCTATAAATCTACATTCAAGAAACAACATAAAAGAATTAGAAGCAAAGGAGGACTCTCATGATGAGGCTCTTAATAGGAACTTGCATAAATTTTTACAAATATAGAAAAAAATCATGGAAACTTATAAAGGTGATTACAAAACCTCTAAATTAATGTAATGAATGCTATGAAAACAATAAATATAGCTATTATGATGCATAATATGCCATTAAAACTTGAAAGAGATCAAATCTAATGAAATTAGTGCAAATTGATAAAACAAGATAAAATAGAGTAAATCTACCTCTAATTTCTATAATTAACCATACAAAAGCATAAATGAAACTTAATCTACATTAGGTCTATCTAATTGTATGCTTAGAATGAAAATCCTACAACTAAAATGAGGGAAATTGAGAGTCAAACCCTCACCGCGGGTCTGAGGTGCAGTTGGCTCTGTTAGCCATAACTAAGGTGAAAGTGCTATTTCTCTTGTAACCAAGGCTTAAATATCAATTTTCCTCTAGGTAATTGATGATCAAGGGTTGCCTCTGTGTTCTAGAACTAATTGGTAGTTTAGATGCTTCGAATTTCTAGTGGAAGTGGTTCAATTATGGATGAATGATCTCCTCAAGCTCTTGAATCCTACATAGCTTCACATGCAATCATAATTTCCAAATTAGTAGCATATAGACACTCCTCAAGGATTTCAAAGGGCTCTCCAATTGGGTAGGGATTTTTTGCATTCAAATTGACACTTAATCCAAAATTTTCCCCAATTTTGAGGGGGGTCTTATAGCACTCTCAATTCCTAATATTAGCTTGCTTGGGAAGCCAAGATCAAGAACCAGGAGGTTGGAATAGTTGGGAGGAAGATTCTGGATGCTTCCTTTCTTGAAACTACTTGAAATCCATTACCATGGTCATTATAACTAAATTTGTCTTAGTTTAGGAATTCAAAACAATTTTAGGGCTAGTTGCGGCTTTGAGGCGAAGCTAGCTCTATTAGCCACGGGTATTAGTCGCAGCTAAGGATGAGTAGGCCAAATATGCCTAAATTGAGTGGTTAAAACCACTGCTTTACCTTATAATAGTCCAATATAATTCATATGGTCTATTAGGATACCCATATGAGTAGTCCCCTACACATGACACATTTTAGGTGTCTTCAAAAAGAATACCAAAATTATTAGCAAAAGTAAAAACCAGGGAGTCATCTGAAAGTCTACCAATTCCTCCCACACTAGCTTTTCCAGGGTTCCCTCTAGAGTCTCCTTTCATCTAAAATTACACTTGATTCTATATTTTGTGGGAGTTATGGGGGTGATTAAGGAGTTTTTGGACTGATTCAACTAAGTTGGTAATGGTCTTTTTCCAGATATAGTGAATATCCTTCCTATATTGATTAAAAATTTGATTGTTCCTTTCATTCCAAATATTCCAAAGAAGAATGGTAGAACCCATCCAAACTAATTGACTAATAAAATGATCAACACCCTCTTGTTTAGTCCAATCCCTCAAAATATGTTCAAAAGTAGAAAAATTGGACCACTGTAAGCCAAGTAAAGTGGCCATTCTCCTCCATAGCTTAGAGGCTAGAGTACACTCAATAAAAGTATGGCTGAAAGTTTCCACATTCTCTTCACATATTTCATATCTAAAAGGGCCATGAAAACCATGCTTCATAAGATGCTCACCAGTAAGCACCCTACGATGCAATAAAAACCAAGTAAAGAACCTCACCTTAGGCCAGAGATTTTGAGCCCATAATTGAGAAAATATGTCAGATGATTTGTTAGGATTAATATGGCATAAGGCCAAATAACCTTGAGCAACTGAATACTTACCCTTAGTAGTGTTGTTCCATCCAAAACAATATTTTTCATGGGACCAAGAGAGAGATCTCATATGAAGGATGCATTGGATATCTTATCTTTACCTTTCAAGGATTTGAATAGGCTAGTTCTCAATAGGGATCCAATATCTACCAACATATGAATTACCAGTATGGTACCAATAGTAATTAGCCATCTTTATCTAGTTAGTCTACTGAAGCTCCTCCATACAAGGCCTCCATTCGAGAAATTGAGTTATCAAAGGCTTGTGACCATCCCAAGAATCAGTCAAAATTTTTTCCTGTTGACCATTATGAATGATCCAAAATAAAATTTTCTGTATCAAATCCTCACCAGTCTTAAGAATTGCTAAAATGGGAGAACCTTTGGTAGGCAATTGATAATGAACAAGATCTTCAAGACTTTTGTTCTCAGCATATTTAGCATTAAGAGTTTTTGTCCAAAGAGCATTAGGGTTATGCAACATCCTCCAATACAATTTAGCAGCTAAAGCTTTGTTGTTATTAATAGCAAACCGGAATCCTAACCCCCCTTCATTCTTAGGAAGACATAAAGTGTCCCATTTCACCAAGGTCCATTTTATTTTCTTCTTAGTACCACTCCAGAGGAATCAATGACTAATTTGATCCAATTCATGAAGAACAACCTTTGGGATATTCAATACGGTAGAAACATAAATATGAATAGCTTGAAGGACTAATTTTACCAAGGTGATTATACCCCCAGAAGAAAGCCACCTATTGGTCCACTTTCCAATTTTCTTCTTGACTTTGTCCAACAACCAATTCCAATCTTTTTTTGTCTTTGAATATTGATGGGAATACCAAAATAAGTGATCGGAAGGGAGGTCTTCTTATACCTTGATTTATCCAAGACCATGTATTCCTATATGGTAGAGTAGTGAAAGAAAATGACTTTAGATTTATATTCATTGATCAATTTCCTGGTAGCCCTAGAAAAATAGCTAATGATTTGATTAATTTTAGAATATTCCTTAACTATAGCTTTACCAAGAAGAATAGAGTCATCAATAAATTGAATATGAGAGATAGTTTTGGCTCCATGAGCAATGGTAACTCCTTCAAGGGTTTTTTTCTCTATTTTTGGTTATAGTCCCACCCAAGAATTCAACAAGAATGATGAATAAATAAGGGGATAGGGGGTCACCTTGCCTAATACCTCTAGATATTGGGAACAACTGAGAAGGCCTACAATTGATAAGAACTAAGTAGGAAACTTAAGAGATACAACCCATAATCCAATCCAACTAATCCCAAGAGAAATAAAATTGCCTCAAAATTTTGATGAGGAAGTGCCAATCCACTCTGTCATAAGCTTTGGATAAGTCTAACCGAATGAACATGGAAGGATATTTTTACATATCCATGGAATGGATGGTTTCCTAAGCAAGAACTATCTCATCCACTATTTGGAATCCTTCCACATAACCCCCTTTCTTAGGGGAAATAATCTTATGCAAATGAGGCTTCAACCTTTCTGCCATAATCTTAGTAATAATTTTGAAAAGAACATTACATAAAGCAATTTTTTTTAAAGTTGATATATGATCAGTCTCTTGAGCTTTTGGAACAAGAGTAATATAAGTTTTATTGATAAAATTTAAAATTTATTTGGATTTTCTAGCTTCTTCCACCAACTCTAATAAATCAACATGAAGGATGTCCCAAAACTCTTGGTAGAACTCAATGGGAAAACCATCAGGACTTTTTGTATTTTAAAAAACACTTGATGAAGTTCATTGATAGTAACATGAACATTTAAGATAGAGTTCTCCTCATAAGTGATAAGAGAAGGGATTGCTTGAAGAATATCTTGTTTAGAAGCTGAGTCAAGAGGAGTAGCAACAAAAATATTGAAAAATTAATGAACAACAATAGATTTCATGCCATCCCAAGTGTAGACAACATCACTAGAATCAGATTTCAGGGAAGAAATAAAGTTGTGAGATCTTTGAGCTAGAAGATATTTGTGGAAAAAAATTGTGTTTCGATCTCCTTATTCGAGCCATTGAATTCTAGATTTTTGCTTCCATAGGATTTCTTCTCTTTTTTTCCATTCCTCTAACTGAGTAGTGAGTTTAATTTCATCTTCACTTCTACTCTTTGTGAGGCCATTTAAATGGATTTTATTATTCAAATTTTCAAACTGAGTAATAACTTCATATTTTTTTTATGAACATCCCCAAACTCCTAGTTCCAAGTCTTGATTTTGGATTTAATGTATTGTAGTATTTTGGAAAAAAAGAACATCTTAGTCCCATAACTAGGCTTACTTTCCTTCCACCATGCTGCACATGAGGTCTAAAGGAACTGTCTCTCAGCCACATTAATTGAAATTTAAAAAGAGAGAAACTCACACCAGTTTTCCACATTTCCACCATGATTGGCCGATGATCCGAACCAGCATTGTTAAGAGTCTTCACTTTAGGAATGTGACCATGGATTAAGAAATTGTCAGAGATCAAGAACCTATCCAATCTCTCCATTATACAAGATAGGCATTGCATTTTGTTAGACCAAGTCATAAGGCCATTATCAGGATGGATGTCAACAAGATGGATATTTACAATATATTTTCTCATGAGGTCAGTGCTTCTATACAAATTTCTATTTACCCCTATTTTATCATCCAAAGAGAGGATGGAATTGAAATCCCCTTCGATCAATATCCAAGATTCAGGAAAATGAGAGATAATATAAGTCATATTCTTTCATTATCTTATTTTTTCCTCTAGAGCAGTCAGAGCATAAACATTAATGGAGAGCATAATTTGGTTGGAATGTCTACTTTGAATAGCTATAGCCAAAATACCCCAAATACTAATAAAATGATGAATAACTACCTCTTTTGGGTCCCAAAGGCAAGCAATGCCACCATAAGTACCATGGGAACTGAGGGAAACCACTTTTCTAGCTGGTCAAATTTTACTAGCAATTGAGTCCATTTCCTCTATTGACATCTTCGTTTCTTGAAGGAAAACAAGATGTGGATGATTTATATGAATCATTCTTCTAATTTAATTTTATTTTGAAAGACTCCCTTTGAGTCCTCTAATATTCCAAGTGATGATCTTCATTAATACCAGGGCTAAAAATATTGGGAAGAGTATTAAACTTACCTTACTTTACAAGCTTTTCACCTTCTTTTGCCATATGATATTGATTGGTCTTACGACCTACCTTTTGATTAGAATCCATCTTCAATTTTTTTCCCCTATTTCTTGACTTATTCCAATTGAATATGAGATGGCTTCTAACCTTGAAGAATGCTTGTACACAACCAAACTGTTACTAGAATGTTCAACAGAGTATATATTAGGACTTGTATTCTTTGAAGTTTTAACACTTAAAAGATTGTTTTTCTTGTGTATATTTTCTCTCTTTTTTTTGTTGAAAATTTTTGATTTGTTGGTTTTTCTTTGAGTTCTTCTCTTCATTTTTAAATTGTATTTCTAATATTTATGTTTCCATTATTTCCTCTTCCTCACTTGGGACATCATTTGTGGAAAGAATTTCAAATATATTAGTAGATGACTTTGATTGATCCTTCATAACTGGTTTTTTCTGAGTGTTCTTCTTCTTAGGCATTTGGAAACCTGCTAAGTTTATATCTTCTTTATTTTGAGCTAGAATTTTTATTTGGGCAAACACTAGCCAAATGACCATATTCATGTCAAATTCTACAACAAAAAGAAATGTTCTCATAGTCCACTACTTGCTTTCAAGTATCCTCCCCAAATTGTAATGTGATATTTTTAGGTAGGGGTTTGTAAAAATCCATTAAAACACAAATCCGAGCATAAATAATATGTTCAAAATTTTGAGTACAATCAACAGTCATCATAAAAGTTCCTAAAGAGTTTCCAATTAAAGAAAAAATAGTCGGATTATAGAATTCAATAGGGAGGCCAAAGAGTCTAACCCCCATGGGAGCTGTTGAAGGTATCTCTTCTTCAAATTTAAATTTAGTATGCTAGGGATTCATGAAAATCCCTCCCCTTACAAAGAACCAGGGACCCCCTTGAAAAGTTTTCTCTTTATATTCATTATTAGAAAATAAAATAATAAAATAACCATTTGGATAAATAGAGATTTGTAACTCACCTTTAGTTTTCCAGATTTTTGTAGCCCAAACTTTGAAAGCAGATAGGCTTGGATGAAAACCCACGATCCGACAAATTAGTCATTTTTTTTCCAGATCTTCAATGCTAGTCTGAATGTTGCCCATGTTGAGCTTAACAATAGAGTTCCATCAACTGATTTAAGACATCCTGACTCCATTTTCCTATTATCAATATTAGGCATTCTTAGAGGTTTATGGGAAGGTCTAGAATACTATTAACATTAGGCTGAGGCTATCCACCATGGAGGGCATCCCTAAAATTCATTTTTGGGGCTAAGTCTTCAAAATTCTTACCCTTGACAGGGGTTTTCACAATAGATTTATTTTGTGGGTGCACCTTAGCACCAGATTCACTTGAGATCTGAGCCTTTTTTATAAGCTACTTGAAACTCGTTTCGTGATATCTTTAATCCATTCCTATATGTCATGGAAAGGTATGGTTTTCACTTTTCTTTTGTGCAGCAAATTAGAAGCCATTGTTACTCAAGTTCACCTATCTTGGATCCCTTGCAACATATCCTTATAAAATATTGAGTAGAAACCACAAAAATATTTGCCACTAGGCTCGAAGGCCTTGAAAACCAACTTTTGGAGCTGCTTACACTCAACCCAAATGAAACCCTCACACAACCACTTGCCAAAAATCTTGTTCTCACATAGGAATGTGCTAGGATTTTCATTGCTCCAAATGATCTAAAAATTAGTGGAGACATTCTAGGATTTTTTAGGCATCTACCCTCAAAATTTTAGCTCAATTCGAGTCCGAATGAGTGAAATATTACTGAAACAAGTTTAACATTTTGGGCAGTCCTACAAAAAAAGTCTCTCCAAAAAACCATAATTTTTCAAAAATGAGTCATATTGGTTCCAAAAATCTCTTAATTCGAATTTAAAAATTAAAAATTTTGGCACCTTGATTATTTATTTAAATTTAAATTTTAACCTATGGTTAAAATATTTAAATTTAAATTAATTAAATAATAACCTTTAAAATCTGCCAAATGGGTCTTTTTGAGGATTTATAATTTAATGACTTCTTGGACCTTGTTTTTCTTCACCTCAACCTTTAACCCAAAATACTATTAATTATTATTTCCTTTTAAACTTGCTTCTCCATCCTTGGGATTTTCTTTTAAACTTGCTTCTCCTTCCTTGGGTCTTCAATATTTTTAGGCCTTTTAGGAATATAATATTTAAAATAAATATTATATCCTATTCCTTTAAACCTCTTCCTTGCCTTTTGTAAAAACCACATGAAGACATTAGTGATGACGAAACTTGGACATCAAACTCTTGACATCAATGACAACAAAACTTGCTCACATTTCCAACAATCTCCCCCTTTGTCATTGATGACAACCCATTTTACTTTTACCATTTATTTTACCTTTTCAGTTCTACCCCTGAGAAACTACTCCCCCTGATTGAATGCTCTCCCCCTAACTCAAATCCCTTTGCCTTTGACATTAATGGAAAAGGGCCACCTTTGGGGCTTGGGGCTAAAGATAATACTCTTAGCTTAGCCCCTTTCCCACCTCCTCTCTTTGAGGTGGTTAATTTTGGGGTGGAAGTATATCTACGCCTAGCATACACTAATTTTTAGCTTTGTCCACCTTCTTCCTCAATTGATTCTTCTGATTCCTCTGAATGTTCCTATTCTTTCTTGTCTCTAGAAATTTTGCTCTATACCACTTAGCCATATGCCCAAAATTATTGCACTTATAACACTTAAGGTTGTGGTTCCTTGAAGGTACAAATATCTTGATGTTTCTCTTAGTGAAGTCATATCCATTTCTATCATGAACCCTACAATTTACTGCATTATGACCAAACTGATTACAAGAGTAACAATACCCTTGAAAGAGATGCCTATTTCTAAAATTTCCATATCCCTGTATTTCATGTGTCCTAAAATACGTAGCCTTGTGACCAAACCTATGACATGAGAAACATCATCCATTGAAGAGTACTTCTCTTGACCCCATTGGTCTCTTAGTCTCTTCTTCCTTGTGTTGTTTCCTATTCCATTTGTTCCTTATTTGTGCATTGTTCCTTTCCTGTTGAATTTTCTATTGTCCAACTTATCCTCATAGGTCTCACTCTCTCTTACACTCTCTTATTATGAAGCTTCTTCTTCTTTGGAGCTTGATATAGACTCTTCTCCTCATTCTCTATATTCCTGTTCAAAACCAAGCCTTGTCTTGTTTTATGAAGATCTTTGTACCTTGATAATCTTATCCAAGGTCCTTGAGCTTCTCCCAAACCTATGTAGCTTATTTTTAGACTCTTTTACTTCCTTCCTTAGTGAATCTACCTCATGCTCTAATATTTCACATTCTAAAACTTTTTCCTCTACCATCTCTTTAAATCTCCTTGTCTTAGCTATTATGTTGGTTAGATATTCTATAAGATTTCCTTTCTCTTCATCACATTCTTGAAATTGAAGCTTGAGTTTTGAGTTTTGATTTTTGACCTTTCTTAATTCCTTAAGAGCAGAAATAAGCTCACCCTCAAGATCAAATTCTCCTTCCTTTGATTTTACCTCTTTAAGATCATCTTCATTCCTTTCCGATTTATCTTCAATAGGAGAACTTCCTTCTTCTTCTATTGCCAAAAGTAAACTTTCTTCTTCTGGACCTTCAAGAGAATCTTCATATTCATATTCACTAAAACTAAACCCATTTATTGTGCATTGATCTTCAAGATGACAAAAGTTACCACACCTAAAACACGTAAGAATTATTGGTGTCCTGTTTTCATTTTTTTTAATATCTTATTTTTCTTCTACCAAAAATAGAATTTCTTCTTCTTCTTCATATCTAAGGATATTTCATCACCATCACTTGAACTCTTACCTACCTTATATACATAAAATATTTTCTTATGCCTTTGGAAAAACTTCTTTCCTTGCTTTCCTTGTCCATCCCTATTTTTCTTTTGATACCCATATTTTCCTATTTCCTTGTTCTTGTGATCCTATTTTTATTCATCATTTCTACTTCTAGCCTCTGGAAAATCAGATGCATAGTGACCATATTTACCACAATTAAAACACCTAACTATTTTTGTACCTTTATAATTTCTTGTGTCCTTGTTCCTTCTGCCATAGTTTGCTTCTTCATAAATGGATAACTCATTACTTGAATCTAACTTCTTACCATTTATCTTCTTCATAATTTTGAAGGTTGCTTCTTTCGGGGGGATAGGATCCTCTTTTATTCTCATTTCAAAATTTGTGAGAATTCCATGTAACTCATCCCTTGTCAAAAGTTCAATATATTTTGACTCTTCTATGACTAAAATATTTTCACTATACCTCTTAGAGAGTGACCTTAAAATCTTCTTAAAAGCATATTTTTCTTCAAATTTAAACCTAAGTCTTTGCATTGAGTTAATAACCTCATCCAAATGAAGTAGGTATGTAGCAATGTATTCCTCATCCTTCATATTTAGGTTTTCAAATGTCTTCTTATGATTTAGTAATTTTACCATTTTGAACTTTTTGTCTCCCTCATATATACTTTTTAGCTTATCCCAAATCTCTTTTGTTGATGTGCAATGCATAACTTTTACAAAATATATTTCATATAAACCATTTAAAATTCCATTCATTACCTTTAAATTATTCATTTGTAGGAGCTTAACATCTTTATCTGTATGTGGAGTAGCTAGTGGTGTGTACCCATACTCAAATAATTACCATATATCATTCCCTAGTGCCATTAGGTAAATATTCATTCTCACACTCCAGAATGCATAATTGTTCCCATCGAACAATGGTGCCATATTCCCTGAAGATTCACTCTAAGAGTCCATCTGTGTTCTTGTAAGATTTTTCTTCAAGCTATTAAAATATTCCAAAGTAACTTACTCTGATACCAATTAAAGAACACAAGATTTTATTAAGAAGGGGGTGAACAATATAATACCACTTTTTAGTTTTCTTTCCCAAACAATAATATCCAATATATCAATGGCCATCAACAGTAGTAATAAAATCAATGCACAAATAATAACACACAATAGAGATACCAATTTAACGTGGTTCACCCAATGTGGGCTACTCCACGGAGAAAATATTTCACTAAAATTTTATCAACAAATATCTTGGGAATCCTTCCCTATTACAATGTTTATGGATCTCTATCCAAATGAAATACCAATCCCCTAATCAAGTTCATGGATCTCTATATATAGGATAACTCCTTACCCTTTGCTGGTTCATGTATCTCTATCCATAGGAGAACTCTTTATCCTATGCTCTGGCTGGTGATTTTCTAGAAGACTACTGCCTCTGCTACACTGGCTTGTGGATCTCTCTTCACTGAAGACCTTTGTCCTCACTACCTTGGCTAATGGATCTCTATCCATTGGAGACTACTATACTCTACTCTATCACCTCCAAAGCTTACTCTCAGCTATGCTCAATCTCTATCTCAAATATGCACTAAACACTATCCTTCGGTCTAGCACAAATCTGCTCACAAGTCTATCTATGGTCTAGCACAAATATGCCCTCAAATCTGCACCAAAATCTGTCCTCAAATCTATCCTCAAGCCTTAACACAAATCTTGATCCAATCACAAATCAACTATACTAGATCTACCCTAAGCCTTAACTCAAAGCTTTAACAAATCAATAAATCAAATCTACTCTTAAGTCTTCTCAAAGAATTACCTCAAATCTATCCACAAGTCCTCTCAAGAACTTGCTCAATTCGATCTTAAGTATTCACCAAGCCTTACCTCAAATCTACTCAATAATTCCTCCCTAGAACTTGTCCAATCTACTCAATAAATCTTCACCAAGACTTACCTCAAATATGCTCAAAAAGTCTTCACCAAGAATTACATTTAATATGCTTGTAAGCTTCTATAAAAGCTCACACAAATCTATCCTTAATATTTCACAAAAGCTTACTCAACTCTGTCCTTAAGTCCCCTCTAGGACTTACTCAAATCTGCTCACAAGATTTCACAAAAGCTTGCTTAACTCTGTCCTTAAGTCCCCTCTAGGACTTACTCAAATCTATCCACTAGCTTTCACAAAAGCTTATTCAAATAAATTACAAAACTTGTATACAAAAATCAACTTAATCTCTTACAAAAAACCTTTTCAATACCACAAACAAGTTTCACTCATAATCTTTTTTAACCATAGAAACATATAGAGAATGATTAGAGACTCAATATTTTTAACACTCACAAAGCACTCAATCACTTTCAAATTCTCTTTCAAATAAATTCAGAAATAAGGTATAATTTGATTCACAAAACATGAACTATCACTCCAATAATTTTAATCAATAATGCTCAACCAACTTCATTCAAACATCCACTTAATAAAACACAACTTCCTACAAACCCTAAACAAGTGTTTCACTCTACTTCCAAAAATTCACACTTGACACAAGATAATTCCAATTTCACATAACAATGATACTCATGATATTTCAACAAACCCTAGCTCAAGATAGTTATCAACTTCACATAACAATGATACTCATGATATTTCACAAACCCTAGCTCAAGATAGTTCTCAAATTCACATAACAATGATACTCATGATTATTCACAAGCACAAATCATGCATATGAAAACTCACTCATCATTTCCAACAATACTCAATAATCCTTTTCACTTCAACTTTGCATTTCACAACATTCAATCCAACAATATTTTACTCACAAGGAAGATGTGCCCATACCTTTTATTTTGAAGGAGATATATCTTCAAAACCTGTCTCAATCACAATCAACTCCTCTTTGCCAATTTCAAGGTTAGATAGCAACAATATTTCTCAAAATCTTCACTCAATTATTTTCCTCAAAAATTATTTCACCATACAAAAATATTAAATCTCAAGTACACCTTATAATCTCCAAAATTCAAAAATAATTAGCAGATTAAAATAACTCACTTTCACAATAATTCCTTCATGCACCTTATTTCTCCTCTCAAAATAATTATCACAATGTAGCTTTATTTCAAAATATAAAAATACAATTTCCTTGCATACCTTACCACTCCTAATTTATAAAATAAATTCTAGCCACCAAAAATTAAAATAAAATATTTTAATTTTCTTATACCTTATATCTCCCTCAACAAACTCACAAACTACCTTTTAAATCTCATGCAACCCTTTAATGTAAAATTTTGAATATCAAAAACCTTTGAAAATTAAAATGTGAAAAACATACCTTTTTAATTTTGCCCAAAATATCTTTGATGAAATTCAAACACACAACCTCACCTTTCCAACACCTTAGCCCAACGCTCATCCACCACTTGGGCTATGTGCCCACACAAAATTAAAAGGTGCATGACTCTATTTTTGATCCTTGTCTTTTCTCCCACTTAGCACAAACGAAAATGATTTCCCTTTGCAAAATACAATCACATGAATCGAACCTGTGATCTTGTCCTCACAAATGCCTTAACGCAACCCTCAGTTTCCACTTGTGCTACCAAGAACTTTGAGACTTGCTTGGAACTCCTCTTCGATTTATCATGACGTCTAACCTTTAATACTTAACACATGCGAATTCTTTCCTTTCTCTATAGCATACAAATTCCTCTAGACTTTGTGCATACGAATCGCATGCATATTTTTTAATTAAAAACATTTGCCCTTTTTATATCTTTTGCTATGCACTCCAACACGTTGACAATTTGTAAATTCAATTTTTAATTCAAATTTAAAAATTAAAATTTTTGGCACCTTTATTATTTATTTAAATTTAAATTTTAACCTATGGTTAAAATATTTAAATTTAAATAAATTAAATAATAACCTTTAAAATCTGCCAAATGGGTCTTTTTGAGGATTTATAATTTAATGACTCCTTGGACCTTGTTTTTCTTCACCTCAACCTTTAGCCCGAAATATTATAATATTATTATTTCCTTTTAAACTTGCTTCTCCATCCTTGGGATTTTCTTTTAAACCTTCTTCTCCTTCCTTGGGTCTTCAATATTTTTAGGCCTTTTAGGCATATAATATTTAAAATAAATATTATATCCTATTCCTTTAAACCTCTTCCTTGCCTTTTGGAAAAACCACCTGAAGACATTAATGATGACAAAACTTGGACATCAACCTCTTGACATCAATGACAAAAAACTTGCTCATATTTCCAACAATTATCTTGGGACAACCTAGAAGACCGAGTTGTGATTGGACCAAAAGTGATTATAGAAATGGAATATCAGCTAAAGGTAATAAGGAAAAGACTTAAAGAAGTTGTTGATTGGTAGCAAAGTTATGTTGATCTAAAAAGGACCTCGAGAGAGTACTCGATAGGTAATAAAGTATTCTTAAGAGTTAAACCAAATAAGAGTGCTATTAAATCCATAAAGTTAGATCCTTGGTATGTGGGTTCCTTTGAGATAACTAAGAAGATCAACCCAATTGCTTACCAAATTGCATTACCACCTGATCTATCAAATATCCATGACACCTTCCACATATTCTTTCTTGCTGACCTTGAACATGTGTGGGATGTTTCTAAATTGTAGATGGAAAATCCGAAGGCTATTTAAGTGATGTCAATGAAGATTCTTGAGTTTCATTCTAAGTCTATGTGGAACTAGAATCTTGAACAATGTAAGGTCCACCGGGACCGTTTTTCTAAAAGAAATGCCACTTGGGAGAAAGTGGATGACATGGAAAAATATTTTTCCTTCTTATTTGAAAATATAATGTAAAGATTTTTATTTTGTAAACTGGAAACACCTGAGATGATGTTTAGCCCTAGGGGGTAGGATGTCATGACCCTCCTTGGAAATATTTTTGACATGAAAAGCTACATATTAATTTATGATGCTTTGATTCTTAATTTTGTGCAAATGAACAAGCTGTACGATGTTTAGTCTAATTTTTTGGAAGAACATGGTACTGTTGATGTATTGTTGATATGTCGGATTAGATACACTCGTGGGTGGAAGAGGTAGAATAATCCACCAAAAATAGGATACTTGAATTTGGGGAAGTGATGACTAAGGAAACTTGTGGGTAACATGGATGGATACCCTCACACATGCATGCATTATCGATTATAGGATAATCGTCAAAGCCATCCACCTAGAGCCTCAGTTGATAGCCTATTAGCTATCATAAATTCTTTGACTGAGATGGGTGACTGGATTGATGGAAAGATTCCCACTTTTCTTGTTGCATATAATTGGTTGTCTTTTACTTCATCACTTTGTTGCATCACAAATTTTGAGAAAATGTACATAAGTTGATTGCCTTTAAAATTCCTTGTGTTGTTTGGATTTTTTAAAATAATAGCATGATGTTAATGCTTGGTAAAATAGACCCTTTGTATTTATGTAAATAAATAAATAAATACATACTATATATATATATATATATATATATATATATATATATATATATATATATATATATATATATATATATATATATATATAAGTGTAGACACCTAAAATGCATCATGCCGAGGTGACTACTCATATGGGACATGCTAGAAGACCATATGGAAGACCTTTGGACAGATCCAAGGTATAGCAGTGGTTTTTACCACTCATTTGGGCATCTTTGCCTAGTCAGTGCTAGCCGCTGCTGACACCCACGGTTAGCAGTGTTGACCATGCCTATCAGCCATGGTCAGGACTCAAAGACAGTTGGCCTTCATCCGACCCAAAATTGGTTGCAACGGCCAATTGGTTATGGATTGGAGTGGTTTGAGTGAGGAAGGTTCTGGATCCTTCCATCCAACAAGCTCAACTACCCAATCTTGATCTTAGCTTCATGAGGAAGCTACCCCTAGCCCTTGGAAATTGCTATATAATCCCCCTCCGAATTGGGGAAGAGAGAGAGAAATATAATCAATTGAGCAATGAAGCCCTATCGAATTGCATACTCATTCACATGCATTGATAGGAACCCTTTTGCTACCCAATTGGAGATCACATTGCCATGGAGATCCTAGGAGGATAGGAGAGCCAAGAAATGCTAATCCATGCAATCCATGCACTCACTAAGCAATTCAACCACCAAATCTATCAGAGGACACAGAGGCGACCCTTGACCATCAATTTGGCAAGGAGAATCAGAGAATTGGCCTTGATTTGGAGGGCAAACTTACTTTAGTCTCTGTCGTGACTGTCAACCATGGGGAATAGTGCCCACCACGTGAATGACCCACGGTTAGTAGGTGACCTCTGATCTCCTTGTTCTTAGTTTTGCATTCTATTTAGTTAGGTTAGATTAATCATTTTGTAGGTTTAATTCAGTATTCTAGAGACATTTGACTGATAGATTAGGAGTTAATTGCAATTTCCCTTCATTGTTGTAGTGTAGGCATAATGAATATTTTTCATGCTTCCATGTCTTCAATTGGTTAATTAGGAGCTTAGATAGATTCATCTTAGTTTCTTTTATGTTTCTAATGGCAGATTATCATGTTTTAGATCAATTTACATGTACTTAATCACTTTCTTGATTTCTTGATTATCATGTTATCTTTTATACAAGCACCCTTTTAAAGCCTCATCAAGAGAGGCCTCCTTTGCTTTTAATGTTTCTTGTTGTTTATTGCACGTAGGACTAACAGGGTTTTGGGATGCAAGGTAGAAAATGCCTCTAATCATGGAGAAGAGGGTCATCGACACCCTAGAGCAGTTCGTGTCACCCTGGAAGGCATTTTGATTGCATCTACCCTTGAGAGGGATTTGAAACTCTATTGTAATTGATGTATCAAATGGGTATCCCTAAGAGGGATGAATCTGTAGCTTGGCTTCATTGAGATTAATAAAGGGATTCTTTATATTTGTTTTATTTCTTGTTGTCAACTTATGTTTTCCCATTTGTGCTTATTTCATGAATTGCAATAGATAAACTAGATAGCAAGAGCCTTTTTGGTGGTTACAGAAGGCGATCACGGTGGAACTCCATAATTTTTGCCATATTTTACTGACTATGGTCTGTGTTTTTATGGTAGGTACTCACCGCGGTTGATAGCCATGGGCAAAAAGTTGGCCCATGGTTGATAGGCATGGGCAATAGTCACAGCTACGCATCAGAGCCATGGTCAGAAATAGACCAACCACAGAGCAGGAATAAAAAGCTAAATCAGATGAGGACTTGAGGTAGGCCCTTCTGACACCCTCTATGTCTATTTTCTATCTCTATGTTTTTCCAGAACATCAAAAATGAAATCTAGCTAGGACAAGGATAAAAAGAATAATAAAATGAATTAGGTCCTTGGGATTTTTATTTGATGCTTCTACTAGTCGCTGCTAGGAATAGTGGGTCTCTGAGTGTAGCCTGCCCTAGTCTCCAATGGTCTAGGCCATTTGAATGTTAGAGTTTGCTTGCATAAGGCCCAATCAGTGGCCAATTACTCATACTAGTTGCATTCTCTGAACGTCAAGTAGCGTAGTGTGCATATATCTCTGAATATCAAACATTCTTGGTTGCATATCATGTAGGAAATGATCATGTTAATGTTGTATTATGCATATTTCCTTTATGAAAATTAAAAAGAACCACACACACCACATTTCATAGTAAACACTAGTGAGTTGGGAGTCACATCCAACCACTAGTAGGGTTTCAACGATGGTGGAGGTGATTTCCATCCGTTGGCCCAACTCCCTCATACCTTCTTGTTACTAGACCAATACCGGATCCAAGAACCATTCGTAGCCCAAAAAATTTGCATGTACTTCTCTTCGGAGGGTATAACGCTGACTAGGTGAGATTGGGTGAGGATCTGGGAGGACCTGTGCTCCCTGCCCGGGTGTGGACTTCATTACCACACTTTGGGGGGATTACGCGGCCTAGAGTTCATAGCCAGGTTGTCGAGCTATGAGCATACAGGTGAAAGCCATTAAACAATTGAGAAAATCATCAACGTATTGCAAAACACGACAAGAGTTACTTTACTGATACAAAAAATTGAAAACACATCAAATAGTTTAGGGCTCATTTTAAAAATTGTAAAAGGAGATAATCATCATTGTATTCTTTGCATGCTAATAAAAGTTAAATCTAGACATAGGATACATAATGGTGCAAACACGGAGAGGCCGATCCGGGCATAGACCCGAGATCGAAGCCCAAGCTCCACCTAGCGCACAACACGATGTGGAACACCCTCAATCACTTAATCCTCCTGGACATCGTTCAATGAGCATTAGAGGGGATAATTCCACATGAGGGGATTCCATTGAGAATACCCCGATTAGAGGAAGTACTAGACATCCCTCTAGACATAGATCAGAGCATGGGACGTCCCAGCATGGGGGTTCCACACATGGTAGCATATACCATGACCGCATTCCATAGGCATCCATGGGTTCAGCTAAAGAGTATGTCATCGAGGGATCCAGATTGGTACCCCTTCGACCTATATCTAAGGGAGGTTCATGACCTCCACCATCAGAGTCTAGATATGTCCGAGATCCACCCATTCAGGGGTGAACCGAGAGGGCTGCTTTCGAGCACAGGCCCGCACAGACTCCCTATAGGGGTGAGCCCACCAAGTTCACCATAGATATATCCAAAGTGGGAACAAATGGTACACCACCTCATGAGCCATGGCGTAGCAAACAGTTGGATGGTCTAGACAGAGTCCTAGGGCATCTAGGATATAAGCCTACGCCTGCACCCTCCCGACCGGTGAGTGAGTGTAGCGCAAGCACCATTAGGACCACTCGAGAACATGGAGAGTGCTCCAAGCATTCTCGAGACATGCGTGCTCCTGCATCGCATGCAGGCACCGAGTATAGGAGATAGCCTGACATGAATGCCATCTTTATAGACCGAGGCAAGAGTGTGGCAAATCAGTCCATTGGAGGACATACCCATAAAGTCGCTCGAATAGAGTGCACCCCTTAGAGGCCTCAGATGGCCGATCATGTTGATAGAGCTCATAGAATGATGTCAGAGCAGAGACGATAGATTCTCCAAGATCAATTGGAGGATGTTTGCATAGAGAAAGAGCACCTCAAAAATGAGAATACTCAGAGGCAGAGGTTCATAAGACAGAAATTATATGAACAGCGCATGCATGAACAATGCATCCTCGATCAGAAGGAGCATGTAGAGAGAGAGGATCGATTGGCTAGCATCAGTTTACCTCCTCGTAGTGAGATCAGGGAGCGTGTCGATAGACGAGTGGCTTCACAGCCCGAGTTACACCCTGAGAACATCGACACACATACTCGCCATATGGCTCAACACAGAGATCGGCATCCAACATCCGAACAACATGAGCATAGGAAGTATGAGAATGAAGTGGGAGAGGAATTAGAACAAGAATATCCTAAAATCTCCCAATTCAAGGAGGAGGGTGAGCCTAGTCCCCCACCTTGATCGAGGAAGAATCTACCTCCGAGGGTGCCTCCAAGGCAATCTCGAGAGGAGGAGTTTCTTTCCTCGTAAGCCTACAAGACCTTAGTAGAGAAGGTCCAAGCCATAGAGAAGCAAGGAATGACTTATCAGAAGCCTACCTTGAACAAAATTCACAATGAACCTCTATGCACATTAGTGCCTATTCCAACATATCCTGAGCATTTCAAGATGCCTAGACTAGAAAAGTTTCAAGGAGAGGAAGACACATAGGAGCACGTGACTAGTTTTCTAGATATGTGCTTTCAGATTGAGAGCAACGATGCTTTGCTCCTGCACACCTTCATCATGACCCTCTCAGGCCTAGCTCGAGAGTGGTTCAACCAATTAAAGAGGCACAACATTACTAGTTTCAAACAACTAGCTGATGCATTTCTTGAACACTTCTCCTTCGACATCAAGAAGAAGGTAAACTTATCTGACCTGGCCGCTCTAACGCAACATGATGATGAGCCAGTAATGGATTATGGAAAATGATGGAGGAAAATGATGGCAAAGCTGCCATTCTCCATCCCATCCTCTGAATTAATATGAATGTTCATGAAGAGTTGTGCCAAACACATTTTATTATTGCTATAGTTGCAGCAATACCAGACATTCGAAGAGGCTTTGGCGCAAGCCAAGGTGATAGAGGACATCAAGTTACAGGAGGGTAACTTGAAGCTCAGGAATAAGGAGGGACACAAGAAAAGCACTGAGAGACATCAGGCCAAGCTGACCCATGTTAATCAGGTGGTGTTGAACCTTCAAAAAGGGGATAAGGGGTAACAACAATGAAACTATCAGGCCCAACCTCCTCCTATGCAATATGAGCAGCACAACAACAATTATAAGGGTAAAAATAAAGAGCAATGCCCACCTCACATATTCACTCAGTTATCGAAGTCCTTGGCTTTGATTTTTCATCAGTTATGCGAGGCGAAGGCTATAAACTTACCCGAGGTCAAGTTAATGGACCCAAATCAACCTAAGCCTAAGGGCTACAAGGATGATCATTATTGCATCTTTCATCGATCGAAAGGCCATGACATCGAGGTATGTTGGTCTTTCAAACATCTTGTGCAAAATATGATCGAGAGAGGTACGCTTCTTGTCGACAACCCACAAGAGCCTGACAATAAAAATATGGGGATTTACAAAAATCCTCTACCAAATCATGAGGCACCAAAGAATAATGTTGGCCAAGTCAACCAAGTTCGCATCGAACCACCAACCCAGGGGTTCATCAAAATGGTCAACGTTGTCACAAGAAATATGAGGTATGAATGACCGAATCAACCTCCAACACCTATTAGAGTCCAAGTTGCACCTCCTCCAAGGCCAGCCCAGCATGTGCCTGACCCACCAACTAGACCGATGGTGACCATCAAGAGTAGGTTGGTCCAAAACCTACAGATAACTCCAGTGAAGTTATCGATTTATGAGCTAATTCAGTAGTCTCCTAAGCATAGGGAGACACTCATGGACATCTTAAGGTCCATAGAAGTGCAGCCTCAGGATCCCAAAGCATTTACACACTTTATGGGGCACGTGCAATAGTGTTAAGAATCGGTCATTCAATTTCATGACCACGAAGTCAAGATGGTTTCCATTGTTATAGCAGACCCGCCATTACATATCATCACATGTGTGAATCACAAACTATTCAAGAGGGTCTTGATTGACATAGGGTCATCAATCAATATCATAACTACCAAGGCGTTAACTCACTTGAAGTTACCCAAGATGCATATCATCCCTTCTACCTTCACGTTGAGAGCTTTCAATGATGCATTATGCTCGATGGTCGGTACTATAGTTTTACCTATCCAAGTGGGACTGAAGACCATCTCGATGATGTGTCACATAATCAAAGGTGCTATGCAGTATAATATACTTCTAGGGAGGCCTTGGATCAGAGAAATGCATTGTGTCCCTTCTATTTTACATCAATGTATCAAATACATTCATGAGGGATAGGTTCACGTGGTGCCTTCGGATGAAGAACCCTTTAAATACATGAATCTAGCAGATTTATCAAGGGAATTTGTGCTCCCCTCAATGCACCTAGATGTGTGACCAGCATCGCCAATCAAAGAGCCAGGAGGTAAAATCAAAGAAGTATGTGCTAGACCCGCAATGTCTGTATCTCAAAGATCGGAGCACACGACAACTACTTCTATTAGATCGACTGCATCTACGATACAACGGGATGATAGGAAGTTGAAAGAAAAGGTGGGCGAAAAGAAGATAAAGCAAATGCCCAAGCCAGTCATCATTGAAGCCCCTACTCCCATGGAAGTAGAGGAAGTTCAAGGAGGAGTCGAAGAGGCACCTTAGCCTACTTCACCTGCATCTTTAGTAGGGTCATCTGCACCATAGGTGACCATCCATTTGGTTAATCCTAGATTAGGGGAATACATTATGCAGAATGTGATGTTCACACCGATTATCGAGACTGCACATGACATGGGCTGACCATGAGCCCATCACCTTCCCATAGGGATGGTGGAACCATTGGGGGTACCACCTAACCAAACCAACTTCATCTATGGAGGGCTAGACCAGTTTGCATCTCCCATACCCATGGATGAGGATGATGATGAACCATTCACCATGAATGTTCATTATATTTCTAACCCAGACTATGCCATGCGATACTTTGAGCATTACCATTGGCATGGTTATGGTCTCAGACTATTCGAGCAGGGGCGTAAGAAGCCTATAGAACCATAGTATCAGTTACCTACTGATAGGTTCGGGTTGGGATTCTACAATGGAGGATAGGCTGAACTCCTCATGGCATCTTTAGACCACCTGTACCTCAGTCTAGGGGGTGAAGTTGACTTCAATCCATATCACCCTAATCCTTCTATGTTTCAGAGGGATAACCGGCTAGTGACTTATGTCACTATAGATCCACCCGAGAGATATCACATGAACATCTTGGTGGAGACCGGCCCAGAACCCATTCCAAGAGCTAACTTGGATAATCAAAGTCATGGAGCTACCGACGATATTGGTATGCACTTCTAGAATCTAGACACAACTATGAGTACCGAATCAGAAGTTGCTTCTGAGGACGTTCATGCAGTATCCATCATCGAAAGTGATGGACCAGACTACGATTCTAGAATAGATGATGTTGAGTTATCCTCAAACAATGATCAATCTGAAGGATGAACTTGAGGCCAATTTGGGCCCCACCTCTTAGCACCTTCATATCTATAGAATTTGTACCCAGTTCTATCAGATAGTGATGATAGCGATCAAGAGATAACCTATATGGGGCCATATTTGCTAGAGCATCTCATTCCAATGGGTAGCAGTGAAGGCCTATATTACGATAGTGATGAAGAATATGAGATAGAGAGAGCCTACTTAGGACCTCCCTACTTACGCTATCACAATGTGCCTTATACGACTGAGGAGATGCGTAGAGAGATCAATCTCCATCCTCGCCTTAGAGGGAGACCATCGAATCTTAATGTGATTTATCATATGGTGTTTCTCGATCCACCGACGTACATGGAGCTCCTTGAGCCCAATGATCCCATCCGATAGTCTATTCATGGATCGGATCTGGAGATCCCCATACCCCCAAAACCACATCTCGAGGATGGAAGTTTTGTTAATGATGAGTCACTTGCACGTGGTCCTGGAGACATGATCCATTTCATCAACATGATCTCCATTGATTTGACCACTCCACTCCATAATCCAACTGATCCGTCCAAACTATTGCCTCTAAATGTAGATGCTATTGATTGGGATCGCATTGATTCACCACTAGAGCCTAAATATTTCTTCCCTAATGAAGAAATGTTGCAACCTTTCCATTTTGCACTAGGCTGTGCACATGATGTCTATCATGCTGAGGATGCTTCCAATGAGGAACCTATAAACCTAGTAGATGACATCCACTTGATCCCTATGCCTCATCAACTTGAGGAGGGATCCCATATGTCAATAGAGGAAACCTTCAAAGTGGATATCAGTAATGATCCCACCAATCCAAGGAAGGTCAAATTTGGGGAGACTTTGACTCCTAATGAGCATGCCAACCTCATCCCTCTACTGAGAGAGAGACATGATATCTTTTCTTGGACTTACAAAGATATGCCGGGTCTAGATCCAAAATTGGTTACTCATAACCTTTCGCTAGATCTATCAAAGAAGCCAGTCAAGAAGAAACTTAGGAAGATGCATCCAACAGTAGCCTTAATGGTTAAGGATGAGTTGCAAAAGTTGTTGGACGTAGAGTTTGTCATCTCCATTGACTATCCAAAATGGGTATCCAATATGGTGCCTGTAGGAAAACTTGATGGAAGGATCCATATTTGTATGGATTTTAGAGACCTAAATAAGGCAAAACCAAAGGATTCATTTCCGTTGCCAAATATCGATGCTCTTGTAGATGCAACTGTAGGTCATGAAATGCTCTCCTTAATGGATGATTTTTTTGGTTACAATCAAATTTGGATTAAGCCCGAAGACCAGCATAAAACCACATTTATAACACCATGGGGGACATTTTTCTATAAATTTATGCCATTCAGCCTTAAGAATGTTGGTGCCACATATCAGCGAGCTATGTGTAACCACCAGAAAGGGTCACACCCGATGGCGTATCCTATTGCAATAATTGATAAAGATATAACATGCATATGAGAACAAGAAATTGACAACAAATGATCAAGAAGAAATGTGCTTTATTCCATTGTATTCAAAGTCAAAATCCAATTACAAGTACATCCCTCTTAGGGATAATCATTTTGATACAATATTACAAATATAAGTGCACAATTGTTTCCCTCTTAAGGGTAGGTGTGATTTCCAAATGCCTTTCAGGATGACATGAACTGCTCTAGGGTGGAGGTGCCATCTTCTTCACGATGGGGAAAGAACATGATAGTTTGTTCTCCTTTGAAACTATTCCCCGCGGTCAAGAAACAACACAATAATGCCAAAAAGATAGGCAACCTCTCATGATGAGGCCCTTTTAGGTAAATTGCATAATGACACCATTGAACATAATCAATAAAATGTAAATAATACCTCTAAGCTATGCAAATCGAATCAAGATTCATACAATAGTGTAAAGATAAGTAGCAACTACACTATGCATGGATCAGATACAAAAAATGAAGCATAGACATCATAAAGAAACCATTTAAGTCCTAATTGAAGCATAAACATAAAGAAGTAAATCTAACCTAAATATACGGTCTTAATTCTACTAAAATGTATTCTAACCATGAAAATAACTAATCTAAGCTAGTTAACCATACAAAAATGAAAATAGGAAGGTGGTTATACCTCTACTACAAAACAAAGCTCTGATGAGCGGTTTGCACTGTAAACCATGACTGAGAGCCGCGATTAGCACTTTGATAGGCTTGCCCTCAATTCCAAGGGTAGTGGGCTTGACCTCCTTGTCCAATTGATGTTCAAGGGTCACCTTCGGTGTCCTTCTGATAGGTTTAGTGGTTGAATCACTGTGATGGACCTTTGTTTGGCCGAATTTGCATTTCTTGGCTCTCCTAGGCTCCTAGAGAATTCAAGATATAATTCATCATGAATCTTGGAAAAAATGAAGGGGATAAGTGCAATAGCTCTCTCTCAATACTCTCAAGTGAGTGTATAATTTTACAGGGCTTCACTGCTCTAATATACAATGCTCTCTCCTCTTCAATAATTCGACAATGCTTTGCTATGCAAATCATCTATATCTTTGCCCTAATTTTGAGGGGTACTTATAGGACTACCCAAGGGCTAGGGGTGGCTTCATGGAGAAGCTAATATCGAGAAGGGATGGTTAGGATAGTTGTAATGGAATCTTCCACCTTCTAACCACCTTATTCTAGATCAAATGGCCATTCCAACCGATTTGGCTTGGATTGAAGGCCAACTAAAATTTAGTTAAGACCACAGGTCATAGCTACAGTCTAGACTGTGAATCATAGGTCTCAATCATGGTTTAGCTGTAAACCATAGGTATGGGTTGTAGTTCAGAATTATTATGCCAAAGAGCCCAAATTGAGTTGTTAGAACCACTGCTCTATCTTGGATTCTGTCCAAGATCTTCCATATGGTCTTCTAGCATGTCCATATGAGTAGTTGCCCTCAACATGATGCATTTTAGGTGTCTAAAAAAGCCTCTTTTGAGATGCATTGTGATATCGAACAACACTGAGAAAAAATAGACCTCCTAAAATGATGTCGAAGGTTTTATGATGATCATTAGTCGGATCAACATTAGATGCCCTAGGTCCAACAAAAGGACTCCTAGAATCATTGCTTCCAACTCTTTGGAGGCTTAAATTTGAAAGAGTTTACACTCATCATCAGTTTTTCAGGTAGCTTTGGTGCTACAATAGGAGTACCTATATAACCAAAGGGATGTGAGATACAAACAAGTTATCATGTCAAAGGGGTAAGCTTATGATAGTTTTTTGATAATGATTTGCAAGGACGAATGCTATTTTTACAAGATAAAGGGATCTACGATTATCAAGGATCTTCTATTTATTTTTATTATGATTTGATATTATGACTACCCTCTTAAGTGACGATTCAATGAGAGTAATGAAAATAATTGAAGCGACGATGTTGCTTGACCACCATGGATGATCTGAACAAATTTAGATTTGAGAAAATTAATGCATTGGTTAGGCTTAGTTTAGCTTTTGATTCCAATTGTTAATAGTATTTGTATGCTTCTATCCCATGGAGCAGTCAGGCTATAATAGTCATCTTAGGGAATAAAATTGATACAAATCCAATCAGATTTATGTTGAATCAAATTGATCGATGATTTGCTAAAAAGAGGTCATAGAAAAAATGGCATGCAACATCTCATTCCCATGGAGTAGTCCGATCGTGAAGGCCTTCTTAGGGATTGAAAATATGGATAATAGATCAACGATGACAATTTTTGCCCCAAATGCCCTTATGGTAATTTACTCATCTTATCGGATTGCATGGATCACAAGTCGCTACAACCACCAGGTGTATAAGGTAAATTACTAAACATGAGACGCATTTGGTGTTTTCAATTATTTGTTTTTTTTGAATGTTTTGAATTATGTATTGAGCTTATTTATTTGGATAGGAGGTGCATCGCAGCATTAAAGGATTGTCATAGTGACAACCTTAGTTGAATGTACTTTATAATCTTAGCCAGATTTTTTATTTTTAATTGGATATTGGTGAGTGATTATCACCAAATTTCCAAATTAATTTGCTTTTATTGAGTTCTGACCCAATGGAAGGCATCAATTTATCTTTTTAGCCCTTCCCATGGTGGGAATTTATTAACTTCCCTACTAGTTGCAAACTGTGGCTAGGGTTTGCGGTTCCCATTTGTAAATTTTGGAACCGCAACTAGGGCTTGCGGTTCACACAAAATATGAGAAGTCTATAAAAAGATCAATTTTCAAATGTTTCTCATTATTCCCTAATAGCGACTTGCAAAATTGGAGCTTTGACAGTGACAAATGATAAAACTGACCTGCAACCTACCACACTTTACCCACACACCTACTCACAAGATGATGGCTGGGCGCGGGCAAGCGTCTTCTAGCCGTGGTGGATGAGGCAAGGGAAAGGTAACTCAAAATCCAAGACCTTGCATCCATTACCACTTAAAAATGAACCCAATTAAGTAATTGGTAAATCAATTTCACTAAACTGCTGGCAATGAACCTCATCTTTGGCTAGGGTAGTTTAGGTTTTAATTTTTTTCCATTTTTGGCCATGGTATCGTACCCAGTCGGATCTCAATAGAAGACCGCAGGTACCAGCTGCGGTTCCCAATTGGTCAATTAGGGACCATAACTGCCAGCTATAATTAGCATTCAAAATCCCAACAATCAATTTTTGATCGCATGCGGACCGTAGGGTTGACCCGCGATTTGCCAACTTTAGGAAAAATTCTCAAAAATTTTAACTTTTCTAAGTTTTTAAAGGCAATTAATATCATTTAATACATTTTTGACCTGTATGATTGACAAATTTGATTTTTAGGCCTACATGATGACATGTTTTTGTAATTTTATTAGTTTTTTACTATTTTTGATGACTTTAGGTCATTTTAAAAATGTTTTGGCTTGTTTTAGTTATATTTTTCTTAAATTATGCTATTTATTTTAGAGACTGATCTCTAGAGATCGAGAGCCTGACCTTCTTAAGACTCTCCATGGAGAGCTCACTATCGGGGAGTGAGAGTGGTTCAGAGTTGTCAGCTTTGGCTATGTATTGGATCTACCCACTATCAGGGTAAATCAATCCTATTTGACTACATTGGCCCAACATTGAAATATGCGGACCAACACATTTCACCTGCCTACAGGTGAAATGACAGTTACATTGGAGGACATTTATAGGATCTTTAGGATCCCCATTTATGGTGAGGCCATCGTCTCCTCAAATTCTAGGGCTAAGGATTTCGTATTTGATGCCATATTTGGTGCTTAGAGCAAGGAGGCTCGGGGAACCATTGACCATGAAGGGGTCCACATCAGCTATTGGCAAGAGTAGATGGTCTTCTCCACGTGCGAGACCATTTTCATGTACTTGGTGGTGCAATATGTGCTTCTAGACTCCTCGGGTGTGAGGATTTCTTGGAACCTCTTAGCCACTATGTGTAAAGTTATCCAGAGCTCTATCCGACAACCATTGCTCCTATCCTGGGGGAGCACCCTACTGGCTCAACTGTATCAAGAGCTATATCAGATCACTGACCGAAGCCATCAGGGGATAATTTTTAGTTTACTTCTACATATTTGGGGCTGGAAGCATATCAGGATAGAGCATCCTAGGGAGCTACCCATACACATCACAAAGATCGATGATGATCGTCAATGTTATGCTGCCTACTAGCATTAGGAGGAGGAGGTCTTCCATAGCAAGACCCATGCTGGTGATGCCCAAAATTATATTACCCTATTTGTAGGACTCGGGACAGATGATGTCGAGTGTGGCTCTACATGGAGTGTATTGACTGGACTAAGGTCAGTGAGTGGCTTCGACAGTCTCATCGGGATAGATGGTTACTCATTTGGAAAGCCAAGATTTTAGAGTACTAGTTTTTCTCTCATGTATCGCATTAGTTTGGCATGGTGTAAGACATCCCAAATATCCCATTTACTTATAGGTGTCTGGATTTAGAGAGGGATATATCGTAGATCCAACCTCTGGATCTAGGTGATTCTCCAGATGACTTCCAAGAGACTAGGGTTGATAGAATTGCAACCACTCCAGCATACGATATATGGTGGTCTCTGTTCCATTGATATGGGATAGGGCCTCTGGGCCAAGTGGTAGATCAGGCTAGAGCAGATGTGGATCCTAAAGAGCACAACATGTGCCAGCAGATAGAGGGTAGCTAGGGTATAGAGGCTGCCATTGAGGAGGCTCCTTAGATTGATCTTGATGAGGAGGCTCCTGAGGAAGGTGATGTCCCTCCTAATAGGGTAGAGGGGCTACTATTGGCATCAGTGGCTGACTTGCAGAGTCAACTTGGGTGATTATAGATGCAGTAGAGGGAGAAGAACACTACTATCACTACTATGCATGCATAGTTAATATATAGAGATCATTAGTTGATGCAGGTGAAGCAGTAGATTGCTAGCTCGATAGCACAGGACACTACAACAGAGACCTAGGTTGGTGAACTCACCCATGCTCGTGACTTGGCATAAGCATAAAGGGATGCAGTAGTAGCAAAGTAGGATCTGCTTAGGGCACAAATGGGGTATCCCTCATCCTCTAAGGTGATTATGGGTCATTTGGTGGCACCAGCAGCAGTACTACCAGGCGATCGGGATCCTATGGTAGATATTCAGTGCCTATAAGGTTTTCTAATGAGTGCTAATGAAAAGCACACATCCAAGGTTTCTAATAAGGACCAGCTAGTTGGGTACATTCAGATGCTATGTGCAAAGGTTTTTGAGGATCCATATGCTCTCGAGTCCTAACAGACTAGAGCCAAGACTACCATACAGTCTACTGCTAGCTTGAGCCATCATACCCATCAAAGCGAGAGGACACACAGGTCCTCTAGTACACATGGTAGTAGTAGTCATACCAAGACTAGGGAGGTAGGGCAGTCTACTACAACATCCAGCCATAGGTCCCAGTGCACAGAGGGGCCCATTGCATAGGTGGTAGTTGGGCAAGTGCTAGGTCTCTTCGAACTAGGCGGTACCCAGGGTTCTCAGTCAGATCCATAGCAGATAGCAAGGTAGTAGGTAAATCAAGATCTTGAGCATAGTACTAAGGGAGGCAATGAGATCTCTGGTACAAGGGAAGCAGATCAAAGCTAGAGCTCTACTATTTGTAGGATATACTTTTGATACATATCATTTTGATGTAATATTGAGGACCTACACATTTGTAGCTTGCAAAAAATTTTGTACTCCCTATGTAATATGAGACACACATTTATATATGATATGTGTAGAAGCAGAAAATCAATGGATACGCCTCTACTTATGTTTGTATGGCCTTCAAACAGGCATATTTAAGCTAAGGGCCTTATAGGCCAAAAAGAGTGCATATAATGAAACTAATCTAGAAAGCAACAAAAGACAAATATGATAACCAAATGAAATGCAATAAGATGTCTTTTATTAATTTTATTTTCAGAACTTCGATTACAAGATGCACTCCATTAATGGAGGCTTAAAACTGGTGATACATCAACCATACAAACAATGAAAATGATGGTACTAAGGGATCCTATCCCTCGGTGGTAAATTGATGTTGGTGCATCCAATGGTTGACTCCTCTTCCCATGAAGAAGTTGTGTTGAGGTTGATTCCTATACCTCTAGCTCCTGGTTTGTTCAATCCTACAATCTACACACATGGGAGCTTGAAAGGGGGTTAATAGCATAGATATTATAATGGAAAACAACATACATCCATCGAAATAAAATAAAATGAAAGCAATATAAGCTATAAAAACATATAAAAATGCATACAATAGATAGATCTATGTTCTAAAATTACTCTAGCCAAGTTTTAGATCATTTTGAGGTCATTTAGGCACCAAACTAGGTGAAAGACGACGAAGGCCTTAATGCTGGTCCACCTCACCCTGCGATGTTCAAACGATCGGTTACCCTACCAAATCAACTCCAAATCAGCTCAAATTTGGAAAGGGGTTAGGGGAGGACCTATTGAAGACTCCTATGGTGGAATCTGGGGAAAAATCCCTACAGATTTTGTGGCCATCATAGTTAGGTATGGTCATGACTGTTGACCGCTCCTGCCCGGGATGGTCAGTAGGTCCACTTCAAAAATGGCCACCAATCCCTATTGGATCAGTTCTAGAGCTCACTAATTAGGTTTTTAGGCAAATGGGGTCTATATCTATGCTAGAGTAGACATATTTTGTAATCGGGTTGGTAGGTTTTGTAATCCTTCAAATCGCCTTCACGAGGGAAGAGGGATTCAAAGGCAAAGGGGCACAAAGTTTGCAAAAAGGGGTGAGGTAAGTAACACCAGTTCTCTCCCAATTCTAATAGCACTTCATTGCTCCAAACCTGCATTCCATTCTCCCATTTATTTTGGTTGAGGGAAGGCTCCAATTTATAGGCAATTGGAGCCCTAATGCCCAAAATGGCATGTTTCCCATCCAGGGCAACCCTTGCCACTTGTCCAAGGTTTCCCTGGATGGGTTTGGGAAGGTTGCCCCATTTGGGCAACCCATTAGGCAGCCCAAATTGTGCCAGGCCACTCCCAATCAGCATGGGCACTAATTGGGGTTGAGATTGGCAAGATTTGATTGCCAATCTCGATCCCACCTACTTTTTGGTAGGTGGGTTTGGGGGTTCTCCCTACCTGGGACGGTCATATGTGACCATCCTAGGCAGGAGTGACCACAAATCCTAACCCTAATCATGACCATCCTTGGTAGGGACGATCACAAACCAGGGCCTCTAAGGCTCCCAAAACTGGTGGAGACCTTCCCAAAACTGTCCTAGGATGCCTTATGACCCTAGAAACTACCCCTGGTGAGGTCATATGATGTCGATAGGATGATGCATTTGGTGCATTGGTAGTCCTATCCGATTTACCTAATTTTGGTGTCTATAGTTGCCCCTTTTTATGATGCGCTTTATCTGAGAAAGCACGGAGCAAAAATATATAACCAAAATGGTAAATTGATTAAGGTTTTTTTTTTTTAACCTAACCAAATCATGATGTCTCTCCTATGAAAAATAAAACATACATCCATAGAATCATTGCCTTTGACATAGACTAATGATTTGCAAGTATCCCTAGACCTTTTTGTACGAGGACTTTTAGGCTTCGGGAATACTTAGGTCTTGGCGCCTTGTATCCTTGCAAGTCCCGCCAGGTGTGTGAAGAGCCTTCGCAGAGGATTCATACCCTATACCGCAAGGAGAGCCAAGCCTATTTTAATTTGCATTTTATGTTGTTTATTTTCCCCATCATGGGCTTGAAGATTTGCTTCGAGCAAAGACTCTTCTGGATGCATGAGTTTTAACACTTTTGAGTGTTCTCTTGTTGATTCGATTGTTGAAATCATTATGATGACTACCCCCTCAAGTGATGAGTTGATGAGGGAATTCCCAATGTACAAATAAATGAGTCACTTGACACCATATGATGATTTTGGGACAATTTCATGGTTCTCCCATTTTTTGTTATGCACTTTTATTCATTTTTTCGACTATTTTTGGTCGAATTTGAGAGCGCAAGTGACTAAAATTGGGTACCCGTGGAGTGGTCCAGCCCTGGGGGCCTTCTTAGGGATTCAATTAGGGTCACATAATGCTTTCAAAAACCCATTTTGGAATTATTAAGACCAATTTTGAAAATGGCCTCATTTGCCTTGTTTTTGGTGGGTTTTTGACCCTATTTTTGTTGTTTTTGAGTTGTTTTTATTCAATTTTTTTGTGGCCATCACACCCAGTGATGGCCATGATTTTTATGAACATCCTAGGCAGGGATGGTCCCCAATTTTTGTGATCATCCCTGGTAGGGACGGTCGCAAACCTAGGGTTTTATATAAAAGGGCAAATGGCCCTAAAATCTTCATTATTGCAACTTGATTTCAGAAATTGGAGAGGAGAGGAGGAGAAAGGTGATTAGCTGAAGTGAAGAACTATCCAACCATATAAATTTCAGCATGCAGTGAGGCCATGGTGCAGCACATGGCGGAGCCGGTGCGCGACGGGTATGTTTCCATGCTTTTTCCTCTTTGTTTTTAGCAAGGAATCGTAATTTCTTAGGGTTTTTTGATTTTTTTCTTTAATTAGCCAGTAATTAACCCTTAAAGTGTAGTGAAATAACACATTTAGGGTATATTTTTAATTTTCATGCAAAAAAATTCATTTTTTTTGCATTTATAGAGCATTTTTTAGTCATTTTCTGGCATTTTTAGGGTTTCTAGGGGGTCGTTTTGCCCCAATTTTGCCCCTAATTGGGGGCCGTACCTACCTGGGATGGTGGTGCATGGCCATCCCTGGTTGGGATGGTCACAAAATTGGGGGCCGTCCCTGGTTGGGTCAGCCACAAATTGGGCCAAAAATGGCCCATTTTGGGGTCAAAATTGACCCTTTTTAGGTGTTTTTGGAGGGTAAAAAGTGCATTTTTGGTGCACTTGAGTGACCCAATTTTTTTTTTTTTTTTTATGTTAGTAGATTATTAAGAGTCGATATAGGGTCCCAAATATGTTCATGGCAGCTAGAGGCATGTTGACACCTGAGGATTGGGTATGGCTCGATGCCATTGGCCTCAAGCAGGTGACTCAGTTGAAGCCCGTCATGGCTGACAGGGCTTATATTACTACACTTATAGATTTGTGGGATCCCCATACCAATACCTTTCACTTTATTACCGGGGAGATGACTATTACCCTCGAGGATGTATACAAGATACTTCGGATCCCTATTGAGGGACGTCCGATCCTCAGCACACCTACTGGTCGACGCGAGGTAGTCTTGCAATGGTACTTTAGAGAGAGGTGGGAGGAGGCAGCTATAGAGCTGCTCAATGGAGGCTTGTTAGTGGTGGATTGGTTTTAGAGGGAGGTCTTCAGAACTAGACATGCATTGTTGATGACATTGATCAACAACCAACTATTTCTAGACTCCTCAGGAGCTAGGTTCCCTTGGAACCTACTAGAGTTAGTGTATGCTCTATGTGAGTGCATGCCAGAGCAACCTTTGATTATGGCTTGGGGTCCGAATTTACTCGCACAACTTTATGATGAGATTTACGAGATTCGCTGCCATGGACGGATGGGGATAGGATGTAGCTATTTACTATAGGTCTAGGGATGGTCCCATATTGTAGTGCAGCACCCAGGGGGACTACCATGGATGACGTGGGCTCAGTTAGAGGACAGAGAGATTGGTTACGCTACACTCTAGGAGACAGCGAGGGAGGAGCACGATAGTCGATGTTAGGCTGGATAGATTAAGATCTATGTTGATGCCTTTGCACGACTTTGGGTAGAGGATATTATCTAGAGACCTTACAAAGATTTCCCTATATGGCCAGAGGCTACGGTACACTTGCATCGAGTGAGACACAATAGATGGATGGTAGGGAGGCATGGAACTAAGAAAGAGTACTTCTAGTTTGATCATGTGCTTCGATAGTTTAGGCTATGCCAGGGGTTACCCAAGTGAGCCACGAGTATATCGGCGTAGAGGCATGGAGAGGGGACTGGAGGAGCCTATCATAGAGCCCCTCAGTGAGGAGTCAGACCCAGTGATAGACATACCAGATGTGGATGACGTCGGTACTACTGATGAGTACGGTGCTTGGTGGATTATGTGGATATGGCATGGGGATGGCCCACTAGGAGGGGGTGTCGATGCTATTGTGGAGGAGGATGCACCTAGAGAGGACCTCGAAGAGGTAGCTCAAGAGGCTCAGGCTCTAGATATAGCAGAGGTATGACATGTTCACCCTCATAGGGAGGATGCCAGGGCTGGTTTACTGGACGTCCAGGATGCAGCGGGGTTTGGTATGGATGCACCCGATGAGCGAGACCTGGATGGGGAGCTAGCGATGTGAGATGCCACTATCACCAGATTGTGAGGGGAGCTGAGTAGGTTACGGGAGGAGTACGCTGAGGAGTGTGCTCTCCTTCATGCACAGGTATAGACTGGTCAGACTGAGGCCTCTAGGTGAGATGCTGAGGTGTCAGTTCTTCATGTATAGTTAGAGTCTACAGAGGCTGAGATAGCGAGGTAGGATATAGAGATCCAAAGGTAGGCAGCTGAGATAGCAGCATTCCGGTCTCAGGTTGTGGTGCAGGGCTCAGGGTAGGGTGCATCGAGCAATGATGAGGTGGTGAGACTATGAGGCGAGGTAGAGCGACTGTAGGTTTTGGTGGAGAGTTTGACCATCCGCTATTGGGAGGAGTAGGTCTTCACCAGACTGTTAGAGGATGAGATCATGCGTCTCTAGGGATGCCTACCAGATAGAGCTTTGGCTATTGGGTCAGTGGCTAGGTCTCAGAGTGAGGCAGGGCAGTCATCATGGATGGGACCACCGAGCTCAGTGAGATGGACTAACAGACCAGGAGGGAGCCGATCTGTTAGCTCATGATGCACTCATACCGAGGGTAGAGGAGAGAGTCATGGCACTTAGTCATGGAGGTGCATGACTTTATTTGAGACAAATGGGTCTCTATTTTGGGATTTTTGTGATGGACATTATGTGGGCTTTGGGACCCACTTATTTTGTAGCCCTTGGGGGATATGATGGACATGATGATGTATTTTTGGTTCACATATATATGGATATATACATGGTTTTTATTTTGATCATCATGATGTCCTTTATTGATGTATGCGATGTATGCATGTCTATATGCTAGATGCTTTTATGATGTCTATCATGTATGCATTTATTTAGATGATTTGATGTATTGTGATGGGATACATTTAGTTAGATGATAAATGTATATGTTGATGATCTATATGCGAGATGAAAATGGAATGAATATGCAAATGACATGTTGTGATTTAATATGAGTTGATATTTTTGATGCTAGCCCCGTAGCTTGTACAAAATGTATTTTATCATTTCATGTTATTTTTATGACACTCTATGATGGCATTTATAACTTGGTTTTGATAAATGTATACTGACTTTTGTACAAATAGAATAGATACTGTAATATGTTATGGGACATGTATTGTGTTGTGAAACTCAACCATGTTTAAGCACTTAGTCTATAATTGTGTAATAATTATGTTATGACTTTTTGTTAAGGTACAAACCCTGCTAAGGTAACCAAGATAACCTATATTCATTTGTAGATTAATTAATTACCATGATAACGCATAAAATAATCTCTAATGTGCAAATAGGTTTGACGAATCACACCTATAGTAGAGGAAACTTTATACGCATCATTATCCTTAGTTTTGCACTTTGTTAGATTGGACCACTAGGCAATATAGATTATTCCAAGCTAGCTCATCCTAATGCAAACATTGGTCTGTACAAAGTGAATGCTTATGGGATAGACATATCATCATGCGGGAGGCTACCCCATCATTGCAAGTAGGCTATCCACCAAACCTGGAATGAGGATCACCTTATGGCTCTCTGATGCTGAGAATTTTAGGGATTCAAAATATTGATTCCTTTCTTTTGCGTTGAATCACTAAGGGAATGTGCACTGTGTAATTTAGCAAGCAATGGATTTTATGATAGTGGTAAGATCCACTTTTATTTTGTTTTTGGTAGTGGTGAAGACCACTTGTTTTCTTTGGTAATAATGTACTTCTCTTTTTTATTTTTTATTTGTATAAGTGATGATAATCACTATTGCTTTTATTGCTTCTCTTTTGCAAATGATACGAGCTCTAATTTAGACTGTAGAGCAAGGGACCTATGAGAAAGGAGATCTTGTCCTTTTGCTAATTCTCAGCACCCTAGAACCATTCACACAGGAGGATGAGCAAGGATAATCCTTTTTTCTTGGAATAACCTATACTACTGTTAAGTTTTCATCTTACTTTGTATTGTACTTAGGATTTATTTAATGTAGCATGATGTTAGAATTTTGATATATACAAGGTATGACCTAAGCAGGAGTTGTACCTTTTAAAACATCACTATAACTTTCTACAAAAGTTGACCAAACGACAAAACATGGGTGAGTGACCAACAACTTTATTGACGCTTTTATACAATGGTTTAATTTGAAGTGACTGAACACATATTGTGGTATGTAACTGTGGTATTAATGTAAAATGGATAGGTGATAAAACTGACTTTTAACAACTATGATTTTGACAAATACCTAATGTACATACTTGGTGCTAGACATCTTGTTATCAAATTTTTAGGTATGCATGATGCGACTATTATGCCTAATGCAAATGACACTAAGATGTGACTACGATGATATGCAATGCATTATTTTTGTTATTTTGATGATTTTTGATTTTTTTTTGAATTTTTTGATAAGATATACAAGTTGACCAATCGGTTTGATGGATACCATTGGGGATTTTTAGGTGACCAAAGGGTTTATGGGAACCTTTGGAGCTTTTTAGCTTGACCTAGATAGTCGTAGATGATCTAGGAGCATTTTGGGATGACCAAAGGGTTTATGGGAACCTTTGGGGAATTTTGATGTGACCTAGATAGTCGTAGATGATCTAGGAGCCTTTTGGGGTGACCAAAGGGTTTATGGGAACCTTTGGAGCATTTGGATGTGACCTAGATAGTCATAGACGATCTAGGAGCCTTTTGGGGTGACCAAAGGGTTTATGGGAACCTTTGGGGCATTTTGGTTTGACCTAGATAGTTGTAGATGATCTAGGAGCCTTTTAGGGTGACCAAAGGGTTTATGGGAACCTTTGGGGCATTTTGATGTGACCTAGATAGTCGTAGATGATCTAGGAGCCTTTTAGGATGACCAAAGGGTTTATGGGAACCTTTGGGGCATTTTGGTTTGACCTAGATAGTCGTAGATGATCTAGGAGCATTTGGGGTGACCAAAGGGTTTATGGGAACCTTTGGGGCATTTTAGTTTGACCTAGATAGTTGTAGATGATCTAGGAGCCTTTTAGGGTGACCAAAGGGTTTATGGGAACCTTTGGGGCATTTTGATGTGACCTAGATAGTCATAGATGATCTAGGAGCGTTTGGGGTGACCAAAGGGTTTAGGGGAACCTTTGGGGCATTTTGGTTTGACCTAGACAGTCGTAGATGATCTAGGAGCCTTTGATGGTGCTAGCTAGGCATGGAAAGGCCTTAAATGCTGAATATTCATGGGTTCTTTCTCTTCTTTCCCTTCTATAGCTGCTAAGTGATAAGTTCCAGGTCCAATCTGACTTGTAATAATGAATGGACCTAACCAATTAGCTACGAACTTGTCCCGTAAATGGGATGGTAAGTTCGAGTTTTGTTGGTTCTCTTTTAGAACTAAATCTCCAACCTGAAAGTCACGGTAGTGGACCTTCATGTTGTAAGCTCTCTTAAGACATTCCTAATAAACACGTAGATGCTCGAGGGTGTTAACGCATCGTTCATCAAGTAACGTTAGTTGATCGAGTCGAGCTTGCCTTGCAGTATCATCATCAATGAATTCTTGCATAGATATTCGTAATGACAGAATTTCTAGCTCGAGAGGCATGATTGCCTCAAGACCATACACTAGTGAAAATGGAGTTGCCCCAGTGGGGGTCCGAATGCTAGTGCGGTAAGCCCACAGGGCAAGAGGTAGTTGATTATGCCAATCCTTATGGCTATCTCTGATAGTTTTCTTGAGGATGGCAACTACTATTTTGTTAGAAGCCTCTGCTTGCCCATTGGCCTACGGATAATAGGGAGTCAAAAAACTGTGTTGTATGTTATACTTTTCAGTTAACGCATGCACATCCTTGTTCTTAAATGGTGTCCCATTATCCGATATTATTTTGGATGGAATACCAAAATGACATATAATATTATGCAATATGAACTCCGCAATGCGAGGTCCAGTCATCGTGGTAAGGGGAATTGCTTCCACCCATTTGGTGAAGTACTCAGTCACCGTGATGATAAATTTGTGGTGACCTGAGGACGGAGGTGAGATCTTCCCGATTAGGTCAAACCCCCATTGCGAAAATGGCCAAACCGCTTGAATCGGTTGTAAGGCCTACGAAGGTACATGTGTCAAATTTGCATGATGTTGACACTTCACGCACTTCTTTACATAAGCATAGCAGTCTCGCTCTAAAGTTGGCCAATAATAACCAATGCAAAGTATGCGCTTAGCGATGGCCATGCCGCTAAAGTGGCCACCGCATGTACCATCGTGTGCTTGGGCAATGGCCCAAGAAGACTCCTGTGAGTCTAAGCAATGAAGGAGAATTCCTTCATAACTTCGACGATACATAATGTCTCCTATCAAGACATATTTTGCCACATTTTGCTTAAATGCTCGCTTTGTGGCCTACGACAATCCAGGTGGGATGCTTCCTAGCTTAAGATAATATTTTATAGGCAAGGCCCAGTCTTGTTGGGAAGAAGCCTCAACTGTATGGATCATGCATTTCCTTTGACATTCATCTCTCACAAATGATGATTGCGAATGAATTCTGAGATATAGCGTGGTGCTTGTATCAAAAGAATTTTTAGGGAACAAAGTCCCCCAATTGGCATTTTCCAAAAAGTTGCGTAGATGAGAGAACCATTCAATGGAAGGTTCAATCTGAATCATGTGGACTTCTGGTGGGAATTTAGGTGCTTCACGCATAGGCACTGATTGTGCTAGCATTTTTACCTGAATGGTGGTGATATCATCTGAAGGGTTTTGGGGAATAAGCGATCCCAAGGATGCCATTGTATCCGCAAAATGATTAGCTGAACGAGGGAGTGCCTCTATATCATACCATTCAAACTTTACCAGAATTTTGTCCACAAGGGCTTTGTAGGCTTGCAATACGGGGCATTTGCACTGAAATATCCCCTTTACCTGGTTGACTATGAGCAAGGAATCACCGAAGATATTCAACTTCATAATTTTCATGGTGATAGCTGTTTGAAGGCCAATGATTAGCGCTTCATACTCAACATTATTGTTGGTACATGGAAAATCGAGTTTAAACAAAAGGGGTATGGGAGCCCCTTGTGGTGTAAAGAACATGATACCAACACCACCCCCTTGCTCACATTTAGAACCATCGAAGAATAGAGTGATGTCAGCCTGGGATTCAGGCTCAGATGAATCAGGTGATTCTGTCATATGAAACACTCCATCATCGGGAAGTTCTATACTTAGAGGCTCTTCGCTTTGGAGAGGAGCCTCTGCTAATTGATCAGCTATGACTTGTCCTTTTATAGATTTTTGTCCAATGAACTCTAAATCAAATTCTGTCAATAGCATTATCCATTTCATCATGCGAGTACTATGATAAGTTTGGCTCATCATATACCGCAATGGATTTTCTTTAGATATGACATACGTGGTATTATTCAACATGTAGTGGCATAGCTTTTTCATGGTGAATACCACTGCTAAGCATAGCTTCTCTACGTATGCATATTTAATCTTGTAGCTGACCAGGGTGTGGCTAATGTAGTATGTAGCCTGTTCTTTGTGCAATTCATTCTTTTGGGACAACATGATGCCCAACGCCACCTCAATAGCTGAGATGTATAAATAGAATGACACTCCTGGTCGCGGTGGAGCCAATATAGGCGACGAAGCCAAGTATTGTTTGATTGCATCAAAGGCATCTTGACACTCTTTGTCCCATTGAAATGAGACCCCCTTGTGAAGCAATTTATTCATAGGCCGACACTTGTCCGATAATTGCGCTATGAAGCATTTTATGGATGCGACCTTTCCTTGCAAGCTACGTAGCTGCTTAATAGTTTTGGGGGGCGACATCTCCATTATTGCCTTGACCTTGTTGGGATCAACCTCGATTCCTTGTTTTGAAACTATAAATCCCAAGATTTTTCCTGATGTGACTCCAAATACACATTTCTTGGGGTTAAGTCTCACATTGTGCTCTATGAGGTGATCTAACACTTTGCATAGTACATCAATATGATCCTGGCACAATTTAGATTTTGCCAATAGATCATCCATATAATATTCCATTATAGTATGCATGTAATCATGGAAGATGCATGTCATGGCACGTTGATAAGTAGCACCAGCATTCTTAAGGCCAAAAGGCATGACCTTATAGCAGAATGTTCCCCAAGGCATTGTAAACGCTATTTTTAGTTGGTCTTCTGGATTGATACGAATCTGATTGTATCCAGAGAAACCATCCATTAGGGAAAGCATTTCATGCCCTACCATTGCGTCTACCAACGCGTCAATTTTGGGCAAAGGAAACTCATCTTTGGGACTCGCTTTATTAAGATCTCAAAAATCTGTGCAAATGCGAATCCTCCCGTTCAGCTTCTTAACGGGGACCATGTTCGATACCCATGGTGGGTAGTCTACTGAGACTATGAAGTCTGCATCCAACAACTTTTGTAATTCATATTTAACCATCAAGGCTACTGTCGGATGCATTTTGCGTAGCTTCTGCTTAACTGGCTTAATCGATGGATCAACCATGAGATTATGCGTGACTAGATTTGGATCTAGTCCTGGCATATCCTTGTATGACCAAGCAAAAGCTTTTATCCTTTCCTGCAGGACTTGCATAAACTCTTGTCTCTCAGCTGGGGATAGACTTTTCCCAAGCTTGATAATCTTAGGATTATCGAGATCGATATCGATATCCTTGTCAATTGTTGGCTCAATTGACATATGAGACCCATCTTCCAACTGGTGTGGAGTGGGTATCAAGTGAATGTCGTTAGCGAGGTTCACCTCTTCCATAGGAAAATCTGGCTCTACCTCAGCTTGGAAGACATTTTGAGTAGTACTTGGAGAAAACTTAAATGGTTGGAACATTTCCTCGCAAGGCCAGTACTCAGATGGTGATGGGGGAGAGTTAGCCCTCTCAAAGTCAATTACCTCATGGTTGAGGTATAAAGGCTTAAGAGGGTTACTCAGATTTCTCAAAGGAGAATCCAGGTCTATAGAAATCATGTTGATGGTGTCATGATTCCCATGTGGGTAATGAGTGGGTCTAGGAACCTGTGGTGGTTCCATAACTCGCGAGGGGGATTTCGGGTGGAAATGGAATGAATGGCGGCCATCTACGTGGGGGAGGAGGTATCTGAACCTCTCTTGGTAGTAGTTGGCATCATATGGGGTTTCGATCAGGAAAGATATTATGAATGTAATCGTCCTCTTGATATCCTAAAGGTAAGATGTTTGGGACGTCCCTAACTTGCTTTTCTTGCATAAGAAAATGCCACAAGATGGGATGGTTGTTATTGAATCTACGAAGGTATTGGTCTTCCCTCTCTGTTAGAGGGATAACTTGAGTGCAATATTCATCTGAGCTTGGATCATTGATTGGCGCTATACCATAGTCCTCTTCATCATCACTCGTCCACTCGCCAGGAGGACCTGGATCCTCCTGTTCACTTTCTGATTCTAGGGTGTGTGAGATTTCTCCTATTTCATAGGATTGAGCCATGTCACTAGAAAACCCTTAATATCTTAAGTTTTGGGGAAAGGAATCCCCTAAAGAGTGAAGGTGATGTGATTTGGCGTATGGGTCGCGTGCAAGCTCATATTTTGCATTGATGCACATACGCTCCATTCCTTATGCTAAGAATTCAATAGAAACCCACGTGTTGACCCCCAACCCAGATTTATCGTATGGCATTTGATACTATGGCTGAAAAGGTATGTGAGTGCCTTGCTCAGAAATTCCTAGTCCATAACCACGCCAATTGCATTTGTCCAAATACTTTAGGGCATAGTCAGGATTTGAAAGATATGATATACTTTATGAGAAAGGTTCGTCATCCTCTTCCTCCTGAGAAAGAGGTGCGATTGCTCCAAAATCTAGGCCCCCATATACAAAATTCGTTTGGGTAGGGGCTTTACCTAAAGTAACAATGTTGCCTATAGGAAGACGAGGTCTTCCCATGTCTTGTACTGACTCGATTGCTGGGAGAGTTGTGACATTTTTGACAATGTACTCCCCCATGCCAGTGTTTTCCATATGCACTGTCACTTGCGAAGAAGAAGATGGAAGGGATGAAGTGGAGGCTTGAGCATGCTCAATAGGAACCTCCTATGGGCTTTCCTCATTTAGCAAGTGAGGATTTACATCCTCATTTGCTGAAGAGGTAATCTCATTCGATGAGATGGTTGAGACTATGGGTGGGGTCTCATCAATAGGCCTCTTCGACATATTCCTCTCAAGAGGACTCGACGACGTCGATGGAATGTCATATTTGGTCTCTAATGAGGATGGAGTGGATGATGATGGAAATGGAGAATGGAGTGGACTCTGTACTCGATGGATTCAGTTTGAAGTCCACTAGAGTCAAAGGTAATGTCGACTACGGCATTTGTTGCAACATGTTGCAGTACTTGAAGGGCTCCGGATCAGCATCCACTACATGGAATTTTCCTTCATAGGTGTATTTTAAGCATTGATGCATGATGGAAGGAACACACTTCATGTCCCGAATCCATGGCCTACCTAGCAAGATGTTATAGGCCATTTCTCCCTCTAGCACATGGAAAAGGGTAGATATAACCTTTTGTCCTACCTAGATAGGTAAGACAATAGTGTCGATAGTAGAGCAGATAGTATCATTGAATGCTCTCAATGTGTATGTCGATGCTACAACATGCGATGCTGGTAATTTAAGGTGCTTTAAAGCATGGGTCATAATGATGTTACTTGAGGACCCAGTGTCTATTAGCACTCTCTTGAACGGTAGACTATTGATACTTGCAATAACATGCAATGGAGGGTCTACCGAGTCACCTCTAACTGGTTTGAGCTCATGCTCATAGAACGAGATGACTGGCTCTTTGCACTATTGCACATGCCCCACAAAGTCTACAAAGGAGTTTGTCTCTTGGGGTTACAACTCGATCGAATTTAGGATGTCCATTAATGCCTCCCTATGTGGAGTAGATTGTTGGATTAATTCATATATGGACAATCTTGTAGAAGTCATCCACAAGCTTTGTGCTAGCTTGTTTTTGATGGTTAATACGGGCCTAGATGGAAGGCCTTGTACCACCATTGGATTGGATTGTGACATTGAAGGTCCCTCCTTCATAGCTGCAGGTGGTGAGACTAGATTAGGGTATCTCTTATTGCGAGTCACAATGCTAATCATTCCCACATAACCCTGTAGAGGGGGTGTGGTCTTCACCTCATTTATAGGCTTAGTAGGCATAGCCTGGCCATCATGAGATGGTAGTGGGTCCTTGTATATCCCCATATTTTGGTTTTTAGGTGCTAGAGGAGCATCCACTTTGAGCTCGTGCCTATCAATCATGTCTTGAACAAGGTGTTTGAAAGCATAACACCCAGAGATATTGTGACCATTCTGCCTATGGTATTTACATTGTTGATCTAAGAATCTACCCATAGGCTTGGGCTTTCCTATGTCTGGCTCATTTGGTCTGAGTTCTGGAAGACCCATCACTCATGCCACCATCAAGCGATCAAACAGGGAATCTAAAGACTCAGAGAAAGGCGTGAATACTCGATTCTTTCGCTCTTGCTTTCTCTATTTTGCTATTGTTGCATTGTTATTGTCATAACTAGCAGGAGGAGGTTGGGCCTTATAATTTGCCTTCTAAGGAGGCATTTCTTGAATAGGCCCAGGGACATTTATGGCCACTTGATTGACCATAGCTGGCTTTTGGGCAGTTGAGCTATTTTTCGAATTTCTAGTCCACTCCTTTTTGGGTTTTTCTAGTTCCCCCTCTTGTATCTTTATCTCCTCGACATTCCTAGCCTAAACTAGGGCATCTTCTAAAGTGAGGAACTACTAGAGCTACAGTACAATAGTGACTGGTCTCAAGCAACTTTTGGAAAACATGCGAGAGAGTTCACTTTATGGGATTAGGTAAGGTAGCTTGGCAAGAAGCATTCACCACATGTTCCCATAATCAGTTATGGATTCATTGTCATACTACCTCAACCCCATGAGGTCGGTCAATGTTGCTTTCCTTTTGGTATTGAAAGCAAATCACTCCAGGAATGCATCCGCTAGTTGTTCAAAGCTATGGACACTATGCTTAGGTAACCGGTTGAACCATTCATTGGCTAGCCCTGATAGGGTGCCTAAAAAGGTTTGCAAGAGCAACGCATCGTTGTCATGAATGCTAAAACACAGATTAAGAAATCATGTCACGTGCTCTTGAGCATCTTCCTCTCCTTTAAACCGATCCAACTTGGGCATCTTGAAATGCTTAGGGTATACGAGAGAAGGAATAGATGGGTGTAACAGTTGGCACTTAAGCTGGCAAACTATGGGCTTTTGAGTCCCAGTTGCCACTATCTTTGTCTCGACCTGTTCGAGGCGTTCTAACAAAGCTTGATATGCAGGCGAGGATTTGATCTCCTCTTCTTTGTTTCGAACCCTGACAGGTGCTCGAGGTACTCTATGTGGGTGTGGGGGTGGTCGATATGCATCTTCCACTTGCTCATATGGTGCATCCACATAGTCCTCATTGTCCTCTAAGTCATCGTAGACCCCGATATGTGTATCAGGAAGTGGTCTACATGGAGGAACTAACGCCTCTTGAAGGTGCTCTAGATTAGGCCTATGATGTACTCTTTCTTCTGGCTTATTTGGTCTAGGAAGTAGTGGAGGATTGGGCCTATGAGGCCTACCTTGGTGCACCTGCCTTGGTCTATTCTATTACCTATGAATTTTGGGACCTTGAGACCCTTGACACAAGGTTTCTTTGATTTGATTCTCTAGCCTCTCTCTTTCTAGTTTTTGTCTCTTATCTAAGAGATCGAGGAGTTACTTGTCAGAGCGAAGTTGATTAAACTTAGCTTGACGTCTAGCATACCGTTCTACCATATCATTGATCTGTATTATGATAGAAGGTCTTTGTACCCTCTCTTTCAGGTATCTACCATACGCTAAGGTTTCTTCGAAATCAGGTGTGAGGTTCTCCTCATGGAGGGTATTCGCATTGACTCTCTGTTGCATTTCACGTTGGTAGTCAACATAAATTATAGGTACAAAATTGCATCTTGCCTATGTGGAATGAGATAAGGGAGATGGAATATGATCCCTCTCATCTCCTCCTTCATATATGAGGAAGGGTAAAGCAAAATTCACCCTACCACTAGGGCGAGTGGTGAAATCCTCCCTTGGTGGTGGTCTAAGGGTATGATTAGGCCTACCACTAGGGCGAGTCTCAAACTCATCCCTTGGTGGTGGCCTAGGAGTAGGATTAGGCCTACCACTAGGGCGAGTCTCAAACTCATTCCTTTGTGATAGCCTAGGAGTAGGATGGTTTGACAACCTAAGATGATCATTCAGTCCTACTCTAGGTGGTGGGGATTGCTCCCTCACTATAGACTATGGATCTGATCTCGCTAGCACGCGAATGCATGGGATCGCTCTATCTATGGGTGCATAATAACATGCCTTCTATCCAAAAGAGGAGGCATGCATGTGATCTCTATTAGGGAGATAAATCCTTGACTCTGAGCCTTCACCAGTTGGGGTACCCTATTTAGAGGTCCCTCTTTGATTAGGTCTATGTCTATGCCTATTCTCAGTAGGACTAACCATCCAATCATCAACCAATCTATGATTATGGATAAGGTTCCATATGTTGGGACTTTCACCTATAGGGTTACCCCTATGAGGGGTCCCTTGTGGACTAGGTCCCAAAATACTCACTAGAGGACGACTAGGATGAGTAGATGGTCTTCAATGAGGAATGAGCATCTCCTCATGGCCATACTGAAGAAGCTGAATGTCTTCCTGTCTAATCCTCATAACTTCCACCCGTGAATGGGATTGGCTATGGGTGGTGACCATATATAAAACTCTATAAACTATGTGATTATGCTATTTTAAAATTTTTATGAATTAGAAACAAACACACAATAGGAACACACAACAAGAAGATGATTATTTGAATTACAAGTTTTATGTGAATCCTAAACTGTTTTGTGATTTTCAAGATGTGTTGTATTTGTAAGAGAAATCTTATCGTGTTTTTGATAGTTGATATAATACTCAAAGTTTAAGAGGATTTCACCAGTATACCCGTAGCTTGACAACCGATAGTGAAATTTTGGTCATGTAAATCCCCTGTATGTGGTAATGAAAGTCCACACATAGACAAGGGGCACTGGTCCTGCTAGTCCCTCACCCATTTTCCCCCAGTTAGTGTCATACCTCCATAAAGGGAGAGTATATGCAAATTTTTTGGGGTACGAAAGGATCTCGGGCCCGACGGTCTATGTAACCAAGGTTTGAGGGGATTTGAGTCAATGGATGGAGATGAAACCCACCATCATTGAACTCTATCAGTGGTTGGGGATGAATTCCAACTCACCAACATTTCTTACACTAAGTTGTGTGTGTTTTTATTTTTATAACATTAAAATATAAGCAAAGAAACAAGCACATGATATTTCACTAATGCATGTAAAAACGTTTTATTTTCAAAAATAGGTTAGTAGCATAAAATATAATCAAATTTATACTAGCCCTAAATTAATTAGACGTCTTGGAGGTGAATTATGCAACTTTTCTTCAACCAGCCATGAAAGAGCAAGAAAGGAAGGACTACATTTTTTTTTCCAAATCTAGAAATTGCAATTTTAATTAAATTTTGGAAAGCAACTAACCTTTCTAGGCACTCAGGAAGATGAAAAAAAAACTTTCAAACTTGCTGGAATTTGACAGAAAATTTGTAGAAATTGATAGAAAACAAAAAATTGAACAGACCTAGACCTGCTAGTTCTCTATTTTTTCTACAGAACCTCTTGGTTTTGAGGCCATCCTAGGTAGGGATGGTCATAGACTAGTCAATTTGGGGGCCGTCCTAGGCAGGGATGATCACAATCAGGGGTCATTTTCAGTAGGAACGACTCTGACCTGCAACACAAAAATAGCAAAAGTGAGTTAAACCTTTGCAAAAAGTAAAAACAAAAAGGAATATAAGGTTCCTACCACCGTGATCACCACTGTAGAAGTATAAAATAAATGGATACGCCTCTAATTATGTTTGTATGGCCTTCAAATAGGCAGATTTAAGCTAAGGGCCTTATAGGCCAAAAAGAGTGCATATAATGAAACTAAGCTAGAAAGCAACAAAAGACGAATCTAATAACCAAATGAAATGCAATAAGATGTATTTTATTAATTTTATTTTTAGTACTCTAATTACAATATTCTCTCCATTAATGGAGGTTTAAAACTGGTGATACATCAACCATACAAACAATGAAAATGATAGTACTAAGGGACCCTATCACTCGATGGTAAATTGATGTTGGTGCATCCAATGGTTGAATCCTATTCCCATGAAGAAGCTATGTTGAGGTTTATTCCTATACCTCTAGCTCCTATTTTTTTCAATCCTACAATCTACACACATGGGAGCTTGAAAGGGTGTTAATAGCATAGATATTATAATGGAAAACAAAATACATCCATCAAAATCAAATAAAACGAAAGCAATCTAAGATATCAAAACATATAAAAATGTATACAATAGATAGATCTATGTTCTAACATTACTCTATCCAATTTTTCGATCATTTTGAGGTCGTTTAGGCACCAAACTAGGTGAAATATAATGGAGGCCTTAATGCTGGTCCACCTCACCCTACGACGTTCAAACGACCGGTTACCCTGCCAAATCAACTCCAAATCAGCTCAAATTTAGACAAGGGTCAGGGGAGGACCTATTTAAGAATCCTATGGTGGAATCTAGGGCAAAATACTTGCAGATTTTGTGGCCATAATAGTTAAGTATGGTCATGACTATTTACCGCTCCTGCCTAGGACGGTCAGCAGGTTTGCTTCAAAAATGGACACCAATCCCTATTGGATCCGTTCTAGATCTCACTAATTAGGTTTTTATGAAAATGAGGTCTATAAATATGCTATATAAGACCAGTTTTGTAATTGGATCTATAGGTTTTATAATCCTTCAAATCGCCTTCACGAGGGAAGAGGGATTCAAAGGCAAAGGGGCACAAAGTTTGTAAAAAAGGGCAAGGTAAGTAACATCCGTTCTCTCCCAATTCCAGTAGTTCTTCATTGCTCCAAACCTCCACTCCATTCTCCCCTTTCTTTTGGTTGAGGGAAGGCTCCAATTTATAGGTAATTGGAGCCCTAATGCACAAAATGGCATGTTACCCATCTAAGGCAACCCTTGCCACTTGTCCAAGGTTGCCCTGGATGGGTTTGGGAAGGTTGCCCCATTTGGGAAACCCATTAGGTAGCCCAAATTGTGCCAGGTTGCTCCAAATCAGCATGGAAGCTAATTGGGGTTGATATTGGCAGCATTTTATTGCCAATATCGATCCCACCTAATTTTTGGCAGGTGGGTTTAGGGGTCATCCCTGCCTGGGACGGTCATACGTGACCATCCTAGGCAGGAATGGCCACAAATCCTAACCATAATCATGACCATCCTTGGTAGGGACGATCACAAACCAGGGCCTCTAAGGCTTCCAAAACTGGTGGAGGCCTTCCCAAAACTATCCTAGGATGCATTCTAACCCTAAAAACTTCCCCTGGTGAGGTCATATGATGTTGATAGGATGAGCATTTTGTGCACTGGTAGTCCTATCCGATTTACCTGATTTTGGTGTCTACAATATGACTGATCATTATTATGGTTCGTTATTGTGTAATCATTTATTTTTAATTTTATATTTATGTGATGCACATGGATGCAATGCTTATATTATCCTTATGCCATATGATGTGATGTATGGATGACATGCACTAGATAGTTATTTGATTTATGATGATGATATGCAGTGATCTAAATGCTTAGATGTACTTTTGATGATAGATGCATGTGGATGCAATGTTTTTCTTAACGCATATTTGATATTGTTTTATTGTATGCATTAATGTATGTAATGATTTATTTACACGATGCTAATCTAATGTAAATGAACCTATATGCTTTAATCACTTAAAACATAAGAAATAAATGCAAATATGTTTATCAATATAATGGATGATGCCATAGAATGTATAAAAATCATGAAAATAATTGAAAATCCTTAAGATAAGAATTTAATAAATTAATCACCCATATATGAAATGCAATGGTATGCGATGTTTATTGTGCGAATGATATGATGCGAATGATATAATATGTCACTCTATTTTATTTTTCACTTTGAATGATATACACAATATAGTCAGTGGCCGTCTAAACATCATTGTTGATATTCATCCAGTATCTATCCTATATCTTGGTTTTGCTTTATGTAATGATGTATCTCTTCTTGGATACTTTGTAATTTGTTAATTTTTAATGACTTTTACCATTTAATGGTTTATGCTTTTTGTAGAATTTATTGATTTTTAGAGAGATTTTGATGTTTTCCATGAGACTTAAATGCCCTAATTGTCTTATCAAAAGTTGTATACTAACCATATTAGACTTCTGAGATATAAGGTTTTTTCCAGGATCGGCCCTAACTATTCATTATCCCTATTTGTGCACATGAATATTTTAAGATAAGACACGAGCGTTCCCTAATGTTAGACGGGATTATTTCAGCCCATTTCTAACATATGGGTCCCACAAATGTCTTATCCGATCTCAAGTTTAGATTTTAGTTGGATTAAACCACTAAGCAATGCAGGACACCTGAAGCTAGCTCTTCCACATTCAACAATTGGTATTTTTCATAAGCGAGGTGCTAATGCATCAGATATATCGTCATGCGTAAGGTACGGTAGTGCTAGCAATCCTAGGGATTTAAGTTTGCTCCCACTCATTCTTTTTCAATTTTGTAATACTTGCTCATATGTAGTGAAGCAAGGGAGTCGATTCCATCTTCTTTTTGAATTGTCTTTGGATATTCATTTGATGTCTCTTTGAACTAGATTTTGGATCTTCATTTGATCTCCACTCAAACTTTGATTTATGATCTTCATTTGATCTTCACCATGAACTTTGATATAAGCCTATTTTTTGATCTTCACTCGATCTTCACTTGAGATTTTATTTAAGCCTATTTTCTGATCTTCACTTGATATTTGCTCTTTGGCATTTACATTTGATAATTATCTTTAGCAACTTTCCTTTGGAGAATTTTACTTTGGAGGAAACTATTTCTGCAATATCAATTGAGTGTATCGATCTATGATATCAATATAGGATATCAATCTGGGATGTCAATCTATGATATCGATCTAGCTTATCAATCTTGAGGATTGATGTGGGATACCACTCTGGGATATTGCTCATTTTATCGTAAGAAAGGGATTTTGAGTAGGAAATACACTTGTCCTTTTACCAACTGCCAACATTTCCCATACTGTCTGCATAGAGGGATAAGCAAGAATAACACATTTCACTTTAGGATGCTCGGTCCTACTTCACGGATTTCATATTCCCCTAGTCCTTGTTAGGATTGTTTAATTTTTTGATTAGTGATAGGATTATGATATGCTAAGGGCTATACTAACTGAAACTTAGCTACAAAAGCAAAGTAAGATTTCTACCAACTCTTGATAAGACCTATAGGTATGGCTGAGTGATCAGAAAACCTGAGTATATCTTCATAGCAATATTATGGGTTGTGTTGAAAAACACAATTTACTCACATGAATGATGGATTCTGATAAATGTAGAGGTGCATGATTAAAACACAAATGTGGCATCGCTTGTGATGCTGAAAAACACATTACTTTCTATTACAGAATGCAAAAGATGATGAATGCCTATTTTCAATGCAATGAAATGAATGCATGAATAAAAATGCATAATGCAAAATGCAAATGTTTTTGGATTATATGCTTTACCATTTTTTTTGGATTTTATTGATTTTATAATTTTTATGAGTTTTTGAGCCTCATATCTGACCAAACGGTGAGTACATGCCTTCAAAGCCTTTAAATTGACCAAGCAATTCTTAGGAACCCTTGGAGATTTTAGGATTGACCAAAGGGATTTTGGGTACCTTTGGGGCATTTTGGGATGACCAAGCAATTTTGAGAATCCTTGGAGCCTTTGGGGGTTGACCAAGTAGTTTTTCAGAAACTGTTGGTGCCTTTTGCATTTGATGAAAGGGCTAACATATGCCTTTGGATATTTTTAGGATGACCGAGCAATATTCAGCAACCCTTGGGGATTTTTACTAACATGAAAAAGTGGTTTTGAGAACCTTTGGAGCCTTTTTCTATGCTCCTCAAGAATAAAATACCTTAATATGGATGATTTTGAGATGTTCAAAATCTTCAACACCCCCTAGCGACGTCAGGCGATAAGTACCTGAACCAATATTTTTAGCTATGATGTAGGGCCCTCGCCAATTAGCCATAATTTTATCCCTCAGATCGGGTGGCAAATTAGAGTTCTATTGGTTTTATTCTAAGACAAGATCCCCAACTTAAAATTCTCTCTAGTGGACTTTGACATTGTAAGCTCATTTTGGTCGCTCTTGATAAACATGAAGATACTCTAAGGTATTTACGTGATGTTTGTCAAGCAGTGCCAGTTGGTCCAGTCGAGCTTGCCATGTGGTGTCATCATCGATGAACTCTTTCAATGCGACACGTAGCATTGGAATTTATAATTCCAAGGGCATAATGGCCTTAGTGCCATATACTAGTGATAACAGGGTTGCCCCTATGGGCATTTGAATACTAGTCTTGTAAGCCCATAACACAAGGGGTAGCTGGATGTGCCAGTATTTATGGTTTTCTTGGACCATCTTTTTCAATATGGCCACCACCATCTTATTTGAAGCTTCAACCTATCCGTTTACTTGCGAATAGTATGGAGTCATAGAAATGTGTTTGATTCTATATTTATATGTCAAAGCTCTCACAATTTTATTTTTGAATGACGTTCCATTATCCGATATTATTTTGGATGGAATCTCGAAACAACTTATAATATGCTATAGTATAAACTCTGCTATATGAGCTCTAATTGTATTACTTCCAATAAATTTGTAAAATACTCAGTATCTATGATTATAAATGTATGCCAACCCAATGATGGGGGAGAAATATTGCCTATAAGATCTAGTCCCCACTGATAAAATGGCCAAGCCACTTGGATGGGCTGTAAGGCTATGATGGCAAGTGTGTAAGATTAGCATGATGCTAACATTTGATGAATTTATTGACATACACATTGCAATATTTCTCTAGAGTGGGCCAAAAGTAGCCCATTCGAAGGATGCACTTGATGATGGCCATGCTGTTGAAATGACCATCGCATATACCGTCATGAGCTTGTGAGATTTCCCAATATGACTCTTAGGGATCTAGACAACAAAGGAGAACTCCATCGTAGCTTCTGTGGTACATAACGTCTCCTATTAAGACATATTTTGCCACTTTCTATTTAAATGTGCATCTTACAACATGTAAAAATTCCTCTAGGATTATACTAAGCTTTAGGAAGTATTTAATTTATGACATCCAATTTTGATAAATCTTAGTTTCAACTATTAAGACAACTTGCTCCCCCTACGTATTTACCTTTGAAAATGCAGACTCAAAAATAACCCTATGGTGAATGGTAGTACCACTCCCCACTGGAATTTGAGAGGATAATTAACCCCAAGGTATCTTCTTAAGAAAGTATTTATCTTTGCAGAACCATTCAGCTTTTGGTTCTACACTAATCATATTGATCGACTCTTTGTTATCATAAGCTGCATGATATGCTATGGGATGCGAGAGTGTCTTGACATGGATGGTAGTGAAATATGTAGATGGATTCTGAGGGATTAAATATCCCAAAGAAGCCATGGTATCTACAAACTTGTTTGATGACCGAGGGATTGCCTCGATGTCATACCATTCAAATTTAGCCAAATAGGTGGCAACTAGATATTTATAAGCTTTCAGTATGGGACATCAACACTGAAAAAGGCCATTGACTTGATTTACTATGATCAAGGAGTCACCATATATGTTTAATCTCTTAATATTCATGGCAACGGATGTGTGGAGGCCCAACAATAGGGCCTTGTACTCAGTGTTTTTTTTGGTGCATGGAAAGTCCAACTTGAACAACAAGGGCATTAGAGCTCCTTGTGGTGTGAAGAACACTATTTTGACACCACCCCCTTGTTCGCACTTCAAACTGTTAGAGAACATAGTCATATAAGCATTGTTCTCTGGTTCCTTAGATTCAGGAGCTTCAGATATGACGAAGACTACATTGTCTAGAAGCTCAATGGTTAGAGGCTTGCTATTCAACAATGGTTCCTTAACTAATTGATAAGCTTTGACATGTCCCTTAATGGAATTTTGGCTTATGAATTCGAGGTCGAATTCTATCAATAGCATGATCCACTTCACAACATGCATATTGTGATACATCTTAATCATCATGCACTATAAAGGGTTTTGTTTTGATATAACATATGTTGTATGACTCAACATATAGTGCCATAATTTATTTGTAGTGAACATTACTTCTAAACATAATTTCTCCACATATGCATACCCTAGCTCATAGCTCACCAAGGTTCAGCTAATGTAATATACAACTTGTTATTTGTCTTGCACATTCTTTTGGGCCAACATGGTCCCTAATGCAAATTCAGTTGCCGATATATAGTAGAAAAGGCACATTTGACCTTAGTGGAGCTAGTACTAGTGATGTCGCCAGGTATTCCTTTATTTCAGTGAAGGTTGCCTGACAATCCTCATCCCATTTGAATGGGACCCCATTGTGTAGCAGTCGATTCATGGGTTGACTATTATTTGAAAACTGAGCGATGAATCACTTGATCAAAGCTACTATGCCCTGAAGGCTTCTCAACTCTTTAATTTTGGAGGGAGGACACATTTCTAAAATATCCTTGACCTTCGTTGGGTCAACTTTGATGCCTATATTTAAGACAATGAATCCTAACAATTTACCAAAATTTACGCCAAATACATACTTCTTAGGATTCAACGCAACATTATAATATGTTAGGCAATGGAAGACATTCCTTAAGACCTCCACATGCTCTGCACATAATAATGACTTTGCCAACAAGTCATCCATGTAATCTTCTAGGATCGTGTGCATATAGTCATAAAAAATGTATGTCATGCCCCGCTGGTATGTCGCACCAACATTTTTGTGTCCGAATGGCATAAATTTGTAGAAAAATGCTCCCCATGGCATTATCAACGCAGTTTTATGCTGGTCTTCAAGTTTAATTTGAATTTGGTTGTAACCCAAAAATCCATCTATTAAGGAGAGCATTTCGTGACCTGCAGTTGCATCCACAAGAGCATCAATATTAGGCAACAAAAATGAATCTTTGGGTGTTTCCTTGTTGAGATCTCTAAAATATGTGCAAATATAGATTCTCCCATCAGGTTTTCCTATGGGTACCATATTAGAAACCCATTCTGGATAGTCGATGGAAATCACAAATTCTACATCCAACAACTTTTGTAGCTCTTATTTCACCATTAAGGCTACTATTGGGTGCATCTTTATAAGATTTTTCTTGACCAGCTTCTTTGTCAAATCTAGAAAAATGTTATGAGTAACCAATTTTGGGTCTAGACCTGGAATATCCTTGTACATCAAAGCAAACAAATTTGATCTCTCTTTTAGTAGAGGGATGAGGGTGGCCCGCTCATCTGGAGTGATACTCTCTCCAAGTTTAACCTTCTTTGGATTGGTGGGATTGTTGTTGATATCCACTTCAAAGGTTTCCTCTACTAATATATGTGAATCCTCCTCAAGCTGGTGAGGCATAGGGATCAGATGAATGCCATCAGATAGATTTATATGTTTTATGTTAGAAGCATTCTCAGCATGATATACATCGTAAGCATGACTTGGTGTAAAATGGAAAGGTTGCAACATTTCTTCGCTATGGAAGAAATCTTTAGGCTCTACTGGTGAATCAACATGATCCTAGTCAATAACATCTACATTTAGACACAATTTCTTAGATGGATATGCTAGATTATGAAGTGGAGTGGTTAACTCAATGGAGACCATATTGATGGAATGGTATTGGAGCAAGATGATTTAGGTTTAATCATCTTGCTCTAAGACGTAGAATAACATGTAGCTACCAATAGACCTCATCGATGTTGATGGGTTGATGATGGTAATGCAAATAAGGAGGACCAAGGTAGGCCCTATTTAACTCATCTTCTTCATCCCTATCTGAGAACCAAAGCCCTTCATTTGATCCTATCCCCATGAGGCGATCCTCCAAATGAGGCCCCATGAATCTTACTTCTTGAATGCTGCCATCACTATCCAGATAAATTGGATAATTATACCTTATGTATGAAATAGTGGAGAAAACTAGCTCAATATCTTCCTCTAAATGATTGATGTTAGGAATAATCTCTTCGATAACATGTACTGACTCTGTAGGAAGCAAGTGATGTACATGTAAAGGCATTACGTAGGCACCTTCGACTTCATCCTTAGATTCATCATCGTCCGAGGATTCTTTGTTTGCATCACAACCTGGTCCACTCATATCAGAGGTGGAATCCTCTCCATATTCATTACAAATATCTCCTACCTTGAGATCACTTGCAGTAATGGGGTTGCACCCCTACACATATGTGTCATTGACTGCATTATGGGTTTGGTATCCCAAGTTATCTATAGGGTTCAGTCCTGCCTCAGTATGCTCAAGGAGCCCTTCATGATGATCTTCAAATTGCTTGGCTATGACAAAAGATATCATCGGGTGATTCCTCTAGAATTTGTAAGGATCAGGATGGTAGGGATTAAAATCCACATCATTAGCCAGAGTAAGGTACAGATGATCAAGATATGCCACAAGAAAATTGTCTTACCCACGTATCTGTAATCCCAAACTAAAATTATCCATGGATAACTAATAAATTAGCTCCAAAAGAGTCCTACATCCCTGTTCAAAGAGACCAAGGCCATCCAATGATATAACTCAAATATTCATATGGAATACTATGGATTGGAAAGATAACAAAATTTTATGGTGAACGGTTCATTGTCATCTTCGTCCATGGGCATACGCATGGGAACCTATTCTAGCCCTGCATAGATGAATTTGGTATGATTGGGTGGGTCACCCAATGGTACGGCTAATCCAACCAGATACCGATGGGCATGCAGTCGACCCATCTCCTATGTAGTTTCTAAAATAGGCTCGAAGGTCACATTCTACATAATGTACTTGCCCAACCTAGTGTTGATGAGATGAACAATCACCCATTGTGCAGATGACCCTACTGAAGATGTAGGTGAGGTAGGCTGAGGTGCCTCCTTAGCTTTGTCTTAGGGTTCCTCAACATCCATAGGAGTGGTAGCCTCCTCGACGATTGGATTAGGCTCGTGCATTTTCTCTTTATCACCCATATTTACCTTTATTTTCCTTTCATACCACTGCATGACTGATGTCGATGTTTTTTGGGAAGTGAAAATGGTGTGCTCCGATCTGTGTGACACAAATGACGTTGGTTGAGCACGTACTACTATATTACCTCCTAGTTTATTTATTAGCAATGACAACTGAACATCCAGGTGTGTTTATGGGAGTATGAAACCCCTAGACAAATCTGCTAGGTTCATGAGTTTAAATGGCTTTTCATCTGATGCCACTTGTAGCACCCTAAAATTGGCGCAGTTAAACCTTAGTAAAAAGATAAAAATTTGAATTTTAACCCAAACCACCTGTTAACCGCCCGTTACCCGCTCTCCTCATTTTTTGTGCCATTTTTAGGATTTGTTTTGACCGTTGGACGATATCGTCGACGATCAGACGAAATCATCCCAGATCTGACGAATTCATCTAGAATAGAACGTCCAGACGATTTCGTCCCAAAACCAAATTTTCATAATTAGTTTCTGTTTCAACAACTTCTCTAACTTGGGCAGAAAGCGTGTCTATGCAGTTAGAGTCCCCCCCATTGGAGATCTCCCAAATTGGGATGATCTCCAACCTCCTAACCTCTCCCTAATCCTATATAAACTGGGATTTTCTTAGTTTATCCCCCTAAACCCCCCTTGAATCCCCTGGTTGACTGATTTCTCTGCAAATTTAGCTCCTTGCGCATTAGAACATCCTCGTACCATCGTTTGTATTCGGTATTTCAAGTTTTCTTGCAGGAATCTTATTGTTTTTTAGCTGGAGCAAGCTCGGATCGTCGCAAGCGATTCCAGAAAATTTTGGACGATCCTATCGTAGATCGACGATGATCTCATACGATTGGAGGTGATCTCGACTACAGTCCAGATTGGGGGCAATCAGAGCCCGAAGTTTGCATTTTCTTATCTTTTCTCTTCATTTTCTTACGCATTAGCTTGGTTTATTTTATTCCTGCATCCTGGAGTTCACCTCATTTAGTATAGATGCATGCTAAAGGTAAATTAAAGTATTAAAGTAATGCATTTTCCTTTAATCATTATCTGGATCTATCATTTAGGCAAATTCACTATCATTTCTATCATTTCCCCTTGCTTTTGTAGTTGTATTTTTGGTTTTTTGTATCTATCTCTGTGACTGCAGGTTTTTGATGAATTCATCAGATCGATGATGATTTCATCTGATCTCAGATGACCGACTAAGATCTGAGATGATTCTATGACATTTCAGATGATTACGTATGATTTGAGATGATTTGGACTTCTGCAAAACTCATAATCTACATCAGACATCCGGAATCAGGTATATTCTGTCCCATTTAGCATATTTTCTATGTTTAGCACTTACACATGTTTTTTGTATTCATAAAAATCAGCATTGGCATATAGAATAGCTTAGATTCATCTTGGCCAAACCTAGGATATGAATGATTAAAGTACAAAATGAACACATCAAACCTACTCTCAACCTAGGTGTGGAAACTGCCACTCAAAATTTTCCTGGTGAACCCACCATCCATCGAAAATTCACCCTTATACCCCTCCCCGAGAGGCGGGACCTTCAAAGGGCCTCTCAGTCCGAGGTATTGTCCCATCCTTCTCGCATCCCCCTTCCGGGCGTGGATCCTATAGCCTGAAGGTAAGGATGCAAAAAATTTGGAGCGATACATTTTGGTGAACCCGACGTGAAAACTAAAAACCTTTTGAAAACAATCAAAAAAAAAACAAAACATAAATGCATTTAGAATCATCAGATAAACAAAGTAAGATTGCATATAATATTTAGATGGTAGATTATAATAAAAGACGAGCTATCACCATTAATGTTGAGAATCAATTAGCAGCTATAGAGATTACTTCTTTGCTTAGAGTATCTCAAACATATAGAGTCCCACCTTTGTGGAATGAACTTGATAGGAGATTGAATCTTATTTCATCTAGGTCAACCGAACTTAGGCAAATCAAGAGGTTTGTCCTAGATAGAATCCTGGATCCTGATCAAGTGACCTTATATCATGAGCTTCAGAGAGCTTGCCATAGGTGGTTAGCAGATAAAAGAGCCCTTGTGTCTTCTGAATTGTACACCTTTGAGGAATACCTCGACAATGCAGCTGTAGTACATAAATTTCTATCTCGTATAGAGGATCAAGAGGTCGTTCTTATGGATAGAAAGAGATGGAATAGAGTTCCTAGAGCCGTGTTATATCGAGAGTATTGCCATGAGCTCTATTTTTACAAGTCGGAGTCAAAAGTAGATAACATCACCATAGCACACTTTGTCAAATTCCTTGAAAAACCATTTCCAATTTGAAGAGGAGCATTTCATGACTCTTGATGAACTTGATCCCATCAATGACATCTACAAACTATTTATAGAAAACTAGGCCATTCTTTTATTATTATTATTTCTTGCATTTAGTATACTCTTTGTTCTCTTTTTAATATTATCATAAAAACAAAAACAAAACAAAATATAACAAAAATCAAAACATTTTCTTTTAAGTATTATAGTAGGTATATAATTAAAATATATACCTCCCAAATTTGTTGCAAATATATATATATATATTATATATATATATATATATCAATATATATTTGCTAAAATCTAAATTTAAGCATAATGACTAGACTCGGGAATGGAAAACAAATTGAAGTAGAAGAAGATTGGTTAGGAAAACCAGGAAATAAACCAGATGTCCTTCCTGAAGACCCAATTCAGGAAGAAGGAACCCTAGACCAACAAGAAGAAGAATTTGTTGAAGGAAATGAACAAAGAGAAACTGTTAGAGAGGAAGGATCCTCATCTCCTAAAATGTCTCCGGAAGGAGCTGTTACTTTTGAGAATATGGAACATTTTTGGAAGTTCCTCAATACTAATATTGGCGCCCTTAATAGAGCAGTCCATATGGACAAGGATCAAATTAGTGACACTCAAGCAACCCTAGAAGAAATATATCACACACGCACTAATCCCTTGTCCTTCGTTGATCAAGAAAGTGATCAAGCTGGACCATCCAATTTGGATATGGCCGCCATAATCCAGAACATGCAACAACAACAGGTTACCCAACCATCTAGAGTGCCTGTTACCAAGCCTAGGGTTATTCCCACACAAAAGAAACCATCATTCACTGCTCTATTTCGCCAAGTTATTGATCAACATACCTCAAATCAACAAAAGCCTAAAATAAAACCAAACACCAATTTCCAACAATCTGGGATACAACATAATGCTACAACAAATCTTCTTCATAATAATCTTCCTACCAACCATTTGCATAACAACAATATAGCATCTAATCCTTACGTCATGCCATCCTACGCTCACAAATCCCATACTCATGTACCACCGAACCAATATGGTGGACAAACTAGTAATCTGGAAGCCATGGTGAAATAGTTAGTTTCCCGCATGGACCAGATAGATCCCTACCGTCCCTCGTACAATTATCGAGAGATGTGTAGTCAGCCTTTAGATCCTATAGTTGTAGCACAACCATATCCTAAACACTTTCCTATGCCTGTCCTACCTATATACAAAGGAACCGAGGATCCCATAGAGCATCTTCGTATGTTTAGAATAGCCTGTCATGATATATCACATGATGACTTGTTATTACTAAAAATGTTCCCAAAAATTTTAGGAGGAATGGCATTGGAATGGTATTATCAACTACCCACTCATTCTTTGAGGAATTTTGAAGAGACAACCGAGTCTTTTGTTCATCAATTTAGTGCCTACATTGAAAGGCATGTAACCATTAAATATTTGTACAACTTAAAACAAGACAAAGATGAATGTTTTGCTGATTTCCTAGCTCGATGGAGACAGTTGATAGGAAAATTGCACTTTGTGTTACCTTATCGGGAAATGTTGGATATCTTTATCAATAATTTACAAGAACAACTATCCTATGAGTTATCAACCGTGACCTTGACCACCTTCGATCAAGCTATAGATTTAGCTCGAAGAGTGGAAGATGCTCTCATTAGGAGAGGCCAGCTTAAAAAGAAAGATGATGAGAAAACATCCAGAAACCAATATAAAAATAAACAAGTTGTGGGTGATGGAGTCACTGATAGTAGAAATATCGCTACTGTTAATGCTGTGAAAACAACAGAGAAATTTATACTGAAACCTCCTGATAAACCACCCCAAGAATTTACTAGGTTAAATCAACCTTTATCAACCATTCTCCCACAATTATTAGAACGAGGTTTGATCCAATTACCAAATATTCGAGAACCTGATCCAACTATACCCGGATACAGAGCTGATTTACACTATGATTTCCATAGGGGACCTGGACACGCTACCAACTCTTGTAAAATATTAAAACATAAAATACAAGATTTAATTGATAACAATGAGATGGAGGTGCAAGCCTTCCAACCTAAACAAAATCCTCCTAATAATGCTCAAAAGAACATCCCCCAAAATTAGAATCAGAATGCCAATCAATCATTGGACATATTTCAACATCCTTTACCAAAGCATGGTAAAGAGGTGGCTAATCAAATTGAGCATCATAATGTTCCCCCTCCTACCCGATATGTAGGGACTATTAGTGGACATTTACCTATTCATGATCCGCAAATATTTGACACAACTTTATCTATGGTTACGACCAGACCTCTATATAATGTTCGGACACCTGATCTTAGTGATATAGAATACGAGACTGAAAGTAGCATGGAAATCACCTCAAATCAATCGAATAGTTCTGAAGATGAATCAGACGCTATTCAACCCATCACAAATTCTATGGTTCTAGAAGAACCATTTCCTAGAAGAGTCACTACTAGACCATCTTCTCACCAATTACTTTCTAATGAACAAGCCATAAATGCTAGACCAAGACCCATTCATCATCCACAAGATAATATTGTAGGTACCATCGGAGCTGTTACTCGACAACAGGCTCAAAATTCTCAACAAGATCAAACTCAGAATGATGGCTCAGCTCCATTTGTTTTGAAAATTCCTAATAAAGGGAACCACGTGCCTAATGTTCAACCTAAACCTCCTTATAATATTAATGAACAATTATCAAACACTACAACTAGAATTTCCCTTTTGGACCTTTTAAGATCTTCTCCTACACATAGGGATGAATTAATGCTCACATTAAGCCAAATGATGGTACCACAAAATATTCAACCTGAAGCCATGACCAATACTATCATAACTCGTGAAGTCGATTGTATTGACTTTCGGGATAGAGATATACCTCAACATAGTTTACATAAGGATAACCCCTTATATATTACTGCCCTAATTGGAGATGTAGCAGTTAAACGAGTCTTGATTGATAATGGTTCATCTTTAAACATTTGCACTTTTGACTTCTACCAAATATTTGGGTTTAGAAGTGACGAAATGAAAAGAACTGATATGATCATAAAAGCCTTCAATGACGAAACACAAGAAACATGTGGAGTTATTACTATCCCCTTGCAAGTTGGTCCAAGAATCTTAGACATGACCGTGTTTATTGTACATTGCCCTGCATCGTACAATATACTCTTGGGTCACCCTTGGATCAACGTGATGCGAGCTGTTCCCTCAACTTTACATCAGTGTGTTAAATTCAAATTTAAGAATCAATTGGTTACCATTCATGGTGATCCTAGACCCTTTGATATGTGTGCTTTGGCAGAACCTGTTGGAGTTCAATTTTTCCCTGCTCTGTCATCCACACATCCTGATTCTAATCATCCGCCTAAACGTGTGAAACACACACTCATAACATCATCTACTTTTTCCCCATCAACTACACCTCTACATGTAATTCAACCATCTTCCGAACAAACCACATTAGGACCTCAAAAAGATCCTAAACCCACAACCAATGCTTCTTGTTTTACTCCTATAACTTCCATACCTATAGACCCATCCATCGACATCTCTACAACATCTACACCTACTAGAGGCATATTTTCCGCATCCGAAAACATAGGAAATGTTCCTTCTACCTCTTATGCTCTTACTGATGAGCTCTTACCCGATTTATCTAACATCCTTATATCAGAGAAAACAAACGCTGCCATGCAAGATTCCCTTATTTTAAATAAATTGCCACCCTCCCCTCGTACTTTGGGCCTCCCACAACCTATGGGAAGTATCTACCAAGTCGGGAGCTGTGCTTTTATTTATAAGGGATATGACTGGGGAAGAATACCTAGAAACATCAAGACACATTATGATGGATATGCTCGATGTTATTTTACTAATGAGTATATTAAAGCTAAGTCTATAATGCTTAAATTGGGATATAAAGGAAAAGGTTTGGGACCTTTCCAGAATGGTATGAAAGAACCTTTTGAGGTAGAACCATGGCCTTCCCGATGTGGTGTGGGCCTATTTCCTAGTAAAGGTCAGCCCTTCCCATTTGAGGATGATGACCATCTCATATGTTACCAAGATTATTTGGATAAACATGATGCTTTGCATTTAAGGAATAACCCATTTACATGTAATATGCTATCCATAGCTTACCCTGAGATGATTGTTGAATCCGACGATGAGTTGGAGGGAGATATCTTCCATGATGTCTCCATTGAGGAATTGTTACATAACGGATTTTATTTCGATGGCTCTATACCTAGTATAGCCCAGCTTGAGGCCACGACTCCTCAAGATGAATTATCCAAGCTAACCATAGAAGAATTACAAGAATTGGGCGTTTCACCCACCCCACCTAATTTTGAGAGAGATCTACACATGGAAGTAGAAAACGTCATAAAAATTAACATTGGAACCGACGATAACCCTCACATAATCAACATTGGATCAGAATTGAGTCAAGAAAAACAAGACAAATACATTGCATTCCTTAAAGAATATGAAGACATTTTTGCTTGGACATATGAAGATATGCCAGGATTAGACCCTTCTGTAGTTATGCATCACCTAGTAGTCCATCCGGATGCTAAACCTGTTAAACAAAAACTTAGAAAAATGCATCCCAAAGTGGCTTTACTAGTCAAAGGGGAATTAGAAAAACTCTTGAAGGTCATTTTTATACAAGCCATTGATTATGCTGAATGGATCTCGAATGTAGTTCCAGTAACTAAGAAAGAAGCTACCAAAGTTAGGGTTTGCACAGACTTTAGAGATATTAATGCTGCATGCCCTAAAGATGATTTTCCTCTTCCCAACATGGATCAGATCATTGATTTTACTACTGGGAGTGGAATGATATCCCTAATGGATGGATTCTCTGGTTATAATCAGATCAGGATAGCTCCTGAAGATCAGGCTAAAACAACCTTTATTACCCCTTGGGGAACCTTTTGTTGGAAAGTGATGCCATTCGGTTTGAAGAATGCAGGTGCAACATATCAACGAGCCATGACTTATATCTTTCATGATATGATGCATGATATCCTACATGATTATGTAGATGATATTATAGCTCGTTCCATCAAGGAAGATGCTCATTTAAATGACTTGAGAAAAGTATTTGATCGGTTAAGGGAATATCTTATCCGATTAAATCCAGCCAAATGTATATTCGGAGTTAAGTCCGATAAATTATTGGGGGTTATAGTTTCTTTACGTGGCATTGAAATTGACCCTCTCAAGATCGTGGCTATCACTGATATGCCCGCACCCACAAATATATCTGAATTACGAAGTTTACAAGGTAAGCTTCAAGCTATTCGTCGCTTCATCGATAAGTTGGCGGATAAAATAGGACCCTTTCTTAAGCTTCTTAAGAAAGATGTCTCTTTTCATTGGGACGACGAATTTTAGGAAGCATTTGAACTCCTCAAACAATATCTCCTTAAACCACCGGTGCTTTCACCACCTAGATCTGATCATCCATTTATCTTGTACATTTTTGCTTCAGATTTTGCCTTAGGAGCTATGTTAGCCCAACTTGACGATGAGAAGAAAGAACGTGCTAATTATTACATTAGCAGAACCTTAATCAGTTATGAAACTCGCTATACAATATTAGAGAAGTTATGTCTCACCGTCGTATTTTCTACACAAAAATTACGCCATTATATGCTCAGTCAGAAAACGTATGTTATTGCTAAATTCGACCCTTTGCGATATCTCATGAGTCGACCTTATTTATCTGGTCGCACAACAAAGTGGGTTCTTGCGCTCAGCGATTTTGAACTCATGTTTATAGGATAGAAGTCTGTTAAAGGTCAAATCATAGCAGATCAATTAGCTGCTACACCTTTAGAGTCTACCCATCCCCTCATCATTGAGTTTCCTGATGAATGCCTTAAACTAGAGGCAGACCATCCAGAGCAATGGTCCCTATACTTTGATGGTGCCCGATGCATGAGTGGGGCTGGTGCAGGTATTATTTTAATATCTCCATAGAAACATCTTATACCTCTATCCTTTAAATTAACGTTTGCTTGCACTAATAATACTGCTGAATATGAGGCTTTAATCCTTGGATTACGAGCTGCCTTGGCATTGAAAATTAAAAATCTATTGGTTTTCGGTGATTCTCAACTTGTCATAAATCAAATCAATGATGTTTATCAGACCAGAGATGATAAATTACATCCATATAAAGCATATGTCTTACAATTATTATCTCTATTTGATCACGTTACCTTGGAAGCTATTCCTCGAACTAGCAACCGTGTGGCTGATGCTATGGCTACAGCTGCATCTCTTTTGCCCTTGGAGTTAGATGACGAATATGCTACCATCATTATTCATTGACTCCAGGAACCCGCTTCACATAAATCATGCTTAGAACCCTTGGATGTGTTTTTAATCAATGAAACTACTCCTGAACCATGGTACACTGATATATTTAATTTTCTTCAAAATGGGACCTTTCCTGAAGGTTGTAATAGCAACCAACATTGGTTATTACGTAGACGAGCAAGTCACTTCATGATTATTGGTAATACCTTGTATAGGAGATCTTTTGAAGGCATCCTACTACGATGTTTGAATCTAGAAGAATCCAGATCAGCTTTAAGTGAAGCCCACAATGGATCTTGTGGGGGACATTTTAGTGGTAGCGCCATTGCTAAGAAGCTCCTTAGGATAGGATATTTTTGGCCTACCATGGAGAATGATGCACATGCTTATGTGCGCCATTGCGACAAGTTCCAGAAACACGCTGACCTTGTCCATGCACCTGCACAAGAACTGCAAGCTATTTCATCTCCTTGGCCCTTTTCAAAATGGGGCTTAGACATCATTGGAAAAATCAACCCTGTGTCATCTGATGGACACAAATTTATCATTACCGCCACTGAGTATTTCATGAAGTGGGTTGAAGCTATGCCCTTAGCTTCTTGCACTGGAACCCAAGTTTCCAAGTTTATTTTTAATCAAATTATTTGTAGGTTCGGCATTCCTGCAAATCTCATCTCAGATAATGGAACTTGTTTCAAAAATAAAGATGTCAAAAAATTATGTCAAAAATATAAAATTCAACATCGTTGGTCCACTCCCTATTATCCTCAGGGTAATGGCCAAGTAGAAGCATCTAATAAAACATTAATCAAAATCCTCAAAATACTGGTCAATAAATCTGGTCGAGATTGGCACATCCAATTATATCCTGCTTTGTGGGCTTATCGAACTAGCGTTCGCACTCCCACGGGCACTTCACCTTTTGTTTTGGTCTACGGCGCTGAAGTTGTTTTTCCCTTTGAATTAGAAGTTCCTTCTTTGGCTCTACTACTTCAAGATACTGAAGTAGGAGATGAATATCATGCTGGCAGATTTAGTCAGCTGGAACTCCTAGATGAGAAGCGCATCAATGCTTTGGAGCATCTTCGTGCCTACCAAAACAAGCTTAAGCGAGCATACCTCAAGAAAGTTCATCATCGATCCTTTGAGATCGACGACCTTGTTTTAAAAGAAAATAAAAAAAATACTAATGCAACTAAAGATCTTAAAGGTAAATTTGAACCTAACTGGCTTGGGCCATATGTCATCACTGCTAAATTTGGATCGGGAGCATACCGATTAGCTACCTTAGATGGTAAAGATCTTAAAGAACCTATGAACATTATGCATCTTAAGCGCTATTATGCATAAATTTGGTCATTTCATCATTGTATATATTGTTATTTTGCATATTGTTTCATTTTCGTCATCCATATAAAATTTAAAAAAAAAACGTAATAGTATTTATTCTTTCCATTCATAAATTAAAATCAAAATATAAAACGTTAAAATCATCAAAATATTCAAAAACATCTTTTATTTTTACACTTGTCAATTCTTGAAGTATTGCAGTCATATTTTCAGTTATTTTGGATAAATTAGTATTTATTTGGAATCCCGCACTTTCACATTCACATGAATAAATATCTTGATTTTATTTGGTATGATTATTAATCTCTCTTATATCAAAGTCCACAGTTGAATTAAATAAATTTTTGAGCATAGAGAACTGATCTTGTTATTTACTTGAACCAAGTACATCTCTTCACATTAAAATGATTTCATTGCACATTCGATATGATGCTACATAGTAGAAATGGTTTCTTGAGCGAAAAGTTTCCCTTGCTATCCTATCATGCACATGGTCTAGAATCTTTGAGAATTGACAAAAGGACAAGCTCACCCCTGCCCAGAATAAAAATCCCTTGCTCTACAGCCAATCCGAGCAAGTATCCCTAGTACAGGAAGCAAAAGAAAAAGTCAAAGCAAATGAGAAAAAGAAAAATATTATTTTGTATCATCGCAGCAATATTCCAGCATTATCTCAGTATCAAACAAAAATACAAAAAAAAAAAAAAAAGAAAAAGAGAAAAGAAAAAGAAAAAAGCAATAAAATCCCTTTCCCTACCCCTTGAAAAAGAAAAGAAGGGTGAATGAGCTTGAATCCCTGGAATTCTCAATTATTCAAAAACTGTGAGGTAAGCCCCATAACAGGCGGTTTGTGCCCAACCCGCTTGGCCTTGGGTAATCCCTAGCGTGGTGATATGTCTATCACATTAGTGACCTTATTTTGTACAGACCTATGTCGGATTATGGATTAGCTAGCTCTTGATGACCTAACTTACACAGTAGTCTGGTACGGTTACATGCATATAAATCATGGTCAACGAACACTCATTTGGTTAATTCAAATTACTTGTATCAAATTTTCTTGCTCAAAATTGGTAAATGAACAATACAATCGCACACACATTTGTATTTGAGAGATTTTGTATCATTATGATAAATCAAGATCGGTAATGAACTCACATTTGCACATGGGATTTCTTATAAATCTACATTTTGTCTTTGAGATAGTTTAAAATATCTTTGCAATTCTTTCAGAACCATTTCATCTTCTTATTTAAAAGAACATATGTTTAGTATAAAACCAATTACATACATATTTCTTTCCAAAATCCAAAATTTCTTTCAAAAACATGCAATAAAGTCACATTTCTTTATATCTTCGACTTCCGCAACGATGGTATAGTTCCAAAACCTAAACTGGAATTTTATGCCTAGCGCAAGTCCTTATTTTATATTTTGTTTATCTCAAAATCAAAAATCAATCATGCAATAAAACTAAAATATCAAATTCCTTTTGGATTTCGCGATGATGGTATAAGTCTATACCTATAGTTCTATGCCTAGCGCAAACCATTGTTCTAATTTTATTTTCCATTCATTATAATTCATAAAAACATATGGCTTACATCATTATGTTACACAATTGTGCTTTAAAAAGAACGCAATTTTTTTCTATTTTCATTTCATTATGTCAACATTCCATTTTGCAATGATGGTATAATTCCTACGGAATTGTTCAAAATTTTATCACACTTAGGAATTTATGCCTAGCAAAAATCATATTTCTTTTATATTTCATGCATAATATTTTTATGAAAATCTGAAAACAAATCATCACCATCATCATTTTCATCATCACAACACAAAGTCTTAAGACAGTCTCTTAAGCACTCTTTTACTTTTAACAATATTTCTATACTGGGATTAGCTTGACGACCTAGCGAGTGGTGACTCCATGAAATGGTCTATAACAGTGACAATGTCCTTTGAAATTATTGTTAGCAGTCCCTTTTATTTTGCATCAAATCACACCACAAAACAACCAATTTGTTTACATCAGATTATTCCTTTAAATTTTATGCCATGACATAAAAATTATAATTTATTTCCAAACGACATAATTACATGAATAATCAATCAACAAATCCAAAATTAAAGCATCATACAACATATACACAAGTCATATCATCAAAAAGACAATCTATATATATATCATCAATCAAATATGTACATCATCTGGATTGGTATGCCACAATCAATACCCTGGCATACTCAATCCCCTCAAAAAGTAATAAATGTATATACAATCTCTGTGCAGTGAGCGGCTAGCCTCGAGAAGCCCTCGAGCTCTCTGCCTCATCTCCTCCCCCACCCTGCCATGGAGGAGGTGGTCCCATAGAGGTCCGGGCTGTGTCTCGGGTCCTCGCCATCGATCGTGAGGATGTCCTCGATGATCCCATCATGACCGGCTCCGTAATGGGGGCTGGCAATGGTATCCTCTGGTTCTCTGGAACCACGTGATAGTACAACCCCTGATAGAATGTGGTCTGAGCAATAGACCACGCCAGATCCCGAGTGCTCGCCCCTCCACTCCGAGCCCTGAGCCGTGTAGCCTCATCTTGTAATGTCTGCACCTGAGCCCGGAGGTGGGCAACCTCAGCCCAGAGAGCCATCGTCTCATTGCTCTCCCCTACCTCGACACCCTTGCCCTTATCGAGTGATGGTGGCCTCTCCCCCTACTGAGAAGGGAATCCCTCCTCCCTCCTCCCTATCCGCTATGGTCTCTGTGGAGCCTGTGCCATCCTCTGGCATCTCTCCTATGGAAACCATCACTGCTCTCTCCCGCTGTGACCCTGCACTACCTCAATAGCAACCTGGCATCGCCTCCCCATCCGTCGCACCATGGCATGCATCGGACCCTATGCCCTCGTCATTCGAGGAGGGCGGATGCCTATGTACCAGGCATCATATCCATCTGCAACCCTAACATCATCACCATCCACTGGCTGGATGGGGGCATCATCTCGCGTCCTGACTCCAGAACCGCTGCATGTCTGGAGCCCCGCTCAACGTGGTACTATCCCGAATAGTCTAGGAGTACTCGTAATCCCTGAGAGAAGGGATCCCCTATTGTAGACCGAACTATCATAGAACCCGGTCGTAGCGGTGGAGCTCTACCTCTCCCTACTCCATCCTCAGCCAACAGACTCGCCTGATGCGAGCTAGCTCCTGCCCATCCTCTCCCCACCCTGGATGCTCTCTCCATGGCCTCCAGGTGATCTGGTCTGGGATGAGGTCATCTAGCAACCTCCGTGACATTGATAGATCTATCCACCACTATGACCCTCTCTGTAACCACCAATAGAAAACTTGGGGCCTCTCCCGATCAACCCTTGTTAGTGGGAGCCCTACCGACCTCCGCATCATGATGTGCTCCCAGCACCAAACCTATAGTAGTGATGTCAAAACCAGACATCGACCTCCCTTGTATACGACCCCATGCAAGATCCTATACAAGTGGCATAGTACAAATCTGCCCCATGCAAATCTGTATCCATGGTCTCTCATGTCATAGACCACATCCAAAAGGAGCCAGGGTAATCTGCACCCACTCTGGTGGCACAGCAGTAAGCCACCCACTACCCCTGCCAACACCCGAGTCAACCTAGATGCCCCAAGCATCTGCCTCAATGACTCGATGTTCACCCCACCCTTCTCCAGGGTGAAGCTCGGGTCTCCGCTCAGCCTCATCATCGCCTGGCCTTGATTGGCCGTAGGAGTCATCAATCGTCCCTATATGGGGATCCTCAAAATCCTCCATACGTCCTCTAGTGTGGGAGCCATCTCCCCTATCGGTAACCAGAAGCAGGATGACCCCGGATACCACCTCTCTGCTAGGGTTGTCAGTAGCCCCATGTCTATCGATACTTGTGGCATCTCTACCACATGTTGCAGCCCGACCTGTGCTAGTCGGTCTCGCTTTGCCTGGTCGAGCGTGGCCATGTCATCTCTCAACCCCTCGTATTTCCACTCCCGACTCTTTAGTAATCCCCTCTGCAAAACAAACAATAAAACAACAAAATTCATTAATAAACCAATCATTAAAAACAATTAAATGCATTTTAAACAAACTTAATTTCATAAAAATGATGATATCGTCCGCCATTGGATTATATCGTCCTAAATTGAGTAAAATCATCCTTTGTAGGATGAAATCATCTCATATTTTACAAACTTGGGGATCACCCCTTGTTAGACGGGATCGCCCCTAGATCGCCTATTTCACCCTCAGACGAAATCGACGATCTAAGGACGATTTCGATGAAATTGGGATGATTTCATCCCGACATCGTCGACGGCCTAAAAACGGCCGCGATGCCCCAAACAGTCAAAATTTAAAACAAAAAATTGCACAAATTAAATCCAAACATAATGCATCAAGTTTAGATCCTTACCCGTAGCCCGTGCCGGACCTCTGTCGATCTGTGCGCTGTCTCAACCATTTTTCTCTGTAGAGCTCTAAAAATAGTGAAAGTGAACAGTAACAATGAATTAGGGTTTTACCCTATTTTTCTTAATTTTATTTAAAATCAATAACAACATTTTTTTTCATGCCATTTTTAGGATTTGTTTTGACCGTTGGATGATATCGTCAACGATCAGACGAAATCATCCCAGATCTGACGAATTCATCTGGAACAGAATGTCCAGACGATTTCGTCCCAAAACCAAATTTTCATAATTAGTTTATGTTTCAACAGCTTCTCTAACTTGGGCAGAAAGCATGTGTCTGCACAGTTAGAGTCCCCCTCATTGGAGATCTCCCAAATTGGGATGATCTCCAACCTCCTAACCTCTCCCTAATCCTATATAAACTGGGATTTTCTTAGTTTATCCCCCTGAACCCCCCTTGAATCCCCTGGTTGACTGATTTCTCTACAAATTTAGCTCCTTGCGCATTAGAACATCCTCGTACCATCGTTTGTATTCGGTATTTCAAGTTTTCTTGTAGGAATCTTATTGTTTTTCAGTTGGAGCAAGCTCGGATCGTCGCAAGCGATTCCAGACAATTTCGGATGATCCTGTCGTAGATCGACGATGATCTCGTACGATTGGAGGTGATCTCGATTGTAGTCCAGATTGGGGGCAATCAGAGCCCGAAGTTTGCATTTTCTTATCTTTTCTCTTCATTTTCTTACGCATTAGCTTGGTTTATTTTATTCCTGCATCCTGGAGTTCACCTCATTTAGTATAGATGCATGCTAAAGGTAAATTAAAGTATTAAAGTAACACATTTTCCTTTAATCATTATCTGGATCTATCATTTAGGCAAATTCACTGTCATTTCTATCATTTCCCCTTGCTTTTGTAGTTGTATTTTTGGTTTTTGGTATCTGTCTCTGTGACTACAGGTTTTTGACGAATTCATCTGACGAATTCATCAGATCGATGATGATTTCATCTGATCTCAGATGACCGACTGAGATCTGAGATGATTCTGTGACATTTCAGATGATTACGTATGATTTGAGATGATTTGGACTTCTGCAAAACTCAGAATCTGCATCAGACATCCAAAATCAGGTATATTTTGTCCCATTTAGCATATTTTTTGTGTTTAGCACTTACGCATGTTTTTTGTATTCATAAAAATCAGCATTGGCATATAGAATAGCTTAGATTCATCTTGGCCAAACCTAGGATATGAATGATTAAAGTACAAAATGAACACATCAAACCTACTCTCAACCTAGGTGTGGAAACTGCCACTCAAAATTTTCCTGGTGAACCCACCATCCATCAAAAATTCACCCTTATACCCCTCCCCCGAGAGGCGGGACCTTCAAAGGGCCTCTCAGTCCGAGGTATTGTCCCATCCTTCTCGCATCCCCCTTTTGGGCATGGATCCTATAGCCTGAAGGTAAGGATGCAAAAAATTTGGAGCGATACACCACTACATGAACCAGTCCCTCATGAATATATTTCACGCACTGATGCAGTATCAAGGGGACACAACACATTTCATGAATCCAAGGCCTACTGAGTAAAATGTTGTACTGCATGTCCCCTTATATCATGTGACACATCACAGATATCGTCTTCAGTCCTACCTGCATGGGTAAGATAATTGTGCCAATAGTTGAACATAGTGCATCGTTAAACGCTATCAATGTAAATATAGTTGGCATAATATGTGATTTAGGTAGCTTCAAATGACTCAATGCCTTGGTCATTATTATATTGATCAATGAGCCAGTATCAATCAAAACCCTTTTAAATGGCATGTGATTCACAAATGCGATTATGTGCAACGATGAGTCAACCATAGTTGTATAAACCGTCCTTATCTCATGATCATAAAATTGTATCATCAGTTACTGACACTATTGTACATGTCCTACAAAATTGGTAAATACCTACGCATCTTGGGACTATATTTCAATGGACCATAAAATGTCCATAAGAGTCTCCATGTGCCTCGGGGACTGCTAAATTAATTCATATATTGACAACTTCGTTGGAGTTGTATGTAGGTTTTGGACCAACCTACTCCTTATGGTCACCATCGATCTTGTTGGCGGGCGTAGAATATTTTGTATCGGTGTTGATTTGGCATGCCCTATATCTGAATGGGAGCATGAGGTTGATTCGGCTATTCATACCTCCCATATATGGTGACAAAGTTCACCATGCCTACGAACCCCTAAGCAGTTGGTTCGACTCGCACCTAAATGACCTGGAAAACATTATTTCGAGGTGCCTCATGATTTGATAAGGGGTTTTTATAAATCCCTATATTCTTGTTATCTGGTACCTGTGGGTTATGTGGCACTACAAGCTCACATTTTTTGATCATATTTTGCACCAGGTGTTTGAAAGACCAACACACCTTGATGTCATGACCTTTCATTCTATGAAAGATGCAAAATAGATTGTATTGGAACCCCTTTGGTTTTGGTTGATTGGGGTCTACCATCTTGAATTAAGGCAATATAATTGTCTTGGCCTCGCATAACTGATGGAAAATCAATTTCAATAATTTTATCAATGGTGTGAACTAGTGAGGTAGGCATTGATCTTTTTTCTTGCCCTTGTAGTTGTTGTTACGCTTATCATATTGCACAGGAGGAGGTTGGGCCTGATAATTCTATTTTTACTACCCCTTGTCTCCCCGTTGGAGATTCAGTACCACCTGATTTACATGGGCCTGCTTGCCATTTTGCTTCATGCAAATCTTCTTTTGTCCCTCTCTCTTGTTCTTGAGCTTCAAGTTACCTTCCTACAACTTGATGTCCTCGATCACTTTGGATTGCACCAAAGCTTCCTCAAATGTAGGATACTACTGCAACTACAACAGTAGCGAGATGTGCTTGGCACAACTCTTCGTAAACATTCAAGTCATTCTATGGCAGGAATAGGGAATATCAACTTCACCATCAGTCTCCTCCATATCTTCCTATATTGCTCAATCGGCTCGTCGTTGCGCTGAGCTAGCGTAGCCAAATCAGAAAAATTGTCTTGTTTCTTGACACCAAAGGAATAACATTCAAGAAAAGCATCAGCTAATTGCTTGAAACTAGTTATACTATGTTTTTTTAGCTGGTTTAACCAATCTTGAGCTAGCTAAGAGAGTATCATGAAGAAATTACGGAGCAACAATGCATCGTTGCTTGCTATCTAAAAATAAACATCTAGAATGCTCATGACATGCTCCTGTGTGTCTTCATCATCCTTAATCTTATCGAACCTGGGTATATCAAAATGCTCAAGGTAAGCCAGAGTAGGTATCAAAGGATCCAAAGGCTCATTGTGGATTTTCCTTAAAGTTGGATTTTGAATAGCTGCACCTTGTATTTCGATGGATTTGACCTTCTTGACTAAGGCCTTATAGGCATCTAAGGATAGAAATTCCTCCTCCCTAAGTTGATGTAGAGGCAGTCTAGGAGGCACTATCTTCCTCGTACGAGGTGGATGGCATGGCTATTCCTCCTCATCAACTTGGGAGCTTTTAGGATATTCTTTCTCGTACCCATCTCCCTCTTCTTCTTCATGCTGTCTCTACCTTTGATCATTGAGCAGGGATGGCCGCTCCCTCTGTTCAGCACTAGCATGAGTATGAGCATCTCTACTCTCTTGATGCATATCATCTTGTGAAAAATCCTTCCTATGCATATGCTCTCTATGATCATCATGAGGATATAGGCCATCCCTAGCTAACTGGTCCTCCTACTCCACACGCTCCTTCTGGGCAAGGATACACTCTTCGTGCATGCGTTGCTCATATAACCACTGTCTAAGGAGAATCTACAATTAAATATTTTCATATTTAATGTGTTGCCTCTCTAGGACAACATCCTCCAATTGATCTTGGAGGAGTTGGCATTTTTGCTCTGATGCCAATAAATGTGACCTATCGATCTGGTTGGCCATGGGAGGCCTTAGGTATCCCTGTTCCATACGAGCGACCTTATGGGTCCTACTCCCATTGGACTGATATACTGTGCCTTTTCCTCTATCTGTGAATATGGAATTGGCATTCTGTTGTGCCTTATATTGTGAACCACCATGCATAGATAGTGGATGCATGACATGAGGGTGCTTGGAAGCCTCCCCATGTTCTCTAGTTATGTGGACAACTCTCACACTATGCTCACTTGGGGCATGAGTGGGTGGAGTGGAAGGGCTATAGTATAGCTACTATAGAAGACTACCTAGATCCTCTAGCTTCCTAGACTGCCATCGCTCATGTGGCAATGTGCCATTATCTCCCACCTTTGATATATCAATGGTGATCTTACGTGGTGGAGCACGCACGAGAGTATGGCTAGACCTATGCTCAAAAACGAGCCTATCTGCCTACCCCTGAATGGGCATATCTCTAGTCCTTCTATTCTTAAAATGTGGAGGCATGGTTCCTCCTGTGGACCTAGTATGTAAGGAAACCAACCTGGTTCCCTGCACAACATTCTCTTCCATCGATCCTATGGATGCACGTGCATTGCGGTCTTAGTAATGGCTTCTGAGTGGAGCACCCTCATGCTGAGAGGCTCCTTGTTGTAATATGTTCCTAGAGGAGTGTACTGAGGCTCCTATAGTATGGGTATTCTCTATGGGATACCCTTGTGTCAAGTTATCCCATCGAATGCTAGCCAAACGACATTTGGTTTGCTCATATGGATGAGGGCTCAACACATGCTGCTATGAACTGGTTAGGGGTTGGTCATTGGCATCGGGTTTAGACCTTTTCTAAACAGCCCGTGTATCCACAATTGTGTACCTAGCATCTAGATGTATTATTATTAAGAAAACATGGTATACAATAATTATTATCTCAGTTTATGTTTTGAAAGTGAGTTTCTAAAAAAACACTAAAATCCATTTTTGGAGCACTAGATGAAGGAATTAGGGCCTGACAAAATATTGAAAAGTCTTCAAGGCTTCAAAAGAATCCTTGCCATGATGTTTTCCACCTCTTCATCTAGATCCCTATAAAATTTCAAGCCAATCCAATGGTCGGATCAAAATTTATGCTCTCTAGAAGATAGGCTCCTACAACAACCTTATTTAGGCCAAACATTTATTGACAAAAATATCTTAGAAAAATCAAAACAATGGCCTGACATTTGGTGACATAAAAACTTTCATTATTCTTGGAGGGTGAAACAAGAATTCAAAAAGACCAAAATTTTACAATAATCGGAAATGACTCAAGAGGTATTACAAATTTTAATAGACCATAGGACACCAAAAATAAAAAAAAATCAGAGTAAACTCAAGTTGGATTTTGAGGATCCAACATAGACTTCGACTGGGACAGGTGATGAAAAGACACTTTAAAAATGAATTACCTGAGAACTCCAAAATCTTCAACAAACCACAAGGATTCAAAAAATGAACTAATCACCTAAATAAGACACCTTAATCACCTAAAAAGGATGCCTTAATCACCTAAAAATAACACCTTAATCACCTTAAAATGACACCTTAATCACCTAGAAAGAACAAGACTAAAATACATTTTGTTAGGCTTCTCAAGACCTTTGTGTAGAATGATACAATTTCAAATGTTGGCCATTGATAGGAATTGAAAATTTTATACCATCTAGGGTCCAAGCCATTTGAGTTCCCACTTCTTCTTCTGATCATGATTTTCATTTTTGGGGTCCTAGTACAACACTATATCTACTCCCTGAAAAGGTTTAACCTTGGATTTCTTATTGAACAACTGCATTGTTTTGTGAGCCTACTCAGTTATCTTCATTAATGAATCCTTTCTATCTTCCTACAACTTCACAATTTGATCAAGTCTTCTTTGCAATAAATTTGGATTATCATGATCCAAAAGAAGAAAATATAAAACATGAATTTCCACTTGAGGAGGGAATAGAGCATTCTCACCATATACTAGTTCATAAGGATATTTTTGTGTGCTTCTTTTGATAGATACTATATCAGCCTATAAAGCAAACTTTAGCTCACTATCCCAAATTCTTTTATTTCTGCCTAATGCTCTTTTGATTCTTGAGATCAAATTCTTATTTGAGGATTCTGCTAAACCATTCACTTAAGGATAGTAATTTACATAATGATAAAGCTCTATATTGTACCTAGCACAAAATTAAATCATATTAAAATAATTGAAGTAGTTACCATTGTATGTGACTATCTTCTTGAGAATCCCAAATCATTTTAATATGTGCTCTTCTAAAAACTTGATGACCACTTCTATAGAAGATTTCTTGAGAGGTGTTGCTTCTACCCACTTGGAAAAATAGTCTTTTACTGTAATTATCCACCTATGAACTCAAAAATAATATGGGTTAATCTCACCTATGATATCTATTCCCCATTGAGTAAAAGGAGCTTCCACAATCACTAGCTTCTGTCTTTAGGGCCATGAATGGAAAATTCTTCTTTCCTACAAAAAATTGATAATTATAAGAACTCCTAACAAATTGGTAAACATCCTTAAATAGGGAGGGCCAATAATAACAAACTCTCATGATATTGTGAGAAATATAATTTTGAGCAAAGTGATCCCCACAAAATCAAGAATTATATTATTTCAGCACTTGAGTGACCTCTTTCTCAAAAAAATAGAGAAACAACACACCATTTGGATACCTCCAATACAATATTCCTTCTTGAATGTAATATCTTTGAACCAATTTCTTGATAGACCTTCTTTTGTTTTGGGGTATATTTCCTAGAAATGACAAGCTCTGAAGGTAAAATATAATGCCATTATACCAACTATAATTAGAATTATGAACTGCTCTTTCTTCTTGTTGTTCATCTAGTGCAATAGTGTTATTCATAGCCTCCCATTCTTTTTTAGCCAGATAATTTGCCAATCCTTGTCCTATGATCATATGTACTAATTTGAATTCCACATCATACTGCAAACAATTTAGCCATCCACCTTGTAGGACTACCTAAAGTTTTAGTCTAAGTGAAAATATCTTTAACAATAATTTAAGAGATATAGGCTATTACCTTTTTAGATCCAAAAATACACTTGAAATGATCTAGAGGTTTGATTAATGCATAAGCTTGTTTTTCCAGAAAATAAAATTTCAATTGAGCACCCTTCAATCATGTGCTCATAACGGCTATGAGCCTTTCATTTTTCTCTTCATCTTGCTAAGCTAGAACTGCAACAATAGTGTGTTCTAAAGAAAATGAATAGATTTTGAAATCTATAGTGTAATCGGGACAATTTAGTACTAAAGCCTTAGTAATTGCATCTTTGATCTTCTAAAAAGTTGTAGTATTTTCCTCTGTCCACCTTATTTCTCCAATTTTCTTGATCATATCATTTATTGGTTTGGAAATTTGAGCAAAATCATGGTCAAACCTCCTAATAAAGTTAATATTTCCAAAAAATGATCTAACTTAAGATTCTTAGGAGGGGTAATTTTACCAATGGCTTCTACTCTTTGTGGATCAATGATAATCCTATCATTTTGAAATAATATGCTCAACCAGTTTAACTTGTGTGACCCTAAACACACATTTTTTAGGATTCAAAGATATGTCAAAATTCTTGCACCTATCAAACACTTGAGTTAGATGTGCAAAATGATCTTCAAGATTTTTTGAGAAAACTGTAATATCATCAAGATATACCACCACTATCTTGAATATCAATACCTTAACTACAACATCCATTGCTCTTTGAAATGGTTCCCATACATACATCAATCCAAAGGGCATCCTGAGATGTTTAAATTTTCCCCAAGGTGTAGTGAAATTTGTTTTGTGTATGTCTTATGGATTCACTACAATATGATTTTAACCTAAAAAGCCATTCAATAAAGACATTCTTGATGACCCAACCACTGCTTGAAGCAACTGCTTAATATTTATAAGTGGATAGTAATCTTTGAGAGAGCTCTTATTTAGATTTCTAAAATCTACACAAAGCCTAATCTCACCATTCTTTTTTCTAGCTGAAAATAGGTTTACCAACCAAGTAGAAAATATCACCTTACTGATTATCTTGGTATCCAATAACTTTTGCAATTCTTTTTGCATAATTGGATACAAAGTGGGATTAAAATTCCTTTTTTTCTAACTGAAAGGCTTGGTATATTTTTTAAGGGGTATTATGTGAGTCATTACCTTTGTTTTGAAGATCTTTAGAATTCATAACTCCAAGCAAAAATATCCATGTTATTTTTTAAAAATCTGATATGTTGTTGCTTCTATTTTCCTGATAGAGCTTTATTTATTCTAAAAATATTGGGCTCTTCCTTTGTTCCAATATTAAATTCATCTACTTCAGATTCCTAGACTAGAGGTATATATGCTCTATAAAATTCATCAAATAAGCTTTATAAAGATACTAACCTCCTAGGGATCCTATTGGTTTTTTGTTGTATGAATTCTGCAGGCTCTCCAATAACATCCTTCAATTTTTTTTCATCACTTTCATCACAAATAACATCAAAAAATTTATTTTGCATAGTCATAAAATTATTAATGTGTATACCATCATGAAAACTTATAAATATACCACATTATTAGGGATAGATGGATTATAAATAGATATGGTTGGGAATATTTCTATAAAAAAACTGTTTATCTCAAGGTTTTATGCTCCAAAAGCACTAATGGCCAAAAGATTAGCATTATGATTCTGTACTCTAGGAATAAATTACAGATCAAAAGCCATAAATCTATCTATTTCATCCAACACGGCTTGCTTATATTGCTTTAATCTAGGGTGCTTTGTTTGATATTTCCCTTTGATTTATTAAATTATTAGCTCAACATCCCTACTAACCTTGATGTAATTAATACCCAATTCCTTGGCTTTTCTTAGCCCTAATAATAAAGATTCATACTATGAAACATTATTTGTACAAGAAAATTATAATTTGTATGGTATCCCAAGATAGCTGTCATTGATATCTATTAATAGTACTCCAGCTCCTACTTCTGCTTTACATTTTATCCCATGAAACGTCATAGTTCATAACTAAAAAGTGAAAATTCTATCAGTTTTTGCATCTAATTTAGCCTTCAGTTTTGGATCCATATTCTAATTATGAGGTACTTCCAACAAGAAAGGAGAATTTCAGATAGATTAAACCCCCATATATTTTTCCTCAATAGGATTCATGATTAAACTGTATTAACATTAGGATATCTAAATTCAATTGAATACCTGTTAAATGGTTCTCTTTTCAATATCACATTCTCCTTACCCTACATTGAAATAGTAGCATATAACCAATCCAATTGAATAGTTCCACCTATCTGCTCTACCCAATGTAGCATAGGATCTTGATCTATTTTCTTAGGGACAGAGAGCTCAACCTTCTTAGGCTTTCTTTTAGGTTTTTTGGGATCTATAGAGTATGCTTTCATCTTACCACTATCAATCACATGTCTCTCTATCTCAATAGCTCTTTCCATACATATATCAATGGTGGCTGCTACTTGCAACCTTAGCTCATAACTAAAATTTCCAGGGAAAGCATTTTTGTAGAAGCAAATAGATTGATCATAATTTTTCCTTAATGCTACCGAAATCATATTTTTGGTCTTAAATAATATTCTATTGAATTATTCTACTGATTCATTTTCTTTCTTTTTCATGGTAGCCAATTCTATCAACAAGGACTATTTGTTCTTCCTCTCTCCATATTTCCAAATGAAAGTGTGTTCTAGCTCTTCAAAATTATTGATAGTACCAGCTCCAAAGCTGTTGAACCATTCTTGAGCATCCTTATCTAGAGTTTGAAAGAATAATCTAAGGACAAAATATTCATCATATACCTCAAGACTATCCATGGAATATAGAAAATACCTAATATGATCTTCACCAGTCACAACATTATTTGCTTAGAATTTAGGCAAGTACTTATGAGCTTTACTAGGGAGACAATTCAAATTTGTAGGTAACACAAAGTCTCTATATCTATTGGTCCTCCATTGATTAACATTAGCATTGGCATTTTTATTGAAATTTTTATTTACATTGACTGATTAATTTGCATTGGGAGTTGCCATACTCACTATAGGTACTTGGTTTATAGCAGGAGAAGACTAATTCAAACCAAAATTTGGGCTAGAAAAAAAAATTATAAAAGAATATTTTCTATGAGACTTTAAGAATACCTCAAGATTTGACACTCCAACAAGCATTTCTTTGCCAATTCTTCTTGTAGATGCCAGATCTAGCTCTTCCTTCTTTTATTTTTAAGTTTCTAAGTTTATTCAGAGTTACCAGCATAGATGTGCAAAGAAAGAGCAAGATTTTAAAAAATACTTGGGCCAAGATTGCTCAGTCTAATATTCACTCAATTCTCAGAAATTTCACTCTAGAAAAATTATGACAAAATCAAACTCAAAATTGTATTGAGTCTTCCCAGCAATGATACCAAAAACTATTGGGGGAAATTCTTGCACCCTTAATAGATTTTTCATGTTGCAAGTCTTCTCTTAACCAATCAACACTATGGATTATGGTGGATCCAACTCTTTAACTCAGGAAAATATTATCCTAAGACTCTAGATAGATCGAGTAAGGTAAGGAAACCCTAGAGGTGAGCCTACAATATTTCTTATATGCTCATGCTCATCCAGATTTTAAAAATAAAATAAAATAAAACTACAACATAAAAGTTGACCAAGCTTCAAAGTAACTCCCAGCTAGTGCTTCAAAAAGTATATTGGTACCTTATCCATTGGGAAATTGTAGCAAGACTTAAAATATAATGAAGAGAGAAGGGAGGATAAGATAAAACTAAGCCAACCACATTCATTCAAATAATACAACAAAGGTGATTAAGCATGCCGGTGAAATAAGATGCCATTTACACATTCAAATGATGTAACCTGTAAATGCGACACCAAGAAAAAAAGCACATAGAACTACTAAAAGGAGGAAGTAGGATTGTACTATCCAATAAATAATTACAATGGGAGTTTAATCATTGTAATCAGATCTCACTATGTAAATACAAATGAGTTATCCATTCAAATGATGTAATAGAGAACTACAACTCTTTTTTCAAATGATGTAACAAAGAGCCTCTTGGATTCCAACCTTAGCCAGTGGAAATGATCTCAGTAAACTGGAAACCTCCTTAGCAAAAACTTACATAATAATGGGGAAGAAAAATGGGTAACTAGACAAGACACACAAAGGAAAATACAACCGATAAGGATGGGCACTCTGGTATACCTCTTACAAAATTACTATGCAAAAACTTGATGATGTTTCCTATTGTAGCAACTCTCTTAAATAGCTTGATCACTTGGTCCATAATTATGAAAATTGTAACTACCTCAATGATGGCCCATAACTAGAAATGATCCATAATAGCCACTATCTCCATCACCTTCATTTTCATTTTTTTTTTTTTAGGGTTTAGAGTTTAGGGTTTAGGATTTTAAGGTTTAGGGTTTAGGATTTTAAGGTTTAGAATTTCTTCCCACATTTTACAATGCAAGAAACCCTAAAACAAAACCCTACATCTTAAATCCCTAAAGATAAGAAATTACTATTTTTGAACAATTTTCCATTTTCAGCCAAAAATAACCCTATTTTTAGTAAGTTGCCAAAAAATATTGGATGGATCTCAAAATTAATACACATTATTGGATTACCCATATTAATCCTTCTAGAAAATATTAACATGTACTCATGTCTAAAAAGTTATTAAATTGCAAATATTCTTTCTTCCAATTTTCTAAAAAACACTAAAATCCATTTTTGGGGCACTAGATGAAGGAATTAGGGCCTGATAAAACACTGAAAAATCTTCAAGGATTCTAAAGAACACTTCCCATGATGTTTTCCACCTCTTCATCCATCTCCATTTAAAATTTCAAGCCGATCCAACAATCGGATAAAAATTATGCTCTTTGGAAGATTGGCTCTTGCAACAACCTTATTTAGGCCAAACATTTATTGACAAAAAGATCTTAGGAAAATCAAAAAAATGGCCTGATATTGGTGACATAAAAACTTTAATTGTTCTTGGATGGTGAAATAGGACTTCAAAAGGACTAAAATTTTGCAATAATTGGAAAGGACTCAAGGGGGTATTACAAATTTGAAAAGACCATTAGAAACCAAAAATGAAATAAAAAATTGGGGTAAACTCAAGTTGGATTTTGAAGATCCAACACATGCTTCGACTGGGACAAGTGATGAAAAGACACTTTAACAATGAATCACCTCAGAACTCTATAATCTTTAGCAAACCACAAGTATTCAAAAACTAAACTAATCACCTGAAAAGGATACCTTAATCACCTAAAAAGGAGTGGGAAGGTTAACTAGAATAATGAAAGCTATTAAGATGTTTGATTGATTACTATTAAGATTTGGGACTCCTTCATTGTGTGAGGGAGTATCCCATTAAGTATTATTGGATTGGACATTGAGATTCATGTTTTGAATATTATTTTTAGGATTATTAGGAAGTGTATCTTGAGGTACTCACTTCTATAATTGAACTATGTATCTACTAAGTTGTAGAACCAATATTTGTATATTATCTATTTAAGAATCATCATTATTAGTTTGGGCTACATTCTATCATGACCTCAATTTCCCCATTTCTTTTTTTATTTTCACTACTTACATACAAGGGTTCTAGAATCTACATTCCTAGAGTAAATACTAAAGATATGCATCAATACTTCATCTAGAACTTATTTGAGGCACCCCCATCCTTACTCCATGTAGTTATTTTTATGTAAGAGCACTAGGAGTTCACATAAAGATCACACCATCCCTCTCATTGGTCTCAAATGAGCTAGTTATGATCCTCCCTTACATTCTATTGAAGGGGTACCATTGGTTATCACTCCACATAGGCACTTCTATGTGAGTGACTTATGTGTTAGAGAGTTGAATATCTATCTCACATCCATTGGAGCTAGTCAAATCAAGCCTCATCCCTAACTTAGCCTGTTGAGTAAAGAAATAATTCTCTTACTCCCATTAACTAACAAATTGTAGTTATCTATAGATTCTACATATGCAAACTGATTGATAACCACATCAAAATATATCTACTAAAATTACATGCATTTCTTTGCTATGGTGACACACTCCTTAGATTAGTCGGAGCAAGATTTCATCACTTAGATTTTCCATTAGTTTAAATTCTAAAGAGTTCATTCATTTACATAAAGCAAACACCTCATCCACTTAAGAAAAACCTTTAGTAACCAACTGGAATAGGACTAGTAGATAACCATAATTAATTGATATATACATTCAACTTCAAAGAAGGTATAGTACAAACACATTCAGTAGGTTTGTTATAACAACCACTCTCATCCTTAGAACTTACAAGACTAACACATATAAATCTCTTCCAATACATTATACTATTCGGTTGAATCCTATAAGGAACACAAAGGTCTTCAATCAACACAAACCACTAGATTTATTCTACTAATAGAGCTAAAATTTGTGATTGTTGGAAGTGATTAGAAAAAATTATGGATGACCAAATTGAAGCTTAACCCTAAGCACATTTTCTTCCAGTTATTACATCACTGTATCCTTCATCCATAGTTTTGTCCACTCAACTTGCATTATGTCCATATTCTTGCATCTCAACACGTGAGGTCCTTGGAAAAAATCCTGAACGCTAACTAGGCAAAGCTCTCAAGAAAGGAGTACACCAAAAACTAGATATACCTCTTCTAGAGTTTAGTAGTTTGACAACAAAGAGTAAACATTCTAAATGCAAGCTCAAGTAAAAAAATACCTCTATCATATCTAAATTTTTTTTCCTCAATAATCATTTAAGTATTAAATATGTGGATCAACCGTCTAACATATAGATGTGCCTAATATTTCAAATGGTATGTAATATTAGCATCACAGGTTATATTCAATAAAAACATATTATATAGTTGTAGAACAAGTGTTAAAGCTCACAAATTCATTTAAAAAATCACAACTTGCATTTGGTAAGACTTACCTACTTGGAGGTAAGGGGAGCTTCCATTAATCAATCATAGGAAATTTCACTAATTTCCTTCAGGATTAACTTTCCAACCATAGTTGTAACATAATATTTTGTTATATTCATAATAGAATAAAGTAGGCACTAATCCATTCGTACAACAAAACCATAAAATTCCAGTAGAAAAAAGAGTAGTCATTCACCTACATACATATTTTCTAGGGAAAATTCCATTCATATAAAAATACCACCATAATTCAATAAGAGTAGTCATTGCACTCAAATTTTTTTTTATCAAGGAACTTATCATTCATATAAAAATTCCTTCATAACTCATTTAAAAGAGGAGCAGTCATTGCACCCATGAAATTGTTTATCAAAGAACTTATTGTAGACCCAAAATGGCCACATACTTAGTAAAATTTTGTATAATTTTGACTAAGTAATAAAATCATCATTTCGCTAAGCTTGTAGTATACTTTGAAGTAGAACTAGGCCAGAAGATATGAATTCGCTCAATAATTAGTAAATTTTGCATGTTTGCAGTGATTCTGGGTGACTTCACTCCGGCTCCAAAATGATGGCAAATCTCAAATCCACAAAAGTTCTTAAGAGAAAATGATGTCAATGGTGAAAAAGTGTGGAATGACATTTTTGTCCATTGAATATCCAATTTCGGGAAGGTCCCTTTGTTTTCAGCTTCAGATTGGTGCTATCTTCAAATCCATAAAAGTTTCAAGGAGATGACGATGTCATTGGAAAAAGGTGCAGATTGGTGATTTTGGGAATGAACAAGTATTTCCTTTCCAGAATGAATATAAGACGGGATGATGAAATAATAAAAGTGTGAATTCATGATGGAAGAAGGTATGTGACTAACTCCGGATCCATATTGGTGATTAACACAATACACTCACTCCATTCAAAATGAAATTTGCAAAATATAATGGAAAGAGGTGACACCATCAATATTATAAAGCGGATTTAAGAAGATGAGGCAAAATATAAAGACCTTGGAGTGAATTCGAGGTTTAGAGATTTGGATTGGAGATTCTGTTGTTTCTAATAATAAAGACGATGTCATCAATTTTAAATTAGAATGACATGTAGCTTGTGTCGGATTGAATCTGAATCATGTTATGAAGAAGATCAACAGTGGAGGTTAAGCTGCCAAATATTGGTTGTTTTAAAGATATTACTGCATCAAAATTGTAATAGTCAACCAGAAGATGAAGAGTCAAGGGTTTCCAAGAAGATCAAACCAGAGGCTGTTACAGATTGACGGTGGTAATTCACTCTCAAGAAGGATCGATAAAAATACATGATCTTTAATGGCCTAAGCTTAAGTTCCACTGAGTGATCAAAAAGTTGTAGAGACCCTGAGCTATCATGGTGGACTTTCTTTTGGTAGATTTCCTAGAGGACTAACCAATGAGCTAATGCCAGCTAAAATCTTTGTTGTACTATTATAACAAGATTTTGTGTTTTGTTTCTTGATTATTGTATTTTGAAAAACTATAAGTAGAGGTCGACCCATATTTTTAAGGGTTGGCTCTAGCGTGTTTGTCTGTACCATTGTAAATATTCCTGAAGAGCTGAATGAAAGGAGCAATACATTGATATTCACCTCAAGTTCACATTCTCATGCTTGATGTCAGAGGTTTGGATTTCATAGTTGCATTTTTGTAAATACTTAGATGGTTATTTTGTGCCTATTTTGGATTACTAGCTGTTATAAGTAATTGAAATCTACTTTGAGTTCGTTCTATGTTGTTGGAAAGTACATTTTTGTGAAATCTAGGTATTTGGTGAATTTTGTTATTTGGATTATCATTCCCTGGGTATTGAAATTTCTTGCTATAACATTTCTCTATTATGCTTTAATATATGAAATGATATATTTTGGGATAAATGTTGATCTGAGTGTATGTCCTTAGTATGGTTTTTTGGGAGATTTTTATGATAGTGCAATGCTATTAACATATCTGTCCACTGTTATCTACATCTCTCTAACCCTAACCTTCTCTTACCCTAAACTCCAAACCCTAAGTGAGCATAATTGTGTCAACAATTTGCTAAGTTGACAAGGAACCAACATACTCTGGAGGTTGGATCAAAAACCCCTATTTTGGTCCATCCAATGTTGAGTGTTGAGCTGCAGTTATCAAGTGCGAGCCTAGACAAAAAGTAGGAAGATAGACAACTATAGTATCGAGTGAAAACTTGGTGCAATTTAGTTCCAAACACTTATTATTCATATAAATTTTTTACCATAATTCATTTAAAAGAGGAGCAGTCATTGCACTCCCAATTTTTCTTATCACAAATATTTCATTTAGAATCACAAATACTACCAAGAGATACATATCCTCACAACTAGCACTTCTTAGAAAGGTAAAATAAATTATTTGCTTCCTAGGACCATGAATAGACTCATCCGACTTTGCATCATCTAAATTTCTTAGGAGGAGAAGCTATATTTCTTGAGTTTACTCACATACAACCATCCACCACTCCAAATTTTGTATCTACAATCACATATCAACTGGAAGTAAAATTTCTATGTGATAGGTGGTCAAGGAAGAATTCATTGGTTGCTAGGCTTATCACCTACAATAAGGTGATCCCATTTCCCCATACAAGGATGGTTCATACATCTATCTATATCCCTAGATAACTCTATTTTTAAGGAATATTTGACTAAAACCAAAATTCCCATAAACTAACATCAAGGGAGCAATGCACTACTATGTGCTAATCACTTGGAAGAGAAAAATATTCCATGACATCTAGAATGATAGTAGAGTTTATGCAACAAAAACACAGTCAATATAGGTTTGGTCCTCTAATACAAACTATGGTTTCTAGAGATCCCATCTCAAGTAACTAAACTCTAGAATTTACAAGGCATTACTAGTACATTTGCAAGCAGTAGGGACCTCAGTATAAATACTTGGTTTTACAATGGAAGGTCTTCAAAAATCTACAACCTGATCTCCTATCTCCTGGTTCTCCTTCCTTTTGATTTTGACTTTCAACCTTTGAATCCTACTCTCCATATTTTTTTTATGTCTTCCCACCATCCATCACCTCATTCCTAGGCATTTGTTAGAGGACTGGTGTTCAATAACTCATGCTCACATGTATCCTTTTTCTTGGAGTGTATGGGGGCATTACCCTGAATGCAGAGGAGTCTATAATTTTAAGTATTAAACACAAGAGTTCCAACGGTTCTATCTACAGTTAGAGATTCCATTAACTTGGCACAAATCAAAAGCCTCTTTATTGCACCTAAAAAAAATCACTAAAATATTTTCTTTTCTTTTATAAGGTAAGCACCCAAAACAAATTATTAAATTATTTTCTTTCTTTTATAAGGCAAGCACCACCTAAAAAAAGGTATCCTTAAATATGTGCACAACTTCTACCATGGTATGAAAGTAGTCAATTTCCAAACAACTATCATTAATACTCAAAAAAATCTATATATCCATTCTCTTTTTGGTTTGTAGAAATAAGATAACCAATCATTATATACAATGCTTATACATATATATGTATGTATATATATAAATATGTCTTCATAATTTCTTTTCACCCAAAATATTTTTTAATTATCCCTATGGAATCCTTTACATAAGTTAATTATAGCAAAAGAAGACATAATTAGAGAACAAAATTATCAATGTTAACCAAAATCCTTATCTAGGATTTGATAATTTTTTTTCCTAAAATAAGACATCACCCCATTTCAAATAATATTTTCATAAACCAAGAAGAAATCTGTAAGAACAAACATTATACCCAATCTACAAGTATCATAGTTAGTCATGAATCTATCTGGTGATATGTGCACCAAGGGAGGGTCATGAAATCCTCCCCCCTTGGGCTTAACATGGTCCTCTATGTTCTTAGCAAAAAAATATAAGGTACCAATTATATAGTGTTCTAAAATAGAAATGGAAAATATCTTCGCATATCTTCTACTTTCTCCCAAGTAGCATTCCTTTTCGAGTAACGGTCCCAATGAAATTTGCACTACTGATTTAGATTGAAAATCAAGGATTCTAACTAGTCAAACCTCTATAGCCTATGGAATTGCCATCTGCAAATTGAAAAACTTCCACACATGCTTTGGGTTAGAAAAATACTTATTAAGCAAAGAAATGTGAAAAGTACCTATGAATCTTGGACATCTTGGGTGGTAAGGCAAGTTGATAAGCCATAATACTAATCTTCTCTATGATTTCGAAGGGTTCAACAAAGCAAAGATCCAACATTATATACTTGATAGAACTCTTCCTTGGTTTCACCATAAAAAAAACTTTATCACCTATAGAAAACACTTTTGGTGTTCTCATTATATCGACATAACTTTTCTGGTGATCTGTAGCTTCCTTTAACCTCTCTTGTATTGCCTTAAACTATTGCTCCATTTCCTTGATCATATTTTGTTCAAGAGTAATATGATATTATGGATTATCCACTATCAATGATGTCTTGAATTTTTTGTCATACAAAGATTCAAACGGAGCCATACCTATGCTTGAATGGTGTCCATTATTATAGGTAAACTTGACTAAATGCAAGTAATCCTCCAAATGGGTTTTCTGATCCAAACAATACATGCAAAGTATGTATTCTAGAACTCGATTCACTCTTTTAGTTTATCTGTCAATTTTTATATGGTAAGCAGAACTAATTTTCAATATAGTACCAATGGCACGATGCAAGGATTTCTAAAATTCAGATGTGAATTATGGGTCCCTTTCCAATATGATTACTTTAGAAAATCCATGCACCTAAAATATTTCCATGGTAAATCTATTAGCCACAACCACAATTTCATCCTTGGTTTTCCAAGGTTTAAAGTGCGCAACTTTGGTAGTTTGTCGAACACTACTAAGATTACATAATGTTGAAACCTACTTTTAGGTAGCCTATAAATGAAATCCTTCAAAATCACTTGCCATTTCTGCATAGGCACATCATGTGGATATAATAATCTAGTAGGATGTATATGACTATCTTTTTTGGAACCCCAAATATTGTCAATATGTGCTCTTCTAAAAACTTGATGACCACTTCTATAGTGGATTTATTGAGAGGTGTTGCTTCTACCCACTTGGTAAAATAGTATGTTGTTTTAATGATCCACCTATGATATCCAAAATAATTAGGGTTAATATCACCTATGAGATCTATTCCCCATTGAGTAAAAGGAGCTTCCATAATCACTAGCTTTTGGATTTAGGGGTATGATTGGAATATTCTTCTTTCCTACAAAAATCCAATAGTTATGACAACTCCTAACAAATTGGTAAACATCCTTAAATAGGGAGGATCAATAATAACCGGCTCTCATGATATTGTGAGTAGTAGCATTTGAAGCAAAGTGACCCCTGCAAAATCTAGAATGATATTATTTCAACACTTGAGTAACCTCTTTCTAAAATAAACTAAGAAGCAACACACCATTTGGATGCCTCCAATATAGTCTTCCTTCTTGAAAGTAATACCTTTGATCCAATTGATTGATAGAAATTTTTTTTGGGGGGGTTATGTCTCCTAGAAATGACAACTTCTAAAGGTAAAAGATAATGGTGTCATACCATCTACAATCAAAATAATCAATTGCTCTTGCTTCTTGTTGTTCATCTACTATAATAGTGTTATTCATAGCCTTCCCTTCCTTGTTAGCCAGATACTTTACCAATCCTTGTCCTATGACCATCTGTACTACTTTGAATTCCACATCATACTGCAACAATTTAGCCATCCACCTTGCATGACTACCTAAAGGTTCAGTCTGAGTGAAAAAATCTTTAACATCAATGTAAGGGATACCAGTTATTACCTTGTTGGATCTAAAAATGTACTTGAAATGATCTAAAGCTCTAATTAATGCATAAGCTTATTTTTCCAACAAAAAAAATCCAATTGAGAACCCTTCAATCCTAGCTCATAAAGTCTATGGGCCTTTCATTTTTATCTTCATCTTGCTGAGCTAGAACTATAGCAGTAGTGTGTTTTGTGAAGAACATGTGCTTATACTGAGAGGGGGGTTAACAATATACAATAAAATATTTTACTTTTTAATCCAAATAATAACATCAACAATATTAAAGAAGTAAACATTACACAAAGCATCACACACATGAGAGACATGATTTTATGTGGTTCACCCAATGCGGGCTACTCCACATAGAAAATATTTCTTATAATTTTTTCTCAAATAAATTCTCTTGGGAATCCTTCCCTAAAATGTTTATGAACCTTTTTCCAAAGGAGACAACAATACCCTAAATAAAATTTATGGATCTCTATCCAGAAGAGAACTCCTTCTCCTCTACTCTGGCTAGTGATCCTCTAGAAGACTACTATCTCTACTACACTGGCTTGTGGATCTCTCTCCACTAAATACTCTTGTCCCCACTCAGAAGACCTATCCTCATTGCCCTGGCTAATGGATATCTATCCACTAGATACTATTTTTCTCTCTACTCTATCACCTCCAAAGCTCTATCTCAAATCTGTACTAAACATAGTCCTTCGGTCTAGCACAATTTTACTCAATATTTATCTCTAATATGGCACAAACCTATCCTCAAATATGCACCAAAGTCTATCCTCAAATATCCTCAACAAGTCCACACAAAACTTGCTTAAATATGCTCAACAAGTCCACATATAACTTGCTCAATCTTCTCAACAAGTCCACACAAAACTTGCTTAAATTTTCTCAACAAGTCCACACAGAACTTGCTCAAATCTGCTCAACAAGTCCACATAGAACTTGCCCAACCTCATAGAAACATAAAGAGAATTGTTAGAGACTCAATATGTTCTATACTAAATAATTTCTCAAATCAACTCAGAATATAGAAGAGTTTGTTTTATGGAACTTGAAAAATCACTTCACACATCCACTTGATAGACTCAACTAGCTCTATCCAACCAATCACTCAATGAAACACTCCTTTCTCATGAAACCTAGTCTAGGCATGTAAACACCAAGTCAAAATATTTCCAACAATGCTTAGCAATAAATGTCACATAACAATGATACTCATGATTTTTTCAAACCTTAGCTCAAGTTATTTGCTCAACAAATCACTTCAAGAACAATGTTTATAGCAATTATAATCAAACCCTAATTCAAGTTCTTCATACAACCAATGGTTTCAAAAACAATACTTATCAAAAAAGGTTTAACAACAATTCATTAAATATTGTTTCCAGTCATGTAAACACCAACTCAAAATATTTTCAATAATGCTCAACAATAAATATCACATAACAATGATACTCATGATCTTTTCAAACCTTAGTTCAAGTTCTTTGCTCAACAACTCACTTCAACAACAATGTTTAGAGAAATGATAATCAAACTCTAATTCAAGTTCTTCATACAACCAATGGTTTCAAAAATAATGCTTATCAAAAAAGGTTTAACAATAATTATTTATCTCAAAAAACCTTGAAGCATTCACTCAAAACACTCAATAAGGAAACCGTAATCAAGTCCTTTTCACTCCAAACTTATTTTTTAGAAAACCAACCAATCAACTTAACTATGGAAGAATGTTCTCATACCTTTTTTTTGATGATAAGGAGTAGACCTCACAAATATTCCACAACCATAAAACACTTATTTTCCAAACTTAATAATGTTAGAATACAAAAATATTATACCAATATTTCCTTAAAGATATTCCTTGGACCAAAATATAATCAATGCCTTATTTCTTCCCTTTTTCAATTATACTCAACAAATCATACATAAAAAAATACTTGGAAACACCTTATCAACTCCAATCTTAGAATAGTGACCAACACCCTAATAAATCAACCACTCTTAAAATAATATCCACCACCATAGGATATTAACCACTTTTATAATATTCACCACTATAGACTATCAACCATTCTCAATAATATTCACCACTATAGAATAGTGACTAGACTTAATAATATTCACCACTATAGAATATTAACCAAACACTTCTCACTCCATGCATAAAACCTTTGAGAAAATAATATTAAAAATTCAATTTTGCCAAACCTTATAACTCCCTTGCAACTTTAGAACCAATAATAAACATGCAAAATTATTTTTTAACTTGCCCAACCAACCTCCAAAATTTTTGGAGATCAACCACCTTTCATACCTTGTATTCCCCACCAAAAGGGGATTCAGCGTGACTCGATCTGCCGTATCCTCTTGCCTAAGCGCTTAGGTGCTTGGGCACTCGCCGTGTGGGCTATGAAGGCCCACATGAAGGAAGGATAGATGCCTTCCTCTTATGCCTTCAACACTTCTCCTTTTTCACACACAAAAAACATGTTTTTGTTTCCCTTGGTCGTAACGCTAAATTCTTTGCTTCGCACGTTCATATCTTAGGCATGGTGATTTCATTAATGTGGTAGGTGCTCCCCTTTATATGCATAATATAACATTCCTCCTCACATCGGCGCTTTTCAAAATTGAATTTTGAATTTCAAATCTAAAACCCACTTTAGGGTTTTAACCTTAATTTAATTAATTTATAATTAATAAATAAATAAATTAATAATTAATTTAAATAACTTTTCAAGTTAGGTAAATTAACTAATAAATTAATTTAAAATTAATTTATAATTAACTTTAAGCTTCCTTAGTATAATAAAATTATTATACTTTATTTTCCAATGGTTTTTATGAAAAGCCTTTGATTTTCTCCTTCAGAGGTTTTAATGGAAAACATTTTATTTTCTCCTTCAATGGTTTTAATGGAAAAAATTTTATTTTCTCCTTCAATTGTTTTAATGAAAAACCTTTTTGGTCATGCTTCATAAGATATTATGAAAATTTTTGGAACCAATCAATTGCATTCCTTTTGACATCAATGACAACTTCATGCCTTGACATCAATGACAACTCGATGGAATCAAAATGTCCAACAATCTCCCCCTTTGTCATTGATGGCAACCCAAAATATTTTAACTAAAAACTTGAACTTTCATTTATTCTGCCCCCTTGGGACATTGGCCCCTTTGGCTTAATGTTCTCTCCTTTTCTGTCAAATACCAAATCTCTCCCCCTTACTCAAATTTCTCCCCCTTTGACATCAATGACAAAGGGTCACCTTTGGGGTTCGGGGCTAAGAATGAGCCTCTTAGCTTAGCCCCTACCCTACCTCCTCTTGAGGTGGTTAATTTTGGGGTGGGAGTCTCACTCCCAGTTTTCCTCGAATATACTCAAAAGTTTCCTTTGAAAGTGGCTTAGTAAAAATATCTGCTATCTATTCCTTTGTAGTGACATATTCCAACTTGACTTGTTTATCTATCACCTATTCTCTCAAAAAATGGTACTTAATCAGAATGTGCTTTGTATTGGAGTGCATTATTCGATTTTTTGAGATACTTATGGCACCAGTATTATTACATAGTATAGTAATGGAATGATCTTGCTTTATCTTGAAGTCTTCTAGAGTTCTCTTCATCCATAACACATGTGTACAACTGGCTACTGCTACAATGTATTTTGCTTCTGTTGTAGATAAATATACTGAAACCTGCTTCTTACTTAGCCAAGATACTAAATAGTCTCCAACAAAGAATGCTCCTCCAATTGTAATTTTTATATCATCAATGATGTCGACCCAATCTGCATCTGCATATGTTGTTAGTGTGAAACTATCACTTTTGGGATACCAAAGCCCAAAATCCATAGTCCCTTTTAGATACCTAAAAATTATTTTTACTGTTGCCACATGTGTTCCCTTAGGTGCCGCCTGAAACCTTATCATTAATCCCACTTATTGTACTATTTTTGGTCAATAGCTTTAACATACAATAAGGTGCCAATCATAGATCTTTATAATCTTTGATCTGCCTCTAGAGATTCATCATCCTTACTCAACTTACATCCTATGACCATGGGAGTACTTACTAGTTTACAATCTTCTAACCTGAATTTATTTAACATTTCTTTTATATACTTGGCTTGTGAGAGAAACACCCCTCTTTCTTATTGTGAAATCTGAAGTCCAAGAAAGAAGGACAATTCACCAAGCATAGACATCTCAAATTCATTTTGCATGTTATTAGAAAATTATTTACACATCTTATCATTGTTTTCCCCAAAAATTATGTCATGAACATAAACAACCACTATCAGAAGATCACTCCTTTCATTTTTGATATATAGATTATTATCTCCTATTCCTTTTCTGAATCCCTGTTCCTGAAGATACTTATCCAATCTTGATTACCATGCTCTCGGAGCCTTATTTAAACCATACAATTCCTTTTTCAATCTACATACATGATCTGGTTTATCTGCTAGTATGAATCCCTCTGGTTGTTCAATATAAACTTCTTCTTATAGAACACCATTTAGAAATGCTGACTTGACATCCATCTAATATACCTTGAAGTTCTTGAAAATTGAGAAAGCTAAAAATATCCTTATAGCTTCAAGCCATGCAACTAGATCAAATGTCTCATCAAAGTCAATTCCTTCTACCTGTGCATAACCTTTGCATACTAACCTTGCTTTATTTTTGACCACTTGTCCATCTTCATTTAACTTATTTTTGAATACCCATTTTGTGTCAATCACATTTTTATCCTTTGGTTGTGGAACAATTTCCCAAGTTTTTCTTTTCTCTATCTGATCTAATTTTTCATCCATTGCCTTTAATCCAAATTTATCCTCACTTTCCTGAGTGAAGTTTTTTGGCTCAATCTAAGAAAGCAAAGAAAATTTTCTTATTGATATGGTTTTATTATTCTTCTCCTTGTCTGTATTTCATCTAGTTTCCTAATAATATGCTCTTTTGGATGATTCTTATGTACATATCTGGATGGAGTTTTGGGAATAAGTCTTTGTGTTTCTTCTTATTCTTTATCTGATTCTTTAAAAAAATCTTCTTGACAACATCCATCTTCTTGATACACTTTTTGCTGAAATGGTTTTCTTGAATCTATCTTCTCATCAATTGTTACATTCATACTTTCCACCATAGTGCATGTTATTTTTTTGAAGCATCTGTAGGCTTTAATCCTTGTGGAATAACCAAGAAAAATTCCCTCATCACATATTGGATCAAACTTGCCTAAGTTTTGATCTTTCCGTCTTATGTAACATTTGCTTCCAAAAATTCTAAAGTGTTTTACAGTGGTAGGTCTTTCTTTCCAACGCTCATATGGAGTCTTGTGATGATTTACACTCATTATATCCCTAGTTATTATGTATACTACCGTGTTTACAAATTCTCTCCAAAAACCATCTAATAACTTAGATTCATGTAACATAGCCCTAGCCATGTTTTCAATAGTCATGTTTTTCCTTTCAACTACCCCATTTTGTTGAGGAGTTCTTGCTGCTGAGTACTCTCCCTTGATCCCATGTTTTTAATAAAACTCTAAAAATTCATTTGAAGTAAATTCTCCTCCTCTATTAGATCTCAAACACTTGATCATTTTACTGGTTTCATTTTCAATCAAATCCTTAAATGCTTTGAATTTTTCAAAGGCCTCTAACTTCTCTTTTAGGAAGGCTACCCAAACCATTCTCGAATAATCATCTATAAATAGTATAAAGTAGCTATCACCCTAAATATTTTGTATTCTGGTAGGACCACATAGATCAATATGTATTAGGCTCAATGGCTTAGATGACATATATCATTTTGACTTAAAGGTTATCCTAGTTTGCTTTCCATGTTGACAGGGTCCACAAATTGTGTTTTGAGGTCTTCTTATTTTGGGTAAATCTCTGACTGTCTGTTTATTGCTTATGTTGACTATGTTGTCAAAATTCAAGTAACCTGGTCTTCTATGCCATAACCAACTCTTATATTCTTGTGATAGAAAGCACTTTTCCCCTTTTATCTCATTGAGCATGTATAAGTTTTTTGGAGTTCTTCTTGCATTTGCAATGATTTTTCTAGTTTCTGATTTTCTTATCTCACATCTATCTAGATGGAAAGTAACCATGTACCATTGATCACAAAGTTGAATTATACTCAATAGGTTGTGTTTTAACCCTTTAAAATACAATACATTTTCTATATTTTTTTTCCCATTATCTAAACTTAGGGTTCCTCTTCCACCAATCCTTGTTGATCCATTATCATCGAAACTTATGGATTATCTATTTGTTTATTTTAGTACAATGAATTTGTCTTTATCTCCTGTTATGTGACTAGAGAAACCACTATCAAGATACCATTATTCTTATTTATCCTGAGCATGAAGGGTTGTTTTAACTAACATTTATCTAGCCTTAACATTTCCTTTTCATCTTTCCTAGTTGTTGAATTTTCTTTCCTAGACTCAGGAAGCATTATTTTACACCATCTATCCTTGTGCCCAAAATTATTGCATTTGTACAATATAATATCATCATCCATGAGAGGTGCAAAGGAATTAAAATTTCTATTGACATTGTTTCTTGCATGATGAATACAGTGTACATCTCTATGGCCATATTTATTACAAGAAAAGTAATTACCATGGAAGAAATTATGTAACCTGTTTGGATGTCTTAGAGTTCATGGTGAAGTAATCTTCCTCTTGTGATTAACTCTTATCCAGGGTTCTCCTTTGATTTATTCCTTTCTTATATCCTTTGCTCATTTATCCTTGTTTGAGGTTTTTGCTTTTTGAAGATTTGATTCCTCTTTTTGTTTCTCATATTATGCATGTTGTAGTACCTTGGTTTTTTCAACTTCATTCCTTAGGTGGACAACTTTTGCTTCCAATATTTCACATTTTGTTTCCCTAGATATCAATAGATCTGTCATGTCTTGCTCAATCTTCTTTCCTTCTTCCACCCTAATTTTGAGTTCTATGAGATATTGTATAAGTTCCATTATTTCTTCTTCATATTCTTGAACTTGTTTCTTTAAGCTTGAATTATTCTCTCTAAGTCTTTTCAATTTTTTGAGAGTAGAAAATAATTCTTATTTTATATTAAACATAGTATCTTATTTATTTTATGAAGTCATGTGTTCTACTGATGGATCCTCCTCCAAACTGTTAGTCTTGTCATAGAGGGACTCCCTCTGATACCAATTGAAGAACATGTGCTTATACTAAGAGGGGGGGTGAACAGTATACATTAAAACTTTTTGTGTTTTAATCCAAATAACAACATCAAAAATATTAAAGCAGTAAACATCACACAAAGTATCACACACATGAGAGACATGATTTTATGTGGTTCATCCAATGTAGGCTCCTCCACAGAGAATATATTTCTTATAAATTTTTCTCATAAAATTCTCTTGGGAATCCTTCCATACAATGTTTATGAACCTCTATACAAAGGAGACACCAATCCCCTAAATCAAATTCATGGATATTTATCCATAGGATAATTCCTTCTCCTCTACTCGGGCTGGTGATCCTCTAGAAGATTATTGCCTCCACTACACTAGCTTGTGGATATCTCTCCATTGAATACTCTTATCCCCACTCAGAAGAATTGTCCTAAATGCCCTGGCCAATGGATATCTATCCACTAGAGACTACTTTCCTCTCTGCTCTATCACCTCCAAAGCTCTATCTCAAATCTATACTAAACACAGTCCTTCAATCTAACATAATTCTGATCAATATCTACATCTGATCTGCCACAAACCTATCCTCAAATTTGCACCAAAATCTATCCTCAAATATTCTCAACAAGTCCACATAGAACTTGCTTAAATATTCTCAACAAGTCCACACAAAAATTTCTCAAATATGCTCAACAAGTCCACACAAAACTTGCTTAAATATGCTCAACAAGTCCACATAAAACTTGCTCAAATTTTCTCAAAAAGTCCACATAGAACTTGCCCAATCTCATAGAAACATAAAGATAATTGTTAGAGACTCAATATGTTCTATAATAAATAATTTCTCAACTCAAATCAGAATATAGAATAGTTTTTTTTATGGAACTTGAAAAATCACTTCAAACATCTACTTGACTAGGATCAAACAACTCTACCCAACCAATCACTCAATGAAACACTCCTTTCTCACAAACCCTAGTCCAGGCATGTAAACACCAACTCAAAATGTTTCCAACAATGCTCAGAAATAAATCTCACATAACAATGATACTCATGATATTTTCAAACCTTAGTTCAAGTTATTTTCTCAACAACTCACTTCAACAACAATGTTTATAGCAATGATAATCAAACCCTAATTCAATTTCTTCATACAACCAATGGTTTCAACAACAATGCTTATTAAACAAGGTTTAAAAATTATTATTTATTTTAGAAAACCTTGAAGAATTCACTCAACACACTCAATAAGGAAACCCTAATCAAGTACTTTTCACTCCAAACTTGTTTTTTAGAAAACCAACCAATCAACTTAACTATGGAAGAATGTGCTCATACCTTTTTCTTGATGATAAGGAGTAGACCTCACAAATATGCCACAACCATAAAACGCTTTTCAACCGACTCCAGGATTTCTACCCCCTGCCCCCCCCGGATACCATAAAACACTTCTTTGCCAAACTCAAGAAGGTTAGAATACAAAATATTATTCCAATATTTCCTTAAAGATATTCCTTGGACCAAAATATAATCAATGCCTTATTTCTTCCCTTTTTCAATTATACTCAACAAATCATACATAACAAAATACTTGGAAACACCTTATCAACTCCAATCTTAGAATAGTGACCAACACCCTAATAAATCAACCACTCTTAAAATAATATCCACCACCATAGGATATTAACCACTTTAATAATATTCACCACTATAGAATATCAACCATTCTTAATAATATTCACCACTATAGAATATTGACCAGACTTAATAATATTCACCACTATAGAATATTAACCAAACACTTTTCACTCCATGCATAAAATATTTGAGCAAACAATATTAAAAATTCAAATTTTCCAAACCTTATTACTCCCTTGCAACCTTAGAACCAATAATAAACATGCAAAATTAATTTTTAACTTGCCCAACCAACCTCCAAAAATTTCAAAGATTAAACACCTTGTGTACCTTGTATTCCCTACCAAAATGGGATTCGACATGACTAGATCTGCCATATCCTCTTGCCTAAGTGCTTAGGCACTTGGGCACTTGCCGCGTGGGCTACAAAGTCCCATGTTAAGGAAGGATAGATGCCTTCCTCTTATGCCTTCAACACTTCTCCTTTTTCACATGCAAAAAACACGTTTTTGTTTCCCTTGGTCGCAACGCTAAATTCTTTGCTTTGCACATTCGTATCTTAGGCATGGTTATTTCATTAATGTGGTAGGTGCTCCCATTTATATGCATAATATAAAATTCCTCCTCACATCGGCGCTTTTCAAAATTGAATTTCAAATTTCAAATCTAAAACTCACTTTAGGGTTTTAACCTTAATTTAATTAATTTATAATTAATTAATAATTAATTTAAATAACTTTTCAAGTTAAGTAAATTAAATAATAAATTAATTTATAATTAAATTTGAGCTTCCTTAGTATAATAAAATTATTATACTTTATTTTCCAATGGTTTTTATGAAAAACCTTTTATTTTCTCCTTCAGAGGTTTTAATGGAAAACCTTTTATTTTCTCCTTCAATGGTTTTAATGGAAAACCTTTTATTTTCTCCTTAAATGGTTTTAATGAAAAACCTTTTTGGTCATTCTTCATAAGACATTATGAAACTTTTTGTAACCAATCAATTGCATTCCTTTTGACATCAATGACAACTTCACGCCTTGCCATCAATGACTACTTGATGGACTCAAATTGTCCAAAATTTTCAAGCAAATGAGTAGATTTTGAAATATTGGAGTAATCAGGGAAGTTCAGTACTAAACCTTTAGTAATTGAATCTTTTATATTCTAAAAATCTATAGTATTTTCCTCTATCCACCTTATTTATCCATTTTTCTTGATGATGTCATTTATTGGCTTGGAAATCTAAACAAATAAGGGACAAACCTCCAAATAAAGTTAATATTTCCAAAGAATGATCTAACTCCCTTAAGATTATTAGAAGAGGAAATTTTATTAATGGATTTTACTCTTTGTGGATCAATGCTAATCCCATATTTTGAAACAATATGCCCGAAAAGTTCACCTTGTGTGGTCCCAAACACACATTTTTATTATTCAAAGATATGCCAAACTTCTTGCACCTATCAAACACTTGAGTTAGATGTGCAAAATGATCTTCAGGATTTTTGAAAAAACTATAATATCATCAAGATATACCACCACTATCTTGAACATAAGTCCCTTAAAGCAAGATTCATTTCTCTCTAAAATGTTACCCCTACATTCATCAATCCAAAGGGCATCCTAAGATAATAAAATATTCCCTAAGGTATAGTGAAAGTTATTTTGTGTATATCTTCTAGATTCATTACATTCTTATTGTAACCTAAAAATCCATCCAATAAAGACATTCTTGATGACCCAACCACTGCTTGAAGTAACTGCTTCATATTAGAAAGTGGATAGTTGTCTTTGAGAGAGTTATTATTCAGATTTATGAAATTTACACAAAGTTTGATCTCACCATTTTTTTTTCTAACACAAACCAGGTTTTCCAACCAAGTAGAAAATATAACCTTCCTAATTATCTTGGTATCCAGTAACTTCTGCACTTCTTTTTGTATAATTGGATGCAAAGTGGGATTGAAATTCCTTTGTTTTTACTTGCAAGGCTTGGTATATTTTTGAAGGGGTATTATGTGAGTCATTATATTTGTGTTTAAGGTCTTCATATGTTCATAAATCCAAGAAAAAATATCCATGTTATTTTTCAAAAATATAATATATTATTACTTCTCTTTTCTTGATAGAGCTTTATTTATCCTAACAATCTTGGGATATTCCTCTGTTCCAATATTAACTTCATCTACTTCAGATTCTTGGACCAGAGGTTTATATGCTCTATCAAAGTCATCAAACAAGCTTTATAAATATACCATAGTTTTTTGGGGATGCTGTTGATTTTTAGTTGTATGACTTCTATGGGCTCTCCAATAACATCCTCAAATTTTTCTTCATAATTTTCATCACAAATAACATCGAAAAATTCATTTTTCATAGTCTTAAAATTATTAATGTGTATATCATCATGAAAAACTTGTAAATATACCACATTATTAGGGATAGATGGATTATAAAAATATATGGTTGGGAACCTTTCCATAAACCAAGTGTCTATCTCAAGGTTTTATTCTCTAGAATTATTAGTGGCCAAAATATTAGCATTGTGATTCTATGCTCTAGGAATAAATTAGATCAAAAGCCAAGAATCTTCTATTTCATCCAAAACTACTTTCTTATATTGCTTTAATCTGAGATGATTTTTTTGACCAACATCTTATATTCCCTTTGATTTATTTAATTATTAGCTCAACATCCCCACCACTAACCCTAAGGTAATTAATACCCAATTCCATGGATTTTTCTAGCCCTAATAATAAAGCTTCATACTCTACAACATGATTTGTATAAGAAAAATCTAACCTATATGGTATGTCAAGATAGCTACCATTGATATCTATCAGTAGTACTTCAACTCCTGCTCTTGCTTTACATTTAACCCCATAAAAGGTCATAGTCGATAACTCAAAAGTGATAATTTTATCAATTTTTGCATCTACTTCAACATTTAGTTTTGGATCCATATTCTCATCATCAGGTACTTCCAACAAGAAAGTAGAATGCCAAATAGAGTAAACCCCCATGTTATTTTCCTCAATATAATTCATGACATTAACTATGTTATCATTATGATATCTTAATTCAATTGAATACTTGTTGAAGGGTTCTCCTTTCAATATCACTCTCCTTCCACTACATTGCAATAGTAGCCTATGACCAATCCAACTGAATAGTACCACATAAATGCTCTACCTAATGCCTAAAGAGTAATATAGAGAAGAAAGGATCCACATCCACAACTGCAATATCCATCACCACTCCTTAGTAAAATTTTCAATATGAAAAAGAAGTCCAGTGATAATACCTACACAAGGTACTCTCCTATTAGCCATTACAAAAAATATGAGGGTACTCTTTCTGACAAATCAAGCCTACTTGATCAACTACTTGTTTTGATATTATATTCATGGAAGAACCACTATCAAGCACACAATTATGAATAATATATTAGTCACCATAGCCTAATATATACCTTAGTGAGATGTAAAATGGCTTAACTGAAGATGGGTCTCTGATGGCATTATTTGCAAGGCCTATGGGATTTTAAGCTTTTCCTCCTGACTGATAAACTAATTTTAAGACTCTACATACCTAATATTGATACTTTGGAATAGTCATTAGTTACCTAAAACTGATGCTGACCTTTTGCTTGGAAAATTCTATACTGAGATCAAACTGATCTTTCTTATCATGAATTCCTTTTCTAGTTTTCTGATTAGCCAAGTTATTTTTTTTCTTTTGGATAATTTCTTCTACATCAGGCTCTTTAAGAAATGTTTATAACTTCATGTGATTAAAATTTTTATGTAAAATAACTCATGTAGATTTCTCCTTTTTTACAAGCCCTTCAACAGCTTTATCTTCCACTACTCTATTCCTGAGATTGATAGCATGTATTATTTCTAAATATTCAACCTCTTATTCTTTCCCTACTTCATTCTATCAAATATGGTACTAGGAGGCTCACTTGAGGTTGATGCCTCTCAAACAACTATCCTTTTGTTTTTCAAGTCTAGCCAACTTGTTATTTAAATTAGTAAACATCTCACTCCATTGATTAGCTATTTTGTTCATAGGATCTTGATCAGTTTTCTTATGGATGGAGAAATCAACCTTATTAGGCTTTATTTTAGGTCATTTGGGCTCTAGAGAGTATGATTTCATCTTACAACTATAAATCATATGTATATATATCTCAATAGCTATTTCCATATATCAATGGTGGTTGCTGCTTGTTGCCTTAGCTCATAACTAAAATCTCTAGGAAAAGCATTTTCTAGAAATAAATGGATTGATCATCATTTGGCCTTAATGCTACTAGAATATTATTTTTGGTCTTAAATAATTTTCTATTGAAATATTTCGATGATTCATTTTATTTATTTTTCATGGTAGAAAATTCTATCAGCAAGGACTATTCATTCTTCCTCTCTCCATATTTCCCAAGGAAAGTGTGCTCTAGCTCTTGAAAATTATTGGTAGTGCCATATCCAAGACTGTTGAACTATTCTCGAGCATCCTTCTATAAATTTTGAAAAAATAATATAAGGGAAACATCTTCATCATCTACCTCAAGACTATACATGGAATATAGAAAATACCTAATATGATCTTCACTAATCACAACATTGTTTCCTTGGAATTTAGGCAAGTACTTATGAGTTTTACTAGGATGAGGATTCAAATTTAAAAGTAACACAAAATCTCTGTATCTATTTGTTTCCCATTGATCAACTTTAGCATTGGTATTTTGATTTACATTGACATATTAATTTGCATTGGGAGCTATCATACTCACTATAGGTTGATTCACTATAGGTACTTGGTTTATAGTAGGAGAAGACTGATTCAAACCAAGATTTGGGCTAGAAACAAAAAATGGAATTGAATATTTTCTATGATACTTGAAGAATACCTAAGGATTTGGCACTCCAGTAAGCACTTCTTTGCCACTTCTTATTGTAGATGCAAGATACAACTCTTCCTTATTTGATTTTTAAAATTTTGATTTCATTCAGAGTCGCCAGTATAAATGTGCAAAGAAAGAGAAGATATTTAACAACACTTGGTCCAATATTGCTCAGCCTTATATTTAGTCAATTCTTAGAAATTTCACTCTAGGAAATATTATGAGAAAAAAACTCAAAATTGTAATAAGTCTTCCCTAGCAATGGCACCAAAAACTATTAGGGGAAATTCCTACACCTTAATAGATTTTTCATGCTCCAAGAATTCCTTGATCCAATAAACACTATGGATTCTAGTGGATCCACCTATTTAACTTGGGAAAATATTATCCTAAGACTATAAACGGGTTGAGTAAGATAAATAAACCCTAGAGGTGAGCCTACAATATTTATTATATGTTCATGCTCATCCAGATTGCAAAAATAAAATAAAATAAAACTACAACATAAAAGTTGACCAAGCTTCGAAGTAAATCCCAAGTAGTGCTTCAAAAAATAGACCGATGCCTTATCCATTGGGTAATTGTAGCTAGATTTACAATATGGTGAAGAGATAAGGGGAAAGAAGATAAAACTGATCCAACCATGTTCATTCAAATAATGCAACAAAGGTGATTAAGAATTCCAGTGAAAGAAGATGTCATATACACGTTCAAATGATGTAACTTTTAAATAAGACCAAGCAAAACTACATATAAAACTACTAAAATGAGGAAGCAAAATTGTATTATCCAATAAATCATTACAATGAGAGTCTGATCAGTGTAATAAAAAATCACTATAAAATACAAATGAGTTCTCCATTCAAATGATGTAATAGAGAACTGCAACTCTTCGTTCAAATGATGTAACAAAGAGCCTCCTGTTGTAGTAACTCTCTTAAATAACTTGATCACTTGGTCCATAATTGTGAAAAATACAACTACCTCAATGATGGTCCATAACTAGAAATGATCCATAATAGCCACTATGTCCATCGCCTTCATTTTCTTTTTCTTTCCTTTTTTTTAGGGTTTAGGGTTTAGGGTTTTGAGTTTAGGATTTAGAGTTTTTTTGTTTACGGTTTTTTTTTTTAGGTTTAGTGATTAGTTTCCCCCCATTTTACAATGAGAGAAATCCTAAACCAAAACCCTACATATTAAAGCCCTAAATATAAGAAATTACTATTTTTTGTCAATTTACAATTTTTAGCCAAAAACAACCATATTTTTAGTGAGTTGCCAAAAAATATTAGATGGGCCTCAAAATTAAGCCTTCTATAAAATATTAACACGTACTTATGTCTAAAAAGTTATTAAATTACAAATATTATTTCTTCTAATTTTCTAAAAAAATACTAAAATCCATTTTTGGGGCACTAGATGAAGGAATTAAAGTCTAATAAAACACTGAAAAGTCTTCAAGGTTTTCAAAGAATCCTTTCCATGACATTGCCTACTTCTTCATTCAGCTCCTTGTAAAATTTCAATTCGATCTAATGATCAAATCAAAAGTTATTCTCTTTGGAAGATTGACTCCTACAACAACCTTATTTAGGCCAAACATTTATTTAAAAAAGATCTTAGGAAAACCAAAATAATAGCCTAAAATTGGTGACATAAAAACTTTCATTGTTCTTAGAGGGTGAAATGGGACTTCAAAAGGACCAAAATTTTGCAATAATTGGAAAGGACTCAAGGGGGTATTGCAAATGTGAAAAGACCATATGATGCCAAAAATTAAAAAAATTGGGATAAACTCAAGTTCGATTTTGAGGATCCAACTCAGGCTTCGACTGGTATAGGTGAGAAAAATATACTTTAACAATGAATCACTTGAGAAATCCATAATCTTCAACAAACCACAAGGACAAAAATAGAACTAATCACCTAAAAAGGACACCTTAATCACTTAAAAAGGATGTCTTAATCACCTAAAAAAGACACCTTAATAACCTAAAAAGGATACCTTAGTCACCTATAAAGAACACCTTAATCAATTAAAAAGGACACCTTAATCACCTAGAAAGAACAAGATTGAAACACTTTTTTTTCAGGCTTCTTAAGCCCTTTGTGTAGAATGATACAATTTTAAATGCTAGCCATTGATAAGAATTGAAAATTTTGTACCATCCAGAGTTTGCAATTTGTATGTATATTGGCCTACATTTTGAAGAATTTGATAGGGGCCAAGCCATTTGGGTTCCAAATTTCCCTTCTCACCATGATTTTCATTTTTTGGGTCCTAGTACAACACTATATCTCCTCCTTGAAAAGGTTTACCCTTGGCTTTCTTATTGAACAACTACATTGTTTTGTGAGCTTGTTTAATTATCTTCATTAATGCATCCTTTCTATATTCTTGCAACTTCACAATTTGATCAAGTCTTATTTGCAAAAAATTTAGATTATCATGATTTAGAAGAAGCAAATATAAAGAATGACTTTCCACTTGAGGAGTTAATAGAGAATTCTCACCATATATTAGTTCATAAGGAGATTTTCCTATGCTTCTATTGATAGATATTCTATCAGCCCATAAAGCAAACTTTAGCTCACTATCCCAACTTCTTTTATTTTTTCCTAATGCTATTTTTATTATTGTGATCAAATTATTATTTAAGGATTCTACTAAATCATTCCCTTAAGGATGGTAATTTATAGAATGAGAAAGCTCTATTGTAGTGAACCTCTCTTCTGATTCCATAAATATTTCAACAATTTATCAAAATATCCAACATGCATCAAAAAATAAATTAATTACACAATAAATTGCTCAATAAAATTGGAGATTTATTATACCCTTGAGGTAGGGAAACACCATACAATGTTCCTTTTGGAAGGAAACCACTCCACAAGATCTCTAGCTCCACGATCCAAGACTACTCTAAGAATACATGCTTGATTTTAGATACATTTTAAAATGGGGGTGCATCTCTCTTTATACAAGAGTGTGATGGTTCACCTTCCATTAGTTACAAGGTCACCCATGTGGAGGTTCACCTTCCATGAGTTACAAAGTGCATGACAATATTTCTTGTGGTTACATATGACAATATTCCCTCAACGGTTACAAATATGATTCTATGACATACCTATTTCTATTTTGACACGTGGCCTTCCTTACTCAATAATTAATTTATGGCTCATACCATTATACAACACAATATTCAATTATTCAATATTAATTACGTATCTTGATACCTAACATTCTATCCCTATTACAAATGTTTCATCCTCGAAAAATTAGAAGAGGCTAAATAATATGATCTTCTGATCCCTGTTAAATAATGGTACCAATCTCGATCATCCCTATATCCAAGTGGAACTATGATTGGTTGTGGTCTTCTTTTATGCCAATGTCATGTGTTGAAAGCACAAATTTCATATTTTTTCATCCATACCTACTTGCATTTAAGACTTATAGCATACCCAAAGTTTTGGCTCCTGGGGTTCCTTATATGTCCCTCATTGTTCTTATGTGGCCTCAAGCCCTATCACCATGATTGTTGCCTCTCATAGTGGTGTGGATGGTGATATAATCTAACCTTAGCCTGATGTTCAACTTGTTTTTGCTCTGCTTACTCTCTTCTATTGATTCTTCCTTTACTTTTTTTTCCTTGATTTTTGCTACTATCTTTGTTTTCTCTTCATATTGTTCTCCGAAAATAGCTACATGTTTATCCTTACACTGAGAAATGTCTTGCAATGTTATCTTCTTCTTTCAGTACCATAATTTCATGAATTTATTTTGCACATTAATGTTAATAGTACCCAAAGAATACAACCAAGGATAACCAAGAACAATATCTACATCCTCCATCTCAATAGCATGAAAATCTAAATGTAAAACATATTTATCTATGGTGAGCTTTAAATATTCAAAAATTTGAACATTGTCTCCCTCAATTTGTATGTCTTTGATTTTATTTGTTTGAACTTGCAACCTCTTAATCAAAGACATATTGATAAAATTATATTTGTTGCTAGGATTAATGGAGACAATAATTTTTTTTGATTTTGAATGCACCCATGAACTTTTAAAATAGAATTTTTACATTCAAACAAATATTTGTGACCACTTTTTGGCCCTAACACAATAGATGTAGTTTCCTTAGCCTGCACATTATTATCCTTTTCTTTTGATCCCCATTTTCTTAAAAATGCAACTTCAAATTCTTCCCATGTGTGTCGAAAATCATGAGAATCAACAAAGTTAGAATACCAAGAATAAGCTTCCCCTTGCAAGGAAAGGTAAATTTGAAATCTCCAAGAAGATTCAGATGAATATAAAGACTTAAAATTTTCCCACCATTCCCTCTCATTACTATCATATTACCCGGATTGAAAGTTATGAATTTTTGATATCCTGGATGGCGGGAGCGGCAACAGGAGCGCGGGTTGGAGCAGAAGCGGACGCAGGGCTGGGATCGGATCCAAAGCAGAGCGCAGGTTCCTGGGCGGGCCCGGATCCAGGGTCAGGATCAGGTACGTCCGGGCCCGGGCCTGGTCCAGGCGGATCCGTGGCGGGGTCGGAAAGGGGTTTCTCGCTCGAGCTGAACGGTGGGTTTGGTGGGGTCGGGATCCTGGGCCCGCGCCCCCTGCCTGGCCTTGACGCGTCGGATGGCCTTGGGAAGATGCCCCCCGATCCTGGGCAAGGGCGTGCCCCGGGAGGGCATAAACCCTCCTACCAACAGATTTTGGCGGGCTCCAGGACCCCTGCTCGGGCCCTGGGCGTAGGGCTTTCCCTTCAAGGCACCCACATTTCCATCCAGGAGGAGGTTTACACATCCCTGGTTTCTGAATCTTCGTCCTCCTTGGTTGGGAAGTTCCTGGGCGGGCGCCCAGACATGGAGACTATCCGCAGATGGGCGGCTACCAAATGGAAGGTCTCCGGACATATCCAGCTGGTTGCCCTGTCCAAAGGCTTTTTCATTATCAAACTCAACAACAGCGAGGACGCTGAGAAGATCCTGTCGGGCGGGCCCTGGTTCTTGGGTCGCAAGAGTCTTTTTCTCAGGCGTTATGGTGCAGATTTTCACCCCAGCACCCAAAGCATCAACTTTGCCCCGATCTGGGTTCGCCTCCCGGACCTTCCCTTTCATCTGTGGCGTGAAGACGTTCTAAAGCTCATTGCCCAGTCGGTTGGAGACTTGGTGGCCTTTGATCCCGCGACCAAGGCTGGCTCTCGCATGGTGCATGCCAGGTTCTGTGCCAACGCCAATCTCGAATCTGAGCTCCCTTCCTCGGTTACCATCTCTTCTGGGTCCTTCTTCTGGCGTCAAACCCTTATCTACGAAAACAAACCTACTTTTTGTACCTCCTGTAGCTCTCAAGGCCACCTCCCTCACCAATGCCCGACATCCAGGAAGGCTGAAGGCCCTAATCCCAAACCCCCGTGCAGCTCTGGTCGGGCCCCATCCCGGGATCCCCCTCGTCCCGATCCTAGCGCTTCCCACAAGGAGGTTTCCCCTTCGGGCCCTCAGGCCCCCCTTGTCGAGCCTAGTTCGGAGGGTGACCTTTCCCAGATTCCCATTCTCAGCGACCCCTCCGGGGACCCGATCCCAGATCCCCCCCGCATCCCGTTCTGGCTCCTTCCCCTCAAGCCCCGGCTGCTACCGGGACCCGATCCTCCCCCCCAACCCCTTCTGGCCCCGGCCCCCCAGGCATCCTTCCCGGAACCTACCCCCTTGATGTGTGGGTCTGAGCGATCTGATGACGAGACCGAAGGCAGCTCTCCGTCCGAGCCCGACGAAGTCAGCCCCAAAATGACCCGGAGCAGGTCCTTTGCCATAGATTTTGGCAGCAAATTTAAACGAGGGCGGCCCACCCTGTGCGAACAACGGTCAAGGATCACGGAGGACGACATTGCTAATGGCTCCCAGACTACGCTCTCTGACGTTGGCACGAGCTTTCGCAAGGCGGACGACGCCTGATCCAAACCCCCCGCTCAGGCAGGAAAGGGGGGCAGGCGACCCCACAAGGGTGCCAAATGAAGCTCATCTCCTGGAACATCAGGGGACTCAATGGGGTCCCCAAGAAAAGGATCCTCGGTCAACTCCGTAGGGACCACCACCCGTCCTTCATCCTCCTCCAGGAGACCAAGATAGATGACGCCGCTGCCCGGAGAATAGCCCATGCTACCTGGCGCAACTGCGAGTTCCTCTCCACCCCCGCGGCTGGCTCAGCTGGGGGCCTTATGTGCATGTGGGACCCTCGATCTTACGAGGGAAGGCTCATTTCTTCGTCGCCCAGGATTATGAACATTCTGGTCCACTGCCTCAACTCAAAGCGATCGTGGATCCTGTCCAACGTTTACGCTCCCAACAGTCCCGTTGAGAAAGCAAGGCTTTGGCAGGAAATCAGTTCGATGAGAGAAGCTTTTGCTCCCCTGCCCTGGATCCTGTCCGGGGACTTCAACAGCCCCCTATTTTCCTCTGACAAATGCGGGGGCTCGGAGGCCAGAACCAAAAGCATGGATGACTTTGGGGCCTTTACCGCCCACAACGAGCTCATGGATGTCAGCTTGAAGGGAGCCCGGTTCACGTGGTCCAACAAGAGAGCGGGACCCAACCACATTCAGGTCAGATTGGATAGAGTTTTCTTGTCTAAGGAAGCCCTCCCCATTTTTGCCGATGCCTCCCTGTTGGCCCTCCCCAAAATCGGGTCTGACCACAGCCCCCTCCTCCTCGAGACTGATCATCGCCCCCCAAGAGACCCTTCCGGTTTGAGTCCATGTGGCTTCACCACCCCGACCTCCGGGCCCAGGTCGACTGCTGGTGGGCTCCCCCTGTCCCTGGTCGCCCCGTCGAGCAAGTCTTCCACAAGCTGAGATGCCTCAAAGAGCACCTCAAGGCATGGAACAAAGAAGTGTTCGGTAACATCTTCGAAAGCAAGGAGGCTATCAAAAAAAAACTCGAAGAGATTGAGTCCAGATTCCAAGCAGGCTCTCACGAGCCGGGGCTCAGGGAAGAGGAACGCACTGCCCTCAGCGAGTACCACAATATCCTGGCCAGGGAAGAAACCTTTTGGAGGCAGAAGTCATGCGCTCTGTGGATCCAAGATGGCGATGCAAACACCAAGTTCTTTCATGCATCGACCCTCCGAAACAGGGGTTCTAACAGAATTGTCGAGCTTGTTGATAGCAATGGCAGTATCATCAACAAGGAGGAGGACATCCGTGCCGAGGCAGTCCACTTCTTTCAAGAGCTCCTGGGCGACGGACCTCCTATGTCCTCGGAGGTGGCCGATTCCCTTCTGGATCACATCCCGACGTCCGTCCCGGCCATGGCTAATGCAAAGCTGGTGCAGGCCCTGTCTGATTCTGAAATCCATGCTGCCACCTTTTCCATGAAGGCTGAGGCGGCCCCGGGCCCGGACGGGTTTCCTCCCCGCTTCTTCCAGTCTTTCTGGGACATCGTTGGCCATGATGTGTGCGCTGCCATCCGGGACCTGCAGTTTGCCAGATCCATCCCTAGAGGCATCAACACCACCTTCATAGCCCTGATCCCGAAGACTCAGGCAGCCAGATCCCTGTCAGACTTCCGCCCCATCAGCTTGTGCAATGTCCTCTATAAAATTTTGACTAAAGCCATGACCACCCGCCTCAAAGACATCCTTCCCCTGATCATTTCCCCCTGTCAGGGAAGCTCAGTCAAAGGCAGGCTGATTACAGACGGGGTCATAATCATGCATGAGGCCATTCACTCAGCTGTCCTATCCAGAAAGGCCCATTTCCTGCTCAAGCTTGATATGAATAAGGCCTTTGACAGGGTCGATTGGAGCTTCCTGTCCAAGGTCCTCCTCAAATTTGGGTTCCACCCCTCCTGGGTCCAACTCATCAACAAGTGCGTGTCCTCCCCCTGGTTCTCAATCCTTGTCAATGGATCCCCGATCGGGTTCTTCCCCAGTTCCAGAGGTCTCCGCCAAGGTGATCCCCTATCCCCGATTCTCTTCATTATCCTGGCCGAGGCCCTGGGATGAACCATTTCGAACGCTGTGGCTCGCGGTCTCATCTCGGGCATCAGGCCGGCGCAGGGCCTCCCCCCGTGTCCCATCAGCAGTTTGTGGACGACACCATTCTTGCTTCCTCGGCCTCGGTCCCTCAAGCCAAGGCCCTCAAGAACATCCTTACCCTGTATGAGGAGGCGGCTGGGCAGAAAATCAACCTTCAAAAAAGCAAGATTTACTTCATCAACACCCCCTTGGCTAGGCAAAACAGAATCGGGCGGATCCTGGGATGCTCCCCCGGCTCCCTCCCCTCCTCCTACCTCGGGCTTCCTCTGTTCACAGGGGCGTCTTCCAAGGTGCTATGGAATGGGGTGATTGAGCGGATCCAAAGGAAACTCGCCCCCTGGAAAGGCCACCTTCTCTCGCAGGCCGGCAGAGCCACTCTCTTGGCGTCTGTCCTCCAAAGCATCCCGATATACTTCATGTCTGTCTTCAGAATTTTGGCCTCCATCGCTACTCTCATTGAGCAAATTTAGAAACGCTTTCTTTGGTCGGGCTGTGAAGACAAGAAAAGGATTCCCCTGGTCTCCTGGCCCCTGGTCTGCCGCCCCAAAGGAGAGGGAGGGATCGGGCTCAGACGGGTGGTTCCCATGAACAAGGCCCTTCTGTCCAAACACGCCTGGAAGGTTCACACCAATACCTCTGATGAATGGGTTTGCATTGTGCGTAGGAAGTACTGCCACAACCACCCCTTCCTCGGGGACACCCAGCCCCATGACGGATCTGCCTTCTGGAAGGCCCTGCTTTCCACCAGAGATATTGTTCAGCAAGGGACCAGATGGATTCTTGGAGACGGTGCCAAGATTGACTTCTGGGAGGACAGATGGATTCTCGACGAGGCCCTGAGCTCGGATAGGGAGCTCCTTCTCCTCAAACCTGGGCTTGCGGACCGAGGTCCCAGAGCGTCTGACTACATGACCCAGCTCCAGGGGTGGACCATCTGGAAACCCATCCTGAACCCCAGGTTCCCGCTTCAAGCTGCCAGACTTCAGCGCATCCTCAGTGCGACGGTCATCCCTTCTTTTGGAGACAGTGACAGATGCGTGTGGCATGGCTCTCCCAGTGGCATTTTTTTAGTCAAGTCTGCTTACCATATTCAGAGAACCCCGGGAGCGACCACCTTCCCGACCCAGCTGGTCTGGGCCAAGAATTTGATCCCCAAAATTAGCCATTTCGTTTGGGTGGCCGTCCAAAACAGAATCCTCACGATCAAAAATCTGATCAAGAGAGGCTTCCAGATCCCCAACAGATGCTTCCTCTACCGTGCCGCCTGGGAGTCAACCAACCACCTTTTCATAAACTGCTCTTTCTCCTCCGAAGTTCTGGGCCTCATCCTCTCCCATTTCTCCGTTCAGTGGGCGGCCCCCAATTCCATTTCTGATCTCCTGTCTCAGTGGCCCACCCCCTTTGCCCATCCCTTTCTTCGCTTCCTCTGGAAGGCCTGCCTTCCTCATATGCTCTGGAAAATTTGGCTCGAGCGTAACAGGCGAGCCTTTTCCTCCCCGGCCTGCTCCCCCCAGTGGTTAGCGACCAAAGCAGTCTCCTTTGCCACCGAGAATTCCCGCTTCATTCCCCTCTCTGTGGACCCCCGGCGTTCGAGCGAAGCCTCCCTGCTCTCCTCCCTCGGCATTCAGCTCTCCCCCCTGCTCCCCCTCCCGCCCCCTCCCGGCGCTCCCTAACCAGGTGGACTCCCCCCGGTTGGCTTAAGCTCAATTTCGACGGTGCCTCCAAAGGCAACCCCGGGCCCTCTGGGGCTGGCGGGGTCATCAGAGACTGTTCCGGGAATCTGGTCACTGCCTTCGCGGTCCCGCTGGGTAGGCAAACCAACAATTTTGTCGAAGCTGCCGGCCTGCTCAGTGGTCTTTCGGCTCTCAGGGGCTCCCCCGAAAATCATCATCGAAGGCGATTCCCAAGTCGTAATCAGAGCCGCCAGCAAGCCTGAGTCCTGCTCCTGGCGATTCCATAATTCCATCCGGGAGGCCCTCTTCATTCTTCAGGGCTTCCCCGATCACACCTTTCAGCACGTTTTCAGAGAAGGCAACAGGGCTGCTGACCTCATGGCAAATCTAGCCATTACCGCTGAAGAATTTACCACCTGGACCTCGCACTTCCCTGCAGGCCTAGTCCAAATTGTGCTGCAGGACCATCCCGACCATGCTGTTATCACTGGTGTCTAGGCTTCCCCGTGGCAGGGCGGCGAAGTCCCCCCGACGTGCGCTTCTGATGACCGGTGCTTCTCGCCCCCGTGTCGACCCGTCGGCTGGCCACCCTGTCCGCGAGGGGATCATCCCGATCCTCCTCGTGGCGGCCCGTGCCCCTTGCCTTGTCAGATGCCCGCGTTGGCCAGCTGGCAGCTCTGGCAGACCCATTTCTCTATGCATGGCGGACCTCCCCGTCCTTCCCGCTTCGATCTCTGTGACTACGGATCCCCGTGCCATGCCAACCCGATCGCGGTCCAGTCCGATGCGGTTCTCTCCCGGCGTTCCCCCGCTCAGAGTTAGGCATCTGGCGCTTTGGCAGTGGCCCTTTCCCATCCTCGCGTGTCAGCAGTCTGGCGTGCCCCCTCAGCCCCTTCCCCGTCGTGTCGCTTCCAGCCGCGTGTGCCCCTTTCCAAAGCTGGCGGCGCTCCCCCTTCAAAGGCCCCCGCACGGCCTTTATATTCCCCTCGCTGTCCCATCCCGCTGTCGCGTTCTCCATCCCCTGCTCCCTCTCCCCTGGTCTGGCACTCTCTGCCCCCTCTGTCCCCACCTTGCCAGCTCGGCCCCCATGGCTTCCAAAACTGTCTTCCTGGAGCCCCCTGTCCTTGAGTTGAGCGGTCCCGCCCGCTTATTCTCCGATGCTAAAAAATTCACCCCATTTTTTAGTAAATTCGTAGGCCATGAGGACGAGATCACCCAGGGTTTCCTGGATACGTGGAACGAAGGCGAAGTTACAGTCAAGGGTCTCCATTTCAAAGTCTCCAAGGATTTCCTCACGGAGGTCACCGGCCTCCACCATGAAGAGAAAGGCCGCGTTGTCAGGCGTGACAAACACAACTGGGAAGAGGAGCTCTCCCGCTTCCCAGACCATCAGTGGGACAAAGCAAACCTGCTCCGCTCTCACCTCCCGGCGCCTTTCGACGAAGCCATCGTCCCGGTAATGCAATACATTACCTGTGACGATCCAGAGCAGCGACTGTATAGCTTTCATTTAAGCTACTTCAATCATCTTCGAGGAGCAACCCTCATCAGCACTCCGCGTTTCCTCTTCTACTCCCTGGGTTTGACCATTGATCGTGCTCGCAGGAACCATTCCCGGCCCATGCACCAGGGGCTCATGGCTGTCCTCTATAGGCATGCCCTGGCCAACCAACCCCAGCTGCACAACATTCCCCCCCTCTCATCTGTCCCGCCCCCTGAAGAAGGCATTTCTCCCGCTGGATCCCCTGCCGCCAAGGGCTCCCCCACTCCCGACGATTCCTCTTCCCTGAAGCGTCGCAGGCCTACCCGCAAATGCAGGGCGTCGAGCAAAGGCCCAGACGGGGCCCTGCCTCCTAGCTCTGGCCGCAAAAGGGCATCCCCCGGGCCCAGCTGGGCTGCGGGAAGCTCCAAGAACGTTAAATCAGAGATCCCGGAGCCCACTGTGATCAGCTCCGAGTCCGACGATAAATTGCAGAATCTGGCGCTCAAAGGCCTCCTGGATACAGCGATCGGTTCCCTCAACACTGCTGCCCAAGCTGCTTCTCATGCCGCCAAGGCTTTGTCCGAGCTCTGTCGCAAGCTGGAGGAAAGCTCTGCCAAGGTTCAGCGGCAGTCCGAGCGGGCTGAGGACGGCTCAGGGCCCAGTTAGCTAGGCCCACCTGGCCTTTGTCGTTTCAAAGATTCTTGGTTTTTGAGGATGCTGGTTTCTATGGAGAATCTCGGTTTTGTGAAGGTTTTTTGTGGCTTTTTGTTTTCTGTAGTCTCCAGGGCCCCGGGGCTGGGACGATCTTTCTGTTTTCTTTTTCAAATGCTTCGGCTACTACTGTAATTAAGGTTTTGGGATCCTATTCAAAAAACCCGCTGTAAATAATCTGTTACCTATCAAAAAAAAAAGTTATGAATTTTTTTCCCTTTTTTGTCGGCGACCCAAAAAACAACATCAAAATCCCAACTTGTAATAGTTGTAACTTCCTCAATACTTATCAAAATTTCACAACTGAATAGTCATTTTTGTAGTACTCAAAATAATGAAACTAAAAAATTCTAATGCTAATGCAAAAATATTCTGAAAATGACTGATAAAAAATTTAATATAAATTTTTTCTTTTTGAAAAAAATTCACGCAACTAAAAAACAGCTTGAACAACCCAACTTCAAACAACTGTAACTCTCTCAAAACTTATCAAAATCCAAAAATGAGAAGTCATTTTTATAGTACTATGAAAAATCGATATGTTTATACCAAAATGCTCTACAAATGACTACCAAAAAATTTAATACGAATTTTTTTATTTTGAAAAACAATTTGCATGGCCAAAAAATAGGAAAGATAACTCAACTTCAAACAACCATAACTTTATCAATACATATGAGAATTTAACAAACGCGTAGTCATTTTTGTAGTACTCAAAAATATCTACATAATGGAGTAAAAACATTATAAAAATAAATTTTGAAATAAAAAAATATGACCTCCGTAAAATGTGATATTTTTTTAAAAAATGTGCCCTAGCTTTGAAAAAACAAACCCACTTTTCCCAAATCGCTACTCTGTTACCAAATATAATGAACCTTTCTTCTCATTCAATAAATATTTTAATAATTTATCAAAATATCCAACATGCATCTACAAATATATTAATTTCATCATAGATGTATTCTTGAAGAGGTCTTGGCTCGTGCAGCTAGAGATCTTGTGGAGTGGCTTCATTCCAAAAGGAGCATTGTATGGTGTTCCCCTACCTCAAGGGTATAATCAATCTCTATTTTATTGAGCAATTTATTGTGCAATTAATTTATTTGTGGATGCAAGTTGAATATTTTTATAAATTGTTGAAAGATTTATGGAATGATAAGAGCAACGATTTGGGCAAAATGGGTTTGTTTTTGCAGAGCTAGGGCACGTTTTTTTAGAAAAATGTCACATTTTGCAGAGGTCATGTTTTTTTGTTTTAGCAGTCATTTTCAAAATGTTTTTACTCCATTGTGTAGATCATTTTTTTTTTTTTGGTAAGTAAGAGAATATTATAATTAACACCGGGTTTTAACTGGTTGACCCAAAACCATTTTACAAAATAGGGTCCACTGACCAACTGGACAAAGGCCAAGCCCTAAAAGTTTAAACCGACAACAAAAAGGGCCAAGACCTACTCTTCCAACGAATACAACCAAACTAAACTATGGAAGCCTAATATTATGGCCATCAGAAAAGAAAGACGCAAAATAGAACTAACAAAGACAAAAACTAATCATGCAAGCACCATGCAGAGTAGCTTGTGCCCATATAAAAATAATAGAATATGGTCAAAAAAACATCCCATAGAATGGACAGCCAAGAGGCCAAGCAGTCTTCCTTGTAGTCCTCATCTAACTTCTTATCATCCTCCTTGCCATCATCTTTAGATTTTTCCTTCGACTCCTTGTGCCCCTGGAATTGCTGGCTATAAAACAGAAGATTTAGAGAATCACACAAATCAACAGCTACACTGATGAGGCCAGACAGACTCTTCAACTAGTTGATACTATTGGAGGCTGATGAAATTGTCATCTTCTCCAAGACTATTATGGTGGGGTCTGGTACCTCATTGTCAGGGATCTCCAAAACTTTGTTATTTCTTGCTAGGGCCTTTTTGCGACATCGAATCCAAACACACCTTGGGAAATACTTAAGGCCAAAGCGGATGTTTCCCATGCATGAATTTGTAGATAAAAAACCTATATCAATGCCCCACCAGCTGCAAAAAACACTAGTCACATGAAAAAAAAAACAAATATGACAAAAGCCATTATAAGGTTCAAAAAAATATTTTTAAAAATGCCCCCATTTTCTGTCATTGATCCACTTTGAGCCTTCCAATCTAAAATTTTTCATTATCTATCACCATTGAGACTGCATGAGGAAGATTTTCAGTCCACGTGATCAAATTTGCTGTTGCAATGCCTTCATTTGCTAGCCTATCAGCTGCCATGTTTGCTTCCCGGAAGGTATGCAAAATTATGGCCTCAGGTCGATCATGAATTAGAGCCCTTGATTCATGGATGTAGTCATCAAATCTCCAAGGAGCTCTCTTAGTGTTCTTTAGAAGATTTTTAATAATAAGAGAATCACCTTCCACCAACAGCTTCCCCGGATAATTCTCTCCGCCACCTTGAGGCTCCTCCAAACTGCCCTCGCTTCAGCCACATTGTTAGTTTGAGCTCCAAGATGTTCAACAAAAGCTACAAGCACCTCACCCTTGTGGTCTCTAAGTAAGCCACCAGCCCCAGCTTCACCTGGGTTGCCCCTAGATGCCCCATCAAAATTTAACTTAATCCACCCTAAGGGGGGTGGGGTCCATGTGATCATGGTTCTAGGACAGACTTGAGGATGATTGAGGCCATAAGTGAGAGGTAAGTTTAATGACTGGCCTAATGAAGCTTCAAAAGGATTTGGAGGTCTAGATGCTGCAGGAACTAAACAAGCATTCTCATTAGCATATACTAAATTTTTTGATAGGACAGAGGATGACTGAGAAACCTTATCCAAGAAGGCCCGACGATTCCTTTCCAACCATATCTGCCACAAGTAGTGATGAAGGCAGATCTTCCACATATACCTAAGACACCTATTCAAAAAGGGAGAAGGCCACTGGACAAATAAGTCAAAAATGGACTGAGGATGGACCCAATAAATGTGAAACACTTGTAACAGACCTAAAAAGATTGAGACATAAAAATTACAATACAAAAACAAATGATCAATAGACTCCCACTCAGACATACAAAGATAACACCTATTAACAACAATCACACCTCTTTTTATTAAGTTATCCATGGTGAGGATCTTATTTTGGATGGCCAGCCATGCAAAAAACCCAACCTTCGGAACAATGCTTTTGGGCCAAAATTCCAAGTGAGGGAAAGTAGGTTTATCATTATCAATAAGCATCAGATAAGTAGTCTTGATAGAAAATTCCCCATTGTCTGAAGCTTCCCAGATAAGCTGGTCCTCAAGAATTCCAGAAGGGAGTAAAGACTATCTTAATTCATTCTCCAGTATTATTGATGCCCCTGGTAGATCATTGTTCATTATTTGGCTTCCAAACCCTTCTATTGTTTGACAAAGTAATAAAATCTGCAACTTTGGTACCAAAAACTTCAATTTTCCAAGCTCTAAGGGTTGAAAGGATGGGGTCTGCAGAGAGGGGATAGTCCTTTAACCATTTGTGGTCCTAGAAATCAATGTTTCTTCCATTTCCCAGTTTCCAACGTAGCCCTTTGCTTAGCAAGTTTTTAGTTTGAAGGATTGATTTCCAAAAAATTGATCCCCTGGGAGGAAAGGAATAACTTAAGAATTCAGTTTCTTGCAAATACTTTCTTCTGATTATAGTAATCCATTCTGCATTTGCATTTGTTAGAAGACGCCATGCTTGTTTGGCCAGGAGGGCCATGTTTAAATGTTGTATTCTCCTTAGCCCAATACCTCCAAACTCCCTTGGTTTGCAAACCCTATCCCAGGACACCAAGTGAAAGCACTGCTTAGATTCGGAACCAGTCCATAGGAACCTCTTCTCGGATCTCGTTCAATTTTAGTGTATACACTTGTAGGAGCTTTAAAAACAGAGAGAAAGTAGACAGGGATGCTTTGAATGGAAAACTCGGTGAGAACTTCCTTGCCGACTTGAGATAACAAATTCCCTTTCCATCCAACCTAGCCTTCCTCCTGAATTCTTTCAATTACATTAGTCCAAATGGAATCGTAGGCTCGCCTTGTAAATAAAGGAAGGCCTAAGTATGTGGATGGAAGAGTAGACACTGAGCATCCAAGAATCCTAGCAATCTTAATCTGCCTCTGAATGGGAGTGTTAAAGAAATAAATTTTACTCTTTGAAAATTTTACCTTTTGCCCCGCAACATCCTCATATAGCTCTAGAATATGTTTTATGACCTTAGCCTCAAAAACTAATGCAAGAGTTAACAACAAAGTATCATCCACAAACTGTTCATGTGTAACTGCCTATGTTTGTGATGATGCTTTAATTCCTGAAATAAGACCAATATTATAGGCAGCTTTGATTGTCCTCCCAAGGGCTTCAACCACAATGATAAACAACATGGGAGAGATAGGGTCACCTTGCCTTAGGCCCCTTTTACTTTGAAAGTATCCAAGCAGGAGCACCATTAACAAGGACTGAAAACCAAGGTTTCATAAAACATCCTTCCAAAAGCTTGATCCATTCATGATGAAAACCAAATTTTTGAAGAATGGCAGAGACAAAACTCCAGTTTATGTGGTCATAAGCCTTGTTCATATCCATCTTGAGAGCAAAAGCAGGTTTTTTAGTCTGGACTACCGAATGGAGGGCTTCATGAACTTTTATGGCACCATCAAGGATGGACCTTCCAGGGATTGAACTGCCTTGACAAACATCAATAAACATAGGAAGGATCTTCCTCATTCTATTTGCAATCGCCTTGGTCAAAATTTTATAAACAACATTACAAAGGCTAATAGGTCTAAAATCCATCATAGATCTAGGAGTAGGAATCTTTGGGATTAAAGCAATAAAAGTGGAGTTAAAACTTCTTGGAATATGCTTTGTGGACTGAAATTCCTTGATAGTAGCACATACATCAAAACCTACAATATCCCAAAAATCCTGAAAAAAACGAGGTGAAAACCCGTCTGGACCCGGAGCTTTATCGGGGTTCATTGAGAAGAGGGCCTCTTTGATTTCTTCATCCGTGAAAGGCTTAATTAACTCCCCATTCAAGTCATCAAAAATTAAATGAGGAATATGGTAAAGCATTGATTCTCAAGCTAAGGCGTAACTAAAATGTTCTTCTCCTAAAAGATTCCGAAAATAGGAAACCGCTTCATTTCTGATCTCATTAGGACTAGAAAGGGATGATCCATCATCTCTAACAAGTTCTTTAATTCTATTGTGGCTTCTGCTCCTTAAGGTTGATGCATGAAAAAATCTTGTGTTGGCATCACCTTCTTTTAGCTAGGTAGCTCTAGACTTTTGCCGCCAAAAAGTCTCCTCGCAGGCTAAAACATTATGGTACTCAAGAATGGCTTTCTTTTCATCCTGCTCGTAGGGAAGGGTCTGGCAATCCCTCTTCAAGTTTTTTCTCAATGGTTGATAACCTTTCAGAGATAACTTTCTTGTTTTCAAAAATATTTCCAAAAATTTCTTTATTCCAGATCCTTAGATTTTCTTTCACCACTTTAAGTTTCTATGCTAATCTGAATGAAGGCCTGCCCTGACAAGAATGCTGCCACCATTGAGAAATTATGTCTCTAATATCAGGGTGGTGCATCCACATAGATTCAAACGTAAAAGGCCTTTTGAATTTTGGAGTCTCTTCAATTTCAAGTAAAATCGGGTTGTGGTCAGACCCAATGCGAGGCAAGGACAACAGATTTGCATCCCCAAAAGATTGTATTGCTTCTTGTGAAAAAAAAAACCTATCAAGATTTTCCATTATAAGTTGATTTCCAGACCTCCTATTGCTCCAAGTAAATTTAGTATTTTTTAATTTGACATCCAATAAATTGTTGTTGTTGATGAAATCTTGAAAGTCCTCTATACTTCTTGCTAGAATTCCTACTCCCCCTTTTTTATCAGAGGGGTAAATAAGGGTATTAAAGTCCCCCGCAACTATCCATGGGATATCCTGAAAAGCTTCCTTGAAATGACTGAGTAAATTCCATAGATTAGCTCTCCCAGATATAGAATTAGGGGCATACACATTTGTTAATATCCAAGAAAGGTCACTAACCTTATCCTTAAAAATAATGCTCATTACCATTTCCCCTAATTGAATAACCTTTCCTTCCACCTTCCCTGGATTCCAGATACAAAGAAGACCACCTGAGGTTCCATTGGCTTTGCAAAAAATTGCTTCTCCCTTTTTCTAGATATTGAGGGAAATTTTTCTAGACAAAACTTCATCGACTTTAGTTTCTTGCAAAATAAGAATAGTGGGATCAAAATCTCTTCTTAAATATTTGACTAACCGCTGTTTAGCTTAAATATTTGACTAACCGCTGTTTAGGAAGGCCATTGAGCCCCCTTACATTCCAGGATATGATCTTCATTTGGAACTTTTAAAGTTTTTTCCTCTTCCCCTGCCTTGGACTTGAGGGGGCTTAAGAATTTTGTTTTCTTCAAAGGGAAGATTTCCAGTTGATGGAAACAGAGTAGTCTGAATTCCATTAGCTATCTCATCTTGGACCTCTTCTTTCCATTGCTGGGCATTTGACTTTCTTCCCTTTTTTTTCTCACCTCCACAATCAATCATGGGGGACTTCATTGTGCTTCTAGTCTGTTTCGGGCTAAATTTGGTTTGGGTAACCTGTTGGATAACAGTACTGGAAACCCCTTCTCTGGATTGGGACAAAGACAAAGGTGAAAAATGTCGCTTGGAAGGGCTGATTAATTCTGAAAGCACTTTTTCTCTTTCTGGGGCATAAAAAGACTCATCATTAGGGCATTCTTTATGGCCAACAGAAGGAGGATTGGAAGGTCCAAATTTGGTTGGGGAGTCAAGGTAAGTAGGGAGACCAAGAATTATATCCTCAACATTAGACCCTTCATTCTGATTTTCCTCTATAATTATTTGGTTTTCAGCCAAAATGTTAAATTTATTTAGATTTTCGAAAGGAGAGCATACCTTTTGTTGGTCAGTTTGTGATGTAGCAATTTGCTTGTCCTTACCATTGTCCATGTGAAGCTCAGCCTCATTCTCCATTTGCCCCAAACCAGAGGCCTTTGCATTTTCAACATTTGGATCTTTAACCCTGTACATCCCTGTGTATTTGCCATTATTTTTGAAAGACTGCCGCTTGGAATCATTATTCCTAGGAAGGGTTTGCTGGCTTCTCAAAAAAGAGCATTGTCCTTTGAGATGGCCTTGAATATTACAATCAGAGCAAAATGCCGGTCTATTTTCATATTCGATGACCTGTAATCTTGTTTTATTTCCATATTCTAACTCCACATGAATAGGAAGCTCAAATTCTAGGTTTGCATTTACACAAATCCTAGCATGCGTCATTCTGGTGCGTGCAAGGGTTGGATTGTCAATGGCCACCAATTCCCCTATGGTCTTGGCAATACCCTGAAGAAAATATTCATGCCACCAATGAAACGGGAGATTTGGGAGACGGACCCAAATGGGGGCAAAGTTTATGCTCTGCTTTTCTGGGTTAAAATCCTCAGCCCATATCCTAAGAAAATCATTTTGAGTACTATAAAAATGACTGCTTATATGTATTGAGAAAGGTATGGCTATTTGAAGTTGAGTTATTTTTTATGTTTTTTTGCTGCACAATTATTTTTTCAAAATAAAATAAAATTGTATTAAATTTTTCAGCAGTCATTTGCAGAATATTTTTGCACCAGCATATAGATTATTTGAGTACTATAAAAATGACTGCTTATTTATGGATTTCTGATAAGTTTGGAGAGAGTTACAAGTGTTTGAAGTTGGGTTGTTTAAGCTATTTTTTGGCTACACAAATTGTTTTTCAAAAAGAAAAAAAATGTACTAAATTCTTTAGCAGCCATTTTCAGAATATTTTTGTATCAGCCTGTAGGTTATTTTGAGTACTACAACAATGACTATTTACTTGGTAAATTTTGATAAGTAATGAGGGAGTTATAACTATTGCAAATTAGGAATTTGGTGCTGTTTTTTTTGGGTTGCCAGCAAAAAAGGGAAAAATTCACAAATTTCAATCTAGGTAAGCAAATCAATTGCCATTTGTTTTGATTTGAAGGAAATTTGTAGATTCAATTTTTGAAGAAGAGAATAGATGAGATTTTAGAAATTTGAATTTTTGAAAGTTTTTGGTTATTTAAAACCCTAGCCACTTTATTAAAAAAAAAATGGAGTTGCCAATATTTTTTGGCAAAGATGATAGTAATGCTAGGGAATGGTGGGAAAATTTTAAGTGTTTATATTCTTTTGAATCTTCTTGGAGATTTCAAATTTTCCTTTCCTTGTAAGGGGAAGCTTATTCTTGGTATTCTAATTTTGTTGATTCTCATGATTTTCGACACACAGTGGAAGAATTTGAAGTTGCATTTTTAAGCAGATGGGGATCAAAGTTAAAGGATAATAATGTGTAGGCTATGAAAACTGCACCTTGTGTGTTAGGGCCAAATAGTGATCAAAAGGCTTTGTTTGAATGTCAAAATTCTATTTTGCAAGTTCATGGGTGCATTCAAAATAAAAAAATATATTGTTTCCATTAACCCTAGCAGCAAATATAATTTTATCAACATGTCTTTGACTAAAAGGTTGCAATTTCAAGCAAAGAAAATCAAAGACATACAAATTGAAGGAGACAATGTTCAAATTTTTGAATATTTAAAGCTCACCATGGATAAATATGTTTTACATTCAAATTTTCATGCTATTGAGATGAATGATGCAGATATTGTTTTTGGTTATCCTTGGTTGCATTTTTTGGGTACTATTAACATTAATGTGCAAAATAAATTCATGAAATTATAGTACCGAAAGAAGAAGATGACATTACAAGATATTTCTCAATGTTAGGACAAACAGGTAGCTATTACAAATGAATAAAGTGAAGAGAAAACAGAGACAGTAATAAAAATCAAGAAAACAAAAGTAAAGGAAGAATCAATAGAAGAGAGTAAGAAAGAAGAGCAAAAACATGTTGAACATCAGGCTAAGGTTGGAGTATATCACCATCCACACCACCATGAGAGGCAACAATCATGGTGACAGGGCTTGAGGCCACATAAGATCAATGAGGGACATATAAGGAACCCAAGGAGCCAAAACTTTGGGTATGCTACAAGTCTTAAATGCAAGTAGGTATGGATGAAAAAATATTAAATTTATGCTTTCAACACATGGCATTGGTATCAAAGAAGACCACCACCAATCATAGTTCCACTTGGATGGATGGATGATCGAGATTGGTACCATTATTCAACATGGCTTAGAAGATCATATTGTTTAGCCTCTTCTAATGTTTCTAGGATGAAACATTTGTAAGGGGGATGGAATGTTAGGTACCAAGATAGGTACTTAATATTTAATAATTTAATATTATATTTTATAATGGTATGAGCCATAAATTAATTATTGAGTAAGGAAGGCCACATGTCAAAATAGAAATAGGTATGTCATAGAATCATATTTGTAACCATTGGGGGAATATTGTCATATGTAACCACAAGGAATATTGTCATGCACTTTGTAACTCATGGAAGGTGAACCATCACACTCTTGTATAAAGAGAGATGCACCCCATTGTAAAAGGTATCTATAATCTATGATGTATTCTTGGAGAAGTCTTGGCTCGTGGAGCTAGAGATATTGTGGAGTGGATTCCTTACAAAAGGAGCATTGTATGGTGTTCCTCTACCTCAAGGGTATAATCAATATCTATTTTATTTAGCAATTTATTGTGCAATTAATTTATTTGTGGATGCATGTTGAATATTTCTTCATATTATTGAAATATTTATGGAAAAAGAAGAGAGGTTATTTACATCTATGTTGTACCTAGCACAAAATTCAATTATCTCAAAATAAGTAAAGTAGTTACCATTGTCTATGACTATCTTCTTGGGAAACCCAAATCTTGTCAATATGTGCTCTTCTAAAAATTTCATGACCACTTTTGTAGTGGATTTCTTGAGAGATACTACTTCTACCCACTTGGTAAAATAGTCTGTTGTTGTAATGATCCACGTATGACCTCTAGAAGAATTGGGATTAATATCACCTATGAGATCTATTCCCCATTGAGTAAAATGATCTTCCACAATCACTAGCTTCTGGATTTAGGGATATGCCTAGAAAATTCTTCTTTCCTACAAAAATCTAATAATTATGACAACTCCTAACAAACATGTAAACATCCTTAAACAAGGAGAGCCAAAAATAACCAGATCTCATGATCTTGTGAGTAGTAGCATTTGGTGCAAAGTGACCTCCACAAAAGTTAGAATGATATTTATTTTAGTACTTGAGTGACCTCTTTCTCAAACAAATAGAGAAGGAAAACACCATTTGGATGCCTCCAATACAGTCTTCCTTCTTGAATGTAATACCTTTGAGCCAATTACTTGATAGACATTTTTTTGTTTTGGGGTATATCTCCTAGAAATGACAAGTTTTGAAGGTAAAATATAATGCCATCATACCACTTATGATAAAAATTATCAAATACTCTTACTTCTTATTGTTCATATACTACAATAGTGTTATTCATTGCCTCCCCATATTTGTTAGTCATATACTTTTCCAATATCTATCCTATAACCATATGTACTAATTTGAATTCCACATCATACTTGTAGACACCTAAAACACGTCATGTTGAGGAGGATACTCATGTGGACACCTTTTTAGGACATATGACTAATATTGAACCTTCCTAAGACCTAACAGTGGTTTTAACCACTTAAACAAGGTAGCCTAGTCCTTTTAGCCTGGGCTCTTGTCCCCCCTAGCGGTTGCTAGACCCCATGATGAACCCCAAGTCTGGTCACTCCACCCTAGGATGTCCTAACTTGTAACAAACTCAGGCTACCTGAATTGAGCCAAATCCTTTACAGGGAAACACATATTGAATGGTTACATGCTAGAACCTTCCAGAAGCGATGGTTGATCTCCCTAAGCCTGACTAAATCTTGATCTTAGCTTCTTTAGAAGGTTAAGATTACCATTGATGGATATCTATAAAATGGAGTATTTCCTTCATACAAACGATGTTTATCTACCACAACAAAATGTTGCCAAAATAGAGAGGAATCAACATTAAAGAGAATATTATCTCATAAGAAATGAAGTGCTATCAAAATCTCACCATGAAGATTGCATGCTCATAAATGGATATTTTGGAGGTTTGAAGGCCAACCTACACCATTGTGCAACACATTTCATCAATAAGTCAAGCCAAATCCATTGCTTCTACTATATCTCAATGCACATGATGCTTGAAAATAATTTTAGAAGTTGAATTGAATGTTGGCCAACATAAAGCACAAAGAACAAATGCTTTATTTGATGATCATTGTGTCCCACAATGGACCATAGGCACAACCACTATACCCTACAAATACTAACAAAGTTGGCCGCTAGACCTTCTAACAACCTTGCGATGACATTATATTTGTTAACTTTTCCTAGTTAGCTCAATCTTAGTAGCATTTAATCTATTTTATAACATAGTTTAGCACATTCTCATTCAATATTTCATGCATTTCTTTACTCTTTTACACATTTCATTTCCATTTTGGTTTATCTTGAAATGAGCCTCATCTTGAGAGGCTTTACATTTGATATTGATGCTTTGTAGGTGCTTTTGTGTGCAGATCTCAGGTTTCCATAGGAGAAAATCATCATCAAGATCCTTAATATTGGCATCATCAAGTGGAGGTCACTAGGAAAACCCTCCATAATCAGTTTAGGGAGATTACAAACAATATTCAAGAAGACACATATTGTTGGGTTCTTGATGTAATTTTGTATCAATTTGGTGAATCCCTAAGAGGGATATTTCATAACCTCTTGTAAAGACATTTTGCAAATATCAATGAGAAGAGCACTTTATTTTCTTTATCTTTTTGTCATATTGGTTACTTAATTTGCATTATTAAGTTAATTTCATAATACATATGTAGGTGTTATATATTTTTGTACACCTTACAATGGCGATCACGATGGGAATTTTTCCACAATATCCAAAATTATTGCTAAATTGCTATTTTATTACTTTTTTGTACTTATAGGTATCATTGTTTTAGGCTGGCATGGCTCATAGTGGCTGCCACTATACCCTCTCACAACCCCTAGATTTAGCCACTCTACCCCTCTAGCAACCTCAAAATAGAGTGTAGAAACCAAATTTGCAACAACTTCATTGAATGTTGGCTACACCTGTAAGTACCTCTACATTGGAATATACTATTTTTCATTGAAAAAGACAGAATTATAAACTTTGGTAGAGAAATTTGAGTGAAATTTTTAATTTTTAAACTTTGTGCTAGAAACCGCTCCTAAGTACAACGACCTCTACTTTTGGCCACTCCATGGTACAGTGGCCCCCGTTTTTGACCTCTCTAGGATTTGATGACCTATCTGTAGATTGTTTGACACAGAGATGGCCGCTATTAAATTGATTGTTAGGGTTTGATTGCATTATGCCTACCTAAAAGTTGAATTCATTTAGGGTTGCATTTCAAATATTCTAAAATTAAAACATATTTACTTGCATATTTAGAAATTTGAAACATTCTTTCATGCATTAGTAAATAATCATGGATTGCTTCATGTTGAATTTTTATTTTGCATAAAATAAAAGGAACCCATACACACTTCACGTATCAATTTTAACATCTACGAGGTGGTATTCACACCCACTTGCTGATCAAGACCAACAATGGTGGCCTTCATCACCACCTTGTTGGCTTGCATTTTGGATTCTAAAACCTTATTTTTGGCCAAGACCAGCTCCAAGAACCATCATATCCATGGAAAATAGCACGTACTCTTCTTCGAAAGGTATATTGTTACCCACGATGAATTTGGTGAGGACTAGTAGAACTTGTGCTCCCTCATCATATGGGCTTCATCTCCATATTTTTGTGGGTTTCTCAACCTAGACTTCATCACCATATTAGTGTGTGAGAGAGTACAAGTGAAAACCCTTTAACATTGAGCATTACATCAATAAATTTCAAACTTGAACAAGGGAAAGGTAAGAAAATCAATTAATTATAACACACAAGCCAGTTTTAGGAAACACAAAAAATTCTTAAATGAGATAATCATTTGTATAACTTATTTATTTTATAATCATATGCATAATCAAAATAACATAGTCACAACACAAAGCCATGCTTAGCCCCAGACTTAGGTAACCAAAAATACACGTGAAGGTCTAGAATACCTTCGGTACAACCCACATGACCTAGTTTTACCTTAACGACATTAAGGAAGTCATCACGGAGACAATTCTACACATGGGGGATCTTCTCATTGAGAAACCCCTAATAGGAGGACTCCTATAGGACCTCCCAACAACCAAGATGAGGATATTATTAGACCTCATCCATCACATATTATTTATAGATAAAATATACCTACTAAGGGGTACAATAGAGGGACTACACGCATCCATGTACCCAAAAGATATACAAATCCTTCAGATCTTGGTGTAGAACACATATCATTGCTTGGTCGATATGGGGGAGATACTCATCCTGATCAACCTTGTAATATCCATAATCTAAGCCAATCCTACTTCATGAAATGACATAGCTAAAACCCCTCATATTGAGATGAGAAATCGTTGGCCTCACATAAAGTATCGCATAGATAGGTTACCTAGACCTACCATTAGTTAAAGAGATAAATTGATCCAATTTCAATTGGATTATTTACATCATTAGCGAGAGTATTTAGGCCATGAGCATGTAGAATAATAGAAGCTTCATCATGAGAATTTATATGAGTACAAATTGCCTAAGGAAAGAATCCTCAAATAGAGGTTGCATGAAGAATAATCATGTAGGGCAAATCATAATGAGGTACCCCCACCTACCACCTATAGGGAACAAATAAAAATAAGATGCACTACGCAACACCAAGATTTTCCTACTAGGAAGATAGATAACCGTACCCTTCATACCTCTATCCATAATTCTAGGGAAAACAATATCAAGCACCAAATCCACCAAAATATGAGGTCTATGAAGAGACGAAGGTATATGAACAAGACCAAAAATATCCTGAGCTGTCTTGCAATGATGTGGAAGATGATCTCAATATTCTACCTTGATCAAATTGAAACCTTCCACCTAATGCTCCCAAGAGATCTCTTTGAGAAAATAATATTATCTCATCATAGGATTACAAGATTCTCATGAAGTGAATCCAATCACTCAATAAATAGGGCATGATTTATCAAAAACCTACACTGAGGAAAGTGTACAACCAACCCATTAATCCATCAATGCCTAGCCTAGCTTACCCAAATAATTTTGAAATACCCAAGTTGGATAAATTTGGAAGATGTGATGACACCTAAGATCACATCACAAGTTTCATGAACTTGTGTTTTCATATCCAAAATGACGATGCTTTTCTATTATGAACATTTGTGATAACACTCTTGGGAACTGCCCTAGAGTGGTACAACCAATTGCCTAGACACAACATCTCTCTAGCTTTGAACAACTAGCTAATGCCTTCCTTAAACGCTTATCTTTAGGAGTCAAGAAGAATTTAAACCTTACTAAATTGGTGACTTTACATCAATATAATGATGATCTAGTAATGAATTATGGAAATAGATGGTACAATATCATATCAAAAATACCATTCACCATCCCTGTATCTGAATTAACCTAAATGTTTAACAAGAGTTGCTTTAAGCACATATCATTGCTATTACAATTGTGTCAGTACTAGACATTCAAAGAGGCTTTGGATCAAGCCAAAGTAATAGAGACATTAAGATCTAGGAGGGAGACATTAAAATATAAAAGAAAGAGTGGAACAAGAACATGTGTAATAATCATCATCAGGTAAAACTAGTGCTTGTGAATCATATTGATTTAAACATTCCAAAAGATAATAAATCATAAAATTAGCCTAACTATCAGGCTTAAATTCCTCTTACATAGTATAACAACTAGCGTAATAAGAATCAAAGTAAAGGTAAGCAACGTTGCACACCTAGCACATACACACCACTGCATTAGTTCTTGGCATCTCTCTTTAATAGATTATGCAAGGCCAAGGTGATTACCTTGCTTAAAATTTACCTATTGGAACCTGCACATCCAAAACCAAAAGGGTATAGAGAGGATCATTATTGTTCTTATCATAGATAAAATGGACACGAAATCTAGACATGCTACAGTTTTAAAAACCTAGTGCAAAATATGCTTGATAAGAATCCGTTATAGATAGATAATCCTCTAGCATCGAATAACCAACATATGGGAATATTTAAAGATCCCTTGCCCACCCATGAGGTCAAGGGCAATTAGATGGGGTAGGTTAATGAGATTCATATGGATCCACCTACACATGGGTTTGTAGGAATGATCAACATAGTGATGCACAATAAAAAGTATAATCAACCGAAGCTACTTGTAGCTCCCATTCAAATCCCTTTGATGCCATAAAATTTGCCAGATTAAAACCCACTGCTATATCCACTGTCATAGCTAGTGATTACTATTAGAAATAGGCTTACTTAGAGTTTTCATATGGCTTTGGACAAGCTCTTAATCTATGAGATTAACTAGCAATCCTCTAGGTATATAGAAGCACTCATGGAAATTTTTAAATCTATAGAGCTTTAGCCCTGGGATCCCAATGCATTCACCAACTTTTTTGGGCATGTAAAAAAGTGTCATGATCCTATAGTTACATTTCATGACCATAAAATTAAACAAGTACCAACTAATGTAGCATATCCTCCCCTACACATCATCGCTTGTATAAATTGGATTATGTATAAGTGAGTTTTAATCAACATAGGCTCATCGATAACATCATAATTATGACAACCCTAGAATACTCGAGCCTTCTAGAGTTACACATAGTGACATAAAATTTCACTTTACGAGCATTTAATGATGCATTATGCTCAATGAATGGTACCATATTCTTACCTATTTAGGTGCGACTTAAAATCATTTTTGTTATGTCATGTACTGGAAGATGCAATGCATTATAACATTTTGCTCGGTCATCCTTGGATCCGAGACATGATATGTATCCCTTATATCTTGCATCAATGCATTAAATATATTTATGAAGGGTAGGTCCATGTTGTTTCTTCATATGAAGAACCTTTCAAGTATGTTAATCAAGTCAATAATTTGGGATAACTCATCCTACGCTCTATTCATCTAGACATCAAGCCTACGTATCCTATTAGGTATCGAGAGCATGAGTCTAGGGCAGTGCATGCTGATCTATCTACTTTAGAAACACCACCATTACCCAAACCAGTCAATGTTTCTAACAAGACTTCATCATCGTATGATCCAAAGAACAAATAGAAGCTTAAAGCACCTATGATGGATGATCCTGAAGCTTAAATATACTCAATATTGGCATCATCAAGCGAAGGTCACTAGGAAAACACTCCATAATTAGTTTAGGGAGATTACAATTGATCCTTTGTAAGACACCTATTGTTGGGTTCTTGATGTAATTTTATATCAATTTGGTGAATCCTTAAGAGGGATATTTTGTAACCTTTTTTAAATATATTTTTTAAATATAAATGAGAAGGGCACTTTATTTTCTATATATTTTTGTCATATTGGTTACTTAATTCACATTATCAAGTTGATTTCATAATACATCTATAGGTGTTAGATATTTTATACATATTACAATACTACAGTAATTTAGCCATCCACCTTGTAGGACTACCTAAAAGTTTAGTCTGAGTGAAAATATATCTAACATCAATGTAAGGGATATAAGCTATTACCTTGTTGGATCCAAAAATGCACTTGAAATGATCTAAAGCTCTAATTAATGCATAATATTTTTTTCAACAAAGAAAATTTCAATTGAGCACACTTCAATCCTGTGCTCATAAAGGCTATGCACCTTTCATTTTTCACTTCATATTGCTGATCTAGAACTGCAGAAATAGTGTGTTCTCAAGCAAATGAGTATATTTTGAAATCTTTGGAGTAATCAAGGTAGTTCAATATTGGAGCCTTAGTAATTATATCTATTATCTTCTAAAAAGCTATAGTATTTTCCTATATCCACCTTATTTCTCCATTTTTATTGATTATGTCATTTATTGGATTACAAATTTGATAAAAATTAGGGATAAGCCTCCTAATAAAGTTAATATTTTCAAATAATTATCTAACTCCATTAATATTAGGAGGGGAAAGTTTAGAAATAGCTTCTACTCGTTGTTGATAAATGCTAATCCCATATTTTGAAATAATATTCTCAAGTAGTTTACGTGTGGCCCCAAAAACATATTTTTTAGGATTCAAAGATATGCCAAACTTATTGCATCTATCAAACATTTGAGTTGGATGTGCAAAATGATATTTAGGATATTTTAAAAAATTGTAATATCATCAAGATATACCACCACTATCTTGAACATCAATCCCTTAAATGCAGCATCCATTTCTCTATGAAATGTTGCCCCTACATTCATCAATCGAAAGAGCATCCTAAGATATTCAAATGTTACCCAAGGTGTAGTGAATTTTGTTTTGTGTATATCTTCTAGATTCACTACAATATGATTGTAACCTAAAAATCCATCCAATAAAGACATTCTTGATGACCCAACCACTGATTGAAGCAATTGCTCCATATTTGGAAGTGAATAGTTGTATTTGAGAGAGCTCTTATTCGAATTTATGAAATCTACACAAAGCTTGATATCACCATTCTTTTTTATAAGTAGAACTAAGTTTTCCAACCAAGTAGAAAATCTCACCTTCCTAATTATCTTGGTATCCAATAACTTCTGCACTTCTTTTTGTATAATTGGATGCAAAGTGGGATTGAAATTACTTTGTTTCTTCCTAAAAGGCTTGGTATCCTCCTAAAGGGATATTATGTGATTCATTACCTTTGTGTTGAAGGTCTTCAAATATTCATAACTCCAAGAAAAAATATCCATGTTATTTTTCAAAAATTTGATATATTGTTGCTTCTCTTTTCCTGATAGAGATTTATTTATTCTAACAATCTTGGGCTCTTCATTTGTTCCAATATTAACTTCATATTCTTCATATTCCTAGACCAGAGGATTCTATACTCTATAAAATTCATCAAACAATATTTTGAAAGATACCAACCCCCTAAGAATCCTGATGGTTTTTAGTTGCATGACTTCTATGGGCTCTCCAATAACATCCTTCAATTTTTCTTCATCACTTTCATCAAAAATAACATCAAAAAAATTATTCTACATAGTCATAAAATCATTAAAGTGTATATCATCATGAAAAACTTGTAAATATACCATATTATCAGGGATATATGGTTTATAAATATACATGGTTGGGAAAATTTCCATAAAACAAGTGTCTATCATGCTCTAGAAGCATTAATGGACAAAATATTAGCATTGTGATTTTGTGCTCTAGGAATAAATTGCAGATCAAAATCCAAGAATCTATCTATTTCATCCAACACTGCTTGTTTATATTGCTTTAATATAGGGTGCTTTATTTGACATTTCCCTTTAATTTTTTGAATTATTAGCTCAACATCCTCACTAACCTTGATGTAATTAATACCCAATTCCTTGGATTTTCTTAGCTCTAACAATAAAGCTTCATACTCTGCAAGATTATTTGTACAAAAAAATTATAACCTTTATGGTATGCCAAGATAACTACCATTTATGTCTATCAGTAGTACTCCAACTCTTGCTCTTCCTTTAGATTTTGCCCCATAAAAGGTCATAGTCCATAAATAAAAAATTAAAATTTTGTTAGTTTTTGCATCTAATTTAGCCTTCAGTTTTGGATTCATATTCTTACCATCAGGTACTTTCAAAAATAAAGGAGAATTCCAGATAGAGTAAACCCCCATGTCCTTTTCCTCAATAGAATTCATGACATTAAACATATTATCATTAGGATATCTGATTTCAATTGAATACATGTTGAAGGGTTCTCTTTTCAATATCATATTCTCCTTACCCTGCATTAGAATAGTGGTATATGACCAATACAACTAAATAGTACCACCTATATGCTCTGCCCAATGCCTAGAGAGTAAGATAGAAAATAAACAATCCACATCCACGACTACAACATCCATCACCACTCCTTTCTTAGGATATTGTTCAAGAAGGACAATAAGTCTAATGATAATACCTATAGAAGGTACTCTCTTATTATCCATGACAAAAATAGGATGGTACTCTTTCTAACAAATCAATCCTAACTGATCAACTACTTGTTTTGACATTACATTCACAGAAGCACCACTATCAAGCACACAGTTATGAATAACATATTGGTCCCCATAGCCTAATGTATACCTTAGTGAGATGTAAGATGGCTTAACTAAATATGGAGCTTTGACTGCATTTTTCACAATGCCTATGAGGTTTTGAGGTTTTCCTCCTGAATGATCAGCTAATTTGAAGGCTTTAAATACCTCATTATGATACTTTGGAATAGTCATTAATTTCCTAAAAGTGATGTTGACATTTTTCTTGGTAATTTCTATACCCAGATCAAACTAATATTTCTTATCATCAATTACTTTTCTAGTTTTCTGATTAGCCAAGTCATTTTTTTGATTTTGGATGATTTTTTCTACATTAGGCTCTTAAGGAATCATTTGCAGCTTCATATATTTTACATTTTTTGTGAAATCACTCCTATAGCTTTCTCCTTTTGTGCAAGCCCTTCATTAATTTTATATTCCATTGTTATTTTCCTAAGATTGATAACATGTATTCTTTATAAATATTCAACATCTTCTGCTATAGGTATAAGCTTCCTTGCTTCATTATATCAAATATAATACTAGGAGGCTCACTTGAGGTTGATGCCTCTCCAAATACTAAGGATATTTGATCAAGATTACTGGCACATATGTCCATGTCCCTTTCAAATTTATGTTCTCTGGTTTCATCCTCCTGAGTCCAACATACATTAATTCTAATATCTTCATCTTCAAATTCAACATTTAAATCAATATTATAATGCATACTTAGATAAATACCAAAATCAATAGGGTTATGTGGTGCATCACAAGAAAAGCAATAAAAGGGATAATTTGATGCTATATTCTTTGATGGCATGGGATTTGGAATAGAATCTAGATCTCTCTCTATTTCTTTCTTTTTCCAATTTCCATTTCTATTCTTGTTTCCCTCTTCATTTCCATTGTTATTCCAATTTCTAATAAAATTCCTCCTAAAAGGAGGATAGTTATCTTCTTTTTATCTATTATTATCTTGTGAATTTTCTATAATGCTATCCTTACCTTTTTCAAGTCCAGTCAACATGTTGTTCAAAGTAGTAAACATCTCACTCAACTTATTAGCTATTTTGTGAAGAACACAAGCTTATACTGAGAGGGGACAGTATAAGACCACTTTTTACTTTTCTTTCCCAAGAAATAGTATGCAATATATCAATGGCAATATCAATAGTAGTAATCAAAGCAATGCACAAATCACCATATGCAATAGAGACACCAATTTAATGTGGTTCACCCAATGTGGGCTACTCCACGGAGAAAATATTTCACTAAAATTTTCTCAACAAATCTCTTGAGAATCCTTCCCTATTATAGTGTTTATGGGAATCTATTCAAATGAGATACCAATTCCCTAATCAAGTTTATGGATCTCTATCCACCGGAGAACTCATTCTCCTTTTCTATGGTTGGTGATCCTCTACAAGACTATTACCTCCACTGCATTGGCTTGTGGATATCTCTCCACTGAAGACCTCTATACTCACTTAGAAGACCTATACTCATTGCCTTGGCTAATGGAACTCTATCCAATGGAGACTATTGTAATCCATTCTATCAACTCTAAAGCTTACTCTTAGCTCTATCTCAAATCTGCACTAAACATAGTCCTTCAGTCTAGAACAAATCTGCTCAATATATATCTCAAATATATACTAAACACTTTCCTTAATTCTAGCTCAAATATACTCAATATCTTTCTCAAATCTACACTAAAAATAATCCTTTGGTCTATCACAAATCTTCTCAATCACTATTCTCAAATCTGCTCAATCTCTCTCTCAAATATACACTAAACACAGTCCTTCAGTCTAGCACAAATCTGTTCAATCACTATTCTCAAATCTGCACTAAACACAATCCTTCGGTCTAGCACAAATTTTCTCGATCAATATTCTCAAATTTTTACTAAACATAGTCCTTCGGTCTAGCACAAATCTGCTCAATATCTGTCTTCAAGCCTTAACACAAAGCTTGATCTAATCATAAATCAACTTTGCTAGATCTGCCCCAAATTTTAACTCAATATTTGAACAAATAAATCAATCAAATCTACTCTCAAGTATTCTCAAAGGGTTACCTCAAATTTATCCAAAAAGTCTTCACCAAGACTTACCTCAACTCTGCTCAACAAGTCCTCACTTAGAACTTATCCAATATGCTCAACAAGTCTTCACTAAGAGTAACCTCAAATATGCTCAATAAGTCCTTACTAGAACTTGTCCAATATACTCAACAAGTCTTCACCAAGACTTACCTCAAATCTTCTTGTAAGCTTCCACAAAAGCTCATACAAATCTATCCACAAGTATTCACCAAGACTTACCTCAAACCTGCTTGTAAGTTTCCACAAAAGCTCACACAAATTTGTCCACAAGTCTTCACCAATACTTACCTCAAACCTGATTGTAAGCTTCTACAAAAGCTCACACAAATATGTCCTTAAGCTCTCAAAAAGCTTACTCAACTCTATTCTTAAGTCCCTTCTAGGGCGTACTCAAATCTATCCACTAAATTCCATAAAATCTTATTCAAATCAATTGTAAAACTTGCATATAAAACTCATCTTAATTTCTTTCAAAAAACCTCTTCAATATCATAAACAAGTTTCACTCAGAAACTTGTTTAACCCATAGAAACATATAGATAATGGTTAGAGACTCAATATGATGAGTGAGCTAAGGTTTAGTGGGTACGGCGGGAGTGAGGGTTTGAATTTTATGGGTAGGAATCTCAGCCAAGGTAGTAGAGGTAGATCAGGTATGGAAGGTGTGGGTGGGAACCTCGTGCATGGATCAAGCAAGGATCCAGAGGAAGGCAGCCATGCTACGATATATTTGGAGGTGAGCATCACACGGGGTCTTGACCATTCTTAAAAAGACCCCGACAAAAAATATACGAAGGACAATGCGGGGCCCAAGAAGTGGATGTCTTTTGCTAAGACTCTTAGAGGAAAAAGAAAGGAGGTTCTCTCTCTTCCGCCCCTAGTTCTAGTAAATAATAAAATTTTGGCCCCGACAAGTTCCATGAGCCCTTTTATTTCAATGGAATAATTCTCCCTAGTAGGAAATTTTTTGGGAGGTAGGCCAGACATGGAGACTATCAGGGATTGGGCGACGAGTAAATGGCGACCGGTAAGCAGCTTGGAGTTGGTAGCTCTAAATCAAGGGTTCTTCATTATCCATTTTAACAATATGGAGGATGCTAACCACATTTTAACAAGAGTTCCTTGGTTTTTGGGCAAAAGGAGCCTTTTTCTCAGACGATGGGGTGAATATTTTGACCCTAAAAAGCAAAATATTAACATTACCCCTATTTGGTTTCATCTCCCGAGTCTACCTACCCAATTCTTCAATGAATATTGGCTGCAGGACATATCCAAAACTATAGGGGACCTGATATCCATTGACCATACGACCTTGGCTAGGACAAGGATGACTCATGCAAGAATCTACGTAAATACTAATTTGGATAATAAATTGCCAAGGTTTGTGGAGTTAGAGTATGGAGAATACTATAAAAAATAGTTGGTATAATACGAGAACAAACCGACATTCTCTGTAGAATGCAAAAATCAAGGACATCTATGCAATCAGTGCCCTAACCTAGCAATGAATAGAGAAAGGCAGAAATAGGGAATGCTAGACAGAGGAAATTTGATGAGTTTCCCTATCAAAGGCTATTTCAATCAGGCAAACTATGTCTACCAAAAAAATAAAAGAGAGGATGCAGGGTCCCAACAAGACAAAGGAAAAAAATAGGTTGTTGGCAACCAAAATACTCAGGTAAGTTCCAATCCTCTAGTTTTAAATAAATTTTTAATTACATCCAATATGGGAGTAGGAGGATTATCGAAAGACATGGAATCCCATAACCTTTAGGCTAACATTTATGAATCTCTATAATCCCCATCCAAGTCAAGATCCTCAAACTCTAATGCTGAAATTACTGTAAACCCTATGGACATCACAAATCCAAACCCTAATGCCCGATCTCTAGAATCCCCATACAAGTCAAGATCCTTAAACCCTAATGTTGAATATACTTCAAGCCTAGTGGGCATCCCAAAGCCAAACCCTAATGCTAAAGAACTTAGGAAGAAAGTTGAGGCATTGGAAAATAAAAAATCTCATCTCCTTAACATCATCACTAGGAGCCAGGTGAATCCTACTAAGGGGCCATCCCATAGACCAATGTAATACAGGAAAAAAGGAGAAGATTTGGATGTAGGGGTGGAGATATGTGAAACCCTTTAGACTGAGGAATATGATAGTTTGGTTCTGTAAAAAATTGCCTCCTCCCAGTTTAGTCCTAAACAAACTAGGAGCACTGTGAAGTCTCATATAGATTTTGGCAGTGAAAAAAGAAGAGGGAGAATATCAAATGCTGAGCATCAAAAGATTAAAACTAATAATGACATTGCCAATGGAAAACATAGAACCTTGTTTCAACAAGTTATTCTAGGTTCTGAAGACAACAAATTAGGAAAACCCCCTCAAGGGAGGGGGAGAGGAAGAAATCCCAAACAATCTAAATGAAGTTCCTCTAATGGAATGTGAGAGGCCTCAATGGCCTGCCCAAACATAGGGAAGTCAGTGCAATAAGAAATCAAGTGAATCCAACTATTATCATGTTGCAAAAAATAAAAACTGATGAGATTCAGTAAAAAAAGTAGCAAAAAAAATCTGGAATCAAGGGGATATGGTTTGCAAATCATCTAGAGGAGCGTTTGGAGGCCTTATGACTTTGTGGGATCCTCGGATAGTAGAAGGCACCATTATTCAGAAAGATGATAGGGTTATTAGTATTTTATTTAAGGAAATAAAAAACAACAGGTCATGGATCCTTTCAAATATTTATGCCCCAACTTCAATTCAAGGGAGAGCTCTACTATGGGAGTACTTAGGAAATCTGAGTGAAATCTTCCATAATGTCCCTTGGATTCTGGCTGTGGATTTTAACACTCCCATTCACACTTCAGACAAAATGGGTGGAAATGGAGCACCTATCAGGAGTATGGATGAGTTAAATATGTGAAATCCAACATGTTGATGGATGTAAAAATTAGAGGAGCGAATTATACCTAGAGAAATCGGTGGATAGGGTGTCATGTCATTTAAGAAAGGCTTGAAAATTTTTTTCTATCAAAGGAGGCTACAACTCTGTTCAATGATTCTACCCTGCAAGACCTTCCTAAAGTTACCTCTGATCTTAATCCTATTTTTTTGGAGATCCCTAAATCTTTGTCTTTCAATAAACCTTTCATATTTCCATCTATGTGGATCAAACATTCCAAATTCAGAGATAACTTAATTCAATGGTGATAGCAGCCTGTCAGGGGTAGTACAACTTTTAAACTTGCTGGAAAATTAAAGTTTGTTAAGGAAAAGCTTTGAACTTGGAACAAAGAGGTCTTTGGGAACCTCTTTGAAAATAAAAAATAGGTTTTTGAAATTTTGAATATAATTGATCAGAGGATTCAACATGGTGATGCTGATGAAACTACTAGGCAGGAGGAACAAATAAAACTAGCAAAGTTTCATAACATTTTGGCCTGTGAGAAAATCTATTGGAGGAAAAAATCAAGGGCTCTTTGGTTGAAATATGGAGATTCAAATTCTAAGTTTTTTCATGTCACCATACTTAGAACAAGAAGCAATAACAAGATAAAAATAAGAAAAAGCAGATGGTTCTATTACTCAGGACTTAACAGAAATTAGAAACGAGGAAGTAACTTATTTCAATTCTATCCTTGGTCAGGAATAATAGTGTAATGAGGAGGCCAAAGATATTCTATTGCAATCCATTCCTAGCATAATAAATGAGGATATAAACCTTAAGCTTCTAGCTCCATTTTCTAGATGAGGAAATTAAGGAAGCCTTGTTTAGCATAGAGCCAGACAAAGCCCCGGGACTTGATGGCTTTCCCCATCATTTCTATCAAGATTTTTGGGACATCGTAAGTGAGGATGTAATTTTTGATGTTAGAGAATTATAAGCAAGCAATCATATCCCAAAATTTCTCAACTCTACTTTTATTTCTCTAATTCCTAAGAAGCAAACCCCTAAATCTATGGTTGACTTCAAGCCAATCATTCTGTGCAATATTTCTTACAAGATCCTAACTAAAGCCATTGTAAATAGAATGAGAGATGTTCTGCCCCACATCATAGATCCATGCTAGGAAATATCTATCTAGGGCAGGTCAATATTGGATGGAGTTATCATAGTTCATGAATCTCTTCACTCTGCTTATAAGACTAACAGGTCTATTTTTGCCCTCAAGCTTGATATGAACAAAGCATTTTATGGGCTAAATTGGGACTTTTTGATTGTTGTCCTCCTTAAGTTTGGTTTTCACCACCAATGCATTAATTTTATCAAATAATGCATTTCTAAAGCATGGTTCTTGATTCTGGGTAATGGAACAACTGCTGGTTACTTTCAAAGTCATAGAGGAATTCGATAGGGGGACCCTATCAGCCCCATGTTATTCATCATTATGGCAGAAGCTTTAGGCATAACCATAAAAAATGCTTGTATTTCAAGGCTAATATCAAGAATCAAGGCATCATCTCTCACTAGGGTTGTTTCTCACCAACAATTCATCGATGATACCCTTATATTGACTAAGGCGTTGATGGTTGAGGCCAAAATAATTAAATACATCCTGCGTCCTAGTTAGAAAGTTAATTTTAGTAAAAGCAAGTTATATTTCTTGAACACCCCCATTCAGAGGCAAGGAAGGATTGCAAAAATTTTAGGGTGTGATATAGCAAACCTCCCTACTTTGTATCTTGGTCTCCCTCTTTTCATTGGTTCTCCGAGAGAGTCAATGTGGGACAAGGTTATTTAAAGAATTCAAAAAAAACTTGTTGGATGGAAAGGTCATCTTCTATCTCAAACAAGAAAGCTGACCCTCACTAAGGCCTCTCTTCAAAGCATTCCAATATATTTCCTCTCCATTTTCAAATCCCCTATGAAGGTTTTCCAAAAAATTGAGAAACTCAAAAAAGAATTTTTATGGAATGGATCAGAGGAGAAAAAAATGATACACCTTGTAGGATGGACCAAAGTGTGCAGACCCAGGGAAAATGGGGGCCTAGGTCTAAGGATAATTGCTCATATAAATTTAGCTTTACTAGCTAAGCAGGCGTGGTGCCTCATTTATGGTGAAGAAAATAAATGGACAACTATCATCAAACGAAAGTATCTTCAAAATATGGAATTTCTAAGTGACTCAATTCCAATCAAAGGTTCTGCTTTTTGGAAATCAATTCTCAATTGTAAGGAAATCATCAAAAAAGGTTTAATATGGGTTTTAGGCAATGGTGAGAGGATAAATTGCTGGAATGACATGTAGGCTAAGGAAAAACCACTAACGTAATATCCTAACTTAGCCCGAATCAAAGATATCACGAAAGAACTCATTGGTAGAAAGTATTCATTTATATGGTTGAGGACATATGCAGAATGAAGTGGAAACAAATTAGGATTCAGGGATTTCAAGTGGAATCAAATGATCTTTGTAATATTATCTAGAAAAAGTTTATCCCCATGAGACCCAAAGAAGATCAAGTGACCTAGGCTCCTACAAAAAATGGGCAGTTCACTGTTAAATCAGCTTACAAGCTTCTACTTGATGACGAGGATTTTGTCCTCCAAAAGGACTTAATTTGGATAAAAAATTTAATTCCAAAAATTGTAGTCTTTTCATGGTTGGTTATCCAAGGAAGAATTCTAACCATTGATAATATGATGCCTAAATATATTTGTATCACTAATCACTATTATTTGTGCAAGGCTAATTTGGAGACCATTTATCACATTTTCCTTGAGTACCCTTTTTCCTTGACTATCCAAAGTGGGGTTTTTTCAGGCCTTCAATATATCCTGGGTTAAACCAACCATCGTACTTGATTTGTTCATCCAGTGACCTTACCACTTTTCAAGCCAAAGACTTAGATACATGTGGAAAATTTGTCTCAATCACTATCTTTGGAAGGTATGGTTAGAAAGGAACCATAGAGTATTTAATGAGTCTATCCATGATCATCAAACTATCATTGCCAGGATCTTATCCTTTGCCAATAAGAATGTGAACCTTATCCCTTTTGATAACCATAAACGTCATCTACAGGAGACCACGATTGCTCAATATTTAAGCTTAACCTTGTTATATGAGTCTGTGCCTAGGGTAGTCAACCCCAGAGCCAATGTTAAGTGGTCCCCACCTCCTATAGGTTGGTTTAAGCCTAATTTTTATGGAGTGGCTAAGGACAATCCTGGAAGAGCAGGCACTGGCAGCATTGTGTGAGATCATAATGGGAATATGATGCTTGCATTTTTTGAATATTTGGGAACAAGGACGAACAACGAAGCTGAAGCTAGAGCTATGTGGAGAGGCCTTCAAATGACTCAAGACTTAGAAGACAATTTGATCATAGAAGGAGACTCTATGCATGTTATAAATTTCCTCAATAATTGGAAAACACCTCCTTGGAGGATTAAAACAATTGTTGAAGAGGCTAGGATCCTTTTCCATGGAAGACAGGATAGAAAATCCCAACATGTCTTTCGGGAAGCTAACAAAATTGTTGATAAGCTAGCCAATTTGGGTGTCGATGGTGACAAACTTTTCAAATGGGAACATGGTATCCCAAGCGAAGTAGAGGAGCTTATTCAACAAGAATTCCAAGAATTATAGTCGGATTTACCAATAAGTAAGGAATTGTAAGTTCGAAGGCTAGGAGTATTCCCACCTCTTTTTTGAAATGGACTCACAATAAAAATTATCCAAACTATCAGTCTTCATGGATGCTTCTTGGAAATACCACAAAGACTAATGGGGACAGTCACATGTCAGATAACATGGCTCCTAGTCATCTTAGTAATTTGAGGTTGGTTGATAATCATAGGGTAGGAAAGAAATGAAAATATAAGACTTCGAACCAGAGCCACATGGACTACCAGATAGCCACGACCATAAATCTAGCCAGTATGTTCACTTCTCCAAGGCTGATTGGCCAAGATGGGATGTGATCCCAAAGCATATCATATATGGAAGAAATCAATTACCAAAGAATTATTAAGAGTAACTATCAATACAAATATTGTGGGAGTTCTTTTTAGTACTCTGCTATGTGTGTCTGTAGCTTTTTGTTTCTCCACTGTTTGGAGGAAGGGATCTGTGTCTGTTTCTTTTTTTGTAATTATGATGTAGGTGTGTTTTCTCGGGGTATACCCAAAATGTTGTATGGGAAGTTTCTTTTTTATAACAGGCTATGTGCCTTACCGGATGTAATGGCTTTGGCGGTATGTATATTTTACATATATAGGATCCTTAGTAAGGACTTGTTCATCAATAGCCTTGGGCTGATTTTTATAAAAAGGTTTTGGGTCAACCTATAAAACCTAGTAGTAATGCTATAGTATCTTATCTACCAAAAAAAAAATATGTTTCACACTCTCAAAACACTCAATCACTTTCAAACACTCTTTCAAATCAATTCAAAAATAAAGAATAATTTATTTCACAGACCTTGAACTATCACTCCAATGCATTAAATAAATAATGCTCATCCAACTTCACTCAACCATTCACTCAATGAAACACAACTTGCTTACAACCCCAAATAAGTTTCTCAATTTACTTCCAACAACTCACACTATGAATCTCAACCCTTGACTCAATATGATTTCAAAATTCACATAACAATGATACTCATGATATTTTCACAAACCCTAATCATGCACATGAAATTTTACTCAAATATTTCCAACAATGCTTATCAAACAATCTCACATAAAAATGATACTCATGATCTTTCACAAACCCTAGTTCAATATTATTCTCAATTTCATACTCAATTGTTCTCACAAACATTGACCAATCATGTATATGAAAACTCACTCGACAATGCTTATCAAACAAACCTTTTCACTCCAAATTTGCATTTCACAACATCCAACCCAACAATATTTCATTCATGAGGAATATGTTCCAATATCTCTTATTTTTATGAATATTTGACCTCAAAACTTGTCTCAATCACAATCAACCTCTTTGAAAATCTCAATGATTAGATATAAAAAAAAATCACTCAATTATTTCCCTCAAAAATATTTCACCATACAAAATAAGCAAGACTCAAGTACACCTTATTATCTCCAAACTTATAAAAAATATTTCTTAACACTAGAAATCATTTTTCCTTTATCAACTCGAAATTAATCAATTTATATAAGACCAAGTTCTTTCACAATCACTTTATAAATTTCCAATGATAATTTTCAACCTATAAGAATTAATCCCTTGATTAACCCTTATTACTCCAAGTTCTATTTAATTTTCAAATCACAAAATAATATAACATATCAAATACCCTTATAGCTCCAACCCTTATTTAATTTTTCAAAGCAAAAAATGTAAACAATCAAATACCTTATGATTCCCTACTTTCCAAGGTGCTACCTAAAATCATGTAGCCTTAAATCTCTCCACAACCTTGGCGCTATTAAAAATTAAACAAAAATTTTAATGCATAACTTGTACCTTGGTCCATGTGCAAAATTGACAGCATTAGCCTTGGATGCACTTTGAACGTGTGACCTTACTACTGCCGCTGCACTCTAGCCAAATCTAGGCAGCCATTGGGCCACACATCCACACAGGCCTAAACACTTAGACGCTCTTCCTTGTTACCTTCAAATTTTTGGCGAATGAAAAAACTCAACACTCTGCCTTACCAAAATGAGCGTGTGGGGATTTGAAACCTCAACTTGTGCCTTTCAAACATCTTAAATCTACCTTGGTCACCAACTGTGCTAACCAGTGCTTCGGGTATGCACTAAACATGCCACATGCATTTAAACCGGTGCCTACCCTCCAAAGATTGTAATCATAAAAAATACTTTCTTCCTCACCACATATAGCGCACGATTTTATTTTACTTTGGGTTATCGAATTATCCATGGGTGAATTATTTAAAATATTAAGTCCCCTTTATATACACTTTGGCTTATGCGCTTCGATGTCGGCCTTTTAATTAAAATTTTGAATTTAAAAATTCAAATTAATAAATTACTTTATAATATTTAACTTTGGTGTCCAAATGTATTTTATATTTAAATTTTAACCTTTAGGTTAAATATTTAAATTTAAATAAATTAAATTAAATATTTTGCAAACTGCTCAAAGGGTCTTTCGAGGAATAAATTATTTTTAATTACTCCTTGGACCTGTTCTCTTCATCTCAACTTGTAACCTAGAATATTATATTATTACCTTTTAATCATGCTTCTCCTTCCTTGGGTCTTCAACCTTTTAGGCCTCCTTAGGCATATAATATTAAAAATAAATATTATATCCTATTCCTTTAAACCTCTTCCTTGCCTTTTGGAAAAACCACCTAGTGACATTAATGATGACGAAACTTAACCAAAAAACTCTTGATAACTCTTGACATCAATGACAACAAGTCTTGCTCATATTTCCAACATTTTTTTAATAGGATCTTGATATATTTTCTTAGGGATAGAGAACTCAACCTTCTTAGGTGTTATTTTAGGTTGTTTGGGCTCTAGAGAGTATGCTTTCATCTTACCACTATCAATCATATGTCTCTCTATCTCATTAGATATTTTCATACATATATCAATGGTTGTTGTTGCTTTTTGACTTAGCTCATAACTAAAATATTCAAGGAAAGCATTTTTTTAGAAACAAATGGATTGATCATCATTTGGTATTAATTCTATCACAATCTTATTTTTTGTCTTAAATAGTATTTTATTGAAATCTTCCATTGATTCATTTTTTGAAATCTTCCAAGTATCTTTGATCAAGATTACTCACACATATGTTCATGTCCCTTTAAAAAATTCCTATTCTCTAGTTTCATCCTCCCGAGTCCAACATACATTAATTCTAATATCTTCATCTTCAGATTCAACATTTAAATCAACATTAGAATACATAATTAGATAAATATCACAATCAACAGGTTTATATGGTGCATCACAAGAAGAGCAATAAAAAGGATGATATGATGCTATATTATTTGATGGCATGGGATTTGGAACAGAATATAGATCTCTCTATTTATTTATTTTTCTAATTTCCATTTTGATTTATGTATCTCTCTTCATTTCCATTGTTACTCCAGTTTCTATTAAAATTCCTTCTAAAAGGAGGCCTATTATTTTACTATTGTCTATTATTACCCTGTGAAGTTTATACAATGATATCCTTACCTTATTCAATTATAACCAACCTGTTATTCAAAGTAGTAAACATCTCACTCAATTTATTAGATATTTTATTCATAGGAAAATTATCCAACTGAAACTCATTCAATTTATTGGATATTTTTCATGGATAAGGCATCTTGGAGAAACTGAAACTCAACATTGAGTTGATAATATTTTTCAGAAATTTCTTTGATTTTCTCTCTATATTTAGTTTCACTCATAAAAATATGATGGGAATTTTGCCCATATACCCTAGTTTACTTCCAGTTATTGATTCATATTTATCAGCTTCAACAACTGTCTTAGCATCGATTAGAATGACTTTTTGAATCAACTAAAATTCATCATCGATCTCTTTGTACCATCGAGAGATTTCATCCAATGAATGGATCAAAATTGGTAGCATGGTGTCAAAGGAATGTCAAATCCAAGGGTGGATACTTGGATCAAATTGTCAAGGAATGACAAATCCAAGTGTGAGAACTTGGATCAAGAGCCAAGGGTTGAGGTCAGAGGAACCCTGGCTTAGCTGAAGATCGGTGACTAGAGGGATCCTAGCAAGATTTTTTGAATGAGGAGTGCTCAAAGGCCCTTGCAAAGAAAAAGAGTGCTCCTTCCAAGCCAAGATTTGTTGGTGGTTTTCTCGTTCTCCTTGTGAACCAACCTGGCCTAGGGGAAGATGATACTTTCCAATCCAACGGTTAGCTCTGATACCACTGATGTGGGAAATACTCTAAAATAGACACAAGAATTAGCACGAATAAAAATTGTCATTTACATTAATCAAAAATATATTTATAGGCATGTCTACCTTTACAAAAGTATATTTAATACGCATGATCCATGTGAGTATTAAATGCAATCCTAATCCCTATCAACCTTGTAATATGTAAAGTGGCTTAACTAAATATGGGGCTCTTACTGTATTGTTCACAAGGTCTATGGTGGTTTGAGGTTTTCTTCCTAACTGATCGGCTAATTTGAAGGCTTTACATACTTGATACTGATACTTTGGAATATTAATTAATTCCCCAAAAGTGATTTTGACCTTCTGCTTCGCAATTTCTATATCTAGATCACACTGATATTTCTTATCATCAATTCCTTTTCTAGTTTTATGATTAGCCAAGTCACTTTGCTGCTTTTGAACAATTTCTTCTACATCAAGCTCTTCAGGAATCATTTGTAGCTTAATTTGATTTACCTTTTTTTGTGAAATCATTCCTATAGCTTTCTCCTTTTGTGCAATATTTTCATCAACTTTATCTTCCATTGTTCTATTCCTGAGATTAATAACATTTATTCTTTCTAAATATTCAACCTCTTCTCCTACAGGTATAAGCTTCCCCTGCTTCATTATATAAAATATGGTACTAGGATGCTCACTTGAGGTTGATGCCTCTCCAAAGACTAATGATCTTTGATCAAGATTAGTCACACATATGTTCATATCCCTTTAAAAATTTCATGTTCTCTAGTTTCATCCTCCTGAGTCCAACATACATTAATTCTAATATCTTCATATTCAGATTCAATATTTAAATCAACATTAGAATGCATAATTAGATCAATATCACAATCAATAGGGTTATGTGGTGCATCACATGAAGAGCAATAAAAAGGATGATCTTATGCTATATTATTTTATGGCATGGGATTTGGAACAGAATATAGATCTTTCTATTTCTTTCTTTTTCTAATTTCCATTTTGATTTATGTATCTCTATTCATTTCCATTGTTACTCCAGTTTCTATTAAAATTCCTTCTAAAAGGAGGCCTATTATTTTCCTATTGTCTATTATTACCCTGTGAAGTTTCTACAATGCTATTCTTACCTTTTTCAGTTATAACCAACCTGTTATTCAAATTAGTAAACATCTCACTCAATTGATTAGATATTTTATTCATAGGATCTTTGATATGTTTTCTTAGGGATAGAGAACTCAACCTTCTTAGGCTTTCTTTTAGGTTGTTTGGGCTCTAGAGAGTATGATTTCATCTTACCACTATTAATAATATGTCTCTCTATCTCAATAGATATTTCCATGTATATATCAATGGTGCATTTTACTTGCTACCTTAGATCATAATTGAAATCTCCAAGGAAAGCATTTTTTTAGAAACAAATGGACTGATCATCATTTGGCCTTAATGCTACCAGAGTCTTAATTTTGGCCTTAAAGAATCTTCTATTGAAATATTCCACTAATTCATTTTCTTTATTTTTCATGTTATCCAATTCTGTTAGTAAGGACTTTTTGTTCTTCCTCTCTCCATATTTTCTAAGAAAAGTGTGCTCTAGCTCTTAAAAATTATTGATAATTGTATCGCTCCAAATTTTTCACACCCTTACCTTCAGGCTATAGGATCCGTGCCCGAAAGGGGGATGTGAAAAGGATGTCGTGGTACCTCGGACTAAGAGGCCTTGCAAAGGTCCCGCCTCTCAAGGGAGGTGTATATTGGTGATTTTTCGATGGATGGTGGGTTCACCAGGAAACATTTAATGGCAGTTTCCATGCCTAGGTTGGGAATGTGTTTTATGTGTTCGTTTTAGCCTTAAGCATTCAAATCCTAGGTTTGGCCAAAATGCATCTAAGCTATTCTATATGAAGATGCAGATTAAATGAATACAAAAAATAGAATTAAGACAAAAAAATAGAGAAATTATAGAATATTAAAAGAAGAATACCTGATCCGGATGTCTGATGAAGATTCTGATTCTTGAAGTAGTCAGGATCGCCTCTGATTCGACAGGATCGTCTGAGATCAGACAAGATCATCTGAGATCTGATGAATTCGTCAGACGAATTTGTCAGAGACCTGCAAACAGAAAAATAGGTGCAAAACATAGAAAATACAACTATTCTAACAGAGGGAAATAGTGTAAAATGACAGCAATAATATCAAATTGAAACTTAAAAACAAAAACATGAATGAATTATGCTAATTAGATAATAATTATGATTTAATCATGCATTTGATCTAGATGGGTGAACTCCAAAATGCAGAATAGCATAAAATACTAAATAAACTAGCTAATTACAGAATAAAACAGCAGAGAAAATATGGGGAAATGCAAAATTTAGGCACTGATTGCCTCAATGTTGATTGCAGTCGAAATCGTCTCGCATTGGTACGAAATCGTCTCTGATTCGACAAGATCGCCTCCGATCTGAACAGGATCATCCGCGACGATGTAAGCTTGCTTCGACTGAAAAACAATAAGGTACCTGCAACAAAATTGTATAGAACTACTGCAAAATAGAAACTTAGGATGTTTTATCGTATGAGAAGTCAAGTTACAGAGAATTTCAGCCAGGGGGGTGCTAAGGGAAGGGCTTAGGATTAAATAGGCTTAGGAGGGAGGTTAGGAGGTTGGAGATCATCCCTATTTGGGAGATCTCCAATGGGGGAGGGTCTCTAACGACACAGACATGCTTCTGCCTGGATTAGAGACCCGTTGGAATAGAAGCTAATTATGCAAAATCAGTTTTGAGACAAGATCGTCTGGACGTCCTAGCCCAGATGAAATCGTCAGATCTGGGGCGATATCGTCTGATCGGTGACGATATCGTCAAACGGTCAAAAAAAACTCTAAAAATGGCACGAAAAAGGGGGAAACGGATTACCCGACGGTTAACGAGTAGTTTGGGAGGTTAAAATTTGAATTTAAATTATTTACTAGAGTAAATGTAATTATTAAGATTTTACTGCGCCAATTTTAGGGTGCTACATTTTGCCCCCTCTTTAGCGAATTTTTTGAAGAAAATGCGTTAAAGATGAGTTCTTCTCGATCTACGAGAAAGCAAAAATTATTCCCATTTTTAGGCGACGATTCTTGGTCGAATCGTACGACAGCTTACTATGGTGCCCCCTCCGTGTTTTTACCCAAATCGAACGTTTGAGGTAAAAACGCGGAAAAGCAAAATTTATTTTTGAATTATTTTTGAATAAAATTAAGAAAAATAGGGTAAAACCCTAATTCATTTTTATTGTTCATTTTTTCGGTTTTAGAGCTCGGAAGCAAAAATGGTGGAGACGACGCACAGATCGACAGAGGTCCGACGCGGGCTACGGGTAAGAGTCTAAACTTAGTTTAGAGTGATTTAATTTGAATTTACATGCTTTTTAGGTAAATTTTAAATGAATTTTGAGCATCGCGGCCGTTTTTGGGCCGTCGACGTCGTCGAGACGAAATCGTCCCGATTTTGACGAAATCGTCTCAATTTCGCCAATTTCGTCTAAGGGCAAAATCGACGAAAGGGGGACGATTTCATCAAATTAGGGACGATTTCGGCTTGCGAAATCGGAGACGATTGTGCTCAAATTGGGGACGATATCGTCCAATAGTGGACGATATCATCAGTTGATGAAATTGAACTTATTTTAACTTGCATTTTTAATCACTTGAATTGTTATTAATGATTGTTTGTTGTTTTGTTGTTTATGTTGCAGAGAGGATTGCTAAAGAGCAGGGAATGGAAATATGGAGGTTTGAGAGATGACTTGGCCACTCTAACACAGGTAGAGTGGGATCAGCTGGCACAAGCCGGCTTACAACATGTGGTAGAAATGCCACAAGTGTCTACAGACATGGGGCTACTGATGACCCTAGCAGAGAGGTGGTATCCGGGTTCTTCCTATTTTTGGCTATCGATAGGGGAGATGACTCCCACACTAGAGGATGTATGGAGGATTCTGAGGATCCCCATACAAGGACGGTTGATCACTCCTACGACCAATCAGGGCCATGCTATGGGGCGGTTGTGTGGTGACCCGAGCTTCGCCCTAGAGAAGGGCGAAGTTAACATCGAGGCGCTACGTCAGATGCCTGGGGCATCTAGACTCACACAAGTTTTAGCCGGAGTGGTTGGTGGACTTCTGCTGTGCCACCAGAGTGGGTGCAGGGTACCATGGATGCTAGCAGATGTGATCTACGATATGCGAGACCATGGTTACAGATTCTCTTGGGGCAGCTATGTTCTATGCCGGTTGTACAGGATCCTGCATGGGGTCGTGTACAAGGGCGGCCGATGTCTAGTTATGACATCGCTCCTACAGGTTTGGTGCTGGGAGCACATTGTAGTGCGAAGGCCGATAGGGCTTCCTCTGATAGGGATTGATGGGGAGAGGCCCCGAGTTTTCTACTGGTGGCTCCGGAGAGGGTCACAGCGGCGGATTGATCTGTCGATGTCCCGGAGACTGCTGGATGACCTTGTCCCAGATCAGATCACCTGGAGGCCTTGGCGAGAGCACCCAGGGTGGGCCGAGGATGGACAGGAGCTAGCTCGCGTTAGGCGAGTTTGCTGGTTATGGATGGAGAGGGGAGAGGTGGAGCTCCATCGCTATGACCGAGTTTTGTGATAGTTCGGTCTACAGCGAGGGATCCCATCTCTCAGGGATTACGAGTTTTCTCGGACTGTCCGGGATAACACCACAGTGAGCGGGGCTCCAGACATGCAACGCTTCTAGAGTCAGGACTCAGACGATGCCCCCATTCAGCCAGTGGATGGGGATGACGTAGGGGTAGCAGATGGCTACGATGCCTGGTACGTAGGCATCCACCCTCCTCGGATGATGAGGGCTCAGGGTCCGATACACACAGTTGTGCATCGGATAGGGAGGCGGTGCCAGGCGGCTATGGAGGTGGCCCAGGGTCACGACAGGAGAGAGCTGAGGAGGCCACAGGCACAGGAGAGGCCACGGCAGCGGGAGAGGAGGGAGGAGAGACCCCCTTCTCCACGAGAGAGAGGCCACCATCGCTCGATAAGGGCAAGGGTGTCGACACAGGGGAGAGCAGCGAGACAAGGACTCTCTGAGCGAAGATGATCCATCTCCAGGCATAGGTGCAGACCCTATAGGAGGAGGCTGCACGACATCGAGCTGAGGTTACACAGCTCAGAGACGAGATTGCATGCCTCAGGGCATGGGGCGGAGGAGCGAGCACACAGGAGCTGGCGCGATCGATTGCTCAGACCACATTCTACTAGGGCATCTACTTCCAGATGGTGCCAGAGGGTCAGAGGGTATAGCTGCCAGCCAACATTGCTGACCCTATCAAGATTGGGTCATCGAGGACTTCTTCTCGATCGACGACTAGGACTCACGTAGTACCACACATACTACGATGGGGCCACCTCGTCCACCTCAGGGGCGGGGAGGAGATGAGGCTGAGAGCTCGAGGGGTTCTCGAGCTAGACTACCGCATTACATTTACGATTGAGACAGAATTATTTTTTTGATAGAGGATTGAGTATGCCAAGGTATAGATTGTGGCATACCAATCCAATTTTGATATGATGTATATATACTGTTGATATATATAGATGAGATATTTTTGATCATATGACTTGTGTTATGTGTATTTTTATGATGCTTTTATGTTTGATTGATTAATTTGATGATTGGATTGAGGATTTATGAAATTATGTCGTTTTGAAAATTTATAATTTTGATGTCATGCTGTAATATTTTAAATGAAATAATCTGATGTAACAAATTGGTTGTTTGTGATGTAATGTGATAAAAAATAAAAAGAGACTTCTAACAATAATTTCAAAGGACATTGTCGCTATTATAGACCATTTCATGGAGTCGTCGCTCACTCGGTCGTCAAGCTAATCCCAAGTATAGAAATATTGTTAAAAGTAAAAGAGTGCTTAAGAGACTGTCTTAAGACTTTGGTGCAATGGTGCAAATGATGATGATGATGGTTTGTTTTTCAGATTTTCATGAAAATAGTATGCATGAAATAATGTTAAAATGATTTTTGCTAGGCATGAATTCCTAAGTGTGATAAAATTTTTGGATAATTCCTTAGGAATTATACCATCATTGCAAATTTGAAGGTTGACATAATGACATGAAATAATGAAAATGTGTTTGTTTTTTTTGTTGAAAAACATAATTGTATAACAGAATGATTTAAGTCATATGGTTTTTCATGATTTTTAAACAAATGGGGAATAAAAATTGTTACAATGGTTTGCGCTAGGCATAGAATATGTAAGGATAGACTTATACCATCATCGCAAAAATCAAAGAAGAAAATAGATAGTTTTATTGCATGATTGATTTTTAATTTGTGAAAATATGAAGATAAGGACTTGCGCTAGGCATAAAATTCCAATTTTGGTTTTGGAACTATACCATCGTCACGAAAGTCGACAAGATATATATGTATATATGTTTTGATTGTATAGTTTTGAAAGAAATTTTGATTTTTCTATTATATAGTTGTCTTTATGCTAAACAACTGTACTTGAAAGAAGAAAATGAATTATTTCAAACAATTTGCAAAATATTTCAAAGTACCTTAAAGACAAAAGTTAGATTTATAAGGAATCCCATGTGCATATGTGAATTCATTTCCAATCTTGATTTATCATAATGATACACAAAATCTCTCAAATACAAATGTGTGTGCAATTGCTATGTTCATTTACCAGTTTTGAGCAAGATAATATGATACAAGTGATTTGAAGAAACCAGATAAGTGTTCATTAACCATGATGTAGATGCATATAACCATACTAGACTACTATGTAGGTCGGATTATCAAGAGCTAGCTAATCCATAAGCGGACATAGGTCTATACAAAAGAAGGTCGCTAATGTGACAGACATATCGCCACGCTAGGAATTACCCAAGGCCAAGCAGGTTGGGCACAAACCACCTGTTATGGGGCTTACCTCACAGTTTTCGAATAATTGAGAATTCCAGGGATTCAAGCTCATCAACCCTTCTTTTCTTTTCAAAGGGTAGGGAAAAGGGATTTTATTGCTTTTGCTTTTGCTTTCTTTTCTTTTTCTTTGCTTTTTCTTTTCTTTTTATTTTTGTATTTTTGCTTGATTTTTGAGATAGTGCTTGAAATATTGTTGTAATGATATAAAATAACATTTTTTTTCTTTTTCTCTTTTTCTTGAACTTTGCCTTTTGTTCTATACTAGGGATACTTGCTCGGATTAGCTGTAGAGCAAGGGATTTTTATTCTGGGTAGGGGTGAGCTTGTCCTTTTGCCAATTCTCAAAGATTCTAGACCATGTGCATGATAGGATAGCAAGGGAAACTTTTCGCTCAAGAAACCACTTCTACTATGTAGCAAAGCATGGAAATTACAAATATAATCATTTTATTGTGAAAAGATGTGCTTGGTTTAAGTAAATAACAAGATCAATTCTCTGTGCTCAAACTTTATTTAATTGAATTTTGTGGACTTTGATATAAGAGAGATTAGTAATCATGCCAGATAAAATCAAGATATTTATTTTTGTGTTTGTGAAAGTGAGGGATTCCAAATAAATGCTAATTTATCCAAAATAATTTGAAACATATAACTGCAATAATTGTAAGAAAATATATATAAATGATTTTTGAGAAGTTTTGAGAATGTTGACTCTCTCTTTCTTCTTTATTTTGTTTTGGTTTCGAAAGAGTCAAGAATATTGCTGTTTTTATTTTTTATTTTTTATCATTATTTTTTTATTTTTGAACAAAAAATTAACAAGTGCCATAAATAAATGCAACAAATAGTTTTGAAGATTTTGATGATTATGAATGTTTTTGGTGTTTTTGAATTTATAAATTGAAAGAAATACAAGATAGTGATTTTGAACAAATATATACATGGATGAAATGACCAAATTTATACATAGTAACGTTTAAGATGCAAAATATTCATGGGTTCTTTAAGTTCTTTGCCATCTAATGTAGATAATTTGTATGCTCCTGATTCAAATTTAGCAGTAATAATGTATGGTCCAAGCCAGTTGGGCTCAAACTTACCTTTAAGGTCCTTAGTTGCATTAGTATTTTTTTTATTTTCTTTTAAAACAAGGTCACCGATTTCAAAGGATCGATGACGAACTTTTTTAGCATATGATCTTTTAAGCTTGTTTTGGTAGGCACGGAGATGCTCCAAAGCATTGATGCATTTTTCATCTAGGAGTTCCAGTTGACTGAGTCTGCTAGCTCGATATTCATCTCCTACTTCGGTATCTTGAAGTAGCAGAGCCAAAGAAGGAACTTCTAATTCAAAGGGAAAAACTGCTTCAACACCATAAACCAAAACAAATGGTGAAGTTCCCGTGGGGGTTCGAACACTAGTTCGATAGGCCCACAAGGTTGGATATAACTGAATGTGCCAGTCACGGCAAGTTTTATTGACCAATATTTTGAGGATTTTGATTAAGGTTTTGTTAGATGCTTCGCTTGACCATTACCCTGAGGATAATAGGGAGTGGACCAACGATGTTGAATCTTATATTTTTGGCATAATTTTTTAACATCTTTATTTTTGAAACAAGTTCCATTGTCTGAGATGAGATTTGCAGGAATTCCAAACCTACAAATGATTTGATTAAAAATAAATTTAGAGACTTGTGTGCCAGTGCAGGAAGCTAAAGGCATAGCTTCAACCCACTTCGTGAAATACTCAGTGGCGGTTATGATGAATTTGTGTCCATCAGATGACACAGGATTGATTTTGCCAATAATATCTAAGCCCCATTTAGAAAAGGGCCAAGGAGATGAAATAGCTTGCAGCTCTTGTGCAGGCGCATGGACAAGGTCAGCATGTTTTTGGCACTTGTCGCAATGGCGCACATAATCATGTGCATCCTTTTCCATGGTAGGCCAAAAGTATCCTATCCGAAGGAGCTTTTTAGCAATGACACTACCACTGAAGTGTCCTCCACAAGATCCATCGTGGGCTTCACTCAAGGCTGATTTGGATTCTTCTAAGTTCAAACATCTTAATAGGATACCTTCAAAAGATCTCCTATATAAAGTATTGCCAATTATTACAAATCGACTTGCTCGTCTACGTAATAACCGATGCTGGTTTCTATTAGAATTGGCAGGGAAAGTCCCATTTTGGAGAAAATCAAATATGTCCGTATACCAAGGTTCAGGAGTAGTTTCATTGATTAGAAACACATCCAAAGGCTCTAAGCATGATTTATTTGAAGCGGGTTCCTAGAGTCGACGAATAATGATAGTGGCATATTCGTCATCTAACTCCAAGGGTAGGAGAGATGCAGCTGCGGCCATAGCATCAGCTGCACGGTTGCAAGTTCTAGGAATAGCTTCCAAGGTAACTTGATCAAATAGGGACATTAATTGTAAAACATAGGCCTTATATGGGAGCAGTTTATCATCTCTGGTCTGATAAACTTCATTAATTTGGTTTATAACCAGTTGAGAATCACCAAAAACTAATAGATGTTTAATTTTTAGCGCTAAGGCAGCTCGTAATCCAAGGATTAGAGCTTCATACTCAGCAGTATTGTTGGTGCAAGCAAATGTCAATTTGAAGGACAGAGGAATAAGATGTTTTTGCGAGGATATTAAAATAATACCCGCACCAGCCCCACTCATGCATCGGGCTCCATCAAAGTATAAGGACCATTGTTCAATATGGTCTGCCTCTAATTGAAGGCATTCATCAAGAAACTCAATGATGAGGGGATGGGTAGACTCTAAGGGTGCAGCAGCTAATTGATCTGCTATGATTTGACCCTTAACAGACTTTTGTCCTATGAATGTGAGATCAAACTCACTTAGAGCAAGAACCCACTTGGTCGTGCGACCCGATAAATAAGGTCGACTCATGAGATACCTTAAGGGATCATATTTAGCAATGACATAAGTTTTCTGACTAAGCATATAATGTCATAATTTTTGCGTAGCAAACACGACTGCTAAACATAATTTTTCTAACGCTGTGTAGTGGGTTTCATAACTGATGAAGGTTTGGCTAATATAATAATTAGCACGTTCTCTCTTTTCATCATCAAGCTGAGCTAACATAGCTCCTAAGGCAGAATCTAAAGCTGAAATATATAGAAGAAATGGGCGATCAGGTTTAGGCGATGAAAGCATAGGTGGATTAAGGAGGTATTGTTTGAGAAGTTCAAAAGCTTCTCTACATTCGACATCCCAATTAAAAGGGACATCCTTCTTAAGAAGTTTAAGAAAGGGACCAGTTTTGTCCGTCAGCTTATCGATGAAGCGACGGATGGCTTGAAGCTTACCTTGTAAACTTCGTAACTCAGATATATTAGTAGGTGCGGGCATATCAGTGATGGCCACAATCTTGAGAGGGTCGATTTTGATACCACGTAAAGAAACTAAAACCCCTAATAGTTTATCGGACTTAACTCCGAATATGCATTTTTCTGGATTTAATCGAATAAGATATTCTCGTAATCGATTAAAAACTTTTCTCAAATCATCTAAATGATTATCTTCAATAATAGAGCGAGCTATAATATCATCTACATAATCATGTAGGATATCATGCATCATATCATGAAAAATATAGGTCATAGCTCGTTGATAGGTTGCACCTGCGTTCTTTAAGCCAAATGGCATCACTTTCCAACAAAAAGTACCCCAGGGGGTAATAAAGGCTATTTTAGCCTGATCTTCAAGAGCTATCCCGATCCGATTATAACCGGAGAATCCATCCATTAAGGACATCATCCCACTCCTGGCAATAAAGTCAATGATTTGATCCATGTTTGGAAGAGGAAAATCATCTTTAGGGCATGCAACGTTAATATCTCTAAAATCTGTGCAAACCCTAACTTTGGTAGCTTCTTTTTGGTAACTGGAACTACATTTGAGATCCATTCAGCATAATCAATAGCTTGTATAAAGACAACATTCAGGAGTTTTTCTAACTCCCCTTTGACTAGCAGAGCCACTTTGGGATGCATTTTTCTAAGTTTTTGTTTAACAGGTTTAGCATCCGGATGGACCACTAGATGATGCATGACTACAGAAGGGTCTAGACCTGGCATATCTTCGTATGTCCAAGAGAAGACATCTTCATACTCTTTAAGGAATGCAATATATTGCTCTTGTTTTTCTTGAGTTAATTCTGATCCAATATTGATTATGTGAGGATTATCCTCAGTTCCAATGTTAATTTTAATGACGTTTTCTACCTCCATATGTAGATCTCTTTCAAAATTAGGTGGGGCGGGTGAAACGCCCAATTCTTGTAATTCTTGTAAGGTTAATTTGGATAATTCATCTTGAGGATTAGTGGTCTCAAGTTGGGCTATAGTTGGTATAGAACCATCAAAATAAAATCCATTGTGTAACATCTCTTCAACAGAGACATCATGGAAGATATCTCCTTCCAACTCCTCATCGGAGTCAGCAATCATTTTAGGGTAAGCTATGGATAGCATGTTACATGTAAACGACTGATTTTTTAGAGGCAAATCAACATGCCTATCCAAATAATCTTGATAGCATATGAGTTGATCATCATCTTCAAAAGGAAAGGGTTGACCCTTACTAGGAAATAGGCCCACACCACAGCAGGCAGGCCACGGTTCTACCTCGAAAGGTTCTTTCATGCCATTTTGGAAAGGTCCCAAACCTTTCCCTTTATATCCCATTTTAAGCATTATGGGTTTAGCTTTAATATATTCATTGGTAAAATAACACCGAGCGTATCCCTCATGATGAGTTTTGATATTCCGAGGGATTCTTCCCCAATCATATCCTTTATAAATGAAGGCACAACTCCCGACTTGGTAAGTGCTTCCCATAGGTTGTGGGAGGCCCAAAGTACGAGGAGATGGCGGCAAGTTATTTAAAAGAATTGAATCTTGCATGAAAGCATTTGTTTTTTCTGATATTAAGATTGTGGATAAATCTGGTAAAAGTTCATCGGAAAGAGCATAAGATGTAGAAGGATTATTCCCTATATCTTTAGATGTGGAAGGGATGATAGATGTGTCTATAGGTTTTGAATTTATAGGGATTGAACATGAAGGATTGGTTGTAGATTTAAGATCTTTTTGAGGTTCTAGAGTGATTTGTTCAGAAGATGGTTGAGTTAAATGGATAGGTGTAGGTGATGGGATAGATGATGTTATGTGTGTGTGTTTCACACGTTTAGATGAAAAATAAGAACTAGGATGTGTGGATGATAGAGCGGGGAAAAATTGCACTCCAACAGGTTCTGCCAAAGCACACATATCAAAGGGTCTAGGGTCACCATGGATAGTGACCAACTAATTTTTAAATTCAAATTTAACACATTGGTGTAAAGTTGATGGGACCGCTCGCATCGCATTGATCCAAGGGCGACCCAAAAGTATATTGTACGATGTTGGGCAATGTACAATAAACACGGTTGTTTCTAGGGTTCTAGGACCAACTTGCAAGGGGATGGTAATAACTCCACACGTTTCTTGTGTTTCGTCATTGAAAGCTTTGATAATCATATCAGTTTTCTTCATTTCATCACTTCTAAAGCCAAATCTTTGGTAGAAGTCAAAAGTGCAAATGTTTAGAGATGAGCCATTATCAATCAAGACTCGTTTGACAACTACATCTCCAATTAGAGCAGTAATATATAAGGGATTATCCTTATGTAAACTGTGTTGTGGGATATCTTTATCCCGAAAGTCAATACAATCAACCTCTCGAGTGATGATAGTATTGGCCATGGCTTCAGGTTGAATGTTTTGAGGTACCATCATTTGGCTTAATGTAAGCATCAACTCATCCCTATGGGTGGGAGAGGATCTTAACAAATCTAAAAGGGAAATTCTGGCTGTAGTATTGGACAATTGCTCATTAATATTGTAAGGGGGTTTAGGTTGAACATTAGAAGCATGATTCCCTTTATTGGGATTTTTCAAAACAAATGGAGCTGATCCATCATTCTGATTTGGTTCTTGTTGAGAATTTTGAGCTTGTTGTCGGGTAACGACTCCAATGGTACCTACAATGTTATATTGAGGACGTTGAACTGGTCTCGGTCTAGCATTTATGGCTTGTTCATTAGGAAGGAATTGATTAGAAGAAGGTCGAGTAGTAACTCTTCTAGGAAATGGTTCTTCTGGAACCATAGCATCTATGACGGGTTGAATAGGATCTGATTCATTTTCAGAACTATTCGATTGGTTTGAAGTAATGTCTAGTTCACTTTTAGTATCTGATTCTATATCACTAGAATCTGAAGTTTGAAAATTATGTAGGGGCCTGGTCGTAACCAGGGATAAGGTTGTGTCAAATATTTGAGGATCCTAAACAGGTAATTGTTCGCTAATGGTTCCTACATATCGGGTAGGAGGAGGAACATTATGATGTTCGATTTGATTGGCCACTTCTTTACCATGTCTTGGTAAAGGGTGTTGAAATATGTCTAATGTTTGATTAGCATTTTGATTTTGATTTTGGGGAATGGTCTTTTGAGTATTATTAGGAGCATTTTGTTTAGGTTGGAAGGCTTGCACCTCCATTTCATTATTATCAATCAAATCCTGTATTTTATGTTTCAACCTTTTACAAGCGTTGGTAGAGTGTCCAGGTCCTCTATGGAAATCACAGTGTAAGTCGACTCTGTATCCGGGTATAGTTGGATCAGGTTCCTGGATAGCTGGTAATTGGATCAAACCTCTTTCGAGTAATTGAGGTAAAATAGTTGATAAGGGTTGATTCAACCGAGTAAATTCTCGAGGAGGCTTATCAGGAGGTTTCAATATAAATTTTTCTGTTGTCTTCATTGCATTGATATTAGCAACATTTCTGCTATCAATGACTCCGTCACCAACAACTTGTTTGTTTTTATATTGATTTCTGGATGTTTTCTCATCATCCTTCTTCCTAAGTTGGCCTCTCCTAATGAGGGCATCTTCTACTCTTCGAGCTAAATCTATAGCTTGATCGAAGGTAGTTAAAGTAGCAGTTGATAGCTCATAAGATATTTGTTCTTGTAAATTATTGATAAAAATGTCCAACATTTCCCTATAAGGTAGCACAAAGTGCAGTTTTCCTGTCAATTGCCTCCATCTAGCTAAGAAATCGGCAAAACATTCATCCTTGTCTTGTTTTAAGTTGTATAGATCTTTAATGGTTACATGCCTCTCGATGTAGGCACTAAATTGATGGACAAAAGATTCAAATTTTTCTTCAAAGTTTCTCAAAGAATGAGTGGGCAATTGATAGTACCACTCTAATGCCATTCCACCTAAACTTTTTGGGAACATTTTTAGTAATAGCAAGTCATCATGTGATATATCATGACATGCTATCCTAAACATGCGAAGATGCTCTATGGGATCTTCGGTTCCTTTATATATAGGCAAGATGGGCATGGGAAAATGCTTAGGGTATGGTTGAGCTACAACCATGGGATCCAAAGGTTGACTACATATCTCTCGATAATTGTACGAGGGATGGTAGGGATCTATCTGGTCCATACGCGAAGCTAACTGTTTCACCATGGCTTCCAGATTACTAGTTTGCCCCCCATATTGGTTTGGTAGGGCATTGACATGGGTTTTGTGAGTATATGATGGAGGGACATGAAGATTAGATGCTATGTTACTATTGTGTAAATTGTTGGTAGGAAAGGTGTTATGAAGGAATTTTGAAGTGGTATTATGTTGTATTCCAGATTGTTGAAAATTGGTGTTTGGCTTCGTTTTAAGTTTTTGTTTACTTGAAGCATATTGCTCAATAGTTTGGCAAAATAAAGTAGTGAAGGAAGTTTTCTTTTGTGTGGGAATGATTTTAGGTTGAATAACAGGTTCCTTAGGAGGTTGGGTAACCTGTTTTTTTGACATGTTTTGCATCATAGTGACCATATCTGTATTGGATGGCCCAACCTTATCACTTTCTTGATCAATGAAAGACAAGGGATTAGTGTGCACATCATACATATGTTCCATGGCTGCTTGAGTGTCACTAATCTGCCCTTTATCAATATGAACTGCCACATTAAGGGCATCGATGTTATCATTGAGAAATTTCCGAAAATGATCTACGTTGTCAAAAGCAATAGTTCCATCTGGAGCTACTCTAGGGGATGAGGGTCCATCCTCTTTAACACTTTCTTCTTGTTCATTATCTTCACCTAGGTCATGTTCTGGTTGATCTAGAGTTTCTCCTTCCGGAATTGGATCTTCAGGAAGGACATTTGGGTCTCTAGTTTTATCTTGTAACCAATCTTCTTCTTCTCCTTCAGTTTGTTTACCATTCCTAAGTTTAGGCATTGTGCTTAATTTTAGATTTCAGCAAATATATATATATATATATATATATATATATATATATATATATATATATATATATATATATATATGCAACAAGCTTAAGAGGTATATATTAACTATATACCTACTACAATATTTAAAATGAAATGTTTAAGTTTTTGCTATGTTTTTTAGTTTTTTTTTTTTTAGTTTTTCTTTGTTTTTGAAATAATATTGTAAAGACAGCAAATAACACAATAAATGCAAGAAATAATACTGAAAGTAATAATCTAGTTTTCTATAAACAATTTATAAATATCATTAATGGGCTCGAGTTCTTCAGGAGTCATGAAGTGTTCTTCAAATTGAAAGTTTTCTTTTAAAAATTTAATGAAAAGAGCTATAGTGATATTATCTGTCTCAGATGCTGGTTGATAGAAGTAAAGCTCGTGGCAATACTCTCGATATAACACAGCTCGAGGAACTCTATTCCATATTTCCCTATCTGTAAGAACAACCTCTTGGTCTTCTACAAGACCTAGGAACTGGTGTACAATGGCTACGTTCTCGAGGTATTCCTCGAAGGTGAACAATTATGAAGATACAAGAGCTCTCCTATAAGCTAACCATCTATGGCGGGCTCTCTGAAGTTCATGATAAAAGACTAGTTGATGAGGATCCAGGATTCTATCTAGGACTAGCCTCTTGATTTGTTTAAGTTTTGTTGACCTAGATGAAATGACACTAAGTCTTCTATCAAGTTCGTCCCACAAGAGTTGATTTCTATCTATTTCAGGCACACTAAGTACGAATTGATTTCTATAGCTGCCAACTGGTTTTCTACATTTATAGTAACTGCTAATATTTTCTTAGGAGCTACCATCTAAACATGATATTAAATTTAAATGATCTAAAATGCATCTATGTTTTAGTTGTTTTATTTTTTTTTGTTTTTGTTTTCAAAAGGTTTACAATGCATTCACGTCGGGTTCACCAAAATGTATCGCTCCAAATTTTTCACACCCTTACCTTCAGGCTATAGGATCCGTGCCCGAAAGGGGGATGTGAAAAGGATGTCACGATACCTCGGATTGAGAGGCCTTGCGAAGGTCCCGCCTCTCAAGGGAGGTGTATATTGGTGATTTTTCGATGGATGGTGGGTTCACCAGGAAACATTTAATGGCAGTTTCCACGCCTAGGTTGGGAATGTGTTTTATGTGTTCGTTTTAGCCTTAAGCATTCAAATCCTAGGTTTGGCCAAAATGCGTCTAAGCTATTCTATATGAAGATGCAGATTAAATGAATACAAAAAATAGAATTAAGACAAAAAAATAGAGAAATTATAGAATATTAAAAGAAGAATACCTGATCCGGATGTCTGATGAAGATTCTGATTCTTGAAGCAGTCAAGATCGCCTCTGATTTGACAGGATCGTCTGAGATCAGACAAGATCATCTGAGATCTGACGAATTCGTTAGAGACCTGCAAACAGAAAAATAGGTGCAAAACACAGAAAATACAACTATTCTAACAGAGGGAAACAGTGTAAAATGACAGCAATAATATCAAATTGAAACTTAAAAACAAAAACAGGAATGAATTATGCTAATTAGATAATAATTATGATTTAATCATGCATTTGATCTAGATGGGTGAACTCCAAAATGCAGAATAGCATAAAATACTGAATAAACTAGCTAATTGCAGAATAAAACAACAGAGAAAAGATAGAGAAATGCAAACTTTAGGCACTGATTGCCTCAATGTTGACTGCAGTCAAAATCGTCTCGCATTGGTACGAAATCGTCTCTGATTCGATAGGATCGCCTTCGATCTGAACAAGATCATCCGCGACGATGTAAGCTTGCTCCGGCTGAAAAACAATAAGGTACCTACAACAAAATTGTATAGAACTACTGCAAAATAGAAACTTAGGATGTTTTATCGTATGAGAAGTCAAGTTATAGAGAATTTCAGCCAAGGGGGTGCTAAGGGAAGGGCTTAGGATTAAATAGGCTTAGGAGGGAGGTTAGGAGGTTGGAGATCATCCCTATTTGGGAGATCTCCAACGGGGGAGGGTCTCTAACGGTGCAGACACGCTTCTGCCTGGATTAGAGACCCGTTGGAACAGAAGCTAATTGTGCAAAATTAGTTTTGAGACAAGATCGTCTGGACGTCCTAGCCCAAACAAAATCGTCAGATCTGGGGCGATATCGTCTGATCGACGACGATATCATCAAACGGTCAAAACAACCTCTAAAAATGGTGTGGAAAAGGGGGAAACGGATTACCCGACGGTTAACGGGCGGTTTGGGAGGTTAAAATTTGAATTTAAATTATTTACTAGAGTAAATGTAATTATTAAGATTTTACTGCGCCAATTTTAGGGTGCTACAATAATACAAGATCCAAGGCTGTTGTACCATTCTCAAGCATCCTTATCTAAAGTTTTAAATAACAATATAAGAATAACATCTTAATCATCTACCTCAAGACTATCCATGGCATATAGAAAATCCCTAATATGATCTTCACCAATCACAACATTTTTTCATTAGGATTTAGGCAAGTACTTAAGATCTTTACCAGGGAGAAGATTTAGATTTGTAGGTAACATAAAAGCTCTATATTTATTGTTTCTACATTGATTAACATTAGTATTGGCATTTTGATTGACATTTTGATTTACATTGACATATTGGTTTGCATTGGGAGTTGCCATACTAACTACATATGTATTCACTATAGGTACCTAGTTTACAGTAGGAGAAGACTGATTCAAAGCAATATTTGGTCTAGAAAAAAAAATTAGAATTGAATATTTTTCGTGAGACTTGAAGAATACCTTAAGTTTTGACACCCCATCAAGAACTTCTTTGCCACTTCTTGCAGATGCCAGATCCAGCTCTTTCTTATTTGAATTTTAAATTTTTTAGTTCATTCAGATTTTCTAGAAAAAATATGCAAAGAAAGAGCGAGATATTCAACAATACTTGGGCTAATATTGCTCAGCCTGATACTCAATCAATTCTAAAAAATTTTACTCTAGGAAATATTATGAGAAAAACAAACTCAAAATTGTACTCAGTCTTAACCAGAAATGACACCAAAAATTGTTGGGGCATATTCCTACACCCTTAATAGATTTTTTATGATGCAAGACCTCCCTAATATAATCAACACTATGAATTCTTGTGGATCCACCTATTTAACTCAAGAAAATATTATCCTAAGACTCTAGAATGACATAGTAAGTTAAGGAAACCCTAGAGGTGAGTCTACAATATTTCTTATAATATCATTCTCATCTAGATTCCAAAAATAAAATAAAATAAAATTACAACATAAAAGTTGACCAAAATTCAAAGTAACACCTAGCTAGTGCTTCAAAAAGTACATTAGTGCCTTATTTATTGGGAAATTGTAGCCAGACTTTAAATATGGTGAAGAGAGAAGCAGCGAGAAGATAAAACTGAGCCAATCAAATTCATTCAAATTATGCAAGGTGATTAAGATACCAATGAAAGAATATGCCATTTACACATTCAAATGATGTAATCTGTAAATAGGCCAACAAGTAAAACTATGTTGGCAATTTGAGTTATTGTGTGTTGTCATTGATGTCACATGGATCACATTGAGTTTTGATGGCAAAAGCACTTAATAAATAATTATTTATGATATTTTGGAGAGCAAGGATATATACAGGGTTTTTGGCACAATAGGCATATAATATTTAATTTTTTAAATATTATATTAATGGTTTTATTAAAACCAATAGTAAAGGTTTTTATTAAAACCAACGACAAGGGTTTTTATTAAAATCGACGGAAAGGTTTTTTAAAAAAACCAACGGAAAGGGTTCTTATTAAAACCATTGTAAAGGGTTTTTTATTAAAACCACTATGCTAAGACTTATCCAAATTATTATCGATGAAAATGTTTTCCAATAAAACCTAGGTGCAAAAATTTTCATGGCGAAATTCAAAATAATGAAGGAGATATCCCAATTCAAAGTTAAGAGGTGAATTATTAATTTTTTTTTTAATAATTCTAAGGTCTAAAGTTGAATTACATTATTCGCTGATGTACAAGTTAAATTTGGGTGTTGGGGATTAAATCCCAACGTGGGCCAGCACCCACGTGGTAAGTTCTTCACAACACTAAGCCATGAAGGTGTGAAGGCACATTGATTTTTGGCAAGGCATTGACGATTTCGAAGGTGTGAAGGTGCATTGATTTTTGGAAAAGGAATTATCAATTTCAAAGGTTGTGAAGGCAGGGAATTTTTAATAAAGGTATTTATCTCTAGTGCATGGTAATATTTGTTATTACCAAAGTTTTGGTGCATTAAAATTATTTCTATGATAACTAGGGAGTCATAAGGAGTTTAGGGAAATAAATGCTTGATGTATGTGTTAATGTGCGTAGGGAGTTATAAGGTGTAGAATTAAATATTTGTTATTTATGTGTGTGATAAGGGAGATATAAGGTGTTGAATTTAAATATTTGTGAATGTTGTGTGAGCTTAGGGAGATATTAGGTGTGGAAATAAATATTTGTGTTTGATATATGTGGAGTTATAAGGTGTGGAATTAAAAATAAAAGCAGAGGTGCTTGTTGTATATGTTAATGAAATTAGGGAGTCGTAAGGTTGAAAAGTGTTGAACTTGTTATATGTCCTAGTGCATGATTTAATTATGAAATTAAACTAGGAACTTGAGACCTAGTTAATTTCTATCTTGAGTTAGAAGATATGCACATGAGTTAGGGTTTGAAGTTGAAGACAAATTGCTTGATTAATGTGCCTTGGATATTGAGAGAAAGTGAATGGATTAGAAAATCAATTTTATGGATTGATGCTTGAGTTCATGATTGCTTTAGTGGAGTTCATTGAGAGTATTGACATTATTGAGGATATTTTTGCTATTGCTTTGAGGAGATTATTTTTGGTTACTTGTTGAGTACATTGCCACTATTTGAGACCATTGAGGAGATCATTTGCTAGTCACTTGTGGATAAATTTGTATTTCATTTGAGGAGATCATTGCTGGCTATTTGAGAGCTCTTTTATTAAGGGAGTTGTGCTTGTTTCTTGAGAGCTTATTGACATTGCATGAGGAAGATATTATTGAGAACCTATTGCTATCACTTGTGGAGATTGTCCTTTGTTGTTTTAAGTCCTCATTGTTATTTCTTGGAGAGGTTTTCATTAGAGAGCCCATTTGCCATACATTTGAGAGTACATTTTTTAGCATTGTTGTTATCCATTTGAGAGTACATTTTTGAGCATTGTTGTTATCCATTTGAGAGTACATTTTTGAGCATTGTTGTTATCCATTTGAGATTTCATTGTTGAGCATTGTTGTCATCCATTTGAGAGTACATTGTTGAGAATTGTTGTCATCCATTTGAGAGATCATTTGTCATACATTGTTGAGATCATTGTGGATCATTGTTGTCATCCATTGAAGAGTACATTACCATTCATTATTGAGCACATTATTGAGTATTATCATCATTCACTTGTTATCCATTGTTGAGTTCATCATTGAGACTTGCCTTTGTTGATTTGTGGTTGAGATTTGAGTTCTACTTGAGAGTCATTGGTTGAGCCTTTGGGAAGGATTTTGGAACATAATTTATGGATATATTTGAGAAATAGTTTGTGCATAATTGGTTGATACTGTGGAAGGCTTTTGGGATAGAATTTTTGGATATATTTAGGACAACATTTGAGCATGATTGGTTGAGCCTGCGAAAGGCTTTTGGGATAGAATTTTTTAATATATTTGGGACATCATTTGAGCATGATTGGTTGAGCCTTTAAGAAGGATTTTGGGAAAGTTTTGGGATAGATTTGTGGATAGATTTGGGATAATATTTGAGTAGGATTATTTGATCCTTTTATGAAGGCTTTGAGTATAGATTTGGGACATCATTTGAGCAGGATATTTGAGCTTTATGATAAGGCATTGAGGTAGATTTGTGAGCAATGAAAGAGATAGGACATAAATAGAAAACACATAAACACCAGTTGCCTAGTTGAGCATATTAGCAGATAGTCTAGCTGAGTAGATCAGTTGATAACCTAGATGAGCAGATCAGTGGATAGCCTAGCTGAGTAGATAATTGGAGAGCCTAGTTAATTAGATTAGTGGATAGCCTAGCTGAGTAGATCAGTGGATAACCTAGATGAGAATATCAATGGATATCCTAGCTAAGCAGATCAGTGGAGCCCACCTGAGCAGATCAGAAAAACCTAGCTTTGAGTAGATCAAAGTATTCATTTGTATTGGGATAAGGATCCCTATTTATTTGTGAAATATTATAATTAGAATATCTTGTGGACTACCCCACATTGGGGGATCCATGTTAAATTTTGTGTCTCAATTGTGTGTGGTGATTTTTGTACTTGCTTACTATTGCTATATATGTTATTAATGCACACTTCTATATTTGGTTATTGCAATTGAGGACACTATTTGATATTGGTTTGGAAATAAAGTAAAAAGTGGGTGCTATACTATTCACACCTCCCTCTCAGTATAAGATTATGTTCTTAAATTGGTATCAGAGCAGGTTCCTTCAGAAAGGCTAATATCTTGAGGGAAGATTCTACAAGAACACATATGACTTCATAGAATGGATCATATACAAGTAAGACTCCACTGTTTGAAGATAATAATTATGCTTTTTGGAGCATGAGAATGAAGAACTATTTGATATCACAGGGATATGAGGTATTGCAGATGGTTACAAAATAGTATAAGGTTGAAGGTGACCCTGAGACAAATGAAACTATTAGAAAATTAGTTGAGATCATTACAAAGGCAATGAATTGTATTCTGAGTGGGCTACGTGAGACATATTTTGCAAAGGTCATGGTATGTAATTTAGCTAATGAAATTTGGACCATGTTGCGGAGTACTTATGAAGGAGAGTCCAAGGTAAAGTTGGAAAAACTACAAACTCATAGAAAAAGATTTGAAGAATTGAAAATGGAAGATTCTGAAGATATTACAAAGTTCTTGCTTCAATTTTATGAGATTGCTAACACAATGAGAGGTCTAGGATTTGAAATGAAAGAATCATATGTTACTCAAAATGTTTTGATATCACTTCCCATGAATTTTGATGCAAAGGTTTCAATGATAGAAGAAACAATGAATATCAACAAGCTAACAATGGAAGAACTACAAGGAACTCTCACAACTTATGAGATGAGGATAGATAAGCATCAGGATCCAAAGAAAGAAATTGCATTCAAAGCTTTAGAGAAAAATAAAGGGAAAGATCCAGAGATAGATAGAGATTCAGATAATTATGAGGAAGCTAACTTCATCAAAAGGAAAAAGGACTCAAGGAATTACAGGGATATGAAGAAAGTCAAATGCTACAAGTGTGGTGATTATGGTCACTATGCGAACAAGTTTCCACATGAATAAAACAATGATGATGAAAAATAGGGTCATAGAGGAACAGAAGAAGGAAATCATAAGCATGAAAAAGAGGACAGGTACAAGAAAAGCAAGCAAGAGAAGAAGAAAAGTTTTCATAATACTAAGAAGAATTTCTACATTGAAGAAGCAAATTATGGCTCAGATCACAGTGATAGAGATAAGTCAAATGATGAAAAGGAGGAAAATCTATTCATGGGAATAGAAGGTGAAAGAGAACAATACTTTGTGTGTGGTAAAAGATATCACAGATCAGGATATTGCAATGGTTTTTTGTTTTCTATAGAAGAAGATAATGATATTAGTGACAGTTAAGATGAAGAAGATTGTACATTATTTGGAATAAGTGAATAAAGACAAGAATACCTACTCCTAGGTATTGAAGTTAAAGAAGAGGACATATCTATCAAAGAATGACATGAAGAACTTGCTATAGCCATTGAGTAAGCAAAAAGGTACAAGATGGGTCTAGGAATACTAAAATGCTTCATATGCAGAGACTTTGGGTATTTAGATGATGATTTCACATACTACAAAAATTGCAACAAGAAAATTTTATTTTGGGAAAAATAAAGCAGAAGTTCCAGTAATAGTTCTAGCAGCAATTCTAGTGACAATTCCAACAGTAGTGATGATGAAGAAGAGGAATCCACAAAACAAGAAAATAAAATCAAGATATTGAAAAGGAAAATAAAAATGCTTGAAAATAAGGTTCATGAAAATGAAAAGGTCAAAGTAATGCTTAATCGACACATTCAAGGTTTGGAAAAAGAGCTTCAAGAAATAAAAGAGCTTGGCATCACTATTTTTGAGTAATTGAAGAAGAAGAAAGAAATATGTAATCATTTAGAAGAAGAAGATCGGAAATGTTTAGGGACCTACATAAATAAGTTAGCACGATTTCAAAGGAATTCAAAAAATTTGGATAAATTTTTGGATTTATAGTGAGATCCATATATAAAGACAAGGCCTGGTTATGAAGAAGGGAAATAAAAAATAAACACACAAGGACCTCTATTTGTATCAGGAGGTTTGTTTCAAAAAAATATAAGGAAGAATTGATTCCCAAAGAAAAGGAAGCAACAAAAATGGATACTTGCATTTCATAGGCTATAGATATGTGTGCCAATTTTCTATTTGACACAAATGAAGAGAAAGAAGAGGAAGGTTTCAAAGCACCAAAGGTCTCATATTTCAGGTTTGGGGAGTCACACTCAAAAGGAAAGGAAGTTCTAAAATATGAAAGCAAGGAAGCACCTAAGATTCATGAAGAAAGTTCCAAAGCTCCTTTGGCTCCAAATATTCAATTTGGATCTTGTTTAAGATAGGTGAATCAAGTTCAAGAGGCAAAGAAATTCTTGAAGAAGAAAGCAAGGAAGAATTTAAGGAAGAATATTTGGATACCACAAAGAAGGATCAAGGATACAATGCACAAGTCAAAGATGATCACAAGGATGAAAGTCAAGAAAGGTATGAGGAACCAATGCATGAAAAAAGGGCTTTTCAAGGAAATTTTTTTATAGTAATGGATTTGGAAATAGGGCTATCCATTGTAGGTTCTATGGATCAAAGAAAAAGTTTGATTTCACTAGAAGGATCTTCAAAGTAATAAGATATGGTTTTTAGGGACATTGCTTCTTATGCAACAGGATTGGTAATAGAGCTTATCAGTGCAAAGAAAATGAGCAACATGGTTTTGGTTTTACAGCTACACAATTCAGAGGTCATGGTCATAATGATTATAGAAACAGAGCTTCACAATACAGGGTTTAGGAAAGGAATGGATATGGAAATTATTTCAAGGTAGAATTTATGATATGGTCACCATTCAAAGGCTACAATATCAAGTGTTTTAATTGCAATAAATTTAGACATATTGCAATATGGTGTAGGACTCAATTATAAATAGGTTCAAGGCAAGAATGTCAAGTAGTTTCAAGGCAAGAAGGTCAAACAGGTTCAAGACAAGAAGATCAAGTAACTCATCAAGAAAAGGATATCAAAAATATATGGAAGGAAGTTGATAAAGGAAAGGAACAATATAATATGGGAGTAAATGTACTCCAACCCCAAAATTAATCACCTCAAGAGAGAAGGTGGTAGGGGGGCTAAGATTAAGAGTCATATATTTTAGCCCCATAGATATCCCTTTTGCCATTGATGTCAAAGGGGAGAGTTTTGAGTAAGGGACAGAGCATTGAGTTAGGGGGATAAACCTCCAAGGATAACATTCAGATAGAGGGAGTAGCCTCCATAGTTATTATTGAGTCAGGGGAGCAGCTTTGATTCTCAGAGATGGTTTTTTTAGTGATTGTGGTGATTTGCATTAGAGGTGTTGCCATCAATGACAAAGGGGGAGATTGTTGGTAATTTGAGTTATTTTGTGTTGTCATTGATGTCACATGGATCACATTGAGTTTTTGTGGCAAAAGCACTTCATAAATAATCATTTATGATATTTTTGAGAACAAGGATATATACAAGGTTTTGTGGCACAAGAGGCATATAATATTTAATTTTTAAAATATTATATTAATGGTTTTTGTTAAAACCAATGGTAAATGATTTTATTAAAACCAACGACAAGGGTTTTTATTAAAACCAATGACAAGGGTTTTTATTAAAACCGACGAAAATATTTTTTAATAAAACCAATGGAAAGGGTTTTCATTAAAACAATTGGAAAGGGTTTTTAATTAAAACCACTCTGCTAAGACTTCACCAAATTATGATGGATGAAAATGTTTTCCAATAAAACCTAGGTGAAAAAAATATCATGGCGAAATTCAAAAGAATGAAGGAGATTTCCCAATTCAAAGTTAAGAGGTGAATTATTAAATTCTTATTTAATAATTCTAAGGTCTAAAGTTAAATTACATTATCCGTTGACGTGCAAAGATTGAGGAGATTAATAAAGATTCACTGATGTCATTCGAAGGATGGAGGTGCATATAAATAAAAGGTTAAAAACCTTTTATTATTGGATATAAGAGATAGCGCATAAGAGAGAGTCGTCGAAGGGGAGTAGCAAAGAAGGAAAAGAAATATTTTTCAGACGTGAGAGCGAGGTCAAATCAAGAACATGAGGAAGTGACGTCACACAGGAGTCTATAGCGTAGTTGGTAGTGCATGAAATTTGCACAAGGTAGGTTCATTTTTTGAATCTTGCCAGGGGCAAAGTGTTTTGCTAAGGAAGCCAACTTAAGTTTTTTAGATTTGAGCGCAAGTTAAAGTTGGGTGTTTGGGATTAAATCCCAACATGGTCCAGTGCCCACATGGTAAGCACTTCACAATTCTAAGCAATATGAACGAAGTTCGACTCTCATGAAGGTGTGAAGGTGTATTGATTTTTGGCAAGGCATTGACGATTTCAAAGGTATGAAGGTGCATTGATTTGTGGCAAAGGAATTATCAATTTCAAAGGTTGTGAAGGCAAACAATTTTGAATAAAGGTATTTATATCCAGCACATGGTAATATTTTTTATTACCAAATTTTTGGTGCACTAAAATTATTTCTATGATAACTAGGGAGTCATAAGGAGTTTAGGGAAATAAATGGTTGTTGGCTGTGTTAATCTGCTTAGGGAGCTATAAGGTGTAGAATTAAATATTTGTTATTGTTGTGTGTGGTTAGGGAGATATAAGGTGTTGAATTGAAATATTTGTGATTGTTGTGTGAGCTTAGGGAGATATAAGGTGTGGAAATAAATATTTTTGTTTGATGCATGTGGAGTTATAAGGTGTGGAATTAAAAAAAAGCATAGTTTCTTGTTGTATATGTTAATGAAATTAGGGAGTCATAAGGTTGAAAAGTGTTGAAATTTTTATATGTCCTAGTGCATGATTTAATTATGAAATTAAACTAGGAACTTGAGACCTGGTTAATTTCTATCTTGAGTTAGAAGACATGCACATGAGTTAGAGTTTGAAGTTAAAGAAAAATAGCTTGATTAATGTGCCATGGCTATTGAGAGAAAGTGGATGGATTAGAAAATCAATTTTATGGATAAAATTTATTCTTGAGTTCATGATTGCTTTAGTGGAGTTCATTGAGAGTATTTCCATTATTTAGGAGATTTTTGCTATTTCTTTGAGGAGATTATTATTGGTTACTTTTTGAGTACATTGCCACTATTTGAGACCATTGAGGAGATCATTTTCTAATAACTTGTGGATACATTTTTATTTCATTTGAGGAGATCATTTTTGGCTAATTGAGAGATCTTTGCTTGAGGGAGTTATGCTTATTTCTTGAGAGCTTATTGGCATTGCATGAGGAAGATATTATTGAGAACCTATTGCTATCACTTGTGGAGATTGTCCTTGGTTGGTTGAAGTCATCATTATTATTGCTTGCAGAGGTTTTCATTAGAGAGATCATTTACCATACATTTGAGAGTACATTGTTGAGCATTGTTGTTATCCATTTGAGAGTACATTGTTGAGAATTTTTGTTATCCATTTGAGAGTACATTTTTTAGCATTGTTGTTATCCATTTGAGAGTACATTGTTGAGCATTTTTGTCATCCATTTGAGAGTACATTGTTGAGCATTGTTGTCATCCATTTGGGAGATTATTTGTCATACATTGTTGATATCATTGTGGATCATTGTTGTCATCAATTGAAGAGTACATTACCATTCATTGTTGAGCACATTTTTGAGTATTGTCACCATTCACTTGTTATCCATTGTTGAGTTCATCATTGAGCCTTTCCTTCATTAATTTGTGGTTGATATTTGAGTGGTACTTGAGAGTCATTGGTTGAGCCTTTGGGAAGGCTTTTGGGACAATATTTATGGATAGATTTGAGACATATTTTGTGCATGATTGGTTGAGCTTGTGGAAGGATTTTGGGATAGAATTTTTGGATAGATTTGAGACAACATTTGAGCATGATTGGTTGAGTCTATGGAAGGATTTTGGGACAAAAGTTTTTGATATATTTGGGACATCATTTGAGTATGATTGGTTGAGCCTTTAAGAAGTCTTTTGGGATAGTTTTGGGATAGATTTATGGACATATTTGGGATAATATTTGAGCAGGATTATTTGATCCTTTTGTGAAGGATTTGAGGACAGATTTGGGACATCATTTGAGCAGGATTGTTTGAGATTTGTGAGAAGGCATTGAGGTAGATTTATGAGCAGTGAAAGAGAAAGAACATAAATAGAAAATACATCAACACCAGTTGCCTAGCTGAGCAGATTAGTAGATATTCTAGCTGAGCAAATCAGTGGATAGCCTAGATGAGCAAATCAGTGGATAGCCTAACTATGTAGATAATTGGAGAGCCTAGCTGATTAGATCAGTGGATAGCCTAGCTGAGTAGATCAGTGGATAGCCTAGATGAGAAGATCAGTGGATAGCCTAGCTGAGCAGATCAATGGAGAGCCTAGCTGAGTAGATCAATGGAGCCCACCTGAGTAGATCAGGACAACCTAGATTTGAGTAGATCAAAGTATTTATTTTTATTGGGATAAGGATCCCTATTTATTTGTGAAATATTATAAGGATAATATATTTTGGACTACCCCACATTGGGGGAACCATGTTAAATCTTGTGTCTCAATTGTGTGTGGTGATTTTTGCACTTGCTTACTATTGCTATCTATGTTATTAATGCACACTTCTATATTTTATTATTGCAATTGAAGACACTAATTGATATTGGTTTGGAAAGAAAGTAAAAGGTGTGCGTTATACTGTTCACCCCCCCTCTTAGTATAATATTGTGTTCTTCAAACTACAAATAGAACTACTAAAAGGAGGAAGTAGAATTGTGTTATCCAATAAATCATTACAATGGAAGATTTATCAGTGTATTCATATATCACTATGCAAATACAAATGAGTTCTCCATTCAAACGATGCAATAGATAACTGCAACTATTTTGTTTAAATGATGTAACAAAGAGCCTCATAGCTTTCGGCCTCAACCACTAGAAATGATCTCAGTAAACTGGACATCTCCTCAGAAAAAAACCTACACAATAATGAGGAGCAAAAAGAGGTAACTAGACAAGACATGCAAAGGAAAATACAATCGACGAGGATGGGCACTCTAGTATACCTCTTGCAAAATTACTGTGCAAAAACATGACGATGTTTCTTGTTGCAACAACTCTCTTAAATAAATTGATCACTTGGTCCATAATTGTGATAATTTTAAATGCCTTGATGATGGTCCATAATGAGAAATTATCCATAATAACCACTATCTGCATCACCTTCATTTTCTTTTTCTTTTCCTTTTTTTAGGGTTTTGAGTTTAGGGTTTAGTGTTTTGAGGTTTTAGGTTTAGATTTTTTTTTTGAGTTTTAGGTTTTAGGGTTTACCCGTTCCTTTTCCAATGCAATAAAACCTAAAAAAAAACCCTACATCTTAAATTCCTCAAGATAAAAAATTATTATTTTTGGATAATTTGCCATTTTTGGCCAAAAACAACCCTATTTTTAGTAAGTTTCCAAAAAGCTCGGATGGGCCTCAAAATTAATACACATTATTGGATCACCCATATTAAGCCTTCTAGAAAATATTAACATGTACTCATGTCTGAAAAGTTATTAAATTGCAAATATTCTTTCTTCCAATTTTCTAAAAAAATACTAAAATCCATTTTTGGGTACTAGTTCAAGGAATTAGAGCCCAATAAAATACTGAAATGTCTTTAAGGTTTCCAAATAATTGTTTCCATAATTTTATCCACCTCTTCATAAATATCCCTATAAAATAAAAAAAAACCAATCCAATGGTCGGATAAAAAATTATGCTCTTTGGAAGATTGGCTCTTGCAACAACCTTATTTAGGCCAAACATTTATTGACAAAAAGACCTTAGGAAAACCAAAACAATGGCCTGACCTTGGTGACATAAAAACTTTCATTGTTCTTGGAGGGTGAAACAAGACTTCAAAAGGACCAAAATTTTGCAATAATTGGAAAGGACTCAAGGGGGTATTGCAAATTTGAAAAGACCATAGGAAACCCAAAGAAAAAATTAGGGTAATCTCAAGTCAGATTTTGAGGATCCAACACAAGATTTGACTAGGATAGGAGACAAAAAAACACTTTAATAATAAATCATTGAGAACTCCAAAATATTCTGCAAACCACAAGGACTCAAAAATGAACTAATTACCTAAAAAGGACACCTTAATTACCTAAAAAGGATGCCTTAATCACCTAAAAAGGACACCTTACTAACCTAAAAAATGACACCTTAATCACCTAGAAATAACACCTTAATCACCTAAAAAGGACACCTTAATAACCTAGAAAGAACAAGAACAAAACACATATTTTTTATAGGCTTCTCAAGCTGTCTATGCGAAATGATACAATTTCAAGTGATGGCCATTGATAGGAATTGAAATTTTTATACCATCTAGAGTTTGCAATTTGTAAGTATGTTGGCCTACATTCTATAGTATTTGATAGAGGCAAAGCCATTTGGGTTCCCGCTTTTCCTTCTCACCATGCTTTTCAATTTTGGGGTCCCAATACAACACTATATCTCCTCTTTGAAAAGGTTTAACCTTGGCTATCTTATTGAACGATTGAGTTATTTTTTGATGCTGCTCAGTTATCTTCATTAATGCATCCTTTCTATCTTCTTACAACTTCATAATTTGATCAAGTCTTCTCTGCAAGACATTTAGATTATCATGATCCAAAAGAAGTAAATATAAAGCATGAATTTCCACTTGAGGAGGCAATAGAGCATTCTCATCATATACTAGCTCATAAGGAGATTTTCTTGTTCTTCTTTTGATAGATATTCTATCAGCCCATAAAGAAACATTTAGCTCATTGTCCCAAATTATTTTATTTTTACCTAATGCTCTTTTAATTCTTGTGATCAAATTATTATTTTAGGATTATTTAAAACCATTCCCTTTAGGATAGTAATTTGTGGAATGAGAAAGCTCTATGTTTTACCTAGCACAAAATTCAATCATCTCAAGAAGTAAAGTAGTTACCATTGTCTGTGACTATCTTCCTAGGAACCCCAAATCTTGTCAATATGTGCTATTCTAGAAACTTCATGACCACTTTTGTAGTGTATTTCTTGATAGGTGCTGCTTCTACCCACTTGGTAAAATAGTCTATTACTATAATGATCCATCTATAACCTCCAAAATAATTAGGGTTAATCTCACCTATGAGATATATTCCCCATTGAGTAAAAGGAGCTTCCACAATCACTGGCTTCTAACTTTAGGGGCATGGCTGGAAAATACTTCTTTCCTACAAAAAACTAACATTTATTACAACTCTTAATAAACTGGTAAATATCCTTAAACAGGGAGGGCCAATAATAACCAACTCTTTGGAGCAAAGTGATGCCCTCAAAATATAGAATGATATTATTCAATACTTGAGTGACCTTTTTCTCAAAAAAATAGAGAAGCAACACACCATTTGGATGCCTCCAATACAATATTCCTTCTTGAATGTAATACCTTTGATCCAATTGCTTGATAGGCCTTATTTGGTTTTTGGGTATGTCTCCTAAAAATGACAAGTTTTGAAGGTAAAATATAATGCCATCATACCACCTCAAATTATAATTATCAACTACTATTGCTTCTTGTTGTTCATCTACTATAATAGTGTTATTCATAGCCTCCCCTTCTTTGTTAACAAGATAATTTTCCAATCCCTATCCTCCGACCATCTATACTACTTTGAATTCCATATCATACTATAATAATTTAACCATCCACCTTGTAGGACTAACTAAAGGGTTAGTTTGAGTGAAAATATTTTTAACAGTAATGTAAGGGATATAAACTATTACCTTGTTGGATCTAAAAATACACTTGAAATGTTGTTGGATCTAAAAATATACTTGAAATGATCTAAATATTTGATTAATGCATAAGCTTATTTTTCCAGCAAAGAAAATTTTAATTTAGAACCCTTCAATCCTATGCTCATAAAGGCTATGTGTCTTTCATTTTTCTCTTCATCTTGTTGAGCTAGAACTACAATAGTAGTGTGTTCTAAAGAAAATGAGTAGATTTTGAAATCTTTGGAGTAATCTGGGTAGTTCAGTACTAGAGCCATAGTAATTGCACCTTTGATCTTTTAAAAAGCTGTAGTATTTTCCTCTATCCACATTATTTCTTCATTTTTCTTGATCATGTCATTTATTTTATTGGCAATTTGAGAAAAATAAGGGACAAATGTCTTTATAAAGTTAATATTTCCAAAGAATTATCTAACTCCCTTAATATTCTTAGGAGGGGAAATTTTAGGTATGGCTTCTACATTTTTGTGTATCAATGATAATCCCATATTTTGAAATAATATGCCCAAAAAATTTACCTTGTGTGTCCCTAAACACATATTTTTTAGGATTCAAAGATATGCCAAACTTCTTGTACGTATTAAACACTTGAGTTAGATGTGCAAAATGATCTTTAGTATTTTTTGAAAAGACTGTAATATCATCAAGATATACCACCACTATATTGAACATCAATCCCTTATATGCAACATCCATTGCTCTCTAAAATGCTACCCCTACATTCATCAATCCAAAGGGCATCATTTGATAGTCAAATGTTTCCCAAGGTGTAGTGAAAGTTGTTTTGTGTCTGTCTTCTAGATTCACTACAATCTAATTGTAACCTTAAAAAAAATCCAATAAAGACATTCTTCATGACCCAACCATTTCTTGAAGTAACTACTCCATATTTGGAGGTGGATAGTTGTCTTTGAGAGAGTTCTTATTCAAATATTTTAAATCTACATAAAACCTGATATCACTTTTATTTTTCTAACTGGAATCAAGTTTTCCAACCAAGTAGAAAATATCACCCTCCTGATTATTTTGGTATCTAGTAATGTTTGAACTTCTTTCTACAAAATTGAAGAACACAAGCTTATACTGAGAGGGGGGTGAACAGTATAAGACCACTTTTTACTTTTTCTTCCAATTCAATATTATGTTGTGTAAAGATAGCAGTATCAATAGCAGTAATCAAAGCAATGCACAAAAACCATACACAATAGAGACACCACAATTTACGTGGTTCACCCAATGTGGGCTACTCCACGGAGAAAATATTTTACTAAAACTTTCTCAATCAATCTCTTTGGGAATCACTCCCAATTACAATGTTTATGGATCTCTATCCAAAGGAGATGTTGATCCCCTAATCTCAAGTTCATGGATCTCTTCCATAGGAGAACTCTTTCCCCTTCTGCTCTGGCTATGTGATCTTCTAGAAGACTTTGTCTCTCTACTGCACTAACTGGTGGACCTCTCTCCACTTGAAGACTCCTCACTCAGATCTATCTTCAACTGTGCTGGGTTGTTGGATCTCTATCCACTGAGACTCTATCCTCTATACTCTATCACCTCCAAAGCTCTATCAATAGGCTCACTAAGAACCTACTCAATAGGCTCACACAGAACCTACATAATACTGAATAACAAGCTCACACAAAACTTGTCAAACCTAGCAAGCTCACCAAGAACTTGCCCAAATCTGCTCTAGCAAGCTCACCAAGAACTTGCCCAAATCTGCTCTAGCAAGCTCACCAAGAACTTGCCCAAATCTGCTCTAGCAAGCTCACCAAGAACTTGCCCAAATCTCTCCACAACTCACAAAACTTCCAACCTCAAATCTTCCCAACACTATCCTCAAATCTATCCCAAAGGCCTTCTCAAAGGCTCAATCAATCATGCTCAAGTAGTACTCAAAATGAACTCAACAATGAATGGCAATCTCAACTCAAATTAACTTCATAGAAGCATAAAGAGAATTGTTAGAGACTCAATATGTTCTAATCTCACTCTCAACCCAAATCAATCTCAACTCAACTCATAGAAGCATAAAGAGAATTGTTAGAGACTCAATATGTTCTAAACTCACTCTCAACCCAAATCAATCTCAACTCAACTCAAATCAACTCATAGAAGCATAACTCAAATCAACCTCAACTCAATTCAAGTCTTATAGAACCATAAAGAGAATTTTTAGAGACTCAATATGTTCTAACCTTAATCTCAACTCAACATAGAATGATGGAATAGTTTATTTCATAGAACTTGAACAATCACTTCACACATCACTTGACTAGGCTCAATCAACTCAACTCAACCAATCATCACAAGGGACAACTCTTTCTCACACAACCCTAGTCCAAGTATGTATCAACCAACTCAAATGTTTCCAACAATGCTCAACCACAAATCTCACATAACAATGATACTCATGTTCTTTTCTAACTCAAGTTCTTTCACAACCAATGGGCTTCAACAACTATGCTTATCAAACAAGGTTTAAACACAACTCTCAATTCAGAAAACCTTGAAGCATTCAACCAACCACTTTCAAAAAGGAAACCACAAACAATCCTTTTCCCTCCAATGATATTTCAGAAATCAACCACCATAAACAATCAATAGGAGAATGTGCCCATACCTTTTATGAAGATGAAAAAACCTCTTTGTAAATCTGCCACAATCACAAAATTCTTTTGCCAATCTTCACAAGGGTTAGTAGATCACAAAATAATCAACATTACTCCACTTTTCAATAATCATCACCAAGGCCTTTAATTGCACAACTTCCTTATCTCTCCTAAAACCACTTGTACCATAAAATAAAATAAATCAAAACATTGCATAACCTTTTCACTCCCAAAACCACTTATACCATAAAATAAAATAAATCACAATATTGCATACCTTGTCACCTCATGAAAGAATTAATCCTCTTGAAAAAGAACAAGGCAAACTTCACTTTTGGAACCCCTTTGCAAAATCAGAAATATCTCTTTACACACACCTTATTTCTCCTTCTAAATAAGTTAGTCAAATAGCCCTCGAAATAAGCTTTCCGACGATATATAATATGCCCACTTTCAAAATAAATTGAAACCTTTACATATATATATATAAAAAAAATATATATATATATGCCAACCTCCATTAATTGCACATAGGTCGGCCCTCCATTAATTTAAACTTAAACTTTAAACTTTAATATCTTCATCACCGGAGGTCCTTTTTCGATGAAACAAAATTCCACCTTGGCTTTTAAGAAAAGCCCTTTCCACATAAGCCCACCATGGTTTTAAATAAAACCTTTTATTTTGCCTGCCTTGGTTTTCATAAAAACCTTGTATATAGCCATGCTTTCCAAAATATCATAAATGCTTATTTATGAAATATTTTGGCCACCAAAACCAAATGTGATCCATGTGACATCAATGATCCATGTGACATCAATGACAACATCAAATTAACTCAAATTTCCAACAATCTCCCCCTTTGTCATTGATGGCAACACCTCTAATGCAAATCACCACAATCACTGCAAAAACCATCTCTAAGAATCAAAGTTGCTCCCTTGACTCAATACTCTCTATGGAGGCTCTCCCCTAACTCAATACTCTCTTTGGAGGCTGCTCCCCTAACTCAATGCTCTCTTTGGAGGCTGCTCCCCCTAACTCAATGCTCTCCCCCTTACTCAAATCTCTCCCCTTTGACATCAATGGCAAAAGGGACACCTATGGGGCTAAAAGATATGACTCTTAAGCATAGCCCCCTCACCACCTTCTCTCTTGAGGTGATTAATTTTGGGGTGGGAGTACCTTTACTCCCATATTACATTGATTCTTTCCTCTATCAACTTCCTTCCATGTTTTTCTGATATCCTTCTCTTGATGAATTACTTGATCTTCTTGTCTAGAACCTGTTTGACCTTCTTGCCTTGAACCTATTTGGAATTGAGTCCTACACCATATTGCAATATGCCCAAAGTTATTGCAATTAAAACACTTGATATTGTAGCCTTTGGATGGTGCCCATGTCCTGAATTCTTTCTTGAAGTAATTTCCATATCCATTCCTTTCCTGAACCCTGTATTGTGAAGCTCTATTTTCATGACCATTATTACCATGACTTCTGAATTGTGTAGCTCTAAAACCAAAACCATGTTGCTCATTTCCTTTGCACTGAAAAGCTTTATGACCAATCCTGTTACATGAGAAGCAATGTCCCTGAAAACCATACCTTCTTCCTTTGAAGTTTCTTCTAGAAAAATCAAACTTCTTTGATCCATGGATCCTATATAGCCTTGTCCAAATCCATTACAAGAAAAACAATATCCTTGAAAAGCCTTTTTCATGCCTTGGTTCCTCATACCTTTCTTGACCATTATCCATATGATCATCTTCAACTTGTGCATTGCATTCTTGAACCTTCTTTGTAGCATCTAAAACCTCTTCCTTAGTTTCTTCCTTGCCTTTTTCTTCAAGAATTTCTTTTCCCTTTGATCTTGATTCACCTATCTCAAAACAAGAACCAAACTGAATATTTGGAGCCATAGGAACTTTGGAACTTTCCTCACAAATCTTAGGTGCTTCTTTGCTTTCATATTTTAGAACTTCCTTTCCTTTTGAGTGTGATTCCCCAAACCTGAAATATGGGACCTTTGGTGCTTTGGAATCTTCCTCTTCTTTCTCTTCATTTGTGTCAAGTAGCAACTTGGCATCCATCTCTATAGCCTCTGAAATACATGTTTCCTTCTTAGTACAAATATCTTGACCTTTTGAGTCATGTGATGGATCAAACTTCTCATGTAGGGAACATCTCAATTCTTTTAGATTCTCCTTAACCTCTTGTAGTTGCTCATGGATAACATTGAAGTCTTCCTTTAGATCAACTGAGACATTATCCTCTTGTTTAACTTCTTCTATTTGGAGTGAATGTTCTTCTTCTACTTCTTTTATTCCATAGAAAAACCCTTCTTCATCTTCACTATCACTAAGATCATTATAATCTTCTATAGCAAACAAACTCTCAAGATTTCTTTGACCATGCCTATTTCCTTGATGTGTCATCTCATCTTCACTATCACTGAAACCATTGCAATATCCTGATCTGTGATCTCTTTGACCACACACAAAACATTGTTCTCTTTCACCTTCTATTCCTAGGAATAAATGCTCTTCCTTTTCATCATCTGAATTGTCTCTATCATTATGATCTGAGCTATCACTTGCTTCTACAATGTAGTAAGATTTCTTTGCCTTACAAAAATTTTCTTCTTCTCATACCTATTTTGCTTGAATCTGTCATCTTTGTCATGCTTATGCTTTCCATATTCTTTTCTTCTATGACCCTATTTTTCATCATCACTGATTTCTTCATGTGGACACTTGTATGCATAGTGACCAAGATCACCACACTTGTAGCACCTGACTTTCCTTATATCTCTGAAATTCCTTGAGTCCTTATTCCTTTTGATGAAGTTAGCTTCCTCATCATTTTCTAAAACTCTATCTATTTCTGAAACTTTCCCTTTCTCTTTTTCTGAAGCCTTGAATGCAATCTCTTTTATTGGAGCTTGATGCTTACTTACCCTCATCTCATAAGTTGTGAGAGTACCTTGCAATTCTTCCATTGTTAACTTGTTGATATCCATTGTTTCTTCTATTGCTGAAACCTTTGCATCATATTTCATGGGAAGTGATCTCAAAACCTTTTGAGTAACTTCTGATTCTTTCATCTCAAAACCTAGGCCTCTCATAGTGTTAGTAATCTCATCAACTCGAAGTAAGAACTTTGCAATATCTTTAGAATCTTCCATTTTCAATTCCTCAAATATTTTTCTATGAGTTTGTAGTTTTGCCAACTTTACCTTGGAATCTCCTTCATAAGTATTCCTCAACTTGGTCCACATCTCATTAGCTGAAGTACATACCATGACCTTTGCAAAATCTATCTCACGTAGCCCACTCAAAATACAATTCATTGCTCTTGCATTGATCTCAACCAATTTCCTGGTAGTCTTATCTTCCTCGGGATCACCTTCAACCTTATACTCTTTTTCAACCATCTGCCATACCTCATATCCTTGTGATATCAAGTAGTTCTTCATCCTCATGCTCTAGAAAGCATAATTGTTACCATCAAACAATGGAGCCTTATTTGAAGATAATCCTTTCTATGAAGCCATCTGTGTTCTTTGTAGAATCTGCCCTCAAGTTGTTAGCCTTTTCGAAGGAACCCGCTCTGATACCAATTGAAGAACACAAGCTTATACTGAGAGGGGGGTGAACAGTATAAGACCACTTTTTACTTTTTCTTCCAATTCAATATTATGTTGTGTAAAGATAGCAGTATCAATAGCAGTAATCAAAGCAATGCACAGAAACCATACACAATAGAGACACCACAATTTACGTGGTTCACCCAATGTGGGCTACTCCACGGAGAAAATATTTTACTAAAACTTTCTCAATCAATCTCTTTGGGAATCACTCCCAATTACAATGTTTATGGATCTCTATCCAAAGGAGATGTTGATCCCCTAATCTCAAGTTCATGGATCTCTTCCATAGGAGAACTCTTTCCCCTTCTGCTCTGGCTATGTGATCTTCTAGAAGACTCTGTCTCTCTGCTGCACTAACTGGTGGACCTCTCTCCACTTGAAGACTCCTCACTCAGATCTATCTTCAACTATGCTGGCTGTTGGATCTCTATCCACTGAGACTCTATCCTCTGTACTCTGTCACCTCCAAAGCTCTATCAATAGGCTCACTAAGAACCTGCTCAATAGGCTCACATAGAACCTCTTAACAAGCTCACATAGAACTTGTCAAATCTAGCAAGCTCACCAAGAACTTGCCCAAATTCTAACAAGCTCACCAAGAACTTCCCAAATCTCTAAATCCAAACTCAATGCTTTAGCAAGCTCACCAAGAACTTGCCCAAATATGCTCTAGCAAGCTCACCAAGAACTTGCCCAAATATTCTCCAACAAGCTCACTAAGAACTTTCCCAAAAACTATCCTCAAATCTGTCCCAACACTATCCTCAAATCTATCCCAAAGGCCTTCTCAAAGGCTCAATCAATCATGCTCAAGTAGTACTCAAAATGAACTCAACAATGAATGGCAATCTCAACTCAAATTAACTTCATAGAAGCATAAAGAGAATTGTTAGAGACTCAATATGTTCTAATCTCACTCTCAACCCAAATCAATCTCAACTCAACTCATAGAAGCATAAAGAGAATTGTTAGAGACTCAATATGTTCTAAACTCACTCTCAACCCAAATCAATCTCAACTCAACTCAAATCAACTCATAGAAGCATAAAGAGAATTGTTAGAGACTCAATATGTTCTAATCTCACTCTCAACTCAAATCAACCTCAACTCAATTCAAGTCTTATAGAACCATAAAGAGAATTGTTAGAGACTCAATATGTTCTAACCTTAATCTCAACTCAACATAGAATGATGGAATAGTTTATTTCATAGAACTTGAACAATCACTTCACACATCACTTGACTAGGCTCAATCAACTCAACTCAACCAATCATCACAAGGGACAACTCTTTCTCACACAACCCTAGTCCAAGTATGTATCAACCAACTCAAATATTTCCAACAATGCTCAACCACAAATCTCACATAACAATGATACTCATGTTCTTTTCTAACTCAAGTTCTTTCACAACCAATGGGCTTCAACAACTATGCTTATCAAACAAGGTTTAGACACAACTCTCAATTTAGAAAACCTTGAAGCATTCAACCAACCACTTTCGAAAAGGAAACCACAAACAATCCTTTTCCCTCCAATGATATTTCAGAAATCAACCACCATAAACAATCAATAGGAGAATGTGCCCATACCTTTTATGAAGATGAAAAAACCTCTTTGTAAATCTGCCACAATCACAAAATTCTTTTGCCAATCTTCACAAGGGTTAGTAGATCACAAAATAATCAACATTACTCCACTTTTCAATAATCATCACCAAGGCCTTTAATTGCACAACTTCCTTATCTCTCCTAAAACCACTTGTACCATAAAATAAAATAAATCAAAACATTGCATAACCTTTTCACTCCCAAAACCACTTATACCATAAAATAAAATAAATCACAATATTGCATACCTTGTCACCTCATGAAAGAATTAATCCTCTTGAAAAAGAACAAGGCAAACTTCACTTTTGGAACCCCTTTGCAAAATCAGAAATATCTCTTTACACACACCTTATTTCTCCTTCTAAATAAGTTAGTCAAATAGCCCTCGAAATAAGCTTTCCGACGATATATAATATGCCCCCTTTCCGAAATAAATTGAAACCTTTACATATATATATATGCCAACCTCCATTAATTGCACATAGGTCGGCCCTCCATTAATTTAAACTTAAACTTTAAACTTTAATATCTTCATCACCGGAGGTCCTTTTTCGATGAAACAAAATTCCACCTTGGCTTTTAAGAAAATCCCTTTCCACATAAGCCCACCATGGTTTTAAATAAAACCTTTTATTTTTCCTGCCTTGGTTTTCATAAAAACCTCTGTAAATAGCCATGCTTTCCAAAATATCATAAATGCTTATTTATGAAATATTTTGGCCACCAAAACCAAATGTGATCCATGTGACATCAATGATCCATGTGACATCAATGACAACATAAAATACCTCAAATTACCTCAAATTTCCAACACAAAATTGGATGCAAAGTGGGATTGACATTTCTTTGTTTCTTCCTAAAAGGCTTGGTGTCTTTCTGAAGGGGTATTATGTGAGTCTTTACCTTTGTGTTGAAGGTATTTAGATCGTCATAACTCCAAGCAAAAATATCCATGTTATTTTTCCAAAATATTATATATTGTTGCTTCTCTTTTCCTTATAGATCTTTATTTATGCTAAAAATCTTGGGCTCTTCCTCTGTTCCAATATTAATTTCATCTACTTCAGATTCCTAGATTAGAGGTTTATATGCTCTATCAAAGTCATCAAACAAGATTTATAAAGATACCAACCCCCAAAATATCTTGTTGGTTTTCAATTTTATGACTTATGTGGGCTCTCCAATCACATCCTTCAATTTTTATTCATCACTTTTATCACAAATAACATCAAAAATTTTGTTCTTTATAGTCATAAAATCATTAATGTGTATATCATCATGAAAAACTTGTAAATATACCATATTATCAAGAATAAATGGCTTATAAATAGATATGAATGGGAACCTTTCCATAAACCAAGTGTCTATGTCAAGGTTTTTGCTCCAAAAACATTAATGGTTGAAAGATTAGCATTGTGATTCTATGCTATAGGAATAAATTACAGATCAAAAGCTGAGAATCTATCTTTTTCATCCATGACTACTTGCTTATATTGCTTTAATCTAGGGTGATTTTTTTATATTTCCTTTTGATTTATTGAATCATTATCTTAGGATCCCCACCAACCTTGAGGTAATTAACACTCAATTCCTTGGCTTTTCTTAGCTCTAACAATAAATATTCATACTCTATAACATTATTTATACAAGAAAATTCTAACCTGTATGGTATGCTAAGATAATTGCCATTGATGTCTATCAATAGTACTTCATATCTTGCTCCTGATTTATATTTTTCCCCATAAAATGTCATTGTACATAAATTAGAAGTCAAAATTTTATCAGTTTTTGCGTCTACTTCAGCCTTCAGTTTTGGATTCATATTCTCAACATCAGGTACTTCCAACAAGAAAGGAGAATTCTAGATAGAGTAAAATACCATGTCATTTTTTTAAATAGAATTCATGACATTAATATTATTATCATTAGGATATTTGAATTCAACTAAATACTTTTTTAAGAGTTCTCTTTTCAATATCACTTTCTCCTTACTCTACATTGGAATAGTGGCATATGACCAATGCAACTGAATAGTACCACCTAGCTACTCTACCCAATGATTAGAAAGTAAGATAGAAAATAAAGGATTTGCATCCATAATTACATCATCCATCACCATTTATTTCTTAGGATATTATTCAATATGGAAAAAAAGTCCAATGATAATACCTACACAAGGTAATCTTCTATTATCAATGATATAAATAGGAGGGTGCTCTTTCTAAAAAATTAAGCCTAACTAATCAGCTAGTTGTTTTGACATTACATTCATGGAAGTACCACTATCAAGAACGTAGTTATGAATAACATATTGGTCCCCATATCTTGATGTATACCTTAGTGAGATGTAAAATGGATTAACTGAAGATGGGGCTCTAACTGCATTGTTCAAAAGGCCTATGGGATTTTGAGGTTTTTCTCCTAACTGATCAACTAATTTGAAGGCTCTACATACCTAATACCAACACTTTGGAATAGTCAATAATTCACCAAAAGTGATGTTGACCTTCTACTTGGAAACTTCTATACCTAGATTAAACTAATATTTCTTATCATCAATTCATTTTCTAGTTTTTTGATTAGCCAAGTCATTTTGCTACTTTTGGATAATTTCTTCTACATCGGTCTCTTCAGAAATCATTTGAAGCTTCATATGATTTAATTTTTTCTTTTAAATCACTCACGTATCTTCCTCCTTTTGTCCAAGCCCTTCATAAAATTTATCTTCCATTATTCTGTTCTTGAGATTGATTGCATGTATTCTTTCTAAATATTTAACCTCTTCTGCTATAGGTATAAGCTTCCCTTGCTTCATTCTATCAAATCTGGTACTAGGAGGCTCACTTGAGGTTGATGCCTCTCCAAATACTAAGGATATTTGATCAATATTACTAGCACATATGTCCATGTTCCTTCTAAATTATTACTCTGGTTTCATCCTCTTGAGTCCAACATACATTAATTCTAATATGTTCATCTTGAGATTCAACATTTAAATTAACATTAGAATGCATACTTAGATAAATGCAATGATCAATAGGGTTATGTGGTGCATCAAAGGTAAAGAAATAAAAGGGATTATTTGATGCTATATTATTTTATGGTATTGTATTTGGAACAAAATCTATATCTCTCTCTATTTATTTATTTTTCCAATTTCCATTTTGATTCCTGTTTCCATTTTCATTTTTCGTTGTTATTTCAATTTCTATTAAAAATCCTCCTAAAATGAGGTATGCTATCTTCTTATTGTCTATTATTACCTTGTGAAGTTTCTACAATTCTATCCTTACCTTTTTCAAGTCTAAGCAACATGTTATTCAAAGTAGTAAACATATCACTCAACTGATTAGCCATTTTGTTAATAGGATATTGATCTCTTTTCTTAGGTATAGATAAATCAACCTTCTTAGGTTTTGTTTGGGATATAGAGAGTATGATTTCATATTACCACTATCAATCATATGTCTCTCTATCTCAATAGCTCTTTCCATACATATATCAATGGTGGTTGTTTCTTGCTCCCTTAGCTCTTAACTAAAATCTCCATGGAAAGAATTTTTGTAGATTCAAATGGACTGATCATCATTTGGCTTTAATTCTACCAAAATATTATTTTATCTTAAAGAATATTCTATTAAAATCTTCCACTGATTGATTTTTTTATTTTTTATGGTAGCCAATTCTATCAACAAGGATTGTCCGTTCTTCCTCTATCCATATTTCCTAAGGAATGTGTGTTCTTGCTCTTGAAAATTATTGATAGGACTAGCTCCAATGTTGTATAACCATTCTTGAGCATCCTTATCTAAAGTTAAAAAAAAAATCAAAGGACAACATGTTCATCATCTACCTTAATACTATCAATGGAATATAGAAAATCCCTAATATGATCTTCACCAGTCATAATATTATTTCCTTGGAATGTAGGCAAGTACTTATGAGCTTTACCAGGGAGGGGATTTAGATTTGCAAGTATCACAAAAGCTTTATATCTACTGGTCCTCCATTGATTAACATTAGCATTAGCATTTTGATTGAAATTTTAATTTACATTGACATATTGATTTATATTGGGAGCTTCCATACTCACTACAGGTTGATTCACTATAGGTGCTTGGTTTACAATAGGAGAAGACTGATTCAAATCAAGATTTAGGCTAGAAACAAAAATTGGAATTGAATATTTTCTATGAGACTTGAAGAATACCTCAGGATTTGATACTCCAACAAGCACTTTTTTCCACTTCTTGTAGATGCCAAATCCAAATCTCCTTTCTCTAATTTTTAAATTTTTGAGTTCATTCGAAGTCACCAACATAGATGTGCAAAGAAAGAGCAAGATCTTGAACAATACTTGGAGCAAGATTGTTCAACCTGATATTCACTCAATTATCAAAAATTTCACTCTAGGAAATATTATGAGAAAAAAATTTCAAATTTGTACTGAGTCTTCCCCAACAATGGTGCCAAAAATTATTGGGGGAAATTCCTGCACCCTTAATAGATTTATCATGTTGCAAGAGTTCCCTGATCCAATCAACACTATAGATTCTGGTAGATCCACCTCTTTAACTCGAGAAAAATTTATCCTGACTCTAGACAGATCGAGTAAGGTAAGGAAATCCTAGAGGTGAGCCTATAATATTTCTTATATGCTCATGCTCATCCAGATTACAAAAATAAATAAAATAAAACTCCAACATAAATGTTGACCAAGCTTCAAAGTAACTCCCAGCAAGTGCTTCAAAAAGTAGACCAATATCTTATCCATTGGGTAATTGTAGCTAGAATTAAAACATGGTGAAGAGGGAAGGGGGGATAATATAAAACTAATCCAACCACATTCATTCAAATAATGCAACAAATGTGATTAATCATGCCAATGAAAGAAGATGTCATTTACACATTCAAATGATGTAACTTATAAATAGGACAATAAGAAAAACTACACATATAACTACTAAAAGGAGGAAGCAAGGTTGTATTATCCAATACATCATTACAGTGGGAGTCTGATCAGTGTAATTAAAAATCACTATGCAAATACAAATGAGTTCTCCATTCAGATGATGCAATAGAGAACTGCAACTGTTCATTCAAATGATGTAAAAAAGAGCCTCTTGGATTCCAGTATCAACCACTAGAACTGATTTCAATAAACTGGACATCTCACAAAAAACATACACAATAATGGGGAAGAAAAAGGGGTAACTATATAAGATACACAAAGGAAAATACAATTGACAAGGATGAGCACTCTAGTAAACCTCTTGGAAAATTACTGTGCAAAAACTTGATGATGTTTCCTTTTGCAACAACTCTCTTAAATAACTTAATCACTTGGTCCATAATTGTGAAAATTAAAACTACCTTGATGATGGTCCATAACTAGAAATGATCCATAATAGCCACTATCTCCATCACCTTCATTTATTTTTCTCTTATTTTTTAGGGTTTAGGGTTTTAAGTTTAGGATTTAGGGTTTTGAGTTTAGGGTTTAGGGTTTGGGATTTTTTTTAGGTCTAGGGTTTTCCATCCTTTTACAATACGAGAAACCCTAAAACAAAACCCTACATCTTAAAGCCCTAAAGATAAGAAATTACTATTTTTGGACAATTTACCATTTTTGGCCAAAAGAAACCCTATTTTTAGTAAGTTGCAAAAAAATATCGGATGGACATCAAAATTAATACACATTATTGGATCGTCCATATTAAGACTTCTATAAAATATCAACATCTACTCATGTCTAAAAAGTTTTAAATTGTAAATATTCTTTCTTCCAATTTTCTAAAAAACACTAAAATCCATTTTTGAGGCACTAGATGAAGTAATTAAGGCCCAATAGAACTACTGAAAGGAGGAAGCAGGATTGTATTATCCAATAAATCATTACAATGGGAGTCTGATCAGTGTAACCAGATCTCACTAAGCAAATACAAATGAGTTCTCCATTCAAATGATGCAATAGAGAACTACAACTCTTTGTTCAAATGATGTAACAAAGAGCCTCCTAGCTTCCAGCCTCAGCCACTAGAAATGATCTCAGTAAACTGGGCACCTCCTCAGAAAAAACTGCACAATAATGGGGAAGAAAAAGGGGTGACTAGACAAGACACACAAAGGAAAATACAACCGACAAGGATGGGCACTCTGGTATACCTCTTGCAAAATTACTATGCAAAAACTTGATGTTTCCTATTGCAACAACTCTCTTAAATAGCTTGATCACTTGGTCCATAATTGCAAAAATTGTAACTACCTCGATGATGGCCCATAATTGGAAATGATCCATAATAGCCACTATCTCCATCACCTTTATTTTTTTTTTTTTTTTTTTTTTTTTTAGTTTAGGGTTTAGGGTTTTGAGTTTAGGGTTTAGGTTTATTTTAGGTTTAGGGTTTTTTAGGTTTTTAGTTTAGGGTTTAGGTTTTCCCCCTTTTTACAATGCGAGAAACCCTAAAACAAAACCCTACATCTTAAAGCCCTAAAGATAAGAAATTACTATTTTTGGAAAATTTACCATTTTCAGCCAAAAACAACCCTATTTTTAGTAAGTCACCAAAAACTCAATGGCCCTAAAAATTAATACACATCATTGTATCACCCATATTAAGCCTTCTATAAAATCTCAACACCTACCCATGTCTAAAAAGAATTCCAAAATTTTTTACAAATTTCTAAAAAACCACTAAAATCCATTTTTGGGGCACTAGATGAAGGAATTAAGGCTCGATAAAACATTAAAAGACCTAAAAATGTAATATAGATCCTTTCTATACATCATTTTCCTCCTCATTATCTAGCTCCATATAAAATTTCAAGTCGATCCAATGGTCGGATCAAAAGTTATGCCCTCTGAAAGATAGGCTCCTACATCAAACTTAGTTAGGCCAAACATTTACTGACAAAAAGACCTTAGGAAAACCAAAACAAAGGCCTGACCTTGGTGACATAAAAACTTTCATTGCTCTTGGAGGGTGAAACAAGACTTCAAAAGGACCAAAAATTTGCAATAATTGGAAAGGACTCAAGTGGGTATTGCAAATTTGAAAAGACCATAGGACACCAAAAATTAAAAAATTTGGGGTAAACTCAAGTTGGATTTTGAGGATCCAACACAGGCTCCGACTAGGACAGGTGATGAAAATACTCTTTAAAAATGAATCACCTGAGAACTCTAAAATATCTAGTAGACCACAAGGACTCAAAAACTAAACTAATCACCTAACCTAAACACCTTAATCACCTAAAAAGGACACCTTAATCACCTAAAAAGAACACCTTAATCACCTAAAAAGGAAACCTTAATCACCTAGAAAGAACAAGACTGAAACACACTTTTTTTTTAGGCTTCTCAAGCCCTCTGTGTAGAATGATACAATTTCAAATGTTGGCCATTGATAGGAATTGAAAATTTTGTACCATCTAGAGTTTGCAATTTGTAAGTATGTTGGCCTACATTATGAAGGATTTGATAGGGGCCAAGCCATTTGGGTTCCCACTTCCCCTTCTCACCATGCTTTTCATTTTTGGGGTCCTAGTACAACACTATATCTCCTCCCTAAAAAGGTTTACCCTTGGCTTTCTTATTGAACAACTGCATTATTTTGTGAGCCTGCTCAATTATCTTCATTAATGCATCCTTTCTATCTTCCTACAACTTCACAATTTGATCAAGTCTTCTCTACAAGACATTTGGATTATCATGATCTAGAAGAAGCAAAGATAAAGCATGACTTTCCACTTGAGGAGGTAATAGAGCATTCTCACCATATACTAGTTCATAAGGAGATTTTCCTATGCTTCTTTTGATAGATATTCTATCAGCCCATAAAGCAAACTTTAGCTCACTATCCCAACTTCTTTTGTTTCTACCTAATGCTCTTCTGATTCTTGTGATCAAATTATTATTTGAGGATTCTACTAAACCATTCCCTTGAGGATAGTAATTTGTAGAATGAGAAAGCTCTATGTTGTACCTAGCACAAAATTCAATCATCTCAAAAGAAGTGAAGTAGTTACCATTATCTATGACTATCTTCCTTGGAACCCCAAATCTTGTCAATATGTGCTCTTCTAAAAACTTGATGACCACTTTTGTAGTGGATTTCTTGAGAGGTGTTGCTTCTACCCACTTGGTAAAATAGTTTGTTGTTGTAATGATCCACCTATGACCTCCAGAAGAATTGGGGTTAATCTCACCTATGAGATCTATTCCCCATTGAGTAAAAGGAGCTTCCACAATCACTGGCTTCAGGGGCATGGCTGGAAAATTCTTCTTTCCTACAAAAATTGATAGTTATGACAACTCCTAACAAAATGGTAAACATACTTAAATAGGGAGGGCCAATAATAACCAACTCTCATGATCTTGTGAGCAGTAGCATTTGGAGCAAAGTGACCCCCACAAAATCTAGAATGATATTCTTTCAGCACTTGAGTGATCTCTTTCTCAAACAAACAGAGAAGCAACACACCATATGGATGCCTCCAATACAATCTTCCTTCTTGAATGTAATACCTTTGAGCCAATTGCTTGATAGACCTTCTTTTTTTTGGGGTATATCTCCTAGAAATGATAAGTTTTGAAGGTAAAATATAATGCCATCATACCACCTACAATCAAAATTATCAACTGCTCTTGCTTCTTGTTGCTCATCTACTACAATAGTGTTATTCATAGCCTCCCCTTCTTTGTTAGCTAGATACTTTGCCAATCCCTATCCTCTGACAATCTGTACTACTTTGAATTCCACATCATACTACAATAATTTAGCCATCCACCTTGTAGGACTACCTAAAGGTTCAATTCTGAGTGAAAATATCTTTAACAACAATGTAAGGGATACAGGCTATTACCTTATTGGATCCAAAAATACACTTGAAATGATCTAAAGCTCTGATTAATGCATAAGCTTGTTTTTCTAGCAAAGAAAATTTTAATTGAGCACCCTTCAATCTTGTGCTCATAAAGGCTATAGGCCTTTCATTTTTCTCTTCATCTTGCTGAGCTAGAACTACAGCAATAGTGTGTTCTGAGGCATATGAGTAGATCTTGAAATATCTAGAATAATCTAGGTAATTCAATATTGGAGCCTGAGTAATTGCATCTTTGATATTCTAAAAAGCTATAATATTTTCCTCTATCCATATTATTTCTCCATTTTTCTTGATCATGTCATTTATTGGCTTGGCAATCTGAGAAAAATTAGGGACAAACCTCCTAATAAAGTTAATATTTCCAAAGAATGATCTAACTCCCTTAATATTCTTAGGAGGGGAAATTTTAGCAATGGCTTCTACTCTTTGTGGATCAATGCTAATCCCATATTTTGAAACAATATGCCCAAGTAGTTTACCTTGTGTGGCCCCAAACACACATTTTCTAGGATTCAAAGATATGCCAAACTCCTTGCACCTATCAAACACTTGAGTTAGATGTGCAAAATGATCTTCAAGATTTTTTGAAAAACTGTAATATCATCAAGATATACTACCACTATCTTGAACATCAATCCCTTAAATGCAACATCCATTGCTCTCTAAAATGTTGCCCCTACATTCATCAATCCAAAGGGCATCCTAAGATATTCAAATGTTCCCCATGGTGTAGTGAAAGTTGTTTTGTGTCTATCTTCTAGATTCACTACAATCTGATTGTAACCTGAAAAGCCATCCAATAAAGACATTCTTGATGACCCAACCATTACTTGAAGCAATTGCTCCATATTTGGAAGTGGATAGTTGTCTTTGAGAGAGCTCTTATTCAGATTCCTAAAATCTACACAAAGCCTGATCTCACCATTCTTTTTTCTAACTGGAACCAGGTTTTCCAACCAAGTAGAAAATCTCACCTTCCTGATTATCTTGGTATCCAATAACTTATGCACTTCTTTCTGCATAATTGGATGCAAAGTGGGATTGAAATTCCTTTATTTCTACCTGAAAGGCTTGGTATCTTTCTGAAGGGGTATTATGTGAGTCATTACCTTTGTATTGAAGGTCTTCAGATCTTCATAACTCCAAGCAAAAATATCCATGTTCTTTTTCAAAAATTTGATATATTGTTGCTTCTCTTTTCCTGACAGAGCTTTATTGATCCTAACAATCTTGGGCTCTTCCTCTATTCCGATATTAACTTCATCTACCTCAGATTCCTGAACCAAAGGTTTATATGCTCTATCAAAGTCATCAAACAAGCTCTCTAAAGACACCAACCCCTAGGGATCCTATTGGTCTTTAGTTGTATGAATTCTGTAGGCTCTCCAATAACATCCTTCAATTTTTCTTCATCACTTTCATCACAAATAACATCAGAAAACTCATTTTGCATAGTCATAAAATCATTAATGTGTATATCATCATGAAAAACTTGTAAATATACCACATTATCTAGGATAGATGGCTTATAAATAGATATGGTTGGGAACCTTTCCATAAACCAAGTGTCTATCTCAAGGTTTTCTGCTCTAGAAGCATTAATGGCCAACATATTAGCATTGTGATTATATGCTCTAGGAATAAATTGTAGATCAAAAGCCAAAAATCTATCTATTTCATCCAACACTACCTACTTATATTGCTTTAATCTAGGGTGCTTTGTTTGATATCTCCCTTTGATCTATTGAATTATTAGCTCAACATCCCCACTAACTTTGAGGTAATTAATACCCAGTTCCTTGGCTTTCCTTAGCCCTAGCAATAAAGCTTCATACTCTACAACATTATTTGTACAAGAAAATTCTAACATGTATGGTATGCCAAGATAGTTGCCATTGATGTCTATCAATAATACTCCAGCTCCTACTCCTACTTTAGATTTTGCCCCATCAAAGGTCATAGTCCATAACTCAGAAGTCAAAATTCTATCAGTTTTTACATCTACTTCAACCTTCAATTTTGGATCCATATTATCAGCATCAGGTACTTCCAACAAGAAAGGAGAATGCCAGATAGAGTAAACCCCCATATCCTTTTCCTCAATAGAATTCATGACATTAACCATATTATCATTAGGATCTCTAAATTCAACTGAATACCTATTGAAGGGTTCTCTTTTCAATATCACTTTTTCCTTACCCTGCATTGGAATAGTGGCATATGACCAATCCAACTGAATAGTACCACCTAGTTGCTCTACCCAATGCCTAGAGAGTAATATGGAAAAGAAAGGGTCCACATCTACAACTGCAACATCCATCACCACTCCTTTCTTAGGATATTGTTCAATATGGACAAGAAGTCCAGTGATAATGCCTACACAAGGTACTCTCCTATTATCCATGACAGAAATAGGAGGGTGCTCTTTCTGAAAAATCAAGCCTAACTGATCAACTACTTGTTTTGACATTACATTCATGGAAGCACCACTATCAAGCATGTAGTTATGAATAACATATTGGTCCCCATAGCCTGATGTATACCTTAGTGAGATGTAAAATGGCTTAACTAAATATGGGGCTCTGACTGCATTATTCACAAGGCCTATGGGATTTTGAGGTTGTCCTCCTGACTGATCAATTAATTTGAAGGCTCTACATACCTGATACCGGTACTTTGGAATAGTCATTAATTCTCCAAAAGTGATGTTGACCTTCTATTTGGAAACCTCTAAACCTAGATCAAACTGATATTTCTTATCATCAATTCCTTTTCTAGTTTTCTGATTAGCCAAGTCATTTTGTTGCTTTTGGATAATCTCTTCTACATCAGGCTCTTCAGGAATCATTTGTAGCTTCATATGATTTACCTTTTTCTATGAAATCACTCCTATAGCTTTCTCCTTTTGTGTAGGCCCTTCATCAACTTTGTCCTCCACTATTCTATTCCTAATATTGATAGCATGTATTCTTTCTAAAGACTCAACCTCTTCTATTGTAGGTACAAGCTTTCCTTGCTTCATTCTATCAAATCTAGTATTAGCAGGCTCACTTGAGGTTGATGCCTCTCCAAAGACCAATGCTCTTTGCTCAAGATTATTAGCACATATGTCCATGTCCCTTTCAAATTCTTATTCTCTAGTTTCATCCTCCTGAGTCCAACATACATTAATTCTAATATCTTCATCTTCAGATTCAACATTTAAATCAACATTAGAATGCATACTTAGATAAATACCACAATCAATAGGGTTATGTGGTGCATCACAGGTAGAGCAATAAAAGGGATGATATGATGCTATATTATTTTATGGCATGGGATTTGGAATAGAATCTAGATCTCTCTCTACTTCTTTCTTTTTCCAATTCCCATTTTGATTCATGTTTCCCTCTTCATTTCCATTGTTATTCTAGTTTCTATTAAAATTCCTTCTAAAAGGAGGCATGTTATCTTCCTATTATCTATTATTACCCTATGAAGTTTTTGCAATGTTATCCTTACCTTTTTCAAGTCTAGCCAACCTATTATTCAAAGTAGTAAACATCTCACTCAACTGATTAGCTATTTTGTTCATAGGATCTTGATCTATTTTCTTAGGGACAGAGAACTCAACCTTCTTGGGCTTCCTTTTAGGTTGATTGGGCTCTAAAGAGTATGCTTTCATCTTACCACTATCAATCATATGTCTCTCTATTTCAATAGCTCTTTCCATACATATATCAATGGTAGTTGTTGCTTGTTATCTCAGCTCATAACTAAAATCTCCAGGGAAAGCATTTTTGTAGAAACAAATGGATTGATCATCATTTGGCCTTAATGCTACTGGAATATTATTTCTAGTCTTAAATAATATTCTATTGAAATATTCCACTAATTCATTTTCTTTCTTTTTCATGGTAGCCAATTCTATCAGCAAGGACTGTTCATTCTTCCTCTCTCCATATTTCCTAAGGAAAGTGTGCTCTAGCTCTTGAAAATTATTGATAGTACCAGCTCCAAGGTTGTTGAACCATTCTCGAGCATCCTTCTCTAAATTTTGAAAGAACAATCTAAGGACAACATCTTCATCATCCACCTCAAGACTATCCATGGCATACAGAAAATCCCTAACATGATCTTCACCAGTGACAACATTATTCCCTTGAAATTTAGGCAAGTACTTATGAGCTTTACCAGGGAGAGGATTTAGATTTATAGGTAAAACAAAAGCTCTATATCTATTGGTCCTCCACTGATTAACATTAGCATTGGTATTTTTATTTACATTGACATTTTGATTTGCATTAGGAGCTACCATACTCACTACAAGTTGATTCACTATAGGTACTTGGTTTACAGTAGGAGAAGACTGATTCAAACCAAGATTTGGGCTAGAAACAAAAATTGGAATTGAATATTTTCTATGAGACTTGAAGAATACCTCAAGATTTGGCACTCCAGCAAGCACTTCTTTACCACTTCTTCTTGTAGATGCTAGATCCAACTCCTCCTTTTTTATTTTTAAATTTTTAAGTTCATTCGGAGTCACCAGCACAAATGTGCAAAGAAAGAGCAAGATCTTCAACAATACTTGGGCCAAGATTTCTCAACCTGATATTCACTCAATTCTCACAAATTTCACTCCAGGAAAGACTATGAGAAAAACAAACTCAAAATTGTATTGAGTCTTCCCTAAAAACGGTGCCAAAAACTATTGGGGGAAATTCCTGCACCCTTAATAGATTTGTCATACTGCAAGACTTCCTTGATCCAATCAACACTATGGATTCTGGTGGATCCACCTCTTTAACTCAAGAAAATATTATCCTAAGACTCTAGATAGACCGAGTAAGGTAAGGAAACCCTAGAGGTGAGCCTACAATATTTCTTATATGCTCATGCTCATCCAGATTGCAAAAAATAAAATAAAACTACAACATAAAAGTTGACCAAGCTTTGAAGTAACTCCTAGCTAGTGCTTCAAAAAGTAGATCGATGCCTTATCCATTGGGTAATTGTAGCCAAACTTAAAATATGGTGAAGAGAGAAGGGGGAGAAGATAAAACTGAGCCAACCACATTCATTCAAATAATGCAACAAAGGTGATTAAGCATGCCAGTGAAAGAAGATACCATTTACACATTCAAATGATGTAACATGTAAATAGGACAACAAGAAAAATTGCACATAGAACTACTAAAAGGAGGAAGTAAGATTGTATTATCCAATAAATCATTACAATGGGAGTCTAATCAATGTAATCAGATCTCACTAAACAAATACAAATGAGTTCTCCATTCAAATGATGCAATAGAGAACTACAACTCTTTGTTCAAATGATGTAACAAAGAGCCTCCTAGCTTCCAACCTCAACCACTAGAAATGATCTCAATAAACTAGACACCTCCTCAACAAAAACCTACACAATAATGGGGAAGAAAAAGGGGTAACTAGACAAGACACACAAAGGAAAATACAACCGACAAGGATGGGCACTCTAGTATACCTCTTGCAAAATTACTATGCAAAAACTTGATGATGTTTCCTATTGCAACAACTCTCTTAAATAGCTTGATCACTTGGTCCATAATTGTAAAAATTATAACTACCTCGATGATGGCCCATAATTGGAAATGATCCATAATAGCCACTATCTCCATCACCTTTATTTTTATTTTTATTTTTTTTTTATTTTTTTAGGGTTTAGGGTTTTGAGTTTAGGGTTTAGGGTTTAGATTTTTTTAGGTTTAGGATTTAGGGTTTTCCCTCCTTTTACAATGTGAGAAACCCTAAAACAAAACCCTACATCTTAAAGCCCTAAAGATAAGAAATTACTATTTTTGGAAAATTTACCATTTTCAACCAAAAACAACCCTATTTTTAGTAAGTTACCAAAAAATCTTGGATAGGCCTCAAAATTAATACACATTATTGGATCACCCATATTAAGCCTTCTAGAAAATCTCAACACCTACTCATGTCTAAAAAGTTTTAAATTCCTTTTTTTTTCAATTTTCTAAAAAAACACTAAAATCCATTTTTGGGGCACTAGATGAAGGAATTAAGGCTCATAAAAAACTGAAAAATCCTAAAGATACCACATAGATGTTCCTTAGCCCATGACATTTTCCTCCTCTTTATCTAGCTCCATATAAAATTTCAAGTTGATCCAATGGTCGGATCAAAAGTTATGCCCTCCGAAAGATAGGCTCCTGCATCAACCTTAGTTAGGCCAAACATTTACTGACAAAAAGACCTTAGGAAAACCAAAACAAAGGCCTGACCTTGGTGACATAAAAACTTTCATTGCTCTTGGAGGGTGAAACAGGACTTCAAAAGGACCAAAAATTTGCAATAATTGGAAAGGACTCAAGGGGGTATTGCAAATTTGAAAAGACCATAGGACACCAAAAATTCAAAAATTTGGGGTAAACTCAAGTTGGATTTTGAGGATCCAACACAGGCTCCGACTGGGATAGGTGATGAAAAGACTCTTTAACAATGAATCACCTGAGAACTCCAGAATCTCCAAACCACAAGGACTCAAAAACTAAACTAATCACCTAAAAGAACACCTTAATCACCTAAAAAGGACACCTTAATCACCTAGAAAGAACACCTTAATCACCTAAAAAGGACACCTTAATCACCTAGAAAGAACAAGACTGAAACACACATTTTTTTTTAGGCTTCTCAAGCCCTCTGTGTAGAATGATACAATTTCAAATGTTGGCCATTGATAGGAATTGAAAATTTTGTACCATCCAGAGTTTGCAATTTGTAAGTATGTTGGCCTACATTCTGAAGGATTTGATAGGGGCCAAGCCATTTGGGTTCCCACTTCCCCTTCTCACCATGCTTTTCATTTTTGGGGTCCCAATACAACACTATATCTCCTCCCTAAAAAGGTTTACCCTTGGATTTCTTATTGAACAACTGCATTGTTTTGTGAGCCTGCTTAGCTATCTTCATTAATGCATCCTTTCTATCTTCCTGCAACTTCACAATTTGATCAAGTCTTCTCTACAAGACATTTGGATTATCATGATCTAGAAGAAGCAAATATAAAGCATGACTCTCCACTTGAGGAGGTAATAGAGCATTCTCACCATATACTAGTTCATAAGGAGATTTTCTTGTGCTTATTTTGATAGATATTCTATCAGCCCATAAAGCAAACTTTAGCTCACTGTCCCAACTTCTTTTGTGTTAGTCTCACAATGACACTGATATGGGGGGGTGAATCAGTGTAGCTCTTTAAAACTTAAATCTTCAACTCTTAAAGCCAAAACAATGAAAACTTAAAACCAAATAAAGCAAGTATAACAAGAGAACATCACACAACACAATATGTACCGAGGTTCACCGATTTGGCTACTCCTAAAAATGACTGTTTGGACTCCGATCCAAATCTAGCCCTAGTAAATCACCAAATTTACAATCAATTTACCAGCACCCACTGGAAGGAGCATCAAACCCTGATTTACTAGCACCAATTAGAAGGAGCACCAACCCCTGATGCCAAGCACCAACTTGGACTTCAATTTTAAAACTAGAAGATTGACATAAAAATACCTTCACTTTTACAAGACCTTGAATGGTCTATTTCTTATCCAACATCACCCACAACTCACAAAACACACACCCTTCTTGCTCGTATATTGCTCACCTTAAATTCTCCAAGAAACACTCCTTTTATAACTATCCTTTCTCTTTGTAACTCCAGTTGTAACTCCTTTCATATTCTCATATGCCACTTGTCAATTGTAACACCTTATTTTGTATATATTGAGAAGGCATTTCATCAAACACATCACATGCAAAGAATTGACACCATATTCTCCTACCATGACTGTTCGTTTTCTCCTTCATGACTGTTCGTTTTCTCCTTCGATGACTGTTCATTTTCTCCTTCGATGACTGTTCATTTTCTCCTTCATGACTATTCATTTTCTCCACATGGGCATGCATCTACTTCTTTCCATGACTATTCATTTTCTCCACATGGGCATGCATCCGCTTCTTTCCATGACTGTTCGTTTTCTCCTTCCATGACTATTTGTTTTCTCCACATGGGCATGCATTCGCTTCTTTCCATGTGTAACGACCATCTTAAATGATTTCAAATCATTAAATATTCCTTATGGGTCCTGCCACTTTTTGAGTCACAAAAATACGACATGTCATGATATTGCGACACTTTTTTTCTCTACCTGCCAGCTCTTTTTGAGTCGCAAAAATGCGACATGTTGTGATATCACGACACTTTTGTTTCTCTACCTGCCTGCCCTTTTTGAGTCGTGAAAATGTGACATGTCGCGATATCACGACACTTTTGTTTCTCTGCCTGCCTACCCTTTTTTGAGTCACAAAAATGTGACATGTCATGATATCGTGACACTTTTTTTTCTCTGCCTGCTTGCCCTTTTTGAGTCACAAAAATGTGACATGTCGCGATATCGTGACACTTTTGTTTCTCTACCTGCCTACCCTTTTTGAGTCACAAAAATGCGACATGTCACGATATCACGACACTTTTTCCTTCTTGCTCTTTCTCTTTGCTTTGGACCATGAAAATACAACATGTCACGATATCACGACACTTTTTCTCCTTGCTCTTTCTCTTTTCTTTGGCCTGCAAAAATACATGTCGCAATATCGCGACACTTTTTCTCCTTGCACTTTCTCTTTGCTTTGGCCCGCAAAAATACATGTCGTGATATCGCGAAATTTTTTCTCCTCACTCTTTCTCTTTGCTTTGGCCGGCAAAAATACATGTGGTGATATCGTGACACCTTTTTCTCTTTGCTATTTCGGCCGCGAAAATGCAACATGTCGCGATATTGTGACATTTTTTTCTTATTGCTTTTTCTCTTCTCTTTTGGCCGCAAAAATGCAACATGTCGCGATATCGCGACATTTTTTTCTCCTTGCATTTTCTCTTTGCTTTGGTCCCCAAAAATGCAACATGTCGCGATATCGCGACACTTTTTTTCTTTGCGGTGTTTTTCTTTTTCTTTGATATTTAGCATATGAGCCACTTCGGTCTTCTTGGAAAAAATGCAAAAAGGTGGGTAAACATCCTCATAAGCATTTAAAATCACTATACATACTCTGAGTAGCCTCTATACATACTCTGAGTATCCTCTAAACTCCTATCCACTGCATCAACCGATCTATTTGACTGTGTTGACAATAATGACAATATTGTTGTTGCACCTTGCTCAACATTTTGTTTCTACCTAATGCTCTTATGATTATTGTGATCGTAATTGTTATTTAAGAATTCTGCTAAACCATTCCCTTGAGTATAGTAATTTGTAGAATGAAAAAGATTTATGTTGTACCTAGCACAAAATTCAATCATCTCAAAAGAAGTCAAGTACTTACCATTGTCTGTGACTATCTTCCTAAGAACCCCAAATCTTGTCAATATGTGCTTTTATAAAAACTTGATGACCACTTATGTAGTGGATTTCTTGAGATGTGGTGCTTCTACCCACTTGGTAAAATATTTTGTTGTTGTAATGATCCACCTATGACCTCAAGAAGAATTGGGGTTAATCTCACCTATGAGATCTATTCTCCATTGAGTAAAAGAATCTTCCATAATCACTGGCTTTTGGATTTAGGGGCATGGTTGGAAAATTCTTCTTTCTACAAAAAATTGACAATTATGACAACTCCTAACAAACTAGTAAACATCCTTACATAGAGAGGTCCAATAATATATAACTCTCATGATCTTGTGAGTAGTAGCATTTGGAGCAAAGTGACCCCCAAAAAAGCCAAAATGATATTATTTCAACACTTGAGTGACCTCTTTCTCAAAAAAACAAAAAAACAACACACCATTTGGATACCTCCAATACAGTATTCCTTATTGAATGTAATACCTTTGATACAATTGCTTGATAGACCTTTTATTTTGGGGTATGTCTCCTAGAAATGATAAGTTTTGAAGGTAAAATATAATGCCATCATACCATCTATGATAAAAATCATCAACTAATATTTCTTCTTGTTGTTCATCTACTGCAATAGTGTTATTCATAGCCTCCCCTCCTTTTTTAGTCATATACTTTGCCAATCCCTATCTTTTGAGCATCTGTACTACTTTGAATTCCACATCATACTACAATAATTTATCCATCCACCTTGTAGGACTACCTAAAGGTTCAGTCTAAGTGAAAAATATCTTTAACAATAATGTAAGGGATATAGGCTATTACCTTGTTGGATCCAAAAATGCACTTGAAATGATCTAAAACTTTGATTAATGCATAAGCTTGTTTTTCTAGAAAAGAAAATTTCAATTGAGCACCCTTCAGTATTGTGCTTATAAAGGCTATGGGTCTTTCATTTTTCTCTTCATATTGCTGAGCTAGAACTGTACCAATAGTGTGTTTTGAAGAAAATGAGTAGATTTTGAAATCTTTGGAGTAATCAGGATAGTTTAGTACTGGAGCCTTAGTAATTGCATCTTTAATATTTTGTAAAGTTGTAGTATTTTCCTTTGTCTAGCTTATTTCTCCATTTTTCTTGATCATATCATTTATTGTCTTGGTAATCTGAGAAAGGAAAAACCTCCTAATAAATTTAATATTTCCAAAGAATGATCTAACTCCCTTAAGATTCTTAGGAGGGGGAATTTTAGCAATGGCTTCTACTCTTTGTGTATCAATGCTAATCCTATATTTTGAAACAATAAGCCAATTAATTTACCTTGTGTGGTCCCAAACACATATTTTTTAATATTCAAAGATATGCCAAACTTCTTGTACCTATCAAAAACTTGAGTTAGATGTGCAAAATGATATTCAAGATTTTTTGAAAATATTGTAATATCATCAAGATATACCACCACTATCTTGAACATCAATCCCTTAAATACAACATCCATTGCTCTTTGAAATTTTGACCCTACATTCACCAATCCAAAGGGCATATTTATATATTCAAATGTTTCCCAAGGTGTAGTGAAAGTTATTTTGTTTTTATCTTCTAGATTCACTACAATATGATTGTAACCTAAAAATGCATCCAATAAAGACATTATTGATGCCTCAACCACTGCTTGAAGCAACTGATCCATATTTGAAAGTGGATACTTATCTTTGATAGAGATGTTATTTAAATTTCTAAAATACACACAAAACCTGATCTCACCATTCTTTTTTCTAACTAGAACCAGGTTTTTCAACCAAGTAGAAAATCCCACCTTCCTGTTTATCTTGGTATCCAATAACTTTTATACTTCTTTTTGTATAATTGAATGCAAAGTGGGATTAAAATTCCTTTGTTTCTACTTGAAAGGCTTGGTATATTTCCTAAGGAGTATTATTTGAGTCATTACCTTTGTGTTGAATTCCATCAGATCTTCATAACTCCAAGAAAAAATATCCATATTATTTTTCAAAAATTTGATATATTGTTGCTTCTCTCTTCTTGATAGAGCTTTATTTATCCTAACAATCTGGGGCTCTTCCTCTGTTCCAATATTAACTTCATCTACTTCATATTATTGGACTAGAGTTTTATATGATCTATCAAAGTCATCAAACAAGCTTTCTAAAGATACCAATACCCTAATGATCTTGTTGGTTTTCAGTTGTATGACTTAAACGGGCTCTCCAATAACATCCTTCAATTTTTCTTCATCACTTTTATCACAAATAACATCATAAAATTCATTTTGAATAGTCATAAAATCATTAATGTGTATATCATCATGAACAAATTGAAAATATACCACATTATCAATGATATATGGATTATAAATAGATATGGTTGGGAACATTTCCATAAACCAAGTGTCTATCTCAAGGTTTTCTGCTCCAAAAATATTAATGGCCAGAATATTAGCATTGTGATGATGTGCTCTAGGAAAAAATTGCAGATCAAAAGCCAATAATCTATCTATTTCATCCAAAACTTCTTGCTTATATTGTTTTAATCTAACATGCTTTGTTTAATATTATCCTTTAATTTGTCAAATTATTAGCTCAACATCCCCACTAACCTTGAGATAATTAATACCCAATTCCTTGGTTTTTCTTAGCCCTAAAAATAAAGCATCATACTTTGAAATATTATTTGTACAAGAATATTCTAACCTATATGGTATGCCAAGATATCTTTCATTGATTTCTATCAGTAGTACTCTAGCTTCTACTTCCACTTTAGATTTTACCCCATCAAAGGTAATAGTCCATTACTCAAAAGTAAAATTCTATCATTTTCTTCATCTACTTCAGCCTTACATTTTGGATTCATATTCTCAGCATTAGGTACTTCCAACAAGAAAGGAGAATTCCAAATAGATTAAACCCCCATGTCCTTTTTCTCAAAATAAATCAATTGAATTAACCGTATTATCATTAGAATATTTGAAATCAACTAAATGCCTGTTGAAGGGTTCTCTTTTCAATATTAATTTTTGCTTTACCTTGCATTGGAATAGTGGCATATGATCAATCCAACTGAATAGTAACCACCTAGCTGCTCTACCCAATGCCTAGAGAGTAAAATAGAAAATAAAGTATCCACATCCACAAATTCAACATCCATCACCACTCCTTTCTTAGGATATTGTTCAATATGGACAAGAAGTCAAGTGATTATACCTACACAATCTATGCTCTTGTTATCCATGACAAAAATAAGAGGGTGCTTTTTCTAACAAATCAAGCCTAACTAATCAGCTACTTGTTTTGACATTACATTCATAGAAGCACCAGTACCAAGAATTCAATTATGAATAACATATTGGTCCCCATAGCCTAATGTATACCTTAGTGAGATGTAAAATTGCTTAACTGAATATGGGGATCTGACTACATTGTTCACAAGGCCTATGGTATTTTGAGGTTTTCCTCCTAAATGATCAGCTAATTTGAAGGCTTTACATACTTGATACCGATACTTTGGAATAGTCATTAATTATCCAAAAGTGATGTTGACCTTCTACTTGGCAACTTCAATACCTAGATCAAACTGATATTTCTTATCATCAATTCCTTTTCTGGTTTTCTAATTAGCCAAGTCATTTTGCTACTTTTGGATAATTTCTTCTACATCAAGCTCTTTAGGAATCATTTACAACTTCATCTGAGTTACCTTTTTCTGTGAAATCACTCCTATAGTTTTCTCCATTTTGTGCAATACCTTCATCAACTTTATCTTCCACTATTTTGTTCCTAATATTGATAGCATGTATTCTTTCTAAATATTCAACCTCTTCTGCTGTAGATATAAGCTTCCCTTGCTTCATTCTATCAATTATGGTACTAGGAGGCTCAATTGAGGTTGATGCCTCTCTAAATACTATGGCTCTTTGCTCAAGATTACTAGCACATATGTCCATATTCCTTTCAAATTCCTATTCTTTGGTTTAATTGTATTGAGTCCAACATACATTAATTCTAATATCTTCATCTTCAGATTCATCATTTAATTCAACATTAGAATGCATACTTAGATAAATGCCACAATCAAAAGGGTTGTGTAGTGCATCATAGGCAGAGTAATAAAAGGTATGATATGATGCTATATTATTTTATGGTATGGAATTTGGAACAAAATCTAGATCTCTCTCAATTTATTTCTTTTTCCAATTTTCATTTTGATTCCTGTTTCACTCTTCATTTTCATTGTTATTCTAGTTTCTATTAAAATTTCTAAAATGAGGTTTGTTATCTTCTTGCTGTCTATTATTACCCTGTGCATTTTTTACAATGCTATATTTACATTTTTCAAGTCTAGACAACCTCTTATTCAAAGTAGTTAACATCTCACTCAACTGATTAGCTATTTTATTCATAAGATCTTGATCTATTTTCTTAGGGACAGAGAACTCGATCTTCTTTGGCTTTCTTTTAGGTTGTTTGGGCTCTAAAGAGTATGCTTTCATCTTACCACTATCAATCATATATCTCTCTATCTCAATATCTATTTCCATACATATATCAATCGTGGTTGTTGCTTGTTGCCTTAACTCATAACTAAAATCTGTAAGGAAATCATTTTTTTAAAAACAAATGGATTGATCATTATTTGGATTTAATGCTACCAGAATTTTATTATGGTCTTAAATAATCTTCTATTAAAATATTCCACTAATTCATTTTTTTTCTTTTTCATGGTAGCCAATTCTATCAGCAAGAACTTTTGTTCTTCCTCTCTCCATATTTTCTAAGGAAAGTGTGCTCTAGCTCTTGAAAATTATTAATAGTATTGGCTGCAAAGTTTTTGAACCATTCTCAAGCATCCTTCTCTAAATTTTGAAAGAAAAATCTAAGGATAACATCTTCATCATCTACCTCAAGACTATCCATGGCATATAGAAAATCCCTAATATGATCTTCACCAGTCACAACATTGTTTCCTTGGAATTTAGGCAAGTACTTATGAGCTTTACCAGGGAGAGGATTCAAATTTATAGGTAATACAAAAGCTCTATATCTAGTGGTCCTCCTTTGATTAACATTAGCATTAGCATTTTGATTGATATTTTGATTTACATTGACATTTTTATTTGCATTGGGAGCTACCATACTCACTACAAGTTGATTCAATGTAGGTGCTTCGTTTATAGTAGGAGAAGAGTAATTCAAACTAAGATCTAGGCTAGAAACAAAAATTATAATTGAAGATTCTCTATGAGACTTGAAGAATACCTCAAGATTTGGCACTCTAGTATGCACTTATTTACCACTTCTTCTTGTAGATTCCGGATCTAGTTCTTCCTTCTTTGATTTTTAAATTTCTACTTTCATTCAGAATCACTAACATAGATGTGCAAAGAAAGAGTAAGATCTTCAATATTACTTGGGCCAAGATTTCTCACCTTGACATTCACTCAATTCTCACAAATTTCACTCTAGGAAATATTATGAGAAAAAAAAACTCAAAATTGTATCGAGTCTTCCTTGATAATGGCACCAAAAACTGGAGGAAATTCCTACACCCTTAATAGATTTATCACACTACAAGACTTCCCTGATCCAATCAACACTATGGATTCTGGTGGATCCACCTCTTTAACTCACGAAAAATATTATCCTAAGACTCAAGATAGACTGAGTAAGGTAAGGAAACCCTAGAGGTGAGCCTACAATATTTTTTATATGCTCATGCTCATCCAGATTGCAAAAATAAATAAAAAAAAACTGGAACATATAAGTTGACCAAGATTCGAAGTAACTGCTACCTAGTGCTTTAAAAAGTAGATCATTGCCTTACCTATTTGGTAATTTTAGCCAAAATTAAAATATGGTGAATGGATAAGGGGGGAGAAGATAAAACTAAGCCAACCACATTCATTCAAATAATGCAACAAAGGTGATTAAACATACCAGTGAATGATGATGTCATTTACACATTTAAATGATGTAACTTGTAAATAGGACGATAAGCAAAACTGCACATAGAACTACTAAAAGGAGGAAGCAAGATTTTACTATCCAATAAATCATTAAAATGGGAGTCTGATCAGTGTAATCATATCTCACTATGCAAATACAAATAATTTCTCTATTCAAATAATGTAATAGAGAACTATAACTGTTCATTCAAATGATGTAACAAAGAGCCTCCTAGCTTCCAACCTCATCCACTAGAACTAATCTCACTAAAGTGGATACTGCCTCAGTAAAAACCTACACAATAATGGGGAATAAAAGGGGGTAACTAGACAAGACACAGAAAGGAAAATACAACTGCTAAGGATAGTCACTCTGGTATACCTATTGCAAAATTACTGTGCAAAAACTTGATGTTGTTTCCTATTGCAGCAACTCTCTTAAATAACTTGATCACTTGGTCCATAATTGAAAAACTATAACTACCTCTATTATGGTCCATAATTGGAAATGATCCATAATAGCCACTATCCCCATTGCCTTTATTTTATTTATTTTTTCCTATTTTTTTTAGAGTTTAGGGTTTAGGGTTTAGGTTTTTTTTGTTTAAGTTTTAGGGTTTAGTTTTTTTTTTTTAGTTTAGGGTTTAGGGTTCCCCCCCACTTTTACAATGTGAGAAACCCCTGAACAAAACCCTACATCTTAAATCCCTAATGATAAAAATCTTATTTTTAGTAAGTTGCAAAAAAATTCAGATGAGCCTCAAAATTAATTTACAATACTGGATCACCCATATTAATACTTCTAGAAAATATTAACATGTAATCATGTCTGAAAATTTATTAAATTGCAAATATTCTTTCTTTGAATTTTTAAAAAAACACTAAAATAGAATTTTTAGGCACTAGATGAAGGAATTAGGGCTCGATAAAATGCTGAAAAGTCTACAAGGCTTCTAAAGAACCATTGCCATGACATTTTCCACCTCTTCATTGAGCTCCCTATAAAATTTCAAACCAATCCAATGATCAAATAAAAAGTTTTTCTTTCAGGAAGATTGGCTCCTACAACAACCTTATTTAGGCCAAATATTTATTGACAAAAAGACCTTAGGAAAACCAAAACAATGGCTTGAACTTGGTGACATAAGAACTTTCATTATTTTTTTGAGGGTGAAAAAGGACTTCAAAAGGACCAAAATTTTGCTGTAATTGGAAAGGACTCGAGGGGGTATTGCAAATTTGAAAAGACCATAGGACACTGAAAATAATTTTTTTGGGGGGTAAACTCAAGTTGGATTTTGAAGATCCAACACAAGCTTTGACTGTGATAGGTGACGAAAATACACTTTAACAATGAATCACATGAGAAATCCAAAAACTTCATCAAACCACAAGGACTCAAAAATTGAACAAATAACCTAAAAAGAACACCTTAATCACCTAAAAAGGAGTGGGAAGGTTAACCAAACTTATGGAAGCTCCTAAGTTATTGTTTGATTGATTGCTATTAATATTTGGGACTCCTCCATTGTTTGAGGGAGTATCCCATTGAGTATTATTGGATTGGACATTGAAATTCATATTTTGAATATTATTTACATGATTATTAGGAAGTGTATCTTGAGGTACTCACTTATGTAATTGAACTATGTCTCTACTAAGCTATTGAACTAATATTTATAGATTATCTATCTGAGAATTATCATTATTAGTTTGGGATGCATTCTATCATAACCTCAATCTCCCCATTTCTTTTTTTTTTCTTTTCACTACTTACATACAAGGGTTCTAGAATCTACATTCTTGGGAAATATTTATTGGGGTAGTATTCGATCATTTAGATTTTTCATTAGTTTCAATTCTAAATAGTTCAATCATTTACATAAATTAAACACCTCATCCACTTAATTAGAACCTATAGTAACCAACTCAAAAAAGGACTAGCAGATAACCACAATTCATTGATATATACGTTCAGTTCCAAAGAAGACATACGATAAACATATTCAATAGGTTTGTTATAACAACCACTCTAATACTTAAAACTTATAGGACTAACACATATATAAATCACTACCAATATATTATACTATTCAGTTGAATATTTTAAGGATCACAAAGGTCTTCAATCAACACAGACCACTAGATTTATTTTGCTAACAGAGCCAAACTATATGATTGTTGGCAATGATTAGAAGAATTCATGGATGGAAAAATTAGAGCTTAACATTGAGGATGTATTCTTTCGGTTATTGCATCATTGTGTACTTCATCTATAGTTTTGTCTATGATCCAATCAACTTGCATTATGACCATATTCCTGCATCTCAACACATGAGGCCCTTGGCAAAACTCTTGAACACTAACTAGGCAAAGCTCTCAAGAAAGGAGTACACCAAAAACTACACATACCTCTTCTAGAGTTCAGTAGTTCAACAACAAGAAGTAAACATTCTAAACACAAGTTGAAATAAATGAATACCTCTATCATATCTAAATTTTATGTTCTCAATAATCATTTAAGTAATAAATATGTGGACCAACTATTTTACATGCAGATATACCTAATATTTCAACTAACATGAAATATTAGCATCGCAGGTTCTATTCAATCAAAATATCTTACATAGTAGTATAACAAGTACTAAAAATCACAAATTCATTTAAATCATCACAACCTGCATTTGGTAAGACTTACCTACCCAAAGGTAAAGGGAGCTTCCATTACTCACTTAATCCTGGGAAATTTTACTAATTCCCTTCGTGGATTAACTTTCCAACCACAACCATAACAAGATCCTTTGTTACATTCATAATAGAATAAAGTCAATAAAAATCCATTCATACAACAAAACCATAAATTTTCCAATAAAAAAAGAGTAGTCATTCACCCACATACGTATTTTCTAGGGAATGTTCCATTCATATAAAAATTCCACCATAATTTAATAAGAGGAGCAATCATTGCATTCACAAAATAATTTATCAAGGAACTCATCATTCATATAAAAAATCCATCATAACTCATTTAAAAGAGGAGCAATCATTGCACTCACAAAATCCTTTATCAAATAACTTATCATTCATATAAATTATTTACCATAATTCATTTAAAAGAGGAGCAATCATTGCACTCCTGAATTTTATTATCACAAAGATTCTATTTAAAACCACTACTACTACTACCAAGTGCTATGTATCCTCACAACTAGCACTTCTCAGAATGGTAAAATAAATTATCTACTTTCTAGGACCATAAATAGACTCATTTGCCTTTGCATCATCTAATGTTCTTAGGAGTAGAAGCTATATCTCTTGAGTACACTGACATATAGCCTGCCACCACTCCAAATTCTACGTCTATAATCACATATCAAATGGAAGTAAAATTTCTATGTGACAGACATTCAAGGAAGAATCCATTAGTTTATAGACTCATCATGTACAATAAGGTAATCCCAATTCCCCAAACAATGATTTTTTATAAATCTATCTATCTCCCTTGATAACCCAAGTTTAAAGAAAATTCAACCAAAACCAAAAATCCCATAAACCAACGTCAAGCGAACAACACACTACTATGTTCTAATCACTTGTAAGAGAAAAATCTTCCATGACATCTAGAATGACATTAGATTTTATGCAACAAAAACACATTTAATTTGGATTTGGTCCTCTAACACAAACTATGGTTTCTAGAGATTCCAACTCAAGTAACTAAACTCTAGAATTTACAAGGTTTTAACAGTTCATTTGCAAGCACAAGGAACTTTAGTATAAATACTTGGTTTTATAATGCAAGCTCTTCAAAACTATGCAACCTGCACTCCTATCTATCGATTATTCTTCCTTTCTATTTTGACTTTCAACCTTTGAATCCTACTCTCCACCCTTTTTTGATGTCTTCCCACAATTCAGCACCTCATTCCTAAGAATTCGTTAGAGGACTGGTGTTCAATAACTTAAGCTCACATGTATCATTTTTCTTGGAGTGCATGGGGGCATTACCCTAAATGTAAAGGAGTATACAATTCTAAGCATTAAACACAGGAGTTCCAACGGTTCTAGTTGCGGTTCGAGATTGCATTAACCTGGCACAAATTGAAAGTCTCTTCATTGCACCTAAAAAAAATCATTAAAATTTTTTATTTTCTTTTATAAGAACCCAAAAACAAATCATTAAAATATTTTCTTTCTTTTAGAAGGCAAGCACCCCAAAACGAAAGACATCCTTGCATATGTGCACATTTTCTACCATGTTATGAAAATAGTCAATTTCCAAACAACTATCATTAATACTCAAAATGTCTATAGAGCCATTCTCTTTTTGGTTTGTAGAAATAAGATAACCAATCATTATCTACAATGCTTAGATATATTATATATATGTATATGTATATATATAAATATGTCTTCATCATTTTTCACCCAAAATATCTTTTAATTGTCCCTATGGAATCCTTTCCATAAGTTAGTTATAGCAAAAAGGAAACATAATTAGAGAAAAAAATTATCAATATCAACCAAACTCCTTATCTAGGATTTGATATATTTTTTTGCTAAAACAAGACATCACCCCATTTCACATAATATTTTCATAAACCAAGAAGAAATCTGCAAGAACAAACATAATACCCCACATACAAGTATCATAGTCAATCGTGAATATATTTGGTGAGATGTGTGCCAAGGGAGGGTCTTGACATCCTTCCCCCTTATGCTTAACATAGTGCTCTGTGTTCTTAGCAAAAAATATAAGGTACCAATTATATAGAGTTTTCAAATAGAAATTGAAAATATCTTTGCATATCTGCTACTTTCTCCCATGTAGCATTCCTTTCCGAGTAATAGTCCCATTGAACTTTGCACTACTCCAAAGTTCCTTTCCTCATTGATTTATATTGAAACTCAAGTATTTTGATAGGTCTAACCTCTATAGCCTTTGGATTCACCACGTGCTCTGGGTTAGCAACATACATTTCAAGCAAAGAAATGTGAAAAGTACTATGAATCTTGGATAGATTGGGTGGTAAGGCAAATCAATAAGCCACATGACTAATATTCTCTATGATTTTGAAGGGTCCTGTTGAGTGGTATTTTCACACACTTGTGAAAGTACACTCTCCTTTAGGATTTGGGTTCCAAATCCCCTCTTGCAAAGAAGTCAAACAAACAACTTCTCCAAGGTCTCCGCTGTATTAGCATTTGCATATGTATATTAGTAATCTCAAATAAAGATAATCAATTTAAATGCTTGGAACACCTTAGTGATTGCAAGTAACTGTAAACAAGGGGCAATGTTGGTTTATTTCACCATGAAACTTTAGTGATTGTTCATTGTTTTTTTTTTTAGATTTTGTAATTTTTAAATGTTCATTTTAAATAAATTAAACCTTCGGGAAAATAAAATAAAATGAAAAAGAAATGCAAAAAATTAAAAATAGAACACATTCAGTCTGATGCTATCCTATTCCGACAAAACCGAAGATATGAGGTTTCCATGCATGCAACCTAACCTATTGGACCTGCAAAACATGCACAATCTTGATAAGCTAAGTGCTGGCTCCTAAGGATTTGAATGAGGTTTTCAGATTTAAGCATTCGCATGCAGACAACCAAGAAAATACTTGTATCAACTACATTTACAAGCCTAAAATCTGAAAAGGGAAAATAGACATTTAATCTTGCATGCAGAAAATGACTCCTTCTTTCTTGCCCATAAGATGCAAATTTTTGAAATATTATCTGCATTAAATATTTGTCATTTTACAATAGCAGAATCTCTGGTTTTTCCAAAACCAGAACAAGTGGAAGAAAAGCACTCCAAAGCAGGTCCAGAATGGCTCATCACCCTCAGCTCTGCAACCCTGCTCCCAACGATTTTTGACCCCTGTACCTATCTTCGCTTGTGCCTTTAAAATTTCTACTACGACTCTCTGCTTCGCCTTGTGACGCTTCATTTCATCTTCCAGATCGATTCGTTTCATTTCCCGCTCTTCATTATTCTGACTTTTGTTCGAGCATCGAAACGTTTGATTTTCTTGCTAACTGTAACCGTCTGTAGCCCTTACACTTTTATGCCACGTGTTCCATGCTTTTCTGCATGTTCCGTAACTGCCCCCTGTAAATCGTGACCAAAAATAGCATGTCGTGATATCATGACATTTTTTTGCATGCAGCTTTGCTCTTCTACCTATCGCAAAAATAAGACATGTCGCGAAACTCGACATTTTCTACTTCCCTTCACCACATGTCCAAATCATGAATTTTCCGTCTTAAAAATGAGACATGTCATGAAATCGTGACATTTTTATGCTATCGGGCTATGCAGATGCAACCTATCGCGAAATCGCGACATTTTTCTCTATCGCTAGGTTTTGTTGCACTTAGCCGCAAAAATGCGACATGTCACGAAATCATGACACTTTTCTCTTTTGCACCATCTTCTGATTTCTGTCATGAAATCATGACAATTTTTTATTTCGTACCACTTGGCCGCTTTCTGTCACGAAATCATGACGCTTTTATCTTTGTCTCGCTGCTTCCTATCACAAAATCATGACAATTTTTTTTAAATCCTTTCATCTTCGTATCCCTTGGCTGCTTCATGAAATCGTGATGCTTTCTCTTTTCATACCATCTCGCTGTTTCCTATCGTGAAAACGTGACATGTCACGATTTCGTGACAACTTCTGCATTGACTCTTCTCTTGCTTCCTTGCACCACGATTTTACAACACGTCACGATATCATGACATTTTCTCTTCATGATGCATTCTGCTGCTCCTAGCCGCAAGCGACATGTCACGATATCGCGACAACTTTTTCATTTTCGACCGCGACGGAGCAACATGTCGCGATATCGCGACAACTTTTTATTTTGGCCGCGACGGAGCAACATGTCGCGATATCGCGACAACTTTTTATTTTTGGCCGCGATGGAGCAACATGTCGCGATATCGTGACAACTTTTTATTTTTGGCCGTGATGGAGCAACATGTCGCGATATCACGACAACTTTTTCCCTTTTGTGAAATTTTGCTTTTTTCCTTGATTTTGAGCATCTGGGCTACTGCAGTTTTCTTTGAAAGCATGCAAAAAAGGTGGGTCCCCAATTTTGGGGTGTGTTGTGGATCAGCCACAACAAATGGTGACTCTGCTGTCAAATGCTCCTGAGCATTTTGGTGAGAACCCAACCTGAAATATACAAGCTTAGATACAAGCGTCAACACATAAAGATAAACAAATACCGATAGATCAGAAATACATGAAACATCAGAATCATAAGTATCAGCTCGGTGTGTGCAATGTGTTTCATTCCCTATCATTTGAACTTGATCAACATTCCATTGTCAGTTTTACTTATGATTTGTATGCAAGGCTATGAATGATTTGTGCAGGATTTGATGCATGATGAAGATGCTAGAGATATAACAACCTGCTTTACAAAGGCTCAAACCTTCTAATATCATGAACAAACATATTCAAGTTGTCAAACCCTCTTAGGACCAAATATATGTATACTGAATTAATTTACTAGATCCCAAAGTTGGTTATGTGTCACTACCATCTTGAACCCATGTGCAAGTGTGAGTGAAATCAGAACTTTGGGGAATAGGATTCCCAACCTAAGCGAGATGGGAATTTAACCCTATCCTTACTATTCTGATTTGGAGTTCATTACCTCATCTTGAACAAAATGATTTAACCAGTTATGGATGAAATTGTCAAGCTAGTCTATCCATATGAGCAATCAGTGGTCTTGCTTTTAGACAAGACATGATGCCACGCATGAGCATACTTAACCCCATAATCCATGATTTGGCTTCATTCATTCTCTTTTTTTTTATTTCTTGGACCTTTGGGATGACTACCCATCCTTGCTAGGGACATGTAGTACGATCCCTCCAATCCAATATTAAGATGAAATGGGAAACATTAATTTTTATTTCTTGGACCTTTGGGATGACTACCCATCCTTGCTAGGGACATGTAGTACGACCCCTCCAATCCAAGATGAAGATGAAATGGGAAATATTAGTTAATTTTATTTTTGTTTCTTGGACTTTTGGGATGACTACCCATCCTTTGCAGAGGACATGTAGTACGATCCTTCCCATCCAAGTTTTATGATAAAATGGAAAGATGGAAGCTTTGGGGAATCGGATTCTCAACCTAGGTGAGATGAGAATTATGCCCTATCCTTACTACTCCATGAAGGTCAAATCAGAGCTTTGGGGAATTGGATCCTCAACCTAAGCGAGATGAGGATTTAACCCTATCCTTACTACTTTGATTTTAGGCTTTAAGCATTATGGGAGTGGTAAAAACCATTGTTTTAAGGATTATGTTGCATGATAGGACAGACATGGAATATTCCTTTCACCTCACCTTTTCATCCAAGTATGGTTTTGACCATTTTGCTCAAGATTCTCTTTAATGTGCATAGAATGTGCTTGGTTCAAGATAGTTCGGGCAGCAGTTCCCAACCTTAGGATCCCTTTATGATATATGTTATATAATAATCCTAAGAGGATTCAACACCTTCTCAATAATTGCCCATGGAATGAAAATGCAACTGAGATGAAATATATATGCAATGTGGAATATAACATGAGATATGAATGCATTGCTTCTTTTGAAATGTTAATGGAATATATCATCTACTTTACCATAATGTGCAAAACTGACAACTTCATGCATCACAAGATCCAAACGATATTATTTAAATGTTTGTGTTACTTGTGGAGCTTTCTACAACACAATTCCAATGTTTCATATTCTCCTGATTTTAGGCATAAGTTGACATCTCAAATTTTTTTTTTTTTATCAAAACAAACTAAACATGTCAAATGAAATCAACCACACAACTTAAATCCTAATCCAAATAGCAATCCCAAAATGAAACTTGAAAACACAAACCCAAACCAAAACCAAAATTTATATACAATATAGTACAAGATGATGCCAAGCTTGGACTATTACTTTCCTGGATCCCAAACATGATTAGAACATTTCAAAAGACATATGTCACAATACACATGCCAAATGTTGTAGGAATCCAACAACAATAAGATCAAACCAAGCAATGCAACAAATTTCAACTTGCCATGCTCACCATACCAATTTGATTTAGTTCTATTACCAACATCATAGGTGAGATTCAAATCAAATTGATTAGACAATGGTTGGTATTCAATTTTATTTTGTCTATTCTTTAAAGTGCAAGTTTCATCATTCCATTCATGATTTAGAAGTAGGCTTTCCTTTTCAAATGTGAGATATTGCAAACAAGAGCCTATTTCTAAAAGTCTTGAATTCAAATTATTTTTCGAGATTTTAAAGCAATCAAAATCAATCAAAGCTTGACAAACATCACCAAGATTTGACATTTCATCATTAATGACATTAGCATCCAAAGGGACATCATGTAACCCATCACTTAAAATTTTTGTAGCTACTACCAAAGGTAAAGATTTCACCTTGTCACCCATACTCAACCCATCATGATTAGAATTTACCACAACTTGATGGGTGTCAGTAGCTTTTTCTTCTTCCTCATTGTCTTCTTCATCATCCAACACCTGTTCAAAAACACCAAAGTTAGGCACCCAATCAAACATGCGTCCATATTTTTCAAAACAAGAGCCTAATTTTTCAAGATATGTGTCACGTGACACCTTTCCATGATCAATGGCTTGAGTTGCCTCAAAATCCATATTTTCATTAGGATCATCAATAGTATCAAACCCACACCACTTAGGTTTTGTAATTTCATCATTTTGAGATGGCATAGACATTGTAGAAACAATAGGTGGATCAAGATTTTCGATTTCTTGCCCCTCAAGGGGAACAAAAACAATTGATTCTCCTTCTTCATCCATGGTAGTAGAATCATTATCCTTCTCCAACCTTTGATGAGATTCCAACCCTTCTTCCAAAACATTCTCAGATTGTACAGGACTTGTAATATCCTCATGTGAAAGGGCAATTGTATTATCCTGCATATCAATAGGCACACAAATTTCATCAGAAGGTTTGGAGTGAGCATACTCTTCCCAAGAATCATAATGATCATCTTTCAAAATCAAATTGTGATGCTCAACTATTTCTTCATCATCTTTTAATTCATCAACATGTTTCTCATCAAATTTATCTTCACCTTCCTTAGATGGTTCAATTACTTCCAAAATTGGGTTATTGCTTGTATTCAAATTGATAAGGCTATCATAATCCACATGTGTAACCCATGATTCACGTTTAACATGATTTGGAAGGTGTGAATTTTCTAGGCCATTACTTTCAACAATGTCATCCAATGTGTCATCCGAAACAGATTCATCCTCATAGAATTCATCTTTTGGTGAGTCAAGGGTTTCCAATCTGTCACATGTTTCAATACTAGTTGGATCTAGTACTCCTCCCTTGCCTAAAATCATATTCTTATGAAAATCATTAAAATTGATTTTAGAAACATCTTTTGAATCAAGATGAGTATTTTGAAGTTGATTCATACTTAAGAAAGATGGTTGATCTTGCATAGTAGGTTGAGGATTTTGAAATTGATTGAAGCTTGGGAATGATTGTTGATTCTGAAATTGATTCACACTTGAACTTGGTTGAGGTGGATAAATCATTGGGTGGGTAAAGGAGGTATTAAATGATTGAAAATTACATGATCCAAAACCCACACCATAATTTTGACAACTCAATTGTTGCTCAATTGCCATTGCTTGAGTATAGGCTTGTGACAAAGATGTGATTTGAGGCATCCCTCGCAAATATGTGGAAATGAGTGGGTCAAGAGCATTTACATATATTTGGAGAGCCATTTCTTCTTGAAGAGCATAAAATGTCACTAATTGAGCATATAATCCAAAGAACCTTTCAGAAAATGACTTCACATTTTCACTTGGTCCTTTTTTAATAGTGAAAAACTGCTGATACATGCGGATTGGGTCAACTTGCTCTTTGTTGAATTGATTAAGAAATGCTGCCTCTAGTTGAGCCCAAGAAGTGATAGACCCTAAAGGCAGACTTGTAAACCAATCATATGCCACTTTGTCCAAGGTGTAAGGGAACATTTTACAAACCACATCATCATACCAAATTGTTAAGTGATTCACAACAAATTTGAATGCTTGAATGTGTTCTCCTGCAGTATTTGTCCCGTTAGACAAAAATCGAGGAAGACATCTCTCAAAACCAACGGGCAAATAATGTTGAACTCCTGGTATGTTCAATGGGCTACCTGGCATCCATGGTGAAAACATAGCCATTAGTGAATCTTAAAGAATATAACTTTAATACCCAAAAAATTTTTTTTTTATTTATTTATTTTTTTTTTTAAATTAAATCAAATCACATTATTCCTGTATGAACAATCAAAGCGTTAGGAAAGTGCATAGCAATTCATGTCCTCCTTTTAACAGTACAAAGTTGTATTGTTAAAAGAGGGCTAAAGATAATAATCAATAGGGCATGAAATATTCAAAATTTAAATCCCTATAGCATTTAAATCAATACTGAAATAAACCTATTCAGGCCCTCCTTCTAGCGCCAAAATGTTGAGTGGTATTTTCACACACTTGTGAAAGTACACTCTCCTTTAGGATTTGGGTCCCAAATCCCCTCTTGCAAAGAAGTCAAACAAACAACTTCTCCAAGGTCTCCGCTATATTAGCATTTGCATATGTATATTAGTAATCTCAAATAAAGATAATCAATTTAAATGCTTGGAACACCTTAGTGATTGCAAGTAACTGTAAACAAGGGGCAATGTTGGTTTATTTCATCATGAAACTTTAGTGATTGTTCATTGTTTTTTTTTTAGATTTTGTAATTTTTAAATGTTCATTTTAAATAAATTAAACCTTCTGGAAAATAAAATAAAATGAAAAAGAAATGGAAAAAATAGAACACATTCAGTCTGATGCTATCCTATTTCGACAAAACCGAAGATATGAGGTTTCCATGCATGCAACCTAACCTATTGGACCTGCAAAACATGCACAATCCGGATAAGCTAAGTGCTGGCTCCTAAGGATTTGAATGAGGTTTTCAGATTTAAGCATTCGCATGCAGCAACCAAGAAAATACTTGTATCAACTACATTTACAAGCCTAAAATCTGAAAAGGGAAAATAGACATTTAATCTTGCATGCAGAAAATGACTCCTTCTTTCTTGCCCATAAGATGCAAATTTTTGAAATATTATCTGCATTAAATATTTGTCATTTTACAATAGCAGAATCTCTGGTTTTTCCAAAACCAGAACAAGTGGAAGAAAAGCACTCCAAAGCAGGCCCAGAATGGCTAATCACCCTCAACTCTGCAACCCCGCTCCCAACGATTTTTGACCCTTGTACCTGTCTTCGCTTGTGCCTTTAAACTTTCTGCTACGGCTCTCTGCTTCGCCTTGTGACGCTTCGTTTCATCTTCCAGATCGATTCATTTCGTTTCCCGCTCTTCATTATTCTGACTTTTGTTCGAGCATCGAAACGTTTGATTTTCTTGCTAATTGTAACCGTTTGTAGCCCTTACACTTTTATGCCACGTGTTCCATGCTTTTCTGCATGTTCCATAACTACCCCCTGTAAATCGTGACCAAAAATAGCATGTCGCGATATCGCGACATTTTTTTGCATGCAGCTTTGCTCTTCTACCTGTATCACGAAAATAAGACATGTCACGAAATCGTGACAATTTTTTGCCCACAACCTTGTCTGCCTTCATGCACAGCGAAAATGCAACATGTCATGAAATCATGACATTTTCCTATATGCAGCCTTGTCAGCCTTCATGCACAACGAAAATGAGACATGTCACGAAATCGTGACATTTTTATGCTATCGGGCTATGCAGATGCAACCTGTCGCGAAATCGTGACGTTTTTCTCTATCGCTGGGTTTTGTTGCACTTAGCCGCGAAAACGTGACATGTCACGAAATCATGACACTTTTCTCTTCTGCACCATCTTCTTTCTATCATGAAATCATGACAATTTTTCATTTCGTACCACTTGGCCGCTTTGTCGTGAAATCATGATGCTTTTATCTTTCAGGCTTGTCTCGCTACTTCCTATCATGAAATCGTGACAATTTTCTCTTCGGGCTATCACTCTGTCACGAAATCGTGATGCCTTTCATCTTCATATCCCTTGGCTGCTTCCTGTGAAATCGTGACGCTTTCTCTTTCCGTACCATCTCGCTGTTTCCTGTCGCGAAAACGCGACATGTCACGATTTCGTGACAACTTCTGCATTGACTCTTCTCTTGCTGCCTTGCACCGCGATTTCACAACATGTCACGATATCATGACATTTTCTCTTCATGATGCATTCTGATGCTCCTAGCCGCGAAAACATGACATGTCGCGATATCGCGACAACTTTTTCATTTTCGGCCACGACGGAGCAACATGTCACGATATCGCGACAACTTTTTATTTTTGCCACGACGGAGCAACATGTCACGATATCACGACAACTTTTTATTTTTCGCGACGGAGCAACATGTCACGATATCGCGACAACTTTTTATTTTCGGCCGCGACGGAGCAACATGTCGCGATATCGCGACAACTTTTTCCCTTTTGTGAAATTTTGCTTTTTTCCTTGATTTTGAGCATCTGGGCTACTGCAGTTTTCTTTGAAAGCATGCAAAAAAGGTGGGTCCCCAATTTTGGGGTGTGTTGTGGATCAGCCACAACAGATCCAAAAAAGCTAGGATCCAACATTATGTACTTTATAGCACTCTTCCTTGTTTTTACACTCAAAAATACTTTATCGCTTATAGCAAACTCTTTTGGTGTTCTCTTAAGATTGACATGACTTTTCTAGTAGTCTATAGCTTCCTTTAATCTCTCTTAGATTACCTTCAACTATTGATCCATTTCCTTGACCATATTTGGCCCAAGCACAATTTGGTCTTCTGGATTATCCCATGTCAATGGTGTCTTGCATTATTTTACCATACAAAGCTTCAAACAGAGCCATGCCTATGGTCGAATGGTGTCCATTATTGTAGGTAAACTTGACTAAATGTAATTTATCCTTCCAATGGGTTTTTTAATCCATACAATATATGCAAAGCATATCTTCTAGAACCTGATTCACTCTTTCAGTTTATCCATCAGTTTTAGGATGGTAAGTAGAACTAATGTTCAATCTAGTACCAATGGCATGATGTAAGGATTACGAGAATTACTTTTGGAAATCCATGTAACTAAAATATTTTTATGGCAAATCTATTAGCCACAACCACAATATCATCCTTGGTGTTCCTAGATATAAAGTGTGCAACTTTGGTTAGTCTATCGACCACTACTAAGATTGCATCATATTGAAACTTACTTCTAGGTAGCTCTACAAATGAAATCCATCAAAATTACTTGCCATTTTTGCATAGGCACATCATGTAGATATAATAATCCAATAGGATGTTTGTGTTCTGCTATCACCTTTTGGCATTCCAGGCATTGAGCGATAAACTCAGTTATATCTCTCTTCATTCCTAGACAAAAGAATATCTTTCTCATGTTGTCCCTCATCTTTGCTCCTCATGGATGAGCAAAATATGGAGATATGTGTGCTTCATTCATAATCATCCCTCTTAAATTTCTAATCTCAAGGATTACTACCCTATTATTAAAACAAAAGAAACCATCTTTGATGCCAAAATCCTTTTTCTTATTAGGTTTCTCTTCCATAATTTCCTAAGTTTGCTTGCAATAATAATCTTGATTGTGTGCTTCCTTTAATTTTTCCATCAAGTCAACATAAAAGCGTGATACAATATTGCTATATGTCACCTCCTACTTAGTGCATCGATGAATTTATTCTCTTTTCCTTTTATATACTCGATATCCAAATCATACTCTAGAAGAAATGCCATCCACCTTAATTGCCTAACATTGAGCAAAGGTTGAGTAAATATGTATTATAGACTCTAATGATTTATCCTTAACTCAAAGGGTCTACCAACTAGATAATATCATCAAGTTTTGAGATAAAACACTATAACTGCCAGCTCTAAATCATGGGTGGAATAATTAACTTCATATATTTTTAGTTTTCTAGATCCATAGGCTACCATTACTTCTTATGAAATAACTCCTCCCAAACCTTCCAATGAATAGGAGGTGTAGTAAGATTTTTCTGAAGGAGCCCAATTTCTTCCTCACACTTGTCTTTCCACTTAAATTATTTACATTTTATTTGAATTTTAGTTATGGGTGAGGTGATCTTGGCATAGTCCTTCACATATTGCATATAGTAATCAGTTAAGCCCATGAAACTTTAAACTTCTATCAAATTGGTAGGTGGTGACCAATTCAAAATGGCTTCTATTTTCTTAGGATCCACAACAATCCCTTTAGCTAAAACAATATGTCCTAAGTATTGAACTTATTACACATAGAATTCACACTTGGATAAATTCCCATACAACAGATTTTTTTTAACAACTTTAGCACAATCCTAAGGTGCTCATCATGCTCTACCTTATTTTTGGAATAGATAAACATAACATCTAGAAATACTAGAATAAATCTATCCAAGTACTTCCTAAATATGCTATTCATTAAATTTATGAATGTCATTGGAGAATTTGTTTTTTTTTGCAGATAAGATACTATAGCATTAATACCAGGTTTTATAGGTTGACCCAAAACCTTTTACAAAAACCAGCCCAGGGTTGTTGATGAACATGTCCTTACTAAGGATCCTATATATGTAAAATCTACATGTTGCCAAAGCCATTACATCCGGTAAGGCACATAGCCTGTTATAAAAAAGAAACTTCCCATACAACATTTTGGGTATACCCCAAGAAAACACACTTGCATCATAATTAAAAAAAAAAGAAACAGACACAAATCCCTTCTTTGAAATAGTGGAGAAAAAAAAGATGTAGACACACATAACAGAGTACTGAAAAAAAATCTCACAATCTCTGTATTGAAAGTTACTCTTAATATTTTTTTAGTAATTTCTTTCTTTCGTATATGACATGCTTTGGGACCACATCTTATCTTGGCCAATCAGCCTTGGAGAAGTGAACCTGCTGGCTAGATTTATGGCGGTGGCTATCTGGTGGTCCACATGGCTCTGGTTCAAAGTCTTATATTATCGTTTTTTCTGCCTGTGATTATCAACCAACCTCAAATTACTAATATGACTAGGAGCCATGTTATCTAACATGTGACTATCCCCATTAGTCTTTGTGGTATTTCCAAGCAGTATCCACCAAGACTGATAGCTCGGATAATTTTTATTGTGATTCCATTTCAAAAAAGAGACGAGAATACTCATAGCCTCCGAACTTACAATGTCTTCCCTATTGGTAAATTTTACTACCATTCTTGGCATTCTTGTTGAATAAGCTCCTCTACTTTGCTCGGGACACCATGTTCCCATTTGAAAATTTCATCACCATCGACACCCAAATTGGCCAGCTTATCAACAACTTTGTTAGCTTCCCGAAAGACATGTTGGGTTTTTCTGTCTTGTCTTCCCTAGAAAAGGATCCTAGCCTCTTCAAAAATTGTTTTAATCCTCCAAGGAGGTGTTTTCCAATTATTGAGGAGATTTATAACATGCATAGAGTCTCCTTCTATGATCAAATTGCCTTCTAAGTCTTGAATCATTTGAAGGCCTCTCCACATAGCTCTAGCTTCAGCTTCATTGTTCATCCTTATTCTCAAATATTCAAAAAATGCAAGCATCATATTCCCATTATGATCTCGCACAATTTTTCCAGTGCCTACTTTTCCAAGATTTTTCTTAGCTACTCCATCAAAATTAATCTTAAACCAACCCGTAGGAGGTGGAGACCACTTAAAATTCACTCTGGGGTTGACTACCCTAAGCACAGACTCATCTAACAAGTTTAAATATTGAGCAATCATGGTCTCCTGTAGATGAGGTTTATGGCTATCAAAAGGGATAAGGTTCACATTCTAATTGGCAAAGGATAGGATCCTGGCAATGATAGTTTGATGATCATGGATAGAATAATTAAAGACTCTATGGTTCCTTTGTAACCACACATGCCAAAGATAGTTATTGAGACAAATTTTCCACATGTATCTAAGTCTTTGGCTTGAAAAGGGGCAAGTCCACTGGATGAAAAAATCAAATACGATAGCTGGTTTAACCCAAGAAATATTGAAGGCCTAGAAAACCCCACTTAGGACAATCAAGGAAAAAGGGCACTCAAGGAAAATGTAATAAATGGTCTCCCAATTAGCCCTACACAGATAAAAATGATTAGTGATATAAATACCTTTACACATAATATTATCAATGGTTAGAATTCTTCCTTGGATAACCAGCCATGAAAATACTGCAACTTTTGGAATTAAATTTTTTATCCAAACTATGTCCTTTTGGAGGATAAAATCCTCATCATCAAGAAGAAGCTTGTAATCTTATTTAACAGTGAACTGCCCATTTTTCGTAGGAGCCTAGGTCACTTGATCTTCATTGGGTCTCATGGGGATAAAATGTTACCCGATAATGTTACAAAGATCATTTGATTCTTCTTGAAATCCCTGAATCCTTATTTGTTTCCACTTCATTCTACCTCTGTCCTCAACCATATAATCGGAGACTTTTCTACCAATGAGTTCTTCTATGATATCTCTGATTCGGGCTAAGTTAGGATATTGCATCAATGGTTCATCCTTAGCCCACATGTCATTTCAAAAATTTGTACTCTCACCATTGCCTAAAACCCATCTTAAACCTTTTTTTATGATTTCCTTACAATTGAGAATTGCTTTCCAAAAAGCAAAACCTCTTATTGGAACTAAGTCACTTAGAAATTCTATATTTTGAAGATACTTTCATTTTATGATAGCTATCCATTTATTTTCTTCACCAGAAATGAGGCACCATGCCTGCTTATCTAGTAAAGCTAAATTTATATGAGCAATTATCCTCAGAACTAAGCCCCCATTTTCCTTGGGTCTGCACACTTTGGTCCATCCTACAAGGTGTATCCTTTTTTTCTCCTCTGATATAGTCCATAAAAATTCTTTTTTGAGTTTCTCAATTTTTTGGAAAACCTTCATAGGGGTTTTGAAAATGGAGAGGAAATAGACTGGAATGCTCTGAAGAGAGGCCTTAGTGAGGGTCAGCTTTCCTTCTTGAGATAGAAGATGACCTTTCCATCCAACAAGTTTTTTTTGAATTCTTTCAATAACCCTATCCCACATTGACTCTCTCAGAGAACCAATGAAAAGAGGAAGATAAATATACGAAGTGGAGAGGTTTGCTATATCACACCCTAAAATTTTTGTAATCCTTCCTTACCTCTAAATGGGGGTGTTCAAGAAATATAACTTGCTTTTACTGAAATTAAATTTTTGACCAGCAAAATCCTTGTAGAGTTGTAGGATGTATTTAATTCTTTTTGCCTCAACCATTGACGCCTTAGTCAATAGAAGGGTATCATCGATGAATTTTTGGTGAGAAACAACCCTAGTGAGAGATGTTGCCTTGATTCTTGATATTAGCCTTGAACTATAAGCATTTTTGATGGTTCTGCCTAAAGCTTATGCCACAATGATGAATAACATGGGTCTAATAAGGTCGCCCTACCGAATTCCTCTATGAATTTAAAAGTAACCAGCAGTTGTTCCATTAACCAGAATTGAGAACCATGCTTTAGAAATGCATTCTTTGATCAAATTAACCCATTGGTGGTGAAAACCAAACTTAAGGAGGATAGCAATCAGAAAGTCCCAATTTAGCCTATCAAATGCTTTGTTCATATCAAGCTTGAGGGCAAAAATAGACCTGTTAGTATTATGAGTAGAGTGCAGAGCTTCATGAACTGTGATAACTCCATCCAATATTGACCTGCCCTAGAAAGAGCTTACTTGGCATGGATCTATGATGTGGGGCAAAACATATCTCATTCTATTTGCAATGGATTTAGTTAGGATCTTGTAAGAAACATTGCATAGACTGATTAGCCTAAAGTCAGCCATAGATTCAGGGGTTTGCTTCTTACGAATTAGAGAAATAAAAGTAGAGTTGAGACATTTTGGGATATGATTTCTTGCTTGGAATTATCTGATAGCAAAAATTACATCCTCACTTACGATGTCCCAAAAAATCTTGATAGAAACAAGGGGGAAAGCCATCGGGTCCTGGGGATTTGTCTGGATCCATGCTAAACAAGGATTCCTTAATTTCCTCATCAAAAAATGGAGCTAGAAGCTTAAGGTTTATATCCTCATTTATTATGCTAGGAATGGATTACAAGAGAATATCTATGGCCTCCTCATTGCACTGTGATTCCTGACCAAGGATAGAATTGAAATAAGTTACTGCCTCCTTTCTGATTTCCCAAAATGAAATACCACAAAATCATAATGTTCATAATGAGTTTTGAAGGTTGTCTTATGCATATCTTCCTCATGGATTTTCAATTGGTGATATCTTGATTTCAAGTCAATCTTAGTAAATATTGTGGCATCTTTGAGTTGAACGAAGAGATCTTCAATTCTTGGTAGTGGATACCTATTCTTGATAGTTGCCTTGTTCAACATTCTATAATATATGCATAGTTTTAAGGAATTGTCCTTATTATTTATTAAAATAACTGGTGCACCCTAAGGTAATACACTTGGTTTGATCAACCCTTTCTCTAGTAACCCTTGCAATTGCACCTTCAACTCTTGTATTTCTATGGGATTTATTTTTTAAGGAGATCTATGTATGGGTTTTTGTTCTAGGTTGAAGTTCAATAGTAAAGTCAAATTTCCATTTAGGGGGTAATATAGGTAAATATTTTATGAAAACATCCCTAAATTCTTGAAGAATTGGGTTTTCTCATACACCCCTTCCTTCTCTGCTTTATCAATTTTGTTAATCTTAATAACATAGACCATTCCAAATTTATTTATGGCCTTCTTTAGTTGCATTATCGACAAGATTTGAGGTTGAAAATCCCCTTGTAGGCTATACATCCTACACACTACACCCATATCATCAATGTACTCAATTCATCTATCCTGAAAGTTGAGTATTGCTTTATGCACTTGCAACCAATCAATTCCTAGGATTATGTCAAAAACATGTAAAGGCACTACATACAAACATCCTACTATTGTTCCACTAGGTAAGGCAATTTCTACCATAGGATAAAATTTATTAACAAAGTAGGTTTATCCTAAACCATACTCAATATTCCACCCACGAACCAAGATTCATGGAAATTATAAAAAATATTTAACTAGACTAGTGGAAGTGAAACTATCTATAACTCCACTATCAATCAAGGTTTTAGTATTTTTACTAAAAATATTACCTCTAATCACTAGTGGTGTGGCTTGACCATCATGATTCTGGTTGCCTATAGTTGCACAAATCTTGTGCATGGGTTCTCTAGGTGTAATTTATTTGTATATTGGTTCCTTCCCTTTAGAAGTCATCTCTATTCTCTGTGGACAATTTGAAGCATAATGTGGTCCTCTACAAAGATAATATACTTATTTTAGTCATGGATGTACTTTTAAATTTTTTCTCTCTTTTGATTTTCCTATAGATGAAGAAATAGCCTACCCCTATAACTATCTGTTTTATCCTTGATGTTATTTCAGTTCTTCCCCTAGAACCTTTCCCTAAAATTTCATTTCTTCGTATCATTTCCTTGGTCCCTTTGAGGGAGATTCTTTTTGGCCTATTTCTCTTTCCATTTTACAAAACCAACACTATTTCTCTTTCTTAGTTCATGTTTACCATCTTTGTCTAATCCTTCATAATAAAATATGGGTTTGAGATATGTTTCAACCTTCCTAGCTAAATTATAGGCCTTCTACAAAGTTGTAGGTTCTTGCACATCCACTTCTTGTCCAATTCTAGGGTCTGCTCCCAATGAACTTATGGATCTTCATTTTCTCATTATATATAGGTATATATTTCATTAACTTGATAAATATTTGATAATACTTTTCCACTATCTTAATTACCTACCAAAATCTAGAGAATTCTTCAAATTTTTGGAAATAGAAATGTTTTGTGAGAAATCTATCTTTGAATGATTTTATAAACTTTGTCCATTTCAGGTTAATAATTGCCTCAAGACCTAGTTCATCACTATATGCTTCCCACCATGCTAGACCATCATATTGCATATGCAGTGTGGCATAAGAGGTACAAGTGTTTGAGGAAAAATTCTTCATAGTGCAATAAGATTCTATTTCCTTAAACCATACCTTGGTATTATCACCAACTTCCTCTCCATTAAATTTGGAATATTTCAAATGTTTCATCTCTTTACGCAAATTGAACTCAAGTCAAATCGTGGTCAATTGTGCTTTAGTAAGGGTTTTATTTTTCTATCTCCTACTAGGGTTCCTAACCTATGTTTCCTTGTTCAACATGACCTCTGACAACTATTTTTGTGTTTCTACCTGTTCTCTAAGTAGATCCACTATCTTAGTGAGATTCTTGTTGCTAGGGATTTCAATTTCATTACTAAGGTTTCCTGATCCCACATATGGATTCCTATCCTCTATACTAGTCCATCATGTCTGCAAAATCATTGGGGTAATATTTCCTCTCTTCTTTAGTGCCATTTTCCCTAGTCACACAAAAAAGATAGTAAGAATTAATTAGAAATTAGTCTTTCAAATTGTTCTTCTTACTACTAATTATTTACCCAATCATCTCAAGTAATTCAAGAAAATTTTGCTTCTAATGGGTATTCTATTGGTAAGGTTCAATTCCTTTATAAGTATATTTTATTACATATCAAAACTAATTTTTGCATAGTGAACCTATCCCACTATGAACCATGCTTTGATACCAAAATGTCATGACATCAATTTCCCCATTTTTTTTTTATTTTCACTACCTACATACATGGGTTCTAGAATCTACATTATTGGAGTAAACACTAAAGATATGCATTAATAATCCATCTAGAACTTATTTGAGGCACCTCCATCCTTACTCCTTACATAGTTATTTTTACATAAGAGCACTAGGAGTTCACATAAAGATCACACTATCTCTCTCATCAGGCTCAAATGAGTTAGTTATGATCCTTCCTTACATTTTTTTGAAGGGGTACCATTGGTTATCACTCCACATAGGTCCTTCTATGTGATTGATTTATGTGTTAAAGAGTTGACTATCTATATTACGTTCATTAGAGCTAGTCGACTCAAGCCTCATCCCTAACTTAGCCTATCGAGTAAAGAAATCATTCTATTACTCCCATAACTAAAAAATTGTACTTATCTACAAATTCTATTTAGGCAAGTCAATTGATAACTACATCAAAAAATATCTACTAAAAGCACATGCATTCCTTTGTTGTAGTGACATGTTCCCTAGATTAACTAGGGTAAGATTTTATCACTTAGATTTCCCATTAATTTCAATTCTAAAGAGTTCATTCATTTACTTTAAGCAAACACCTCATCCACTTAAGAAGAATCCATAGTAACCAAATACAAAAAGGACTAGCAGATAACTTCAATTCATTGATATATACGTTCAGTTCCAAAGAAGGCATATTATAAACACATTCAGTAGGTTTGTTATAACAACCACTATAATCCTCAAAAATTACAAGACTAATACATATATAATTTTTTACCAATAGATTATACTATCTAGTTTAATCCCATAAGGAACATAAAGATCTTTAGTCAACGTAGACCACTAGCTTTTTTCTACTAACAGAGCTAAAATCTGTGATCATTGGTAGTGATTATAAAAAAATATGGACGAAAAAGTTAGAGCTTAATGTTGAGGACATCTTCTTCTCATCATCATGTTATTGTATCCTTCAACCATAGTTTTTTCTTTGATCCACTCAACTTGCATGTATTATGGCCATATTCCTGCATCTCAACACATGAGGCCTTCAGAAAAAATCCTAAATGCTAACTAGGCAAAGCTCCAAAGAAAGGAGTACACCAAAAACTAGTCATGTCTCTTCTAGAGCTTAGTAGTTGAACAACAAGAAGTAAACAATCTAAATACCTCTATCATCTCTAAATTTTATGTCCATAATAATTATTTAAGCATTAAATATATGGACCAATTGTTTTACATGAAGATGTCCCTAATATTTCAACTGGTATGTAATGTTAGCGTCGTAGGTTCTATTCAATCAAAACATATTACATAGCAGTATAAAAAGTACTAAAACCCATAAATTCATTTAAATCATCACAACCTACATTCGGTAAAACTTACCTACCTAGAGGTAAGCGGAGCTTCCATTAATCACTTATTCCTGGGAAATTTTACTAATTTCCTTTAGGATTAACTTTCCAACCACAACCATAACAAGATCCTTTGTTACATTCATAATATAATGAATCTAGTACAAATCCATTCATAAACCATTAAATTCTAGTAGCAAAAAGAGTAGTCATTCACCCACACATGTATTTTCCAAGGAACATTCCATTCATATAAAAATTCCACCATAATTCAATAAGAGGAGTAGTCATTGCACTCACAAAAATGTTTATCAAGGAACTTATCATTCATATAAAAATTCCATCATAACTCAATTAAAAAAGGAGCAGTCATTGCACTCACAAATTTTTTTATCAAAGAACTTATCATTCATATAACAATTCTACCATAGCTTTTTTAAAATAGGAGCAATCATTGCACTCCCAATTTCAATTATCACAAAGATTCCATTTAAAACCACTACTACTACCAAGTGATACGTATCATCACAACTGGAACTTCTCTGAATGGTAAAATCAGTTATCTGCTTCTTAGGATGACTAGAATCATCCAAATTCACATCATCTAAAGTTTCTAGGAGAAACTATATTTCTTAAGTACACTCACATATAGCTAGCCACCACTCCAACTTCTACATATATAATCGTATATCAACTAGAAGTGAAATTTCTATGTGAAATATGATCAAGGAAGAGTCCATTGGTTGCTAGGATCATCACCTATAATAAGGTGATCCCAGTTCCTAAGAAAAGTATTGTTTATACATCTATTTATCTCCCGGGATGACCCAATTTTTAAATAACATTTGATCAAAACCAAAAACCCATAAACCAATGTCAAAGGAACAATGCACTACTATGTGTTAATTTCCTGGAAGAGAAAAATATTCCATGAGATCTAGAATGATAGTAGAGTTCATGCAACAAAAACATATTCGATCCAGGTTTGGTCCTCTAACACAGACCATGGTTTCTAGAGATTCCAACTCAAGTAACTAATCTCTAGAATTTACAAGGCATTACTAGTTCATTTACAAGCACAAGGGACCTCATTATAAATACTTCGTTTCACAGTGCGAGCTCTTAAAATATCTACAACCTGCACTCCTATCTCTCAGTTCTCCTTCCTTTCAATTTTAACTTTCAACCTTTAAAATCCTAATATTCACCTTTTATTGAAGTCTTCTCACTATCCATCACCTCATTCTTGAGCATTCGTTAGAGGACTGGTTTTCAATAAATCATACTCACATGTATCCATTTTTCTAGAGTGCATGGGGGTATTAACCCGAATGGAGAGGATTCCATAATGTTAAGCATTAAACATAGGAGTTACAATGGTTCTAGCCATGGTTCAAGATTTCATTAACTCAAGACAAATAAAAAATCTCTTTATTGCACCTTAATATAAATCATTAAACCTTTTATTTTCTTTTGGAGGAAAGCAAACCAAAACAAAATGTGTCCTTAAATATGTGCACGTTTTCTACCATGGTATGAAAATAGTCAATTTATAAACAACCATCATTAATACTCAAGACATCTATAGAGCCATTCTCTTTTTGGTTTGTAGAAATAAGATAACCAATCATTATATAAAATGGTTATATATATTATATATGTGTATACATATATATAAATATGTCTTCATCATTTCTTTTCACCCAAAATATATTTTAATTTTCCTTATGGAATCCTTTCCATAAGTTAGTTATAGCAAAAGAAGACATAATTAGAGAACAAAATTATCAATGTCAACCAAAATCATTATCTAGGCTTTGATATATTTTTTTTCCTAAAAAAAGACATCACCCCATTTCACATAATATTTTCATAAACCAAGAAGAAATCTGCAAGAACAAATATTATACCCCATCTACAAGTATCATAGTCAGTCATGAATCTATCTAGTGAGATGTGCTCCAAGGGAGGGTCATGACACATTATGGTTTGTGTTATTGGCAAGTGAAATAGGATTCAAAAGTATTGGCATGGTTTGATTTGAAGTATTATTCAAAAATGTTGGGGTATTCTGAAAATTATTAGCATTCAAAAATGTTGGCATATTTTGAGTAGGGAATTGATTTTTTTACAATAAAAAAATCAAATTTTTATTTCAAGGATGAAAGAAAATTACACTTCTCAGGTGCCTTAGAACAAAAAAAAACCCAGATAAAAATAGATTACTAGGAGTCAAGATATAATTATAGTTGGGCAGATCGAAGAGGAAATAAATCCACATTCAAAATAACATGGGGATAATAAGGATAAATATCCTTATATCAATACTTAATCATCCAAATAATCTCCAAGTCCAATACCTGGATAGATATCAGGGAAAAAAAACTATCAGAAAGAAAGGAAACAGTTAAAAATTACCATAAAACTATAATGAAATGAATAGGCCCATAGTACAAACCAGAGCTAGCATAGGAAGTAGGGGTATAATATGTGGGTGAAAGAAGAAATTCCATTCGTGTTCTCTTCCATTTGTAAGAAACCTTCTAGAACCTGTTGACCTTATTTTGATAACTTATCCGCTTCTTGATTTAATTCCCTATAAACATGAGTAAAAGAGATATTTTTAAAGAGTAAAATCACCTCTAGTAGTTCATCTACCACTGCTATAAGAAGATTATTTTTTAATTGAGTGGATCTATTCATCTAGTTGATGACTAGAGTAGTGTATCGCTCCAAATTTTTTGCATCCCTACCTTCAGGCTATTGGATCCGCGCCCAGAAGGAGGATGGGAAAAGGATGGTGCGGTACCTCGGACGAGAGGACTTTGCGAAGGTCCCGCCTCTTAAGGGAGGTGCATTTTGGTGATTTTTCAACGGATGGTGGGTTCACTAGGAAACATTTGACGGCATTTTTCACGCCTAGGTTTTGGAATGAGTTTTATATGAGTTCGTTTTATTTTAAGCATTCATCCTAGGTTTGGCCGAATGATTCTAACTTAAACTACATGAAAATGCAATTTAAATGAATACAGCAAACATAAAGGAAAACAGAAACAGAGAATTTGCAGGAGGCCAATGAGGATTACCTGATCCGAATTCTGATGGAGTTTCTGAAACTTGAAGCAGTCTGGATCGTCTGCAATTCAACAGAATCACCTTCAATTTGATAAAATCGTCTAAACTGATAGGATCGTCTTCAATCTGACAAATTCGTCAGACGAATTCATCAGAGACCTGCAAAACAGCAAACAGATGCGAAATACAAGAAATTCTATTTTGTAAACAAGGGCAAACTATATGAAACAATAATAGGAGTATTTGAACAATATGCAAGAACAAAAGTAAATGCAAATAACTATGTTTAGATAGCAGAATATGATCTTAATATGCAAACTAGACAAAATGGGTGAACTCCAAATGCAATATAGTATAAAAACTGAATAAACAATCTAATTTATAGCATAAAATGACAGATAAAAAAGATAGAAGAGCAAACTCTAGGCACTGATTGCCTCGATGTGTGCTGCAGTCGAAATCATCTCGCATCAATACGAGATCGTCCCGAATTTGACGAGATCGCCTCCGATCTTGACAGGTTCGTCGACTGCGATAGGTGTTGACTCTGGCTAAAAACCAGTGGTGTACCTACAATGAAATGACTATAGGACTAATGCAAAATATGAATTACGATGTTTTAGAGCATAAGAGTTCAATTTGCATAAAAATTCAGCCAGGGGTTGGGGAGGGAAAAGTCTTAGAGTTAAATAGGCATAGGATAGTTTTTGGGAGGTTGGAGATCATCCCAATTTGGGAGATCTCCAACGGGGGAAGGGTCCCAACGGCACAGAAACGCTTCTGCCCGGATTGGAGACCCGTTGGAACGAATTCCAACTATGCAAATTCAGTTTTGCGATGAAATCGTTTGGACGTTCTAGTCCAGATGAAATCGTCAAATCTGGGGCGATATCGTCTTATCGGAGACGATATCGTCAAACGGTCAAAACAACTGCTAAAAATGGTGCGAAAAAGGAGGAAACGGGTTTCTCGGCGGTTAACGGGCGATTTGGGAGGTTAAATTTGAATTTAAATTTATTTACTAAGGTGAATGTAATTATTCCAATTTCTACTGCGCCAATTTTAGGGTGCTACATTTTGCCCCCTCTTTAGTGATTTTTTCGAAGAAAATGCATTAAAGATGAGTTCTTCTCGATCTACGAGAAAGCAAAAAATTATTCCCATTTTTAGGCGACGATACTTGGTCGAATCGTACGACAGCTTACTATGGTGCCCCCTCCGTGTTATTACCCAAATCGAACGTTTGCGGTAAAAACACGAAAAAGCAAAAATTATTGTTGAATTATTTTGAATAAAATTAAGAAAAATAGGGTAAAACCCTAATTCATTGTTATTGTTCATTTTTATGTTTTTAGAGCTCTGGAGCAAAAATGGTAGAGACAGCGCACAGATCGGCAGAGGTCCGCCGCGGTCTACGGGTAAGGGTTTAAACTTAGTTTAGATTGATTTAATTTGAATTTACATGCTTTGTAGATAGATTTTAAGATGAATTTTGAGCATCGCGGCCATTTTTGGCCATCGACGTCGTCCGGACGAAATCGTCCCTAGTTCGACGAAATCGTCTCAAGTTCGTCAATTTCGCCCAAGGGCAAAATCAACGAAAAAGGGACGATTTCGTCAAATTAGAGACGATTTCGACACGCGAAATCGGAGACAATTTTGCTCAAATTTCGGACGATATCGGCCAATAGTGGGCATATCATCAATTGCAAAAAATTTGATCTTTAAGTTGCATTATTGATTGCTAAAATTGTTATTAATGATTGTTTGTTGTTTTGGTTTTTTATGCTTGCAGAGAGGATTACTAAAGAGCAGAGAATGGAAATATGGAGGATTGAGAGATGACTTAGCCGCTCTGACACAGGCAAAGCAAGATCAGCTGGCACAGGCTGGCTTACTATATGTGGTAGAGATGCCACAAGTTTCTACTGACATGGGGCTACTGACGGCCCTAGCAGAGAGGTGGTACCCGGGATCTTCATGCTTCCGGTAACCGACAGGGGAGATGACTCCCACACTAGAGGATGTATGGAGGATTATTAGAATCCCCATACAAGGGAGGATGATCACACCTGCGGCCAATCAGGGCCATGCGATGGGACGACTCTGCGGTGACCCGAGCTTCGCCTTGGAGAAGGGCGAAGTGAACATCGAGGCACTATGCCAGATGCCTGGGGCATCTACACTGACACGAGTTTTGGCTGGGGTGGTTGGTGGACTTCTGCTGTGCCACCAGAGTGGATGCAGGGTACCATGGATGCTGGCAGATGTGATCTACGACATGCACGACCATGGCTACAGATTTTCTTGGGGTAGCTTTGTTCTATGTCGGCTGTATAGGATCCTTTATGGGGTCGTGTACAAGGGCGGGCGATGTCTGGTCATGACATCGCTCCTACAAGTTTGGTGCTGGGAGCACATTGCGGTGCGGAGGCCGATAGGGCTTCCACTGACAGGGGTTGACGGGGAGAGGCCCCGAGTCTTCTATTGGTGGCTCCGGAGAGGGGCACAGCGACGGATCGACCTGCCGGTGTCCCGAAGACTACTGGATGACTTGGTCCCAGACCAGATCACCTGGAGGCCATGGAGGCAGCATCCAGGGTGGGCAGAGGATGCACAGGAGCTGGCTCGCATCAGGCGAGTCTGCTGGCTACGGATGGAGAGGGGAGAGGTGGAGCTCCACCGCTATGACCGAGTTTTGTGACAGTTCGGTCTACAGCAGGGGATCCCATCTCTAAGGGATTATGAGTTTTCTTAGACTGTCCGGGATAACACCACAGTTAGCGGGGCTCCAGATATGCAGCGATTCTGGAGTCAAGATGCGAACGATGCCCCCATTCAGCCAGTGGATGGGGACGATGCAGGGGTAGCCGATGGCTACGATGCCTGGTACGCAGGCATCCACCCTCCTTAGATGACGAGGGCACAGGGACCGATCCACGCAGTTGTGCATCGGATAGGGAGGTGGTGCCAGGCGACGATAGAGGCAGCCCGAGGTCATGGCAGAGGAGAGCAGAGGAGGCCACAGGCACAGGAGAGGCCACGACAGAGGGAGAGGGAGAGGAGGGAGGTGAGACCCCCATCTCCACAGAGGCCACCATCGCCTGATAAGGGCAAGGGTGTGGACATTGGAGAGAGTAGCGAGATGGCTACTCTTCGGGCAGAGAGAGATCGTTTGTGAGCTCAGGTGCAGACGTTACAAGATGCAGCTGCACAGCACCAGGCTGAGTTGTCGTAGCTACGAGACGAGAATGCTTGTCTCAGGGCACGAGGCAGAGGGGTAAGCACTCAGGAGCTACTACGGTTGGTTTCTCAGATCGCATTCTATCAGGCTCTATACTACCAAGCGATGCCAGAGGGCCAGAGGGTATAGCTACCACCTGCCATAGCAGATCCTATCAGGACAGGGTCGACGAGGAGCTCATCTCGGTCGATGACGAGGACTCGCAGTATCACACATACTGCGATGGGACCACCTCGTCCTCCGTAGGGTGAGGGAGGAGATGAGGCCGAGATCTCTAGAGGCTCTCGAGGCTAGAGGGCGGGATACTGCCACTGATATTGTATTATACTTGTATTGATAGAGGATTGAGTATGCCGAGGTACAGATTGTGGCATACCAATCCAGTTTTTATGATGTATATATTTTGTTTGATATATATAGATGAGATATTTTTGATCATATGACATGTATTATGTGATGCTTATGATGCTTTTTATGTTTTATTGATTGATTGAGTTGATTGATGGAATGATTTTATTGATGATTCATGTAATTATGTCGTTTTGAAAAATATTATAACTTGGATGTCATGCTTTAAATATTTTAAATGAAATAATCTGATGTAACAAATTTATTGGTTGTAATGAAATGTGATAAAAATAAAAAGAGATTTCTAACAATAATTTCAAAGGACATTGTCGCTATTATAGACCATTTCATGGAGTCGCTGCTCACTCGGTCGTCAAGCTAGTCCCAGGATAGAATATTGTTAAAAGAAAAGAGTGCTTAAGAGACTGTCTTAAGACTTTGTTGTGATGATGCAAATGATGATGATGATGATGGTTTGTTTTTAGATTTCCATGAAAATATTATTCATGAAATTTTTGTAAAAATGATTTTTGCTAGGCATAAATTCCTAAGTGTGATAAAAATTGTTGAATAATTCCTTAAGAATTATACCATCATTACAAAATGCAAAGGTTGACATAATGATATGAAATAATAAAAATGTGTTTGCTTTTGAAAAGCATAATTTGTGTAATAAAATGAAGTCATATGGTTTTTATGAATTTTGATAATTTGGGAAAAAATATTGTTACAATGGTTTGCGCTAGGCATAGAATATGTAGGTATAGACTTATACCATCATCGCGAAGATCAAAGAAAGGATAGTTTTATTGCATGATTAATTTTTTATGAATAGAAAATATGATAATGAGGACTTGCGCTAAGAATAAAATTCCAATTTTGGTTTTGAAACTATACCATCATTGCGAAAGTCGATAAGATATATATGATATGTTTTGATTGAAATTTTTGATTTTTTCTATTATAGAGTTGTCTTTGTGGTAAATAATTGTACTTGGTTTATTCCAAACAAGTTTGCAAAAATAATATTTCAAAGTATTTTGAAGACAAAAAGTTAGATTTATAAGGAATCCCATGTGCATAAGTGAATTCATTGCCAATCTTGATTTATCATAATGATAGACAAAATCTCTCAAATACAAATGTGTGTGTGATTGCATTGTTCATTTACCAGTTTTGAGCAAGATACTATGATACAAGTGATTTGAATAAACCAACTAAGTGTTCATTAACCATGATGTAGATGCATATAACCATACTAGGCTACTATGTAGATCGGATTATCAAGAGCTAGCTAATCCATAAGCAGACATAGGTCTATACAAAAGAAGGTCGCTAATGTGACAGACATATCGCCACGCTAGGAGTTACCCAAGGCCAAGCAGGGTGGGCACAAACCACTTGTTATGGGGCTTACCTCACGCTTTCGAATAATTGAGAATTCCAGGGATTCAAGCTCATTCACCCTTCTTTTCTTTTCAAAGGGTAGGGAAAGGGATTTTATTGCTTTTCTTGCTTTCTTTTGAACTTTGCTTATTTTTCTTTTGCTTGATAATGCTTGTAACATTGTTGTCATAACATTTTTCTTTTCTCTTTTTCTTGAATGTTTCTTTTCTTTTTCTTTTTCTTTTTCTAGGGATACTTGCTCAGATTAGCTGTAGAGCAAGGGATTTTTATTCTGGGTAGAGGTGAGCTTGTCCTTTTGCCAATTCTCAAAGATTCTAGACCATGTGCATGATAGGATAGCAAGGGAAACTTTTCACTCAAGAAATCAGTTCTACTATGTAGCAAAACATGGAAATTACAAATATAATCATTTTATTGTGAAAAGATGTGCTTGGTTTAAGTAAATACCAAGATCAATTCTCTATGCACAAACTTTCTTTAATTGAATTTTGTGAACTTTGATATAAGAGAGATTAGTAATCATGCCAGATAAAATCAAGATATTTATTGTGTGAGTGTGCTAGTGAGGGATGCCAAATAAATGCTAATTGTATCCAAAATAAGTTAAAACATATAACTGCAATAATTGTAAGAAAATAATGATTTTGAGAAAGTTTTGAGAATGTTGACTCTCTCTTTATTCTGTATATTGTTTTGGTTTCGAAAGAGTCAAGCATATAGCTATTTTTGGATTTTGAAGTTGATTTTTGTTTTGGAGCAAAAGGAACTTTACAAGTGCTTTAAATAAATGCAATAAATATTTTTGAAGATTTTATGAATGTTTTTGAGGTTTTTGAATAAATTGAAAGAAATACAAGATAATTATTTTGAACAAATATATACATGGATGAAATAATCAAATTTATGCATAATAACGTTTGAGATGTAAAATATTCATGGGTTCTTTAAGTTCTTTACCATCTAAGGTAGATAATTTATATGCTCCTGATTCAAATTTTGCAGTAATGATGTATGGTCCAAGCCAGTTGGGCTCAAATTTACCTTTCAGGTCTTTGGTTGCATTTGTATTTTTTTTATTTTCTTTTAGAACAAGATCGCCAATCTCAAAGGATCGATGACGAACTTTCTTATTATATGCTCTTTTAAGCTTGTTTTGGTATGCACGGAGATGCTCTAAAGCATTGATGCATTTTTTGTCTAGGAGTTCCAGCTGACTGAGTCTGCCAGCGCGATATTCATCTCCTACTTCGATTTCTTGAAGTAGCAGAGCCAAAGAAGGAACTTCTAATTCAAATGGAAAAACTGCTTCGGCACCATATACCAAAACAAATGGTGAAGTGCCCGTGGGGGTTCGAACACTAGTTCGATAAGCCCACAGGGGTCGGATATAATTGAATATGCCGATCACGGCCGCTTTATTGACTAGTCTTTTGAAAATTTTGATTAGAGTTTTGTTAGAAGCTTCTGCTTGACCATTACCCTGAGGATAATAGGGAGTAGACCAGCGATGTTGAATCTTATATTTTTGACATAATTTTTTAACATCTTTATTTTTAAACGGAGTTCCGTTGTCAGAGATGAGATTTGCAGGAATTCCGAACCTGCAGATGATTTGATTAAAAATGAATTTAGAGACTTGTGAACCAGTGCAGGAAGCTAAAGGCATAGCTTCAACCCACTTCGTGAAATACTCAGTGGCGGTTATGATGAAATTATGTCCATCAAAAGACACAGGATTAATTTTACCAATAATATCCAAGCCCCATTTAGAAAAGGGCCAAGGAGAAGAAATAGCCTGCAGCTCTTTTGCAGGCGCATGGACAAGGTCAGCATGTTTTTGACACTTGTCGCAATGGCGCACATATTCATGTGCATCCGTTTCCATGGTAGGCCAAAAGTATCCTATCCGAAGGAGCTTTTTAGAAATGACGCTACCACTAAAGTGTCCTCCACAAGATCCATCATGGGCTTCACTTATGGCTGATTTAGACTCTTCTAAATTTAGACATCTTAATAGGATACCTTCAAAAGATCTCCTATATAAAGTATTGCCAATGATTACAAATCGACTTGCTCGTCGACGTAATAACCGACGCTGGTTGCGATTAGAATTAGCAAGGAAAGTCCCATTTTGGAGGAAATCAAATATGTCTGTATACCAAATTTTAGGAGTAGTTTCCTTGATTAGAAACACATCCAAAGGCTCTAAGCATGACTTATGTGAAGCGGGTTCCTGGAGTCGATGAATGATGATAGTAGCATATTCGTCGTCTAACTCCAAGGGTAGGAGAGATGTAGCAGCGAACATAGCATCCGCTGCATGGTTGCTAGTTTGAGGAATGGCTTCCAAGGTAACTTGATCAAACAAGGCCATTAGTTGTAAAACATAGGCCTTATATGGGTGAAGTTTATCATCTCTGGTCTGATAAAATTCATTAATTTGGTTTATAACCAATTGGGAATCCCCAAAAACTAAGAGTTTTTTAATTTTAAGCGCTAAAGCAGCTCGTAATCCAAGGATTAGAGCTTCATACTCAGCAGTATTGTTGGTGCAAGCAAAGGTTAGTTTGAAGGACAGAGGAATAAGATGTTTTTGCAGAGATATTAAAATAATACCCGCACCATCCCCACTCATGCATCGGGCTCCATCAAAGTATAAGGACCATTGTTCAACAAGGTCTGCCTCTAATTGAAGGCATTCATCAGAAACTCGATAATGAGGGGATGAGTAGACTCTAAGGGTGCAGCAGACTAATTGATCTCGCTATGATTTGACCCTTAACGGTACTTCTGTCCTATGAAGGTGAGATCAAACTCGCTTAGAGAAAGAACCCACTTGGCTGTGCGACCCGATAAATAAGGTCGACTCATGAGATATATTAAAGGATCATATTTGGCAATGACATACGTTTTTTGGCTAAGCATGTAATGTCATAATTTTTGCGTAGCAAACATGACTGCTAGACATAACTTCTCTAATGCTGTATAGCGGGTTTCATAACTGATGAAGGTGCGGCTAATGTAATAATTAGCACGTTCTCATTTTGCATCATCAAGCTGAGCTAACATAGCTCCTAAGGTAGAATCTGAGGCAGAAATATATAGAAGAAATGGGCGATCAAATTTAGGCGATGAAAGCACCGGAGGGTTAAGGAGATATTTCTTGAGAAGTTCAAAAGCTTCTCTACATTCTATGTCCCAATTAAAGGGGACATCCTTCTTAAGAAGTTTGAGAAAGGGACCAGTTTTGTCCACCAGCTTATCAATGAAGCGACGGATAGCTTGAAGTTTACCTTGTAAACTTCGTAATTCAGATATATTAGTGGGTGCGGGCATATCAGTGATAGCCGCAATTTTGAGAGGGTCAATTTCGATACCGCGTAAAGAAACTAAAACCCCTAATAACTTGCCGGATTTAACTCCGAATATACATTTTGCTGGATTTAATCGAATGAGATATTCTCATAATCGATTAAAAACTTTTCTTAAATCGTCTAAATGATGATCTTCAATAAGAGAGCGCACTATAATATCATCTACATAATCATGTAGGATATCATGCATCATATCATGAAAAATGTAGGTCATAGCCCGTTGATAAGTTGCCCCGACATTCTTTAGGCCAAAGGGCATCACTTTCCAGCAAAAGGTACCCCAGGGGGTAATGAAGGCTGTTTTAGCCTGGTCTTCAGGAGCTATCCTGATCTGATTATAGCTGGAGAATCTGTCCATTAAGGACATCATCCCACTTTCGGCAGTGAAGTCAATAATTTGATCCATATTTGGAAGAGGAAAGTCGTCTTTAGGGCATGCAACGTTAATATCTCTGAAATCTATGCAAACCCTAACTTTGGTGGCTTCTTTCTTGGTGACTGGAACTACATTGGAGATCCATTTAGCATAATCAATAGCTTGTATGAAGATAACATTCAGGAGTTTTTCTAACTCCCCTTTGACTAGCAGAGTCACTTTGGGATGCATTTTTCTAAGTTTTTGTTTAACAGGTTTAGCATCCGGATGGACCACTAGATGGTGCATGACTACAAAAGGGTCTAGACCTGGCATATCTTCATATGTCCAAGCGAAGACATCTTCATACTCTTTAAGAAATGCAATGTATTGTTCTTGTTTTTCTTGACTTAGTTCTGCTCCAATGTTGATTATGTGAGGGTTGTCCTCAGTTCCAATATTAATTTTAATGACATTTTCTACCTCCATGTGTAGATCTCTTTCAAAATTAGGGGGGGTGGGTGAAACGCCCAACTCTTGTAGTTCTTGTAAAGTTAATTTAGATAATTCATTCTGAGGGTCAGCGGCCTCAAGTTGAGCTATGGTTGGTATAGAACCATCAAAATAAAACCCGTTGTACAACATCTCTTCAACAGAGACATCATGGAAGATATCTCCTTCCAACTCTTCATCAAGGTCAGCAATCATTTTAGGGTATGCTATGGATAGCATGTTGCATGAAAATGATGGATTTTTAAGAGGCAAATCAACATGTCTATCCAAATAGTCTTAATAGCATATGAGATGATCATCATCCTCAAAAGGAAAGGGTTGACCCTTACTAGGTAATAGGCCCACACCACATCGGGCAGGCCATGGTTCTACCTCGAAAGGTTTTTTCATGCCATTTTGGAAAGGTCCCAAGCCTTTCCCTTTGTATCCCATTTTAAGCATCATGGGTTTAGCTTTAATATAATCATTGGTAAAATAGCATCGAGCATATCCATCATGATGGGTTTTGATATTCTGAGGGATTCTTCCCCAGTCATATCCTTTGTACATGAAGGTGCAACTCCCGAATTGGTAAGTACTTCCCATAGGTTGTGGGAGGCCCAAAGTACGAGGAGATGGCGGCAATTGATTTAAAAGGTCTGAATCTTGCATGAAAGCATTCATTTTTTCTGATATTAAGGTTGTAGATAAATCTGGTAAAAGATCATCAAAAAGGGCATAAGATGTAGAAGGCTTATTACCTATGTCTTGAGATGTGGAAGGTATGATAGATGTGTCTGAAGGTTTTGAATTTATGGGATTAGGACTTGAAGAATTGGTTATAGTTTTAAGAGCTTTTTGATGTTCTACAGTAATCTATTTAGAAGGTGGTTGATCTATATGGGAAGATAAAGTTAATGAAGGAGGAATAGACGAAGTGATGGGTTTATATTTCACAGTTTTAGATGAAGAAGAACTAGGATATGTGGATGACAGAGCAGGGCAAAATTGCACTCCAACTGGTTCTGCAAATGCGCACATATCAAAAGGTCTAGGGTCACCATGAATAGTGACCAACTGATTTTTAAACTCAAACTTAACACATTGGTGTAAAGTTGATGGGACCTGCTCGCATGGCGTTAATCCAAGGGCGACCCAAAAGTATATTGTACGATCTTTGGGCAATGTACAATAAACACAGTTGTCTCAAGGGTTCTAGGACCAACTTGCAATGGGAGGGTAATGACTCCACATGTTTCTTGTGTTTCGTCATTAAAGGCTTTGATAATCATATCAGTCTTCTTCATTTCATCACTTCTAAAACCAAATCATTGGTAGAAGTCAAAGGTGCAGATGTTTAGAGATGAGCCATTATCAATCAAGACTCGTTTGACAGCTACATCCCCAATTAAAGCTGTAATATACAAGGGATTATCCTTGTGTAAACTGTGTTGTGGGATATCTTTATCCCGAAAGTCAATACAATCAATCTCTCGCGTGATGATAGTATTGGCCATAGCTTCAGGTTGGATGTTTTGAGGTACCATCATCTGGCTCAAAGTAAGCATCAATTCATCCCTATGGGTGGGGGAGGATCTTAATAAATCTAAAAGGGAGATTCTGGTGGTGGTATTAGACAACTATTCATTAATGCTGTAAGGGGGTTTAGGTTGAACAATAGGAGCATGATTTCCTTTATTAGGATTTTTTAGAATAAATGGAGCTGATCCATCATTCTGGTTTGGTTCTTGTTGGGGATTTTGAGCTTGTTGTCGTGTGACGACTCCGATGGTACCTACAATGTTATAGTGACGACGTTGAAACGGTCTCGATTGAGAATTTATGGCTTGTTCATAAGGAAGGACTTCATTAGAAGAAGGTCGAGTAGTGACTCTTCTGGGAAATGGTTCTTTCGAAACATTATCATCTGTGATAGGTTGAATAGGATCTGATTCGTTTTCAGAACTATTCGATTAAATGGTGTCTACTTCACTCTCACTATCCGACTCTATATCACTAGAATCAGAAGTTTGAAAATTATGTAAGGGCCTGGTTGTAACTAGGGATAAGGTTGTGTCGAATGTGTGAGAGTCCTGAATAGGTAATTGTCCGCTGATGGTTCCTACATATTGGGTAGGAGGGGGAACATTGTGATGTTCAATTTGATTGGCTACCTCTTTACCATGTCTTGGTAAAGGGTGTTGAAATATGTCTAGAGTTTTATTGGCATTCTGATTTTGATTTTGGGGAACAGTCTTTTGAATATTATTAGGAGGGTTTTTTTTAGGTTGGAAGGCTTGCACTTCCATTTCATTATTGTCAATCAAATCTTGTATTTTATGTTTTAATCTCTTACAAGCATTGGTAGAATGTCCAGGACCTCTATGAAAATCATAGTGCAAATCAGCTCTATATCCGGGTATGCTTGGGTCAGGTTCCCGGATTGCTGGCAGTTGGATTAAACCTCTTTCAAGAAGTTGAGGTAAAATAGTTGATAAAGGTTGGTTTAATCTAGTGAACTCTCGAGGAGGCTTATCGGGGAGGTTTCAATATGAATTTTTCTCGTTGTTTTTTTGCATTGACATTAGCAACATTTCTCACTGCCGGTGACTCCATCACCGACAACCTGTTTGTTTTTATATTGATTTCTAGATGTTTTCTCATCATCCTTCTTTCTAAGTTGGCCTCTCCTAATGAGGGCATCTTATACTCTTCAAGCTAAGTCTATAACTTGATCGAAGGTAGTCAAAGTAGCTGTTGATAGCTCATAAGAAAGTTGTTCTTGTAAATTTTTAATGAAAATGTCTAACATTTCCCTATAGGGTAGCACAAAGTGCAGTTTTCCTGTTAATTGTCTCCATATTGCTAAGAAATCAGCAAAACATTCGTCTTTATCTTGTTTTAAATTGTATAGGTCTTTAATAGTTACATGCCTCTCGATGTAGGCACTAAATTGATGAACAAATGACTCAGCTTTTTCTTCAAAGTTTCTTAAGGAATGAGTGGGCAATTGATAATACCACTCTAACGCCATTCCACCTAAAATTTTGGGGAACATTTTTAGTAATAGCAAGTCGTCATGCGATATGTCGTGACATGCTATCCTAAACATGCGAAGATGTTCTATGGGATCTTCGATTCCTTTATAGATAGGCAGGACGGGCATGGGAAAATGTTTAGGGTATGGTTGAGCTACCACTATGGGATCCAATGGTTGGCTACAAATCTCTCGATAATTATATGAGGGACGATAGGGATCTATCTAGTCCATACGTGAAGCCAATTGTTTCACCATAGCTTCCAAACTACTAGTTTGCCCCCCATATTGATTCGGTGGGGCATTGACATAAGTTTTATGGGCGTAGGATGGAGGAACATGCATATTATATGCCATGTTACTATTGTGCAAAACATTGGTAGGAAAAATATTATGGAGGAGTTTTGAAGTTGGATGGTGTTGTATTGTAGATTGTTGAAAGTTTGTATTTGGCTTTGTTTTAGATTTTTGTCTATTTAAAGCATTTTTCTCAATAGTTTTGAGGAAGGAAGTAGTGAAGGGAATTTTCTTTTGTGCGGGAGTGATTTTAGGTTGAGTAACAGGTTGCTTAGAAGGTTGGGTGACCTGTTGTTTGGTCATGGCTTGGGCTATAGTGACCATATTCGCATTGGATGGTCCACCCTTATCACTTTCTTGATAAATGAAAGACAAGGGATTAGTTTGCATATCAAGTGCCCGTTCTAAGGTTGCTTGAGCATCACTAATTTCCCCTTTATCAATACGGACTGCCACATTAAGGACGTCGATATGTTGATTAAGAAATTTTTGAAAATGTTTTGCGTTGTCAAAAGTGATGCCTCCATTTGGAGCTATTCTAGGGGATGAAGATTCTTTAACACTTCCTTCTTGTTCCTTATCTTCACCTAAGTCTTCATCTGATTGACCTAGAGTTTCACCTTTCGGATTTGTATCTCCAAGGACATTTGGGTTTTCAGTTGTATTTTGTAGCCAATATTCTCCTTCTCCTAAAATTTCTTTACCATTCCTAAGTTTAGTCATGGTGCTAAGTTTTGATTTTAGCAAATATATATATATTTATATATATATATGCAATAAATTAAAAGGTATATATTTATATATACCTAATGCAATATTGTAAATGAAATGTTTAAGTTTTTTTTTTACTATGTTTTTTTTTTTTTTTGATTTTGATTTTTAGTTTTTTAGTTTTTTCTTTGAAACAATATAATAAAGACATAAAATGAAACAATAAATGCACACAATAATAATAAGTCTGAAAGTAGATGAACTAATCTTCTATGAATAACTTATGAATGTCATTAATAGGTTCAAGCTGTTCAAGGGTCATGAAATGTTCTTCTTCAAATTGAAAGTTTTCTTTTAAGAATTTGATGAAAAGAGCTATGGTGATATTGTCTGTCTCAGATGCTGGTTGATAAAAGTAAAGCTCATGGCAATACTCTCGATATAGCACAGCTCACGGAACTCTACTCCATATTTCCCTATCTGTGATAACAACTTCTTGGTTCTCTACAAGGCCTAGGAATCGGTGTACAATGTCTGCATTCTCGAGGTATTCCTCGAAGCTGAACAACTCTGAAGATACTAAAGCTCTCCTATAGGCTAACCATCTATGGCAAGCTCTCTGAAGTTCATGATAGAACACTAATTGATGAGGATCCAGGATTCTATCCAAGACTAGCCTCTTAATCTGTTTAAGTTGTGTGGACCTAGATGAAATGATACTAAGTCTCTTGATAAGCTCGTCCCACAAGGATTGATTTCTACTTGTTTCAGGGATACTAAGGACAAAATTAACTTCTATGGATGCTAATTGGTTTACTAAGTTTATAGTAACTGCTAACCTCTTTTTAGGAGCTACCATATAAACATGATTTTGAACCTTAAATGTTTTAAAATGCATCTAAGTTTTAGTTCTAATTTTTTTTTTTTTGTTTGTTTATTTTTTTTTTTTGTTCAAAAGGTTATGATGCATTCACGTCGAGTTCACCAAAATGTATCGCTCCAAATTTTTCGCATCCCTACCTTCTGGCTATTGGATCCGTGCCCGAAAGGAGGATGGGAAAAGGATGGTGCGGTACCTCGGACGAGAGGACTTTGCGAAGGTCCCGCCTCTCAAGGGAGGTGCATTTTGGTGATTTGTCGACGGATGGTGGGTTCACCAGGAAACATTTGATGGCAGTTTCCACGCCTAGGTTTTGGAATGAGTTTTAGATGAGTTCATTTTATTTTAAGCATTCATCCTAGGTTTGGTCGAATGATTCTAACTTAAACTACATAAAAATGCAATTTAAATGAATACAACAAACAGAAAGGAAAATAGAAACAAAGAATTTGCAGGAGGCCAATGAGGATTACCTGATCCAGAAGTCTGATGGAGTTTCTGAAGCTTGAAGCAGTCTGGATCGTCTGTAATTCAACAAAATCGCCTTCAATTTGATAAAATCATCTAAACTGACAGGATCGTCTGCAATCTGACGAATTCGTCAGACGAATTCATCAGAGACCTACAAAACAGCAAACAGATGCGAAATACAAGAAATTCTATTTTGTAAACAGGGGCAAACTATATGAAACAATAATAGGAGTATTTGAAAAATATGCAAGAACAAAAGTAAATGCAAATAACTGTGTTTAGATAGCAGAATATGATCTTAATATGCAAACTAGACAAAATGGGTGAACTCCAGATGCAATATAGTATAAAAACTGAGTAAACAATCTAATTTATAGCATAAAATGATAGATAAAAGAGACACAAGAGCAAACTCCAGGAACTGATTGCCTCGATGTGTGTTGCAGTCGAAATCATCTCGCATCAGTACGAGATCGTCCCAAATTTGATGAGATCGCCTCTGATCTTGACAGGTTCGTCGGCTACGATAGGTGCTGGCTCCAACTGAAAACCAGTGGTGTACCTGCAATGAAATGACTATAGGACTAATGCAAAATATGAATTACGATGTTTTAGAGCATAAGAGTTCAATTTGCATAAAAATTCAGCCAGGGGTTGGGGAGGGAAAAGTCTTAGAGTTAAATAGGCATAGGATAGTTGTTGGGAGGTTGGAGATCATCCCAATTTGGGAGATCTCCAACGGGGGAAGGGTCCCAACGATGCAGACACGCTTCTGCCTAGATTGGAGACCCGTTGGAATGGATTCCAACTATGCAAATTCAGTTTTGCGACGAAAACGTCTGGACGTTCTAGTCCAGACGAAATCGTCAAATTTGGGGCGATATCGTCTGATCGGAGATGATATCGTCAAACGGTCAAAACAACTGCTAAAAATGGCACGAAAAAGGAGGAAACGGGTTTCTCGGCGGTTAACGGGTGGTTTGGGAGGTTAAATTTGAATTTAAATTTATTTACTAAGGTGAATGTAATTATTCCAATTTTACTGCGCCAATTTTAGGGTGCTACAAGTAGAATCTCCAAAAAAATATAAATTTTCACATTTCTCTCCACAACACACTTCATTAGCAATCTCAACACCTGGAACTCAACAAAATTATTGGAACCTATCCCAAGACCTATTTTAAATTTGATATAGTGGGTATCTAAGAAGTATATAATGCCTCCTGCACTACTAAAAGATGATTTTCTCTGACTAGTCCCATCAAAAAAACCCCATGCCTGAGAATTTTCAATGAACAAATTACCTACTTATCGAGGTTTCTTATGTTTATTAGGCCCTTTGTTGATTGAGACCAAAGTCCTCACCTGAAAAATGACCTAAAATGGGGGTATTAAATTTCCTTAGAAAATAGTTGCATTTCGTGTCAACAATATACCCCAACATATAAGACATGGTAAAGAAAGAAATTGTTTCAACTCTTTTTTCAAAAACCACTATCTTAAGCATACCTCCACTATTTCTCCTTCCCAAATATTTTGTACTCTAGTTATCTGTTTAGCTTCTAACCAAACCTATTGATAAAAAGGGTATTTTATTAACAAATGTGTGATGTTTTCCTCCTCTTATTGAAACAACATACAAATAATTGGAGCTTATCTACTTCTCCTCTGTAAAACTTCCAAAGTCAAAGCCTTATTTTTGAAAGCTAACCACATGAAAATAATTATTTTTTTGGGGCATATAATTTCAAATTTGCTTCCACCACCAAGTAGGTCCTTGAGGATGAGGCTCAAAAATTGCTTTGTAACCAAGTCTAGTTGTATGTTGACCCCCAGATTTATTATATGTCCAACAAATAGTATCTGGTTCAACTCTCAACTTGATACGAATCTTATTAAGACTGTCAATGTAAGCCTTCCATAAAATAACATGCTCATCAGAAAGACCCAAGTCCTGAGATTACTTCCAACCTTGGGTCCAAAGACTACAAGAATCTGACTCCCCATCTGATAAAGAAAGAAAAATAAATTGTATTGTAAAGAACTTATCATATCTTCCAACAACAACATATTTTCTCCACAACCCAAAATAAAATCAACCCCTATTATGACTTGTTCACCATTGCCTACTTTCCAAGCCAAATATCTTCCAATCATAGGAAATGTATTTACTAGTGCCTTCCATTAAATGAAAACATTTTTAATGCTTTTTTGTGGACTTCTAATCCAATCTATAGAGGTCACTACAAAAATATAAATTGTTCAATAATCTTCTTCCATAATCCTTCTTTGGTCATAATCCTCCATAAAATTTTTGCTACCAGAGAAGAACCAAAAATATAGATATTTTTAAGACCCCATCCACCTTCCTCCTTTGGCCTAGCAATACTTTACAACTTAACTAAAGGAATACTTTCATGTTCCTTGCATCCAGTCTAAAGAAACCTGAAGCAATGTTTTCTTATTTTCTCTACAAATATTTTAGGAATGAAGGCTAAGGAGTGCCAAAACATAGGAATTGCCTCAAGAATGGATTTTAGAAGTGTTAATATCCCACCAATAGACAACCATCTATTACACCAATGGTTAATCCTAAATTCTTTCTTCTCTAAAATCCATCCCCAATCTCTCTTCCTGTAAGTATTTGACTTCAATACAAAACCCATATAATTAAAGCCTTCCTAGAAATATAAGATATTAAAAGGAAAAATTCTAATTAGACCCTATTAAATCTCTTGCTCTAGCCAATTAAAACAAATAAAGGATTTTTGAAAATTTATCTCCATGCTGGTAGCAATACTATAAGTGTCAAATATTTCCTTCAACTTTATAGCTTCTCTTAAACTACCATTTATGAACAACAAAACATCATCAGCAAATAATAAAAGAGATAAATAAAGGACCCCCACTTTAATTCCATTCAAGGATCCTGCCCTCTTTGCATCCAAAACAAGTCTACTCAATCCTTCAACAACCAACAAAAAAATTAAAGGAGATAAAGGATACTCCTGTCTTAATCATCTTGAGGGTCTAAAGAATTTTGAAGCTAATCCATTTATAAGAACAAAAAAATATATAGAAGAAATACATCCCTTAATCCACTTTACTATCGGATAGCTAAATCCCACATGTAAGAGCATCAATATGAGATATAACCAACTAGTTTTGTCATCAGCTTTAGATAGATCTAGTTAAAGGACCATTGTAGGAATATTTTTATTTTTAATAGGGTGAATATCCTCTTGTGTAGATCCTATGGCTTCAAAAACATTTCTACCTACTAAAAACCCAAACTGCTCCTGAAAAATAACTTCAGAGAAAATATTCTTCAATCTAATAACCAAAATCTTTACAATAATTTTATAGACACAGTTACATAATGAAATGGGTCTAAATTCATCAAAGTTTTTAGGCTTCTCATTTTTTGAAATCAAAGCTAAAAAAGTGGAGTCAAAAGCCCCAAAATCCTGACCACTCAACCTACCTTCCTCCATTACTCTGAGAAGATCCTCCTCAACCAGACCATAGAAAACTAGGAAAAACTCCATAGACAATCCATCAGGCCTTGGACTTTTATCCATTTTGAAAGAAGTCAGGACAAATTTCAGTTCTTTCTTTGTGATCTCCTTCATAAGTAATTGATTATCACCCTCTTTCACAAAACTGGTGAAGAAAGTAGTTAACTTTAAAATTTCCCCAATATTGACTCTATCAGGTTCTTTAGAGATAAATTGAAAATGTTATGCTCCCAAATTTGCTAACTCAAAAAACCTCCTAATAGGATCCCCTTCTTTATTATGTATCTCCCATATAGTGTTAACCTTCTTTCTGTGATTAGCAAAATTATGAAAAAATTAATATTTTCATCCCATTTTTTTAACCATACAACTCAAAAATTTTCATTCTCCATTCAACTTCCCTCCACTCCAAGAATTTATTTTTCTTAATTTCTAGTTCAACCAATCTTGTTTTATCCCGCCATTTAAACAAACCAACCCCATTATTTTTATGAATTTCTAAAATTTCCTTCTCCACAAACTTAAGATATCTATCAATACTCTCTTTTTTAATTGCAATCCAATATGACACAACTCATTTTACTTTTTTTAAAGCAACAACAAATTAAAAACTCATTGATGACCTGGAACTTTGGTCATAACAAATCCTGTTAGGATCCTACTATAAAATAAACTCAAATAACACACTCTCACACAATTGCTTGGAAATAAACTCACATAAACATCATATTGATATTCAGAACAAATTACACATTATAAAAAAAAATTGCATAAAGGAACAATCTCACAATAAGATAGAATCACAGGCCTCTTCGAGGGGGCAACCTCCTTCAACACTTCATTAATTTGCAAAAATATGAATACATTGGTTCCTTCTCGGGTATTTAAAGAGTTCCCTTCCATGGTTGGCTTACATGAAAAATGCCACCTGGATTATATGCATAGTGCCACCCGAATTACATGCATAGTGCCACTCGAATTACATGTACAATGCCACTTGAATTACATGCACAAGGCCACCTTACATAACCTATCTACCATGTGTTACATAAAAAGGGTGCCATTTTTCATAGGCACTATATAAGCTAAAACTTAGAACATTACAAAATATTAATCATGGGTACTACCCATGTTATTTAGGAATTATTACATCATAGAAGTTATTACATTAAGGGTTAGGATGGGATCCTAACATGTCCTTCCCCTTGAAGAAGCTTTGTCCTCAAAGCTGAAATGAGGAAACTGTTGCTAGAGTTGGTGGAGAGATTCCCATGTAGCATCTTTAGGTTGAAGCCCATGCCACTGAACTAGGATCTCTATAATTGTATGGTTGCGAAGAGTGCGAGTTCGACGATCCAACAACTACTCAAGTTCAAGTAATATGGAGCCTTCTTCATCCAATTTAGGAAGTGTGGATTGAACCTATACCTGTGTGCCCACAGATTTCTTAAGAGAAAAAACATGAAAAACTGGATGAAGCTTGGAAGTAGGTGGGAGCGCCAATTTGTAAGTTGTGGGGCCAATCCTTTGTAGAACCTAGTAAGGGCCATAGAATTTTGCAGCAAGCTTCTAGAACCTGCAAAGTTGTAGGGATGATTGTTTGTACGACTGCAAGCAAAGGAAGACCATATCACCTACATCAAAACTATGCTCAGAATGATGTTGATCAGCCTGTTGGTGCATCTAATTTTGGGCCATGTTTAAATTTTGCTTAAGTTGGTGAATGACCTCGATGTGTTGACTCAGAGTGTTGTCGACGGACTGGACCTTGGAGCTGTCAGGAATGTAAGAGGAAGGTGTAGGTGGAATGCACCCATAGAATTCTTCAAATGGTGTGAGTTTGGTTACAGTATGATAGGAAGTGTTGTACCACCATTTAGACAAGGATAGCCATTTGGCCCATTGAGTGGGATGATCTGAGACAAAGCAGCGAAGGTAGGTTTCCAAGAATTTAGTAACAACTTCTGCTTGACCATCCGTTTGTGGAAGGTAGGCCAAAATCATTTTGAGTTGAGTCCCATGCAACTTAAACAACTCTTGCCAGAAATAACTAGTGAAGGTGGGATCATGATCAGATACAATGAAGGTGGGCATGCCATGAAGGTGAAATATGGAGTCAAGAAAATTTTGTGCAATAATGGATGTTGTATAAGGATGGGCAAGGGCACAAAAGTGAGCATATTTTGAAATGCGGTCCACTACCATGAAAATAACTGACTTACCTCTATATTTAGGGAGCCCTTCTATAAAGTCCATGGAAATGTCGGTCCAAACCTGATCCGAGATAGGCAATGGCTGAAGAGTGCCCAGAGAGTGCATTGTTTCACCTTTCATCCTTTGACATGTGTCACAGGTAGCAACAAAAGAGCAGATGTCCCATTTCATACCTTTACAAAAGAAAGTGTGTTTGAGTCACTCATATGTTTTAAGGAACCCTAAATAGCCTACAAAGGGAGTGGCATGCAATTCCTTCATGAGGAGCTCTTGAAGTGGGGACTTATGAGGTAGAACCAGGCATTGATGGTAGCATAGATCATGGCCATTCCAATTATATCTTGGTGTAGAATCTGAATCATCCATTAGTGAGGCTATCAAAGCTTGCAAATCTGCATCCTGACGTGCTTCTTGATGCAAGGAATCAATCCATTGGGGAAGTGGTGCTGAGATGGCACACAACATATTTATGGTTTCCATTTGATGAGAAAGAGCATCAACCATAATATTCTCCTTTCCCTTTTTGTAGGTGATATCATAATCATAGCCCATGAGTTTAGACGCCCACTTTTGTTGGTCAGGAGTGGCAACTCTTTGTTCCAAAAAATATTTAAGACTTTGATGGTCGTTTTTGATGGAGAAGTGACGCCCAATGAGGTAAAGTCATCAATGTGTGACTGCATGCAATATGGCTAACATTTCCTTAGCATATGTGGATTTCCACAAATTATGATCAGAGAGTGCCTTGCTAGTAAAATCCATAGGTCGTCCTTCTTCCATCAATACTGCCCCAATATCATGACCAGAAGCATCACTTTCAATGACAAATAGTTTAGAGAAATCTGGCATGGCTAAGATAGGGGTGGTGGTCATAGCATGCTTGAGTTCAATGAAGGCTTGTTCAGTAGGCCCTGTCCAAGTGAAGGAATATTTTTTCAACATGGATGTGAGGGGGGCAGATATCTTCCCATAATTGTAGATAAATTTGTGATAATAGCCTGTAAGCCCTAAAAATCCTCAAAGTCACTTGAGGGTGTGAGGTTTTGACCACTCTTGAACTGCTTGGATCTTCTTAGGGTCAACCTTAATGCCATCCTATGAGACAATGTGTCCTAGATACTCTAATTCCATAAGGCCAAAGGAACACTTGGACCTTTTGGCAAAAAGGTTATGGGTGACCAATAACTGTAAAGTTTGATCCACATGATTGAGGTGCTCTTCCCATGTGCGACTATAAATCAAGATTTCATCAAAGAAAACAAGGATGAACTTCTGTAGAAAAGGTCAGAAGATGTTGTTCATAAGACTTTGGAATGTAGAAGGAGCATTTGTGAGACCAAATGGAATTACCAAGAATCTGATGGTAGCCAGAGCAGAGATCAAGCTTGGTGAAATACATGGTCCCGTGTATTTCATCGAGTAGTTCTTCAACCACTGGAATAGGAAATTTATCCTTGATCGTAGTCTTGTTGAGTTCCTAGTAGTCAATACATAGGCACCATGAGCCATATTTCTTGGGAAAAAGTAGGACAAGCAAGGAGTAGGGGCTAGTACTAGACCGGATGACACCAGCCTTGAGTAATTCTTGTACCAATTTTTCTAGTTATGATTTCATGGCATGAGGGTACCTGTCTAGCCTGATATTTGGTGGTGCACTACCTGGGAGCAATGGGATAGCATGGTCGTGAGAGCGACGCGGTGGTAGTGTAGTTGGTTCTGCAAAGACAACATCATGTTTGTGTAGAACTAGTTGCAGGTCTGATGGAATTTTGTCCATTAGTGAAGTGGTTGGTTGGATGGAGAAGATTTGTGCAATGACCCCACATTTTGATTTCTTTAGCACTTTCTCCATACGATTGGAACTAATGAGGTGAGGTGTTCCTACAGGGGAGCCCTTGAGTAAGTGTGTTTTTCCATTTTGGGAGAATTGCATCCAAAGTTCTACAAAGTTCCAACTGATAGTGCCCAACATACTCAACCATTGAGATCCCAAAACCATATCACATCCTCCCAACTGGAGGGTAAACATGTCCTGCTTGAGTTCATAGTCCCCTATCTTGATCTTGACATTGCGGCATTTTACCTTACAAGGTAATGTTCCTCCATTGGCTACCATGACCTCGAATGAATTACAAGTGTGGATATAGCAATTTTCCTGCTTAGCAACTCTACGATCAATGAAGTTGTGTGTGCTGCCTGAATCAATAAGGATGGTAAGACGTTGGACCTTGAAAAATCCCACAACTTTCATGGTTTGTGGAGTGGTAATGCCTGCAAGAGCATGGAATAAAATCTCTACCTCAGAACCCTGTGTATCTTCTTCCTGTGGAGAAGGTGTTTCAAGGAGGTCCTCATCCTCATCACTCTGGTCAGTGTTAGTAGGTTCCTCAACATATATCAAGAACAATATTTTTTTGGCACACTTGTGTCCTTTAAAAAACTTATCATCACAATTATAACATAAGCCTTGGGCATGACGTGCATCCATATCCTCTGTAGTCAGTCGCTTGGGTGTAGTAGGTTTACTATCCACTGAATTTTGGGCATGAAAAGGAAATGAAGGTCGGTTTGGAGAAAACTGTGAGGGGCACCTTTGGTTTGAGAGTTTAGATTCAGCCAGATGGGCTAAACTGATAGCTTCCATCATGGAATGTGGTTTCAACATCTTTAATTCATATTGGAGATCCCCTTTTAACCCACTTATAAAATAACTTGTGAAGAACCCCTTCGTCAATCCTCTTATCTTATTGGCAAATTTTTCAAATTGAGTTTGGTAATCACGGACTGAGGATGTTTGTTGTAGTTTTGTCAAGGTCCCTGTGAAGTCCTCATAATCACTAGGCCCAAAGTGGGTCAGTATTTGGAACTCAAATTCCTCCCAAGAGAGATTTGTATTGGAATTACGTAACCATTGGAACCAGTGTAGAGCCTCAGATTCCAAATTTAAGGAAGCCATCTGAACTCAATGATATATGGGAAAATTATGAAGTCTAAAGAATTGATCAACCCTACATAACCACCCATCAACATCCTTCCCATTAAATCTAGGGAAGTCCAATTTTGACATTTTAAAGGATGGGTCATAGTCATTCCTTGCAGAGTTTTCATCCTGGTGTTCTATTTTGAGTGGTCCCTTATGGAACTTGCTACCCATATTCATTAGTGTTTCTTATAAGCAAGTGCTAGTGGCCTCATGATATGGACGAAGACCTTGGACCTCTTCCCTTATGGAGAAAATTTCCAAGTTCAAATTCTCAATGGCTTTGGTTAAGGAGTCCATCTGTTCTAGCTCTTTTTGATGTTCACGGGTACCCTGGGCCATTTTGGAACCTTTTGTGACCAGTTACTAAAATTAGAATTGGGTTTCAGGACTTAATATTTTTATTAAGTGTCAAAAAAAGTGCTTGGATGCTATATATCAAAAATATCAGTTTGAAGAGGTGGTCACAATGAGCTATATCCCACAATGAGATTTTTTTTCTCCTATTTTGCCGAGTCTAACGGTGTTTACAATTTTTGATTTTGAGCTACAGTGCAAAAGTTGGGTACTAGAGCACTATCTATAATTATTCTTTGATCACTCACTCATTTTTTTGCTTAGCCTGGACAGTCTCTCTAAAATTGCTTACCTCACTAGTCTAAAGATTCTCTGTATTCTATAGGTTACTGTTATGACAGTTCTGTTCTGACACTGAAAACTGCAATCTCTGACCTGACTGTGCTGACCTGACCGACCTCACTGTTACTGCCACTATAAATTTAATTGTTATTCTCCAGAATGTCAACTTAACTGTCACCCTCATATTTTATCTCGAATCCATGCAATGTATGTTATTTTTTTTGGTAGAGGATTCCTTTCTTATATGCTCACTTTTGGGAATTTGGAATGCAAGATTACAACAAGGAGTTTTGATTTGTGATTTTTTTGTAGGTTGAAGTTTTAATAGAACCAAGGTATGCTAAGTAAAGGATTATGTAACACCCATAGGCCCTCTGATATACCATAGTGACAAACAATAGTGCTCGGACCAATATTTCAGGCCACTACCCATGGAGGATTCCACACATACCCTTGAGCACACTATCTGCCTCTCTTTCAGTATGGGAGGGTAATCATCCAGGATGTTGTGTCTCATAGACCATGGATGATACAAAGGTCGAGAAGCTTCCTACTGGATAAAATTTTGTTAACCCTAGAATGGTCTTTCGACACACCCGAAGATGCATGGGAGCTCAAGTCCATGCACGAGTTCTGTCTAAGGCTTGGGTATTGGAGCCTGATCGCCCCTCACTTCACTAGACATTGTATGGGCTATATAGCTTAGCCAATAATGACATATCCTTCATGATATTTTAAAACCCTCGACACAGGGTTTCTACCTACTCAACTAAAAAGGACTATTTTTTTTTTGACTGGTATTTGTCTTTTTTTTTTTGATAATAATAAAAAAAAAAATACATGAAAATAATAGAGGATTATACCTAATAGGAAAGAATCATTACTATTGCAACAGAACTTGGCCCTGGAAAGTGCTTTGATACCACTTGTTAGGATCCTGCTATAAAATAAACTCAAATAACACACTCTCACATAATTGCTTGGAAATAAACTCACATAAACATCATATTAATATTCAGAACAAATTACACATTATAAAAAAAAATTGCATAAAGGAACAATCTCACAATAAGATAGAATCACAGGCCTCTTCGAGGGGGCAACCTCCTTCAACACTTCATTAATTTGCAAAAAGATGAATACATTGGTTCCTTCTTGGGTATTTAAAGAGTTCCCTTCCATGGTTGGCTTACATGAAAAATACCACCTGGATTATATGCATAGTGCCACCCGAATTACATGCATAGTGCCACTCGAATTACATGTACAATGACACTTGAATTACATGCACAAGGCCACCTTACATAACCTATCTACCATGTGTTACATAAAAAGGGTGCCATTTTTCATAGGCACTATATAAGCTAAAACTTAGAACATTACAAAATATTAATCATGGGTACTACCCACGTTATTTAGGAATTATTACATCATAGAAGTTATTACATTAAGGGTTAGGATGGGATCCTAAAAAATCCATTCTTTTTTAATCAGTTGTTGAAAATATTCTTCCTCCAACCAAATTGGATTGAGCTTAAAAGGACTAGAAAGTTTTACATCTTGACTTTCTAATTGAAGAATTATGGGAGAATGATCGGAGCCACCTCTAGTCTCAACCCATAACTATTTTTTATCTATTTCATTATATAATGACTCTGAGATTAAAAATTTGTCCAACCTCTTTGAGATCCCAACTTCCCCAACTCTATTATTTCTCCACGTAGGCATTAATTTTATTGGTTCCAAATCAATTAAACTAAATTCTTCAATATTATGCTTGAAGTAATCTGCAAGTCTATCAAGTCTTACATATTCTTACCATACCTCACTTCTATTCATAGTAAAATTTAAGTCCCCACCATTGATAACTCTTTCATCCCTAACACACCTTTGGGAGAAAAAATCTTCCCATAAGACATGTCTATTTTCATAGGTACTATAACAATTAATAACTAATAACCTCAAACCCAAGAATTTAAAAAATAATTTTATCCACAATCCTGAAACCATAAAGAAAGAATTAATTAAGGATACTGAGTTCTTCCAACCAATCAAAATACACCTTATATTTACAGTAGCATCTAGAGCTAAGAACTCCCAATCCCTTAGAAATTTACTTAACCCTTCAATGAGTTTTGTACTTGCCCCCATGGTTTCTTGTAGAAGGATTACATCCGAATTATAAATTTCCACCAGTCTGGCTAAGGTAAGCATTTTAGAGGGACTACCAAGACCTCAAATATTAAGGGATAACAAGATCATTTAAACATCTTAGAGGGGTTTTGTCCCACTCTAAGGACCCCTTTGATAGATTTTTGTTTACCCTTTTGAATTTCTCTCAGAGCCTTTTCTTGTGCATGAAACAAAAATGATTTCCTACCTACTGAAGTAGTGTAATATTCCTTTATATGGTCTAGATGTAACCCCAAACTTCCAAAAATTGCATAAGTTTTCAAGTCAGATTCTCTTTTCCTAGAATACAACAAATATTTGCAAGAGGAACCTATCTCCAAACCATCCCCTAAAATAGATACCTCCCTAGAATATTTGACCTGATAGGTCACAAAGACTTCCCTAAATAGTAGAAATATTTGAATCACAATCCCTATTCAATATGTTTGAGGTTAGATCCGAGGTGTAGACCAATTGGTTCATCCAAACCCCATAAGGGGGGTGGAGGTCCAAGGTTCAAATCTCGAGTCCTTGTTGAACTGAATGCTTGTCCCTTTCCTAGTGCTTTCAGTGGTGTAAAAGGTTTAAAATTATTGTGGCATGGTGGTTATAGGGGAGGACTATGTGAAGATTTGTGTGGCAGCTTTCGGGGCGGACATCACAAAATACTATGGTGGCCATAAAAGCTAGACAACTTGCCCAGATTCCTGGCGGCTACCGATTCCACCATGTAAATACAAAAAAAAAATATGTTTGAGGTTACCAGTTCTTGTCCAAAATATTAGAAAATTCCTTATCCCTAAGACTTCTCTTTGAAGATTCATAAGGCAGTGTACAAATTTCTTTATTATCGAAGTCTATATTATTCTCATATATTGGATAGTTATTGTCATAAGGCTTATATGTCTGATCAACAAACTTAATAGTATTGGGTTCCAATCCTTTCATAGTTTTCTTTATGACTCTGTCTTCTTCTCTAACAACTTGTGAATAGTGAAATGAAGACAAATCTAGGCCCAAAATTTCTTCCTCCTTCTCTAGAGTTTTGGTTCTAGGTTCAACAACATTCTTTTTGTTTATTTGTGCCAAATCAAGGAGCACTATTGAGATCTAAGAAATAGGTATCTCTTGATTGTTGTTAGTTGACATGAAATCCCCACAAATCATTTGTTTTCTCCTCCATACTTTCTATGTGAAAGCTTGAGAACTTTCCTTAGCAATATGTCCATAAAAATGACAATGAACACATCTAAAGAGAATCTTCAAATAATCCAAGATTTTATTATGAACTATATTCCCCACAACTATCTCCATATGGTCCGGTAAGCCTTCACTGATATCCATCTCAACCAAAACCTGAGCTACAAATTAAAAAACACTAGATTTGAAATAAATATCTATATCCTAGATTTTACCTAATGAATCTCCAATCTCTTTCAAAACTCTTTCTGATTATAACTCCATTGGCAGACCTGTAAGTTTTACCCAGATTGGAATTCTCCTAGCAACTTGAGTCCTAAGACCAAACCAAGTCATCCAAGCCTTCAAAGCAAAAAAAGAAGGCCCCCAATACAATGACCTCCCAAATTTTTTTTGCATCTTCCTCAAATCAAAAAATGAAACCTATCCATCCTCTGACAAGTAAGTGAAAAATTGACACATATCCTAAAATTGGGACCCATACCTTCTACAACAACTCATTTAGTGTATTATCAGCTATTTGACATCTATGAAACTTTCCAATGAGGGCCTTCCTTGAAAAGTCCAAAACTTGTTCCATCCTCAAGTCTTCCCCAAGTACCATTCTAATATTTGACCTTCTCCTTTTAACTACTTTCTATGCCTTATGCACTTTAGAAACTGAAGTTATAGACTGTGCTAATTGAAAGTTTAGATCATCTCCACTTAGGGCTTACAAATCAAGATTTTTACCAATAAAACTTGAACCAAACAAAGGAAAATCTATCTAATAAAGTGATTTTGGGTTGTTTGGAGCCTACTCAATTTTTTTTCCCCGTAATGAAATGCTTGCTCATTGATTATACCCATCACTTGAGTAGATTATTTTGAAAAAACTACAAATAAGTAATCGGTAGGATGATTGACCTAGTCTAAACCTTTTAATATAGAATCCCCTCTGTCCACTTAAGTATGATCACCTACAGTATTATTATGATCACTCAAAAAACCCAAGGACCCCCACTTCTCAGCTTCTAAGTCTTGTTCAAAAATGGGACCCTTGGTCCTTGGATTTAAAAAAATGTGTTACTCCTCAAAGGGTTCCTCTGAGAAGTCCAAACATTTATATTCATTCCCCATCAAAAAACAAGAAACCAATTTCCAAATTATACTTTTGTATGCTTTGTATATATAAAGTAAGTTGTCCAACCTTCATTTTATTCACATGAACAAATATGAGTGCACTTCTATTTTAAAAAAATGATGATGCTTCTTGTGTCATTTTTTTAAAGATATTAGTCAAGAACTGGATCCACCTTAATTTTATTCACATGAATAGATCTGAGCACATTCTAGTTTTAGGAAAAATAAAATACTGCCACTTGTATTTTTTACTTTTCTCTATGCTTCACTTGTAAACCCTAGCTTTATTGTGTGCACTCCACAGTTCTAGCCAAACAAAATTCTTCAAATTATTGTTCACATGCATAGAAATATTCCTCCCTAGAAAAAAAATCATTTCACCTCTTTGAATTAATTTCTCTTTGCTTCACTTTGCAAACCCTAGCTTTATTGCATGCAATTCATAATTTCAATTGATAAACTTCTTCCAAAGAAAATTTAAATGTAAGAAAGATGAATGCTTACCTCCTTCATCGTCTAAGTTTTCATCAAAATTATAGATGGGTATTCAACCATTACCGGGAAGTGATGATAATGGATCAACCACAACCTGGTGTGGCAGTGGTGATAACCTCCAAAAAATCCTCTCCTCAAAAATTTTCTTACACCATTGTTTATTTTTTCATGAAATATTCTTATGCCGCTGCTCAATTTTTTCCAAAAAACCATAGGATATCGCTGCTCAGACGTTTTCATTAGAAATCCTTTAACGCTGCTACTCAAAATTTTCCATAGCAATCTTCTTACATTGCTGCTCAATTTTTTCACAAAACCCTCATATGCTATTGCTTAGATGTTTTTTACATAAATCCTCTAACACTGCTACTCAAATTTTTCCACAAAAATCCTCTTATGTTGTTGCTCAATTTTTTCCATAAAATCCTTGGATGTCGTTGCTTAGATGTGTTTCACATAAACCCTCTAACACTACTACTCAATTTTTTCCTTGAAAATCCTCTTACACCACTTTTTTTGTCATATTCAAGCCCACCAAAAAATTTGAAAGCCTTATGCTATCACATCGACATCCTCACCTCCACCTCCATAGGGAATTGATTACTTAAGTATGTAGGAATAATAGGATGGGTAGGAGTATTAATGGTATTAAATAATTGATTATAATTATGGTATGGTAAGGAATTAAGCATTGGCATCTACTATGAAAAGCTTGGTTAATCATGATTGAATGCACTTGGTTGTCCTAAAGAAGGTAGTTGACCAATTCCAAAACCTTGAGGTATTAGCTATTTTTCAACTGTTAAATATTCATTGTATACCATAGGTAGAGTGGTGATATGTGGTGATCTCCTTAAAAACATAGAAGTAAGAGGATCTAAATCTCTATAGTACATTTTTATAGGTGAATTAATGTTAAGAGTTTAGGGTGGAGTCATCCTATTATAAATCTTATGAAATCTAGTATTGAATAGCATTAGAGGCTCATTAGGTTCTCTCTTGGTAGAGTTAAATCGATGATATATAACAATAGGATCTATAGGTATCCTAAATTGATTTATGAATGTTGTTTCCAACTAAACCCAGGATGTAATAGAATTTGTAGGTAAACTAATATACCAATCATATGCTTGTTCATCTAAGGTAAAAGGAAATATTCTACAAGCTACATCTTCATGTTCAACTTGTAAATGGATCAAAGCATCCTTATAAGCTTGAATGTGTTCTTCAAATATCCTAGCTCCATCATGTTTGTATTTAGGTAAATATTTCTCTTCATTCTTAGGCATGTCATGGGTTGGTCCAAGTATGTTCAATGGACTATTGCCACCTAACCAAGGTGCAAATGCTACCATTGGTGAATTTAATGGAGTGAAGAATATATCAATGAATGGTATAATGGATTGTGAAGAAGTATGTATGGAATATGATGAATGATAATAGTGAGAATTAAATAATTTCAAGTTCAAGAAATCAAGAATTAAGAATTTAAGCTCAAAATTAAACAATATGCAAAAAAAATAGATTGTTTTAGGCCCTAAAGTAATAGTAAAACAAAGATAATTTATTGTTATGCATTAAGGAGGCCAACGATTTACAAAAATTAGTAATTAAAATCTAGTAATAGTGAAACTAACTATTCATGCCCTCGTTCTAGCACCAAATTTGTTGTGTGTTGAGGGCTTAAATGACTTCGAAGATTAACAATTAATGGCTTAACAATGAATTAACAATTTAGACCCTAAAATAATGAATCTAACAATTTAGGTCATCCTTCTAGTGCCATTTCCTATTGATACATCAACCTAATTTCCAATATACACCAATGGTTAGAACAATATTTTTCTCTCTTCAAAGGGAACATTGATCCCCCCAAGGTTCAAGTGATAGGATTGTCAAATCTTAAATCAAAAGAATAAAGGGAAGGCATATGGATAACTCAAAAGTTATATATAATTTTTATAAGGGTGAGTTTTAAATTCATTAAGTCTAAAGAAACATGAATCTAATTTAGTTGTTCAAATAAACATCAAAGCATAAGCATTTTTTATCATAGATTGAATCAAAGAATTACAAAAAAAACAATATTCTAGGATTGTTACCTTAAAATTATCAATCATACATTCATTCATTACATCATAATCATGATCATTATTGTGCAAAGCAATGTGTATTTTGAAACTTGTAAAAATATATCACGTAAAATGAGCTTTAGATATAAAATTCAACTAATTTACTCCTATTTTAAGTATTTTTCAAAGAATATTCAAAAGGAAAGGGTTAAAAGAAGAAATAAAACAAGCCATTGAATCTTGAAGCCTTAAACTAAATCTATTGAATCAGCAAATCTGAATCAAACTAGATCCGGATCGATCAATCTTTGCATAATATGAGATCAAAGTGGTACCATGTTCAAAGGAAAAAGAAAAAATACACTATAATTGACTTAAATGAGACCATCATCAACATGCACAGATCACACCAATAATTTCAATATATTACATTTATAAAAGATGTTCAATCATTACGTTCACAACCAGCATCATATGATTATGAGAGTAATTCTCCAAGTACAATGATAGGATTCAGATATCCACCAACTACAAAAGAAAGAAAATTCTAAATGACCTATAGCTAAAAGTGAAACCTGACCCTTTGGAATGGGATCTCCATGGCTATTTATAGCCTTACAATTTTAAATTTTAGTGGTTTACAATCATATTGATAAGTTGTCTATGGATGATGTGTCACTTTGTGCTTTTTAAAATGTGATGTTTAATTCTATATTGTGGATTCTTCTAACTACTTTGGACTTGTCTTTTTCTGGTTAGGTAACTGAGTTGTCATCCATCTAAGTAGCTAGAATCAGGTCCACATTCAAAGAATGTCTTTCCTAATGAGCTATCATGCATTTAATGGCACTACAATATGGTCTAGGTTCAATATAGTTTTTCTTGAATTTCCTCAACCTTTATTTTCTACCTGTAAATCACGGAATAAAGAGAAAGTTAGTTCTAACCAACTTTATCAGTAAAAATATTACATAATGATTGATGACTTAACCATTTTAATTATTTATTTATTTATTTTAATCCTTCCTTAAATTTATTGCAATAGATACATCATATTATTTCTATGGATTTTGATTGTTCTTTTCTTACATTATAGCATCGTTCATATTTATAGCATCAATCAAAAAGCTCTTAATTACTGGGTTCTATTTCTAAGTGTCAGGTAAAACTTTTAACATCCAAAATTAATTTTCAATGCTAGATAAAATTTTTCAAATTTTTAGCTTAATTTTTGGTTGCAATATTTTATGACAACCAAATTTAAGTGTCAAGTTTAATATTTAACATCCAAATGTTCATTTTCAATTGTTGAGTTTGATTTCGATTTGCTAGAAACAATTTTAATTTCCAGGTAAAAACAAGTTTTAATTGTGGGACTTCATTTTAATTATTAGATTTGTATTTTCTATTGTTGAGCTTGATTGCCTTACCTAAAGTTAAATTTGGATTACCGAGCTTTATTTTAATTTTCTAGATTCAAATTTTTAATTGTCAGGCTTTAATTTCTGAGTGTCGGATAAAAATTTTAACGTCCAAACTTAACTTTCAATGCTAGATAAAGTTTTCAATTTTTGAGCTTAATTTTCAATTGTTAGATTTTATGATAGCCAAATGTTTAGGTTTCGGGTTTGATTTCAATTCATTCAGGAATTTCAAAATTTTGGTAATAATTTTCTTGTTGATATGGTACATTATTTTTGGAAACATTTACACTTTAAAAATTTTGCTTCACTCTTTCTCATAGTCGATAAATGATCGGGAATGAATTTGCTTGTTATCATGGCCAACATAATTTTGGAGCCACTTTAGTTAGGCACTAGGGCACAATATTTTGAGTAAAGTTGATAGACTTTAGGAACTTCTCTAGACTCTTCCAGGGTACAATATTTTTGATAAAGTTAAAGAACTTTTGGGCTATCATCAAAATCTAGATAGGTCTTAAAAACCTACCAAGCTAGACAAATAACTAATGTTTGGTGAAAATTCGAGATACTATTCGACTCTGAACGAGTCTCTGAAACCCACCATGGTAGAAAAATAAGTGATGTTTGGTGAAAATATGGGCTATCATCAGACTTCGTATGAGTCCAAAAAATTTACCATAGTAGACAAATAAGTGATATTTTGCGAAAATATGGGCTATCATTGAAATTTGAACAAGTCCCAAAAACTTGTCATGATAGACAAAGAAGTGATATTTGGAAAAAATATGGGCTATCATCAGACTCTAGACAAGCCCAAAAAAATTATCATGACTATTATTTCCAACAATGTCTATACTTAACCTAATTTTGATTTTCCATTGTGTAATGGCTTCATAGAATTTGGATTCATGCACTTTGCTTTTTAATTGACCCGTGAATAATTTTCTCACTATTTGACATTGATTTTTAAATCTTGAAAATAATTTATATTACTCAAAAATAATTTTTATAGCTCAAAAATAAAATCACATTGCTCGAAAATGAATTTTGCATGTCCAAAAATAATTTTAAATTGTCTGAAAATGAATTGTAACAAATCTATGGTTGGCTAGAAATAAATTTCATGAGTTCTTTAATTTTTTTTACAAGAAAAAAATCATAAATTTATTTCAAGAGTGAAAGAAAATTACACTTCTCAGGTGCCTTAGCACAAACAAAAACTCAGATAAAAGCATATTATTGGAAGTCAAAATAATAATTACAGACAGATAATAAATATAAATATCCGTATATATCAATACTTAATCATCCAAATAACCTCCATATCTAAAACCTAGATAGAAATCAATGAAAAAGAAACCAACAAAAAATAAAAGAAACAGTTAAAATCTGCCATAAAGCTCTAATAAAAGGAATGGGCCCATAGTAAAAACCCAGAGCTAGCATAGAAACTAGGGATATGATATGTGGGTGAAAGAAGAAACTCCATCCTTGTTCTCTTTCATTTGCAAGAAACCTTCTAGAACTTGTTGATATTCTTTTGATAACCTATATGCTTCTTGATTTAATTCCCTATATACATGTGTAAAAGAGAAATTTTCAAAAAGGAAAATCACCTCCAGTAGTTCATCTCCCACTGGTCTAAGTAGATTATTTTTTAATTGAGTAGATCTATTCATCTAGTTGATGACTAGAGTAGAATCTCCAAAAAATTGTAATTTTTTTTACATTTCTCTCCACAACACACTTCATTAGCAATCTCAATGCTTGAAAATCCTTAAAATTGTGGAACCTATCCTAAGACCTGCTTTAAATTTGATATAGTGGGTATCTGAGAAGTACATAATAACTCCTATGCTACTAAAATATGATTGTCTTTGACTAGCCCCATAAAAATTACCCCATGGATGAGACTTTTCAATGAACAAATGTTTACTTGTCAAGGTTTCTTATATTTGTTAGGCCTTTTATTGATTGAGACCAAAGTACTCATCTAAAAAATGACCTAAAAATGGGGGTATTAACTTCCCTTAAAAAATAGTTGCATGCCATGCCAACCATATGTTCCAACATATAAGACATGGTAAAGAAAGAAACAATTTCATATATTTTTTCAAAAACCACTGTCTTAAGCATACCTCCACTGGTTTTCCTTCCCAAATATTTTGTACTCCTATTATTTGTTCAGCTTCTAACCAAACCTATTGATAAAAATGGCATTTGATTAAAAAATATGTGATTTTTTTCTCCTCTTAATGACATAGCATACAAATAATTTGACCTTATCTACTTCTTCTCTATAAAACTTCCCAAGTCAAAACCTTATTTATCAAAGCTAACCACACGAAAATAATTATCTTTTTTGGAGCAGATAATTTCCAAATTTGCTTCCACCACCAAGTAGGACCTTGAGGATGAGGGTCAAAACTTTCTTTGTAACCAAGTCTAGCCATAAATTGATCCCTATGTTTTTGGTATACCTAAGCAATAGTATCTTTTTCAGCTCTCAGCTTGATATGACTCCTATTAAGACTATCAGTGTAAGCCTTCCATAAAACAACATGCTCATCAAAAAAACACAAGACCTAATATTACTTCCAACCTTGGGTCCAAAGACTAGAAGAATCCAATTCCTCCATATGATGAAGAAAGTAAAAACCCTTGTCTTGTAAAGAACTTATCATAGCTTTTGACAACAAAATGTTTTCTTCACAACCTAAAATAGAATCAACCCCTATTCTAACTTGTTCATTGTTGCCCACTTTCCAAGCCAAATATTTTTCAATCATAGGAAAGGTCTGTACTAGTGCTTTCCATTGAATGGAAATTTTTTTAATGCTTTTCTGTGGATATATGGTCCAATCCATAAAGGTCCCTGGAAAAATATACTTTTGTTCAATAATCTTATTCCATAATCATTCTCTAGTCAAAATCCTCCATAATTTTTTTGCTTCCAAATAAGAACAAAAAATATGGATATTATTAAGGTCCCAACCACCTTCCTCCTTTGGTCTAGCAATACTTTACCACTTAACTAAAGGAATACATTCATGTTCCTTATGTCCAGTCCAAATAAATTTGAAGCAAATTTTTCATATTTTCTCTAGAAATCCTTTGGGAATGAAGGCCATGGAGTGCAAAAACATAGGAATTACCTTAAGAACTGACTTTACAAGTGTTAATCTCCCAACAATAGACAACCATCTATTACACCAATGGTTAATCCTAAATTCAATATTCTCTAAAAGCCATCCCCAATATCTCTTCCTGTAAGTATTTGGATCCAATACAAACCCTAGATACTTAAGGTCTTCCTCGAAATCTAAGAGATTAAAAGGAAAATTTCTTATTAGACCCTGTTCAATCTCCTGCTCTAGACCATTAAAGAAAATAGAGGATTTTTGAATATTTATCTCCATGCTGGTAGCAATAATGTAAGTGTCCAATATTTCCTTCAAGTTTTAAGCTTCCATTAAACTACCATTTATGAACAATAATACATCATCAACAAATAATAAATGAGATAAATAAAGTACCCCCACTTTGATCCCAAAAAAGGATCCTACCCTTTGCATCCAAAATAGCTCTACTCAATCCTTCAACAACAAGTAAAAATGTAAAGGAGATAAAGGATATTCTTGTCTTAGTCCTCTCGAGGGTCTAAAGAATTTGGAAGTTTATACATTGATAAGAACAACATAAGGTATAGAAGAAATACATCCCATAATACACTTTACTAATAGATAGCTAAAACCCATATGTAAGAGCATCAATCTGAGATACAACCAACTAGTTCTATCATAAGCTTTAGATAGATCTAGTTTAAGGACCATTGCAATAGGATTTTTGGTTTTAATAGAGTGAAGACCATATTGTGCAGCTCCTATGGCTTCAAAAATCTATCTACCTACTAAAAACATAAACTACTCCTGGAAAATAACTTAAGAGAATATTTTTCAATCTAACAACCATAATCTTTGCAATGATTTTATAGATATAGTTACACAATGAAATAGGTCTAAATTCATCAAATGTTTTAGGCTTCTCATTTTTGAAATCAAAGCTAAAAATGTGGAGTTAAAATCTTACAAAACCTAACCACTCAACCTACATTCCTCCATTACTCTCAAAAGATCCTCCTCAATCATATCATAGAAAACTAGGAAAAACTCCATAGGCCATCCATCATGCCCTGGATTTTTATCCTTTTTGAAAGAAGTCAGGACAAATTTTAGTTATTCCTTTATGACCTCCTTCATAATTAATTTATTGTCCTCCTCTGTCACAACACTGGGGAAGAAAGTAGTTAACTTTAAAATTTCCCCAATATTGTCTCTATCAGGTTCTTTAGAGATATATTGAAAATGTTATACTCCCAAATTTTCTAACTCAAAAAAACTCCTAACATGACCCCCTTATTTATTATGTATCCCCTAGATAGTGTTAAAATTCTTCCATTGATTAGAAAAATTATGAAAAATTAGTATTTTCATCCCATTTTTTAACCATACAAGTCTACTTTTCATTCTCCATTCAGCTTCCCTCCACTTCAAGAATTTGTTCTTCTTAATTTTTAGTTCAACCAATATTGTTTTATCCTCCTATTTAAACAAATCAACCTCATTATTTTTATGAATTTATGAAATTTCCTTCTCCACCAACTTAAGATATCTATCCATACTCTCCTTTTAAAAAGAAATCCAATATGACATAGCTCCTTTTAATTTTTTTTGAGTAGCAGCAAATTGAAAACTTGCTGATTACCTAGAACTTTGGTCATAACCAATCCATTATTTTTTAATCATTTATTGAAAATATTTTTCTTCCAAAAAAATTGGATTGAGCTTAAAAGGATTGGCAAGTTTTTCCTCTTTACTTTCTAATTGAAGAATTATGGGAGAATGATATGAGCCACCTCCTGTCTCAACCCATGACCATTTTATATCTATTTTATTATGTAATGTCTCTGAGATCAAAAATTTGCCCAATCTCTTTGAGATCCTAGCTTTCCCAACTCTATTATTTCTCCACATAGGTATTAATTTTATTGTTTCCAAATCAATTAAACTAGATTCCTCAATCTTATGCTTGAAATAATCTACAATTCTATCAAGTATTGCAAATTCTCCATAGACCTCACTTCTATTCATAGTAAAATTTAAGTCCCCACCAATGATAACTATTTCATCCCCAAGTCACCTTTGGCAGAAAAAATCTTCCCAGAAGACCTACCTATCTTCATAAGGATCATAATAATTAAAAACTGATAACCTCAAACCCAAGTCTTTAAAAAATAATTCTATCCACAAGACTAAAACCATAAAGGAAGAATTAATTAAGGATATTGAGTTCTTCCATCCATTCAAAATACCCCTTGAATTTACGATAGCATCTAGAGTAAATAAATCCTAGTACCTAAGAAATTTACTTAACCCTTCAATGATTTTTGTAGTTTCCCCCATGGTTTCTTGTAGAAGGATTACATCTAGATTATGAATTTCCACCAACCTAACTAAGGCAAGTATTTTAGAGGGACTGTCAAGACCTCGAATTTTAAGGGATAACAAGATAATTTAAAAATATTAGAGGGGTTTTATACCGCTATAAGGACATCTTTGATAGATTTTTGTTTATCCTGCTAAATTTCCCTCAAAGCCTTCTACTATGCATGAGATAAAAATGATTTCCTACCTACTGAAATAGTGGAATATTTCTCTATATGGTCCACACCTAAGCCTAAATTCCAATAACTACACAATTTCTTAGCTCAAATTCTCTTTCCTAGAATGTAACAAAAATTTGCAAGAGGAACCTATCTCCAAACCATCTCCTAAAATAGATACCTCCCTAAAATATTCACCTGATAGATTACAAAGACTTCTCCCAATAGTAGAAATATTTGGATCATAATACCTATTCAGTGAGTTTAAGGTTACCAGTCCATTGTCCAAAATCTTAGAAAAATCCTTGTCCCTAAGACTTCTCTTCAAATATTCATAGGGAAGTGTACAAAGATTTTTATTATCTAAGTTCGTATTATTCTTATGTATTGGATAGTAATTTTCATAAGGCTTAGATGTTTGACCCAAAAAAATAATAGTATTAGGTTCAAATCCTTTCATAGTTTTCTTTATGACTCTATCTCCTTCTCTAACAACTTGTGAATAGTGAAATGGAGATAAAGATAGGCCCAAAATTTCTTTCTCCTTCTCCAGATTTTTTGTTCTAGGTTCAACAATATTTTTTTTCTTGTTTGTGCCAAATTAGGGAGCACTATTGAGCTCTAAAAAATAGGTATCTCTTGATTGTTGTTAGTTGACTTGAAATCCCCACTAGTTATTTGTTTTCTCCTCCATAATTTCTGTGTGAAAACTTGAGACAACAAACACATCTAAAAGGAATCTTCAAATAATACAAGATTTGATTATGAATTGTATTCCCCACAACCATCTCCATACAATATGGTAAGCCTTAAATAATAACCATATCAATCAAAACTTGAGCTACAGACCAAATAACACTAGTTTTTTAAAAATATCTATATCCAAGGTTTTACCTAATGAATCTTCAATCTCTTTCAAAGCTCTTTCTGACCATAACTCCATTGGCAAACTTGGAAGTTTTACCCATATTGGAATTCTTCTAGCAACTATGGTCCTAGGATAAAAAAAAGTTGTCTAAGCCTTCAAAGCCAAAAAATAAGACTCCCAATACCAAAGACCTCCTATATTTTTTTATGCATATTCCTAATATCGAAAAAGGAAACCTATCCATCCTTTGGTAAGTAAGTGAAAAATTGATCTATATCCTAAGATTGGAAACCATACATTCTGCAACCACTCATTTATTTTATTATCAGCTATTTGACATCCATGAAACTTTTCAATAAAGGTTTTCCCCAAAAACACCAAAACTTGTTCCATCCTCAAGTCTTCCCCAAGTACCATTATGATCTTTAACCTTCTCTTTTTAACCACTTTATGTTCCTTACGCACTTTAGTGATCGAAGTTTTAGACTGTTTTGATTGAAGGTTTGGACCCACTCCACTTAGGACCTCTAAATCAAGTCTTTTACCAATAAAACAAGAATAAAAAAAAGGAAACTTTGTCAGACAAAGTGAGTTTGGGTTGTTTGGAGCCTATTCAATTTTTTCTTCTTTGCAATGAAATTATTTCTCATTCATTAGACCCATCACTTGAGTAGAGTGTTTAAGATACCTGAGAGTGAGAAATCAATAGGACATTTGATCTGATATGAACCTTTTGACATAGACTCCCCTCTATCCACTAAAGTTTGATTACCTGCAGTATTATTTTGGTCACTCAAAAAACCCAAGGATCCCTAGTTCTCAACTTCTAAGTCTTGTCTAGAAATGGGACCCTTGGCCCTTGGAGTTGAAAAGATGCATTACCTCTCAAAGGGGTCCTCTAAGAAGTCCAAATATTCATCTTCATTATCCATCAAAAACAAGAAATAAAATTTTCAAACTATACTACCATTTTAAAAATACTAAATACAAAATATTTTTACTTTGCTACCCTAGCATTGTTGTACTCACCGTCGTTGCCCTAGCATTGTTATGATACTATTAAATAATTTTTACTTCATTGCCCTAGCACTGCTGCACTCACCTTCACTGCTCTAGCACTATTATGGCACTATTAAAATATTGTTACTTTGCTGCACTAGCACTACTACAACACTATTAGAATATTTTTACTTCATTGCCCTAACACTACTACTCTTGCCTTCACTACCCTAGCATTGTTGCAACATTTTTTAAATATTTTAATTTCCCTTCCCTAGAACTGCTACACTCATCTTCTTTTCCCTAACACTGTTATGGCACTGTTAAAATATTTTTACTTTGCTGCCCTAACACTGTTGCACTCACATTCACTACCCTAGTACTACTACGATACTATTAAAATATTTTTAATTTGTTGCCCTAACATTGCTGACTCACCTTTGCTGCCCTAAAATTATTGCACTCACCTTCACTACCCTAGCACTACTATGACACTATTAAAATATTTTTACTTCACTTCCCTAGCACTACTACACTCACATTCATTGCCCTAGCACTATTGTGGCATTGTTAAAATAGTTTTATGTCACTACCCTAGCACTGTTGCACTCACCTTTGCTACTCTAGCACTGTTGTGACACTCCCAACCCCATGAAAGATACCTATCTAAGCACGCAACCAAAAAATAATAATAATAAATTATGTGAGGGTAATCTAACCTAAGAACAATCGCTTCTTCCTCCAAAATTTTCCAGGTAGGGTATTTCAAACATCATCCAATAGAGAATGCAACTTTTCTCGTTGGAACCATTAAAATGAAATCAATGTAATTGAAGCTCAATACTTTTATGAAATATTCAGTGCACACAAGAGTAAAATATGGATGCAAGTAAACTTAGATTAAAATTAAAATTTCAAGTGGGTCCCCAATTGGGGTGGGTTGTGCAATGTCAACAACAAGGATTAATTGTTTAGAATGAAACAAGAGGAAGATGAGACTTTAGAAGAATATCTAGATATATTTTCTTGTATTCATAAGATATGTGGAGGAGTCGAACTAGAACTTAGTAAAATCATATTTTTGATAGGACTACAAGATGAATTAAGATATGTATTGGATATTTTAATACATATTAACAAAATATTAGATGATATAAATACAAATAATAGATCCACTGAACATTTAGCCATCTATTATTCAAGATGTAAAAAGAAGCACTATGTTCATGAATATCCCTTAAATAAGACTTTTATATCTACTATATGTAGCATTTGTGAAAAGTGATATCCTATAGATCAATGTCATTTATTACTAGGAATTAAAAAAATCTTGGAAAAATAGTCTCAACCTACAAAAGAACTTAATTTTGTAGGACAAAGACAAGGGAGTAATTTTACTAAATATCCATATCAAAATGCTTCTCGATTTCTAAAAAATTGAGGAAATAATCCCTAGTATATGTCATGGTCTACTTCAAATACATCTCAAAAATATTGGTTTCAACCACCATGAGCATCTTCCCAAGAATGGTCTCAACTGAGATGGATGAATAAATAATGGAATAAAAAAAATCCACCATGGTTGTACCCACAAATGCAAAGAAAACAATGGGTACAACAACAACAATCATACCAAGGGCAACGTTAGTATCAAAACCAACAATAAAATTTGTTGCCTACTCCTACCCATAACTTCCCTCAGGGACAGTAAAAAAAACAAGCAAAAAAACCTCTACTTTTAGCTTAACCTATGGCTAATCCCATTGATGTTAAAAAAACAACCCATATTTATATGGTTGAATCAAAATAAACATCCATGATAAATATCATTGATTATGAAAACATTAAATTGCATTTAGGAAGAACACTTCTTGAACCTATTCCACCTATCATTGTAGAAATGAGAGATGACAAGAATAAACAAGAAGACCCATCTACATTGAAAAAAATAAAATAAAATTAAAAAAAATAAAATCTCCCTCAAGATAATTCATCAGAGAAAGTACCATACCTTGAACAATTTGAGATACCAATATTAACATCTTCAAAATTAGATTTGGTAAACGAAAATGAAAAAAAACATTTAAATATCATGATTATTTTACTACAATCTATTAAAGATGTACCAATGATTAATAATATTGTTCAAAAAATATGTATTAATAAACCAAGAAGAAAGAAGAAAGTATACCCTAAAACCATACAAGTAGATAGAAAATTAGTAGACTTGCTTGCAGAAAAACTTACTCCACCTAAGTATGGTGATCCAAGAAGCCTATGGTTTCTTGAATCAGATGAGGAAAAAAATAGAACATTTCAGCTTTGGCCACCATAGTTGTAAAGGATCATGTAGAAGAATTGGATCCATCCAAAAGGGTTATTTTTGAAGATGAAAAAATTTTGATCAACAAATTGTATGATTTAGGACTTAAAGATGAACTAGTCACTATTTATAGATTTCTATTGAATGATGAAGAGAAGCTTGAATATTCATCACTCATTTTAATAAAATATAGTTCTTTTAATTTACCACATAAATGGTATTGTCATCTTCTCTCATATTTTTATTTTTATATATCAAGTTTAATTCCTTTAAGAATTACTTTTGACAAAGATATACAAATTTTATATTATCTTCTATCACACCATTGCCCTTTCAACTTATTAATGAGTAATTTTAAAGGAATAAATTCAATACATATTCGTACAAAATAAATTGAAATGCAACTTGAAAAGCTTTTGAATATCAATAGTTAGTTGAGTAACAACTAGGAAGAATTTTTTTTTCATGTACTAAGCTCAATGCTTTTGCACGGGAATTCAAAGATATGATAGGCATTTGTTCGAACATATGTACTCATCATATTTATACAAAGGATGTTAAACCTATAAGATAACTGCAAATAATATTGAATCCTGCTCTATGAGATATTGTTAAAGAGAAAATTAAAAAATTGTTTGAAGTAGGATTCATCTACCCTATTTTTGATCATTGGTGGGTTCCTCCATTAGTTATCATTCCAAAGAAAAATAGAAAAATGTAAACGTGTGTATATTATCAAGAACTAAAAAAAATCTCACACAAAGACCATTTCCCATTACCATTCATAAATCAAGTGTTATATACACTCATTGGAAAGATAGTTTTATTTTCTTGATGGAGTGGATACAATTAAAATCAAGTCATACCTAAAAATCAAGAGAGGATAATTTTTACTTGTCCATGGGGAAATTTTTCTCATCAAGGTTTACCTTTCAAAATTTGTAATACCCCAATAACTTTCCAATGAATATTCTTTCTACTTTCTCTGACTTGACCAATTATTGTGTTGATATCTACATGGATGATTTTACATGTGGTGAAACCTTTTATGAAACTCTAAATTTTTTTGACAAGGTATTAACATGTTGTGAAACTTACAATATGGCCTTAAACCCTAATAAATATTCTATGATGATGGATGAACACATTTTTCTTGGACATCATATCTCATCTAGAGGAATACAATTAGATCGTATGAATATTACTAAAAATATGTTTGCACCCTAAACTCAAATAGATGTTGGAAGTTTTTTGGGTCATATTAGTTTCTATCATCATTTCATTAAGAATTTTAGTACAATTGTAAGCCCCATGTTTACATTGATAACTAAAATTATAAACTCAATAAATAGAAAAAGTGTCAAATTACGTTTGATACTTTAAAAGAAAAAATTACTTCACCTGTGTTACAAGCTCCAAATTGGAAATTTCCATTTCATATTCAAATTGATGCATTTAACACTACAATCAGAGCAAATTTAGGCCAAATAAGAAATGAAGTATATTATGCCATCTACTATATTAGTAAAAACTTGACAGGATCTGATAAAAACTTACTATTACTAAAAATAATTCTTAGTTGTAGTATGTACCATTAATGAATTTTACCACTATCTTACGAGAGATCAAGTGTTTTTTCACACTAATCATATTGCAATTAAAATCCTCATGAGCAAACCATTAGTTAGTAGGCCAATAATATAATGGTTATTACTACTACAATAGTTCCATATCACTATAGTAGATAAACCTAGCAAAGTTAATGTAGTAGTTGATTTCTTATTAAGACTAAAAATCACATGTGAAGATGAACTAGTAGATGATTCTTTTCTTGATAAAACACAATTTATAATTTTGGTACAATCACCATGGTTTTTTGATATTATCAACTATCTTGCAACAAGAAAAGTTTCCTCTCATTTCACTTTTAAGAGAAAACAACAATTAGTTAAACAAAGTACATGATTCAAGTGGATCAATGGTCTACTATTTAAATATTCTACATCAAGATGAGGGGTATGATATTATTTGTGCATGTCATGATGAACTAACAAGAGAATACTATTCAATAATACAAACCATTAGAAAAGATCCATAATCTATTATTACAAATCATGGACCTCAATTTGCATCTAAGGCTATAAAAAAATTTACTAAATTATATGAAATCAACCATAAGAAGTCATCACCCTATCACCCCCTAATAAATGGTCAGGTAGAAGTCACAAATAGAGAACTCATGAATATTTTAACAAAAATAGTGGCTTCTCATAAGAAATATTGGATGAACAGGTTACTAGAGGCCATTTGGGCATACAATACTACATGCAAATCCACTATAGGATTTACACCTTATGAATTGGTCTATGGTAAAAAAACTATTTTTCTAGTTAAGTTTGAATTCTTAACACTTCATGTATCTTTGGAGTATGAAATTGAGTTGTTGCAAGTACAACAAGAGAAAATTTTGTAATTGAATGTATTGGATAAACTTTAGTTAGAGGTACTTCACCAAACATAGATCATTCAATAATAATAGAAAATATTGCACGATAGTCACATTAGGAGTAGCAAGGATGAAGTAGGTGATTGGGCATTGTTGTTTGGTTCTTGCTATGCTAATTTTTCTAACAATCTATAGACTCAATGACTAGGATTGTACCAAATTGAAGAAGTATTCAAGAATAGAGTTGTTCAAATTTCTCCTATTGATTATTTGAGGAGAAAAATTGATGGTCAATGGACATCATTTATGATTGTACCATAAGACACTAAAAAAGGTGGAATTTTTTTGAAATTTCTCACAGTCAAACTTGCACATGACAGAAGAGGTTTTTTATTCTAATAGAGATTCCAAATGATCATATCTTTGAATAAAAAACAAAAAAATATTGTGGCATAAGGTATGTATCACAAAATAAAGATACATGAGGACATGCATCAATTTCAATAGAGGGGAGGAGAAATGTGAAAGTAGGAGGATACAAAAACAAAAGCGGAAATGCCAAGTGCGATGTATGCAAAATCGAAACGTAACGCTAAGTCCTAAGAATTGAAACACATGAAAGAAGAGAAATGTAAACCAATTGAAACAAGATAAAAAGCAAATTTTGAGTACAACCCTTTTTATTAATTTGCTTTAAAATTAGGTTACAATACATCTCCTCCCTTTTGGGGACTAGGAGCGTTAAGTAGGGCTCTATTACACCACGGATTTATATGCTTTCTTTCGCATGCCCACATGTAAAATGGGTAGACCAAACATCATCGCCGCTTGTGTTGATGAGTCTTGACTCCTTGCTACTCCTTTAATGTCAAGATCCTGTGTTCATTGAAACAAAAAATAGTCAGTAGCACCTATAGATAAAATGAAACATGCAATTTGCAAGCTTGCGGTCAGTGTATACATAAGATGATTAAAATGATAACTAACACATATAAGAATGAGCTAAAAATTTGATAGAAGCAATAAAACATTACCAGGAAGCCACTGCAAACAAAACAGTCTATAAATATTGCACAAATTTCTAATCGCTCTGGGGTGGGATGATTAGGACTGTCATAACCTGTCCGAAAGCCACCTCCCAAATGTCCGGTCTTGAGGCATCCAAATCACCTGCAGAGTTGCGGTTAGGTAAAATAGGGTATTTTAGGACGACCCAAATGGTCATATTTTGCCAATTCGGCCTCTATCACCCAAAATTTGATGATGCTATTTATGTGTTAGTGAAAGCGGGAAATGATAAAAGCATGATCAAAACTTGTCAGAATCACATGAAATTTAAATGACAACATATGTAAACAACCTAGAATCAGATGCAAAAGAAAAACTATGGAAATCTGCCATAGATTTCTAATCACTTTGGGGTGGGGCGATTAGAACTACGATAGTTTGGGGGGCGCCCGAGGGCAGGACGCCCGCCGTTTGGGACTCTGTTTCAACACCAATCCACTTGGGATGGGTCCAAAACCTCTTATGGGGTTGTGTAGGCAAATTTTGTGGGATATTGTGGCCAAATGTTCAGGTTTGGGTACGGATTGCACTTCCAATAATCATCTAATAACCTCCCTTCCAAAAGAGAGATCAAGGATGTGAAAGCACAAACGATGGGTGAAGATGTAATTTGGAAGCACTTTGTTGCTCCAAAAGCTCCTCTTTGTTCTCTTTTTTTTGGGGTGAGAAGACTCACCAATTTATAGACCTAGGATATCTTTCTTTGAATGCACATGCGAGAGCGCCACTTGAGTTGCTTGTCCTATTTTGAGAGAAAATATTATTCCTTGATTTAGAGTCTCCTTGCATGAGGCCTCCAAAAATTAAGGCATGCATGACTGAAGTCTTTCTCTCTGATTTGAAGCCGTTCCTCACAATTGCATGTCCTGAAGTTTCAGTTAAGTGGCGGACCTGTCGAGGTTTGACTTTTTGCTAGTCAAACCTTCTATTCGCCCCACCCTGGAGCAAATACTGCTAATCATCCCAGGGTGGGATGAATACCAATTTGTAATCATCCCAGGGTGGGACGAGTAGGAAGCAAAGTGCCAAAAAGGTGCCAAATTGACATCTAACCTTCCAAACTATTGTGGAAGTGGTTAGGACCACTTTCTAACCTATGGGGGCTGCCCTAGGGGCTATGTATGTCAATTCGACCAGTGCTTGTCATCACATAATCAGATTGGTGCTATTTTAGTGTCTACATATGCCCCTTTTTTGTAAGCACCGTGCAAGGCACAATGCTAAGAAAAAATACATAACCAAAGCACTAATGATTAGGGTTTCTTAGTAACCTAACCAACTCTTGATGCCCCAAGTATGGAAAGGGCATGAATTCTTGAATCCTTGCTTTTGATGAGCTAGGGAGCTTAATTCAAGTGTTAACATTTTTTTTTTTGGTGAGGTGTTACATGAGCTTGAACATTGTTCAGTCATGAATAGGTAAAGGGCACAACCTTTTGTTTGTGGGAACCTTGCGTTCATGATTCTAGAATACCAAGTGTTTGATAATCTTGTGATTATTGCTTGTTTTCTGCCCAAGCAAGGGCATGATTGTCTTTTTCAATGATCTGTTGAATGCGTGTCATTTCCTTGATTGTGTGTGCTTTTGTTGATTGGTAACTAAGTGTGACTACCCCCTCAAGCGACGAATCAATGAGGGAATGACCAACATGAGAAAAGTGATGAGTCTATTGACCTAAGATGAATTATGTAAGGGTTCCCTCAGTTGTTTTCCATTGAAAACTTAAGCAGTTTCTGAATATTTTGACATATTTTTGGTGGGTTCGAACCCATTTTGTGATGCATTTTGGAGCTAAAATTATCAAAAATTTGGCCTCCCATGGAGTGGTTTGGCTATGATAGCCTTCTTAGGGAGTAGGATAGTGACATTATGGGACCCCAACATCTGTTTTTGATTCCAAGAATATCAGGTGCAAAGGCGCCTTTTTTCGACAATGTTATTGCTATTTTTGGGTGGGTTGTGACCCTTTTTGCGATGTCATTTGGGATGAAATTCTCAAAAATTCATCCTCCCGTGGAGTGGTTTGGCTATGGTAGCCTTCTTAGGGAGTAGGATAGTGAGGATTTGTGATCCCGATGTCTATTTTGCATGCCCAAAATGTTAAGTGCAAAAGCACTCTTATTGGACAATTTTATTGCTATTTTTTGTGCATTTTGGTGTAGTTTTTGTTATTTTTGAAATTTTTGCTCTCTAATCGTCCTTGGGTGGGACAAATACCAGTTTTATAATCATCCCAAGGTGGGACGAGTGCCAACTAGAGTGCTCATCCTAGGGTGGAACGATTACAGGCCAAAAAGCCTATTTAAGGGCCAAAACTAGGTTTTGGGCTCATTTGCATTTGTTTTTCCTGGCAATTTGGAGCTCTGAGGAGGAGGAGGTCGAGTTTGCAAAGTGAAGCGCTGCCAAATTTCTCGAACACCATGAGTTCATGGACTGGATCATCAAGTGGTGGAGCCAAAGAGAGACCAGTGAGTGCTCTTCCTCTTTATTGTTTGTTTGCGTTACAGTTTTAAAATCGTAATTTATTTGTTTATTCTTTTGTATTTTGTTTTTCAAATTAAAAACGAAAACCCTAGTGAAATGTTTGGTGTGTGTGATTTTTTTTGTTTTTTGTGTTTTTTTAAAAAAACAAAAACCCTATTTTAAACTAAGATTAAAAACTAAACTTAAAAAATGATTTTGAGTTGTTAAGCAATTTTAGACGAATGGTAAAACCTAGGAACTAAAAACTGTAATTGATTTTTTTTTTTTTTTAGTTAGTTGTCAGTGTAGACTAAGGGTAAACCCTAGGTTAACTGAAAAATTTGTTTTTGGTTGTTTTGTTTTTTTGTAGTTATTTGTCAATGTAGACTAAGGGTAAACCCTAGGTTAACTAAAAAATGTTTTTGTTTGTTTTGTTTTTTTTGTAGTTATTTGTCAGTGTAGACTAAGGGTAAACCCTAGGTTAACTGAAAAATGTTTTTGTTTGTTTTGTTTCTTTTTTTCTGTAGTTATTTGTCAGTGTAGACTAAGGGTAAACCCTAGGTTAACTGAAAAATGTTTTTGGTTGTTTTTTTTTTTTTTTGTAGTTATTTGTCAGTGTAGACTAAGGGTAAACCCTAGGTTAACTGAAAAATGTTTTTGTTTGTTTTGTAGTTATTTGTCAGTGTAGACTAAGGGTAAACCCTAGGTTAACTAAAAAATGTTTTTGTTTGTTTTGTTTTTTTTGTAGTTATTTGTCAGTGTAGACTAAGGGTAAACCCTAGGTTAACTAAAAAATTTGTTTCTTTGAATTTTTTGTTTTTGTTTTTAATTTATCAGTTTAGACTTAGAGTTAAAAACCCTAGGACTGACAAACTATTTTGAATTATTTTTTGAATTTTGCTTATCAGTTAAACGTAGAGTAGACTGACAAACTATTTTTTGAATGTTTTTTTGTTTTTAATTTATCAGTTTAGACTTAGAGTTAAAAACCCTAGAACTGACAAACTATTTTGAATTGTTTTTGTTTTTAATTTATCAGTTTAGACTTAGAGTTAAAAACCCTAGAACTGACAAACTATTTTGAATTGTTTTTGTTTTTAATTTATCAGTTTAGACTTAGAGTTAAAAACCCTAGAACTGACAAACTATTTTTTGATTTTTTTGAATTTTATTTATCAGTTTAAACGTAGAGTTAAAAACCCTAGGTACTGACAAACTATTTTTTGAATGTGTTTTTGTTTTTAATTTATCATTTTAGACTTAGAGTTAAAAACCCTAGAACTGACAAACTGTTTTTTGATTTTTTTGAATTTTGTTTATCAGTTTAAACGTAGAGTTAAAAACCCTAGGTACTGACAAACTATTTTTTGAATTGTTTTTGAATTTTTTTGCTTGTTATTTGTCAATTTTTAGTTGTACATTGTTTTATGCATTGTTTTATATTCAGGTTATGACTGTACAGTTTATCATGTTTTTAATGTTTTTGTTTTATTTTATTTTGCAGGTTGTGAAGAGCTGGTACCGTGTGCCTACGGTTTTCTTTGAAGTGTGAGAGGCACTGACTTTGGCTGAATAGGAGTGGCTTGATGCCCTTAGGCTCAAACAGGTGACTTGTCTAGAGCCTGTGGTCAGGGATCGAGCCTATCTGACGATCCTGATCAACTTGTGGGATCCTTGAACCAATACCTTCCATCTCCCAATAGGGGAGATGACAATGACCTTGGAGGACATCTATCATATTCTATGGATTCTAATAGACAGGATACCAATCAAGACGACACCATGTGATTAGTAAACAACTATATTGACGTGATGCTTTAGGCATGGGGAGGAGTTGGGTGTGGACATCCAAGTGGAGAGGGCCTAGAGCGACTGCCAGATTGGTGACATTTTGGTTCGATGGTGGCTAGAGAGGGGTGTGTTGAGAGTGAGGCACACAGTACTGATGGGCCTAATTTCCAACATGCTGCTGCCTGACTCTTCGGGCATAAGGTTCCCGTGGAACCTACTAGAGGTAGTTTTCAAGTTGGTGGAGTGTCCGATGGAGGCACCCTTGACCATGAGGTGGGGGAAAACACTGCTGGTATAGCTCTATGATGAGCTATATGAGGTTCGTTGTCGAAGGTGGAAGGGTATTGGATGCAGTTATCTATTGTAGTGTTGGGCTTGGCAGCACATAGCTATGGAGAGGCCAGTGGTGTTGCCATGGATAATTCAGGCAGAGATGGTAGATAGAGAGATCGGGTATGGGGAACTGTGGTTGTGGTTTGAGGAGTAGGGACAAAGTCGACAGTGGGTAGGTGTTGTAGGACACTATATTGATGCCTTCACTCAGTGTGCTCTAGGGGAGGTGTTCTGGCACCCATACCGTGACTTTCTAGCCTGGCCTGAGGCTAGAGAGTGGCTCTGATGGGTTCACAAGGGGAGGTGGCTAATTGGGAGCACGAGACCGAGTAGGAGTTCTTCTGGTATGGTCAGATGACACAATAGTTTGGGGTGCGCCAGGGGTTTCCTAGTGATCCTATGATCTATTAGCATCAGGGGGACGAGAGGACTATGGTTTGGCTGGTCATTGCATTGTTGGGTGAGAATTTGGATACAATGATTGACATCGGGGTTACCACTGAGTATGACCAGTGGTGGACATTGTGGTGATGGTGAGGCAAGGGGCTTATAGGGGGTGCAAAGGTGACAGTAGCAGGTGGAGAGGGTGCAAAGGCACCAGGAGAGGTTTGGGGGTTTTCGCTAGAGGATGTGGACATGGTAGAGGTGGATGATTTTATGAGGGAGGATTTTTGGGTTCCAGGGTAGTCGAAGATGTAGGACGTTCCAGTTCATTGGGAGCCACAGTAGCCTGTAGTCCTAGATACACCTATGCACCAGGCTATCCTGAAGGGTGTGGAGGGGAGGAATCATGCTGAGATAGCATGATTGGAGGATCTACTTTGGAGGTGATACGAGGAGCTGGGGGAGGCTCTACAGGAGAGGGATCTCTTACAAACTCAGTTGGTTGAGCAAGAGAACACATTTGCTACATATCATCGGTAGGATGGGGACACAAATGTTGCACGAGAGAGGGATCTCCTGTGAACGTAGCTGGTAGAGATGGAGAAGGCATTGGCACAACACGATGATGTAGTGGCTATGTACCGAAGATATGATGTGGAGTGGTTTCGACATCAAATGGATTTGGAGGGAGAGATTATTCACCTTGGGGGGTGGTTACCTGAGCTCTCTAGAGGTGGGTCTTTGCACCAGATGAGGGACAACAATAATGAGCAGTCAACATCATCTTGTCATAGGTGATTGGATGAGGGGGGCACTAGTGGGCATGATTCAAGGGCAAGCAGCAGTCACCCTGAGAGGTCCCATAGGACCCACACCATGGGGGGTAGTTCCCGTCACACAAATCCTACATGATCATGGTGGTCGACGCCCTAGGCTTGGGGGTTTTTGAGCTCTTAAATTTTTGCGTGGTCAGAGGATCGGTTTATTGTAGCCTGCAAGCATTTTTGATGATATATATATAGATAACTTTCTTTGTGTTTATACATTTTTCATGGTTTGTTTTTTTGTTTATGCATAGTTATGTAGGATGATGTATGCATGTGGTATTATGAATGCGATGTGTCTAATTATATGATGTATGCATATGGAATGAATGAAATGAGTTGTTGATAACTTGTCGATGGCACCATAGACTGTACAAGATTTACTAGATTTTTGTACTTATGTGATGGCTTTGTGGAATGACTTTGCATGTGATAATTTTGTTTTTGTATTTTTTGTATTATCTGATGGTGATGTACTAATGAAATGTACCAATTGTTGTAAACTATAGTTAAGTTTTTTTGAGATTCAGATGTTTTAACTAACTAGCCAAGACTGTACATTTATCTCGCAAGACTTTTGAACAAGGTATAAATTAGAATTGAGTTTGACCAAGTTATTTCACATCCCTGTGTGCAATTGAGTTTGTTTATGTGGTATTTGTCAGGATACCGCCAGTGCCAGATAGGCTATCAACCAAACATGTACTGAGGATCACCTAATTATATCCACTAACTCCATTGTTGTATTTAGTAAGATTAATCCATGGGATAATCTAAGGTACCATAATCTAGCTCATACACATGCAAACATTGATCTACTCACATGCAAAGCTAATGTGATAGACATATCATCATGCGTTTAGGATATCGCCATTGCCAGGTAGGCTGTCCACCAAAACCGTAATGAGGATCACCTAGATGGTTTTTTAAATGTTGAGAATTCAGGTATTCAAGCTCAGACGTCTTTTATTTGCTCAACATGTTAGGATACTTGCTCGTATACATAGTGATGAAAATTATTGTTTATTTTTCTCTTGTTTTTTTTTTGAGCAAGGATTTTGAATAGTGGTGATAACCACTATTATTTGATTTTGCATTTTGAGCTTCATACAGTTGAGCTTATAGGTTTTTGCCTTGTGAATGGCATTGATCCTTTTAGGCCTTGGGGATGACTACCCATCCTGTTCAGGGATGTGTAGTATGAATCCTTACGAATTTTGGAACCAAATGGGATTAGGGATATTATGAAGTAAGGGAACTAATCTGTTAGGCCTTGGGGATGACTACCCATCCTTGTCAAGGGTGTGTAGTATGAATCCTTACGAATTTTGAGACCAAATGTGATTGAAGATATTCGTGATGATGGCTTGTCGAGATTTTTCTTTTGAATGGCATTGATCATTTTAGGCCTTGGGGATGACTACCCATCCTTTTTAGGGGTGTGTAGTATGAATCCTTACAACTTTGGGGACCAATGGTGATTGGGATTTTTCTAGTGGTGAAAACCACTATTTATGGAGCTTTTGGTTTGACCAAAGGGTTTATGGATACCTTTGGGGTATTTTTGGTATTGACCAAGCGATTGTGGGAATACTTGGAGCTTTTGGATGGACTATGGCTCTCTCTAAATGTGGAACAACCTCAAATGACTGATGTTCAAGGGTTCTAGTTCCTTGATTCCTTCAAGAGAGGTGATTTGGTATGTTCCAGGTCCTATTTTACTATTGATGACATAAGGACCTAACCAATTTTCCGTGAACTTGTCCCTTAGATGGGGCGACAAGTTAGAATTCTGTTGATTCTCTTTTAAGACCAAGTCACTAACCTAAAAGTCCCTTATGTGAACCTTCATGTTGTTCATCGAGCAACGTAAGTTGGTATAACTGGGCCTGCCATGTAGTGTCATCATCGATGAACTCTTGAATTGATATGCACAGTGAAGGGATTTCCAACTCGAGAGGCATGATTGCCTCAGAGCCATACACCAGCAAAAATGGAGTTGCCCCAGTGGGCGTTCGAATGCTAGTGCGATAAGCCCATAGGGAAAGTGGGATCTGAATGTGCCAATCCTTATGACTATCTACGATGGTATTTTTGAGGATGGCAACTAGAATTTTGTTTGAAGCCTCTGCTTGCCCATTTTCCTGTGGATAATAGGGTGTTGAAAAACTATGCTGAATTTTGTACTTTGTTGTCAAAGCATGCACATATTTATTCTTGAATGACGTCTCATTATTTGAAATGATCTTGGATGGAATACAAAAATGACATATGATGTTATGCAAAATAAACTCTGTAATGCGGGGTGCAGTCATAGAGGTTAGCGAAATTGCTTCCACCCACTTGGTGAAGTACTCTATGGCCGTTATGATAAACGTGTGATGACCTGACGACGTAGGGGAGATATTTTTGATTAAATCGAAGCCCCACTATGAAAAAGGCCAAGCTGATTGGATCGGTTGCAAGGCCTGGGAAGGTACGTGTGTCAAATTAGCATGGTGTTGACACTTCACACACTTCTTTACATATGCACAACAATATCGCTCTAAATATGGCCAATAATAGCCCATGCGGAGAATGCGCTTTGCGATGGCCATACCACTGAAGTGGCCATTGCATGTACCATCGTGGGCTTGGATGATCACCCAAGAGGACTCCTACTGGTCCAAGCAATGGAGGAGGATTCTTTCATAGCTTCGACGATACAAAATGTCTCCTAGAAAGACATGTTTTGCCGCTTTCTATTTAAATGATATTTTTGCGGCTTGTGTCAATCCAAGTGGGAGATTACCTAACTTGAGGTAATCCCTTATGGGTGTGTACCAATCTTGCTGATCAGAAACCTCGATGGTATGAATGGCCAATACCTCTTGAAGTTCATCCCTAGAAAAATATGAGTGGGAAAGAACTTGTAAAAACAACATTGTGTTGCTATTAAGAGGGGTCGGGGAGAACAAGGACCCCCAGTTGGCATGATTCTGACAATCGTGGATTCGAGAGAACTTATCCTAAGATGGTTCAATCTAGATCAGGTGGATTCCTGGTGTTAGGTCAGATATTGCACGCTCCATCATGGATTGCGATAATGTTTTGAACTAAATGGTTGTCATTTCACCAGAAGGGTCTTGCGGGATTAGTGACACCAAGGAGGCCATAGTGTCCACAAAATTATTCGATGACCGAGGGAGTGCCTCGATGTCATACCATTCAAGATTTGCCAAGAATTTGTCCACAAGGGATTTGTAGGCCTATAGAACTAGGCATTTACATTGGAATACACCTTTTACTTGGTTAAAAATTAACATCGAATCACCAAAGATGTTTAAACATTTGATGTTCATGGTGATTTTTGTCTAAAGACCTATGAGCAAGGCTTCGTATTTGGCATTGTTTTTGGTGCATAGGAAGTCTAATTTACATTATAGAGGCATTGTAGCCCCTTGTGGTGTGAAGAATACAATTCTCGTGTGACCCCCTTGCTCACATTTAGAACCATCGAAGAATAGGGTCATGTCGGCCTGTGACTTAGGCTCGTTAGAATTTGACAATTTTGAAACATGGAAGACCCCATCATCAGGTAGTTCTATGGTTAGAGGTTGATCGTCTTCAAGAGAAACCTCTGCTAGTTGATCTGCGATGACTTGACCTTTTATGGATTTCAGTCCAATGAATTCTATGTCAAATTTCGTCAACAACATGATCCATTTCGTCGTGCGACTATGTAGACACCAAAATAGCACCAATCCGATTATGTGACAACAAGCATTGATCGCATTGACACAAACAACCCCTAGGGCAGCCCCCAAAGGTCAAACAGTGGTCCTAACCACTCCCAAAAGCAGTTTTGAGGGTCAAAAGTCAATTTTGCACCTTTTTGGCACCTTTTTCTCTACTCATCCCACCCAGGGATGAATTCAGACTGGTATTCATCCCACCCTGGGATGATTAAGCAATCGCTCCAGGGTGGGACGAATAGCAGGTTTGATTGGCAAAAAGTCAAACCTCGGCAACTCCGCCAGTTAACTAAGGCTTCAGGCCATGCAATTGTGAGGAACGGCTCCAAATCAAGAAGAGAGACTTCAATCATGCATGTATTTATTTTAGAGACCTCATGCAAGAAGATTTTTTATCAGGGAGTTAGCTTTTCTCTGAAAATAGGATAGTTAACTCAAGAGGCGCCCTCGCATGCACAATTCAAACAAGGAGACCCTAAGGTCTATAAATTGGGGAGTTTTCCCACCCAAAAGATATACAGAGAAGGAGCATTTGAGCAATGAAGTGCTGCCAATTTCATACCTAATTGCGATTTGTGCTTTTACATCCTTAATCTCTCATTCGAAAGGGAGGTTATTGGGTGACTATTGGAGGCGCAAATCCATACCCAAAACTCGATTTCTGACCACAATTATCCACAAAATTTGTTGAAAACACCCCATAATCAGTTTTGGACCCATCCCAAGTGGATTGGTGCCGAAACAGTGCTTCAATCGATGGGCGTCCTGCCCTCGGGCGCTCCCCAAACTATCACAGTGCTAATCGCCCCACCCCGGGATGATTAGAAATCTATGATAGATTTCTTGTTTTTTTATTTTGCATCTGATTCTAGATAGGTTAAATAGGTTACAGTTCAAATTTCATGTCATTCTGATTATTTTTGACCAGGTTATTGTTGTTTCCCGCTTTCACTAACTTGCAGATGCCATCTTCAAAATCTGGATCCTAGAGGAAAAATTGGAGAAATATGAGCATCTGGGTCATCCCAAAATACCCCCAATTAGCTAACCCCAAGTTTTTAGGTCTTTTTGAGCTTCCTAAGTAGGACATTGAACAGGGTGCTTTCTGGCCAATTCTCACAGTCCTATTCGTCCCACCCTGGAGCGAGTACAGATCTGTGAGGAATTTTTAGACTATTCTTTTTGCAATGGTCTTCTGATGATATTTTTATGCTTTTATCAAAGTTTCAGGTCAATCAGAGGTCATCTGATAGTCGTTTTATTATTTTCATGCTTTTACTGACAATAGGCCTTGGGAAATACATGTTTCATTTGGTCTACAGGTATTATTAATATTTTTTGTTTCTTTGAATGCAGGTTTCCAATAGTAGAGGAGCAGGAAAGAGCAAATAATCACATACAACAGCGGTGGTGACATTTTGGTCCGCCCATCTTACATGTGGGCACGCGGAAGAAGGATTGTTAGCCATGAGTCTTGTGACAAGAAACACATTTGACTCTCCTATCCCCTAAAAAGGAAGGAGACGTATTGTAACACAATTTTTAAAGCATATCAATAAAAGAGATTACTATATTTTGTATTGCTTTTATCTTGTGTCAATTTGCATACGTTATTTCTTGTTCTTGTGGCATATTCCTTTTTGTTTCCGTATCCTCGTGCTTTCAATGGCGATCACGGTGGGACCTGTGTCCTTTGATTTTTAAAGATTAAATTTCTGATTAAATTTGCTTGTTTTGTTGCTTGCAGGTACCAATTTTTCAAAAGCTAGACTGTTTTAGGCAAAAATTCAGAGATATTCGACTTAGGCAGAGAAGAGGTAGGGGATTTAAACATCCTTTGTCAATTTTTTGTTTTCTATATTTTTTGTTCTTTGATTTTTGCTTGCATAGGAGAGTTTAGATGCTTGCTTGTTTCATTTTTTGCAACTTAAAATGAACCCCACACACCACGTGGTAATTTAAACCAAGGAGTTGGTCGTAAAACCCCAACCCTTGAGCAAGACCAAAGGTGGATTCCATTATCACTTTGGCTTGAGATATTGCATACATTACCCCGATCGTGCCTATTGCTAGACGTAAATCCTGACTAAAGCTGACCAAGTGCAGCTAGGGTGATTCCTAGCACATGAGGATAAGTCTTCTATGGTAGGTGTCATAAACAGAGTGATTCCCCTTCCGTACCGCCTATGTTCCATGTATCATCTGCTCTCACGTACCTATAGTCTCCCTCACGTAAGGGCGGGTATATAGAGAGGTTGGTATATCGGTCCGGCAATGGTATATTGAAGGGGCGACCATTTTGGGAGTCATATGAGCCAACATTTTGCATTTAAATGGTCTTCACAAAAATTTTCAAAAACAAAACAAAATCATCATCAAAAACACACTAAAACCAGTCTAGGACACACCATTAATATTTAAAAGAGATAATCATTGCTTTGTGTGTGTATGTTCTTTTCTGCTTAGTGTAACAAAAAAAAATCAAAAAATCATAAACAAAAGATAAAAATCTACGTAGCTTGTAGAGAGTCATTACCATGGTATTCACCTGTAGTCAAGCCCACTCACGGGCAGACGCTGCGGAGAATGTCCAAGGAGGCACGAGTCACCTCCGTTATAGTCCCAAGGATTTGGTCATACCACCTTGGCGACCTAACACACAAGGCAGTCCCCTCCACACCTTAACGGAAAGGGACTATAGGGGCACCTCTGCTAGGGGCACTCCTGTTCAGCATAGCACCCAACACACACCCTTCCATGAGGGGTACATCCATAGGAGAGCTCCCTTAGATGCTCGCTATGAGTGGTCACCGCACGATGAAGCGCTAGGTCAACATAGGGTTCGACGAGAGGAACCACATGATTACACTCTCCCTCCTTCACCCCCTCTAGTTGTCAGGACTACAAGGACAAATTCAGAGCACAAGGCTCCTCGGAGGGGGCGAGCCAACTCCGCCCGTTCCTTTTTCACTTATGAAAGAGAGCACGAGGAAAACCCTTACCTTCCTCAAGAGCAATATACATCATGGGAGCAATACACCTCCGCAACTGCTAGCTATCAGGATCACCTACTGAGGCCAAAGCCTCGAGGGAATACCGCTACCCCCAATAGAGGGAGGCAGCCTATAGAGATCTCGGATCACCACGACCGAGATAGATATCTAGGAGAGGCATCTAGGCCTTCTAGACATGAGACGGCAGGACCAACTATCTTAGAATCTGCCAAGCATATCGCACGCCGGATGCAACTCATGCTACTTGAGCTAGAACGACAACAGTTAGAGCAACGATATCTTCTAAATAAAGAGTGCATTCAGCGCCAGAAGGATGAGTTGCTCAAGAACAATATGTAGGCAAGGACTCCAACCCCTCGCACGCATAAGACAAAACATTATGAGAGACACAACTGGGTGTGAGACAGGTCTTCGTGACCTTATCAAATGTTGCCCTCGATGCCTCCTAGACTTGAGCGGGAGGCCACTCCTAAGACCAATGACGGGCGCCTTCTTCAGGCACCCACCCAGGTTCATGGGCCACCCTTAGAAATTCTTCAAGAAGCCTCTGAGGAACCTGAGCGAGAAGAAGAGTGGGATGAAATGCCCTACCAAGGCAGGGGGGTGCTATTCGGCCACCCCTCCCAAGGCCCCAAGTTCCCCACAACCTACAACGGGAACAAATCAAAGAGGAGGAGCTAAAATCCCTCGATACAAGCAATGCGCTGCCAGAGCACTTAGAGTCGGTAGAGACCAAGATTTTGGGGCCCCAAAAGCCCAACTTACGTGAAACTCCTCTCAAAGAGGATCAACCCCTGGTTGTAGAGCTACCTGATGACGAGGTCTTCCATATCTCAGAATCACCAGATTCTGATGAGCCTGACTCTCTCGCCAAAGATGAGTCAGCATATGCAATAGCACCATGGGACCCATTCGAGTCAGACAACACTAATTCATAGGTGGTCCCCATGGGTGATCATCACCAAAGTCTCTTAACATTATTCCCTTTGGAGGCTCCCATCGAGCCCGTGCCATTGCAAGAAAATTAGGTCCCCCCACAAAGCGCGGAACAACCCCGTCGGGACCATGTCAATCTGCTCGAGCAGGATGAGCCTAGAATGTCGCAGACAGCTGTCGGGGCCAACGAGGGCCTTTGGATCATCGATAATGATTACGAAGATGAAACTGAGATGGAATATCTCAATCATGCGTGATGACACAATCACCCTATAACCCATGAAGAACTGATGGCACAACTAGGCATAAGACTAGGGCATGAGTGGCGCATAGACCCAGCCCACTGGAATCAAATGTTGAATCTGCCCCTTTGGGTAGCCCATGAGCAACTTCCACCAAGAGATATCATAGCAACATCAGTGTTGAGGGCGAACCCTGTCCTCCTCTCCGTTCATAGGGTCGATCCATTCGTGCCCATCCCTACAGATCCAGATCTGGAGCACAAAGATCATCAAGCTGGGGGTATCTCTATCCCCTGAAGAGCCATAGTTCAACCCAAAAAGCTCCAAGGATTATCGCAATCCCTTGGTCACCCCAAAAGCTCCAAGGATTATCGCAATCCCTTGGTCACCCCAAAAGCTCCAAGGATTATCGCAACCCTTTGGCCCCCCAAAAAATCCAAGAATTATCTCAAACCCCCGGCACCCCAAAAACCCAAGGAAAAAAACTCATCCCCCCCCAAAAAGTCAAACCAAAAGCTCCAAGAATTTCCATAATCTCTTGGTCAAACCAAAAGCTCCAAGAATTTCCGTAATCTCTTGGTCAAACCAAAAGCTCCAAGAATTTTCGTCATCTCTTGGTCAAACCAAAATGCCCCAAAGGTATCTATAAACCCTTTGGTCAACCCAAAAATGCTCCAAAGGAATCCATAACCCTTTGGTCAACACCAAAAGCCCCAAGCGTTACCATAACTGCTTGGTCAAAATACATATTCAAAAAAACACACAAAAACCATAAAATCATCAAAAATCACAAAAATATTGCATTTCAATTCCATGCATACTCATAAAAATCAAAATAACAAAAATATTGCATTTCAATTCCATGCATACTCATAACAATCAAAAATAACAAAAATATTGCATTTTCATTTCATGCATACTCAAAAATCAAAATACAAAAATATAGGTTGCATTAGGCATCGCATCCATACATTGCATACTTGCTAAGTCATACACGTCAAAAGCACCATAGACTGTCATTACTTGGCAAATTCCATCATTTTCCACATCAAATCCATTTTCATGAATGCCTACATCCAGCATAACACCACCGCCATTGTTAGCATAGTCAGTTGTCTCCTAATGTATATAGGGTTTTTGTCATTCAGCTGTCTTTACATTTCTCGCCAAAATTGTACATAGTTAAACAGATTTTACATGGGAAAGTTTTACTTGGATCATGCCTTGTTACGTAGCATCCCAACACAAATTAACACACATAAAATAATTCCTAAGTTGTGTGAATGTAAGAGCAACCTACAACGCAGTCTAGGGTACCATAGGTGAAATATTAGTCTGTTCATCCCCCTGTGCGAATGGTTCCAGAATGCTGAGAATTGACAAAAGGACGAGCTCTTCCCCATCCATTCACCATAATAAATAGTGGATTTCACCACTCCCACAAATCCCAATCATAGTTGGTCCCCAAAGTTGTAAGGATTCGTACTACACGTCCCTGCCAAGGATGGGTAGTCATCCCCAAGACCTAAAAGGATCAACGCCATTCAAAAACAAAATTCCAACAAACCATCATCACAACCATCTCCACTCACCTTTGGTCTCAAAGTTGTAAGGATTCGTACTACACGTCCCTGACCAGGATGGGTAGTCATCCCCAAGGCCTAAAATATCAATGCCCTTACTTCATAATCTCCATCATCCCCTTGATTCCCAAAGTCGTAAGGATTCGTACTACACGTCCCTGAACAGGATGGGTAGTCATCCCCAAGGCCAATAGGATCAAGGCCATTCACAAGCTCAACCTTACAAAGCTCAAAATACAAAATCAACTAACAGTGGTTATCACCACTATTCAAAATCCTTGCTCAAAAAAAAAAAAAAAAAGAAAAATAAATAGTGATTTTCATCACTATATAGACGAGCAAGTATCCAAAACCATTGAGCCAACACATACCCTGAACTTGAATCCCTGGAATTCTCAGCATTCAAAAAACCATCTAGGTGATCCTCATTACGGGTTTGGTTGATAGCCTACCTGGCACTGGTGGTATCCTAACCGCATGACGATATGTCTATCACATTAACTTTGCGTGTGCATAGACCAATGTTTGCATGTGGATGAACTAGCTTATGGTACCTTAGATTGTCCCATGGATTAATCTTCCTAAATACAACAACGGAGTTAGTGGAGCTAATTAGGTGATCCTCAGTATAGGTTTGGTTGATAGCCTATCTGGCACTGGCGGTATCCTGATGAATAACACATAAATGAACTCAATTGCACACATAGGGATGTGAAATAACTTGGTTAAATTCAAGTCGGATTTATACCTTGTTCAAAAGTCTTGCAAGATAAATGTACAGTCTTGGCTAGTTAGTTAAAATATCTGAATCTTAGAAAAGCTTAACTACATTTTAAAACAACTGGTATATTTCATTCCGTACATCACCATCAGAAAAAATGCAAAATACAAAAACAAAGTTTTCACATGCAACGTCATCCCATAAGTACAGCGAGCCAGTCAATCTTGCACAGTCTATGGTGCCATCGACAAATTATCAACAAATCATTTCATTCATTCCATTTGCATACATCATATAATTAGAAACATCACGTTCATAATCCCACATGCATACATCATCATAAATAACTGTGCATAAACATAAAAACAAACCATAAAAACTGCACAAAAATGCACCAAAAAACAACAATAAAACTGTCCAATGAGAGTGCTTTTGCACTTGACATTACGGGCATGCAAAATAGATGTCGGGGTCACAAATCCTCACTATCCTACTCCCTAAGAAGGCTACCATAGCCGGACCACTCCACGGGACGATGGATTTTTGAGAATTTCATCCCCAAATGACGTCACCAAAACGGGTCAAAACCCATCCAAAAATAGCAATAACATTGCCGAACGAAGGCGCTTTTGTGCCTGACATTCTTGGCATCCAAAATAGACGTTGGGGTTACAAATTGTCACTATCCTACTCCCTAAGAAGGCTATCATGGCCGGACCGCTCCACGGGAGGATGGATTTTTGTCAATTTCAGCTCAAAAATGCGTCACAAAAAGGGTTAAAACCCACCAAAAATAGGTCAGAATGTTCGAAAACTGCTTTCGCATTCAATGGTAAACATCTGAAGGCACCCTTACCTAAGTCATCTTGGGTCAAGTGACTCGTCACTTTTCTCATGTCGGTCATTCCCTCATCGATTCGTCGCTTGAGGGGGTAGTCACACTTAGTCACCAATCAACAACAACATACCCAATCAAGGAAATGACACGCATTCAAAGGATCATTGACAAAGACAATCATGCCCCTGCTTGGGGCAGCAAACAAGCAACAATCACAAACTGATCAAACACTTGGCATTCATGAATCATGAACTCAAGGTTCCCATAGACAAAAGGTTGTGCCCTTTGCCTATTCATGACTGATCAATGTCCAAGCTCAAGTAACACCTCACTAAACAAGGTTAACACTTGACATTAGTTCCTTAGCTCGTCAGAAGCAAGGATTCAAGAATGCGTGCCCTTTCCATACTTGGGGCATCAAGAGTTGGTTAGGTTACTGAGAAACCCTAATCATTAGTGCTTTGGTTATCTATTTTTGCTCGATGCTGTGCCTTGCACAACGCTTCCCAAAAAGGGGCATCTGTAGACACCAAAATAGCACCAATCCGATTATGTGACAACAAGCGTTGATCGCATTGACACAAACAACCCCTAGGGCAGCCCCCAAAGGTCAAACAATGGTCCTAACCACTCCCAAAAGCAGTTTTGAGGGTCAAAAGTCAATTTTGCACCTTTTTGGCACCTTTTTCTCTACTCGTCCCACCCAGGGACGAATTCAGACTGGTATTCGTCCCACCCTGGGACGATTAAGCAATCGCTCCAGGGTGGGACGAATAGCAGGTTTGACTGGCAAAAAGTCAAACCTCGGCAACTCCACCAGTTAACTGAGGCTTCAGGCCATGCAATTGCGAGGAACGGCTCCAAATCAAGAAGAGAGACTTCAATCATGCATGTCTTTATTTTAGAGACCTCATGCAAGAAGCTTTTTTATCAGGGAGTTAGCTTTTCTCTGAAAATAGGATAGTTAACTCAAGAGGCGCCCTCGCATGCGCAATTCAAACAAGGAGACCCTAAGGTCTATAAATTGGGGAGTTTTCCCACCCAAAAGATATACAGAGAAGGAGCATTTGAGCAACGAAGTGCTGCCAATTTCATACCTAATTGCGATTTGTGCTTTTACATCCTTAATCTCTCATTCGAAAGGGAGGTTATTGGGTGACTATTGGAGGCGCAAATCCGTACCCAAAACTCGATTTTTGACCACAATTATCCACCAAATTTGTTGACAACACCCCATAATCAGTTTTGGACCCATCCCAAGTGGATTGGTGCCGAAACAGTGCTTCAATCGGTGGGCGTCCTGCCCCCGAGCGCTCCCCAAACTATCACAGTGCTAATCGCCCCACCCCGGGATGATTAGAAATCTATGATATATTTCTTGTTTTTTTCTTTTGCATCTGATTCTAGATAGGTTAAATAGGTTACAGTTCAAATTTCATGTCATTCTGATTATTTTTGACCAGGTTATTGTTGTTTCCCGCTTTCACTAACTTGCAGATGCCATCTTCAAAATCTGGATCCTAGAGGAAAAATTGGAGAAATATGAGCATCTGGGTCGTCCCAAAATGCCCCCAATTAGCTAACCCCAAGTTTTTAGGTCTTTTGGAGCTTCCTAAGTAGGACATTGAACAGGGTGCTTTCTGGCCAATTCTCACAGTCCTATTCGTCCCACCCTGGAGCGAGTATAGATCTGTGAGGAATTTTCAGACTGTTCTTTTTGCAATGGTCTTCTGATGATATTTTTATGCTTCTGTCAAATTTTCAGGTCAATCAGAGGTCATATGATAGTCGTTTTATTATTTTCATGCTTTTACTGACAGTAGGCCTTGGGAAATACATGTTTCATTTGGTCTGCAGGTATTATTAATATTTTCTATTTCTTTGAATGCAGGTTTCCGATAGTAGAGGAGCAGGAAAGAGCAAAGAATCACATACAACAATGGTGGTGACATTTTGGTCCGCCCATATTACATGTGGGCACGCGGAAGAAGGATTGTTAGCCATGAGTCTTGTGACAAGAAACACATTTGACTCTCCTATCCCCTAAAAAGGAAGGAGACGTATTGTAACACAATTTGTAAAGCGTATCAATAAAAGAGATTACTATATTTCGTATTGCTTTTATCTTGTGTCAATTTGCATACGTTATTTCTTGTTCTTGTGGCATATTCCTTTTTGTTTTCGTATCCTCGTGCTTTCAAGCTACTATGATAAGTATGACTCATCATGTATCGCAATGGATTCTCCTTAGACACAACATTCATCGTATTTCTAAGCATGTAGTGGTGTACCTTTTTTGTAGCAAACACCACTGCCAAGAAAAGCTTCTCAATGTATGCATAGTTAAGTTCATAACTGACTAGGGTGTGGCTAAGATAGTAATTAGCCTGTTCTTTGTGTAGTTCATTTTTCTGGGATAGCATGGCACCTAGTGCCACCTCAGTAGATGAGATGTATAAGTAGAATGACACTCTTGGTCTAGGTGGTGCCAATACTGGAGGTGAAGCCAAGTATTGTTTGATGTCATCAAATGCTAACTGGCACTTGTCATCCCAGTGAAATGCTACCCCCTTGTGTAATAATTTATTCATGGGTCGACACTTGTCAGATAGCTTCGCTATGAAGCACTTGATTGACATGACATTTCCCTGTAGGCTTATGAGCTGCTTGATGGTAGTTGGGGGAAGCATTTCAAGGATTGCCTTGACTTTGTTTGGATCCACCTTGATTCCTCTCTTTGAGACTATGAAACCCAAGAGTTTTCCAGATGTGATGCCAAATATGCACTTCTTGGGATTTAGTCTGACTTTATGTTCAATGAGGTGATCGAGGATCTTTCTTAAGTCATCGAGATGATCTGGGTGCAAAAGATATTTGGCCAACAAATCATCCATGTAATCTTCCAAAGTTTTATGCATGTGATCATGGAAGATGTACGTCATGGCATGTTGGTAGGTGGCACCAGTATTTTTAAGGCCAAAGGGCATGACCTTATAACAAAATGTCCCCCAAGGCATTGTGAATGCCATTTTTAGTTGGTCTTCGAGATTAATATGAATTTGATTGTATCCCGAGAAACCATCCATGAGGGAAAGCATTTCATGGCCCGCTATAGCGTCTACCAATGCATCGATTCTAGGCAAGGGAAAATCATCCTTAGGACTCACTTTGTTTAGATCTCGAAAATTGGTGCATATGTGAATCCTCCCGTCTCGATTTTTGATGGGCACCATGTTAGACAACCATGGTGGGTAATCCACGCAGATGACAAATTGTGCATCCAACAACTTTTGTAGCTCATATTTGACCATTAAGGCTACTATTGGATGCATCTTACGTAGTTTTTGCTTCACTGGCTTGACTGTCGGATCAAGCGTTAGATTATGCGTGACTAGCTGCGGATCTAGCCCCGACATGTCTTTGTAGGACCATGCAAAAACCTCCTTCTTCTCTTTGAGAAGGGTAATTTAGTCGGCTTTCTCTTTGGGGGATAGACTTACCCCCAACTTGATGATTTGTAAATTCATTGGATCAGAGCCGATGTCTACGTCAGTCATCTCCTCGACTGACATGTGGGATCCGTCCTCCAACTGGTGTGGAGTTGGGATCAAGTGGATATCATTTTTTGAATTTAGATCTATGTTTGGAACCTCGGGTTCCTCTTCAACATGGAAGACATCCTGAGTCTGTCCTGGGGTGAAATGGAACATCCCACCACAAGGCCAATACTCTGATGGGGATGGTGGTGTGTCAGCATGATCCTAGTCTATAGCATCTAGGTCTAGATGCAATGACCATGTTGGGTCAACTGGATTATGGATGGGGGTGGTTAAATCAATGGAGATCATGTTGATGAAATTATTTTGGTCTCCATTACCATGGGTGTGGTTACTCGGACATCCTTGGTGATATTTGTGCTCTGGATCTGGCTCTATGGGTACTGGCACAAATGGATCGGCCCTATGTGTGGATAAAAGGACAGGGTCTGCCCTAGGCACTAACGGCTCTATAGGGTCTCCAGGTGGAAGGTGCTCTCTGTATACCTAAAGTGGTGGGTGTAGTAGTTGGTCCAACTACGCCTGGTTTAGGTGCCACCTATGCCTTGGCCCTATGTGTAGCTATTCAAACATGTCATCTATGTCCATGGGATATTGCTGCTATCGCATATGATTGAGATAGGCCATCTCAGTATCATCTTCATAATCGCTATTAGAGATCCAGAGGCCTTCGTTGGCTCCAACAGCTATTTGTGACATGTGAGGCTCATCCTGCTCGAGCAAATTAATGTGGTCCCATCGAGGTTGTTCCGCTCTGGGCGAGGGGACCTGATTCTCTTGAGGTGGTACATGCTCGATTGGAGCATCCAAAGGGAACATTGTCATGAAGCTCTCTTGATAATCATCCATGGGGTTTACTTGTGAATGATTGCTATCAGACTCAAAAGGATCCCAAGGCGCTACCTCATACTCTGACTCATCTTCCGAAGACCCTTCTTGGTCTTGTCTATATCCCTCTTGTAGGTGAGTCCTCAAACTTTCTCCCTTTTCGACCGAAGGGAAAGGGTTGTTAAGGTCAACAAGGTTGGTTGTTAGCAATGGGAGATAATCCCCTAATGTATACGTTGTGTTAGGATTGGCATATGGATCTAATGCCAACCCATCCTTGTTGCCTATCCCTAGGCCTTGCATGTTCTCTACCAAGATGTCCAGGGGTAGGGGGTGGTTGAACCCTACTCCTGACTTGTCGTACGACATTTGATATCTTGGTTGGCAAAGAACACGCACTCCTTGCTCATACCTGCCCAACCCATATCCATGCCAATTACATTGGCCAAGATATCTCAAAGTGAAATCTGGGTTGGACAAATAGTTGACATCCTCAACAAAGGGCTCTTCATCTTCGTCTTCTTGCATGTAAGGTTCAATGCCATTATCCAGGCCCCCATAAACAAAGTTTGTCTGATTGGGTGGGTAGCCTAGAGGAACCACAGTGTCGATGGGGAGTCGAGGTCTCCCCATGTCTTGCATGGACTCAAGTGCGGGTGTTGCTACAATGTTCCACACTAGATACTCCCCCAGGCCCGTACTGGCCATTTCAATGGTGATCGTTGGTGGTTGAGGGGGAGCGAATGGGAGTTCTTCCTGAGTCCACTCCATGTAGGGTGAACTAGGCATCTCGACTTCCATTCGGCTAGGCATCTCTTCGGTAGAGATGGTTGAGACTAGGGGTGGTGCCTCTTCTAGGGGTTTCTTTCCCTTGTCCTTTGGTGTGGCCACCGTAGGTGGTGTCATTGTTGAAGGACCAGATGAGGAAGATGGACCCGAATGGGGATTTGATGGACTTGACAGTGGGGATGCATGCGGAATCGGACCCTGGTTAGATGGATTCAACTAAAAATCCAAATGTGTTGATGGAAGGGTCGACTGCGGCATTAGTTGCACCATATTGCAGTACTTGAAGGGCTCTAAGTCTATCGGGACTACATGCACCTACCCTTCAAATGTATACTTTAGGCACTGATGAGCTATCGAAGGGACACACTTCATGTCCCTGATCCAAGGCCGGCCCAACAAGATATTATAGGCCATCTCACCTTCCAAGATGTGGCACAATGTATGAATAGTCTTTTGTCCCACTTGGATGGGTAGGACAATTGTGCCAACCATCGAGCATATCGCATCATTGAATGCTCGAAGAGTATAGGTGGAGGCCACGATGTGAGATGCCGACAACTTTAGATGTTTCAATGCTGTTGTTGTAATGATATTACTGGATGAGCCAGTGTCCACCAACACCCTCTTATACGGAATCCCATTGACCCGTGCAATGACGTGTAGGGGTGGATCCGCCACATCACCAGTCACCAATTTCAATTCATCTTCTCTAAAGGTGATGATTGGTTCTGTACATTGTTTTACATGTCCCACAAAGTTGTTGAAAGAGTTTGCTTCATGGGGCTGCAGCTCGATGGCTTTTAATATCTCCATTAGAGCCTCCCGATGGGGCGATGATTGTTGAATGAGCTCATATATGGAGAGCCTAGCCGACGTGGTCCTTAAACTTTGGGTAAGTCTAGTCCGAATCGTGGCCACTGGTCTAGGTGGGGGAGGTTGCGTAGGGTGTTGTTGAGGTTGTGACATCGATGGAACCTCTCCTGTGGCTGTCACGGGGGCAGCTCCTGGGTACCTCTTGTTCCTAGTCACTATGCTTATCATCCCTACATACCCCTGCATGGGGAAATTCTGTGTTACCTCATTGACTTGAAGGTTCTTTGCCTACGTATCATGGGTAGGCAGGGGGTCTTTGAAGACTCCCATCTATTGGTTGTTTGGTGCTACGGGGTTGTCCACCGCTAGCGTCTTGTTGTCTATTAGGTCTTGCACCAAGCCTTTAAACTTCCAACATGCATTAAGGTCATGTCCCTTCCATCTGTGGAACCTACAGTACAAGTCTTCCCTGTAGCCCTTAGGATTTGGTGCATTGGGGTCTATGGGTTGAATCTCGGGTAGGTTGATCAAGTTTGCCACTGACAAGCGGTCAAACAGGGAGTCCCTGGACTCTGTGTAAGGTGTGAATTGTCGCCTAGGGTGACGCTACTGATTTTGTTCTTGCCTCTGATTTTCTCTGTCATAACTGTTAAGAGGCACCGCCTGATAGTTAGCCTTTTGGGGCTGTGTTGCTTGTGTAGGCTTAGGGACGTTTATAGCAACCTGATTGACCATAGTGGGTTTCTGTTGCGTGGTCCCTATTTTGGTGTTTTTAGACCATTCTTTCTTCTTTGGCTTGGCAATCTCGCCATCCTGTATCTTGATCTCCTCAATGATTCTAGCTTGCACCAAAGCTTCCTCTAAAGTGGCATATTTCTGTAGCTGCAATAGCATGGAGATCGATCTCAAACAACTCTTTGAGAACATTTGGGTCAGGTCGGACATGGGAGGGAGGTAGGGCAACTTTGAAAGCAACGTCCTCCATCGGTTCCCATAGGCCACCATGGTTTCTTCCTCATACTTCCTGAGGCTAGCTAGGTCGCTTAGTGATGCCTTTTTCTTGGTGTTGAAGGCGAAGCATTCGAGGAACGCATCCACTAGCTGATCCAAGTTACTGATGCTATGTTTTGGCAACTGAGTGAACCAATCCGAGGCAGGGCCTATGAATGTGGTTATAAATGTTCTTAGCAACAAAGCATCATTGTCCTAAATGCCAAAGCATTGGCTCAGGAATCTAGTCACGTGCTCTTGGGCATCCTCCTCCCCTCTAAAGAGTGCCAACTAGGGTAGTTTAAAGTGTTCAGGGTATGGGGGCACCGACACTGACGGATGCACAGGGTGACTATAGAGTTGGCGTAAAGTGGGATTTTGGGGCCCAGAAGTCTTGGTCTCCATAGACTCTAAGCGCTCTAGTAGCACTTTATATGCATCAGAGGATTTGATCTCTTCCTCCTTGGTTTTCTCCCATTGTGGGTTGCGGGGAACTTGAGGCCTATGGAGGGGTAGCCGGACAGCATCCCCCCTGCCTTGGTAGGGCATTTCAGCCTACTCTTCTTCTTGTTCATACTCCTCATAGGCTTCTTGAGGAGTGCCTGGCCGAGACCTATAAACATGGGTGGGTGCCCGTGGAGGGTGCCCATCATTGTTTCTGGGAGTGGCCTCCCGCTCAGGTCTAGGAGGTCTTGGAGGCAATATTTGATAAGGTCACGGGGACCTGTCTCGCACCAATGGGTTGTGCCTCTCATACAATTCTACCTTATGCACGTGAGGGGTTGGGACCCTCTTAGGCACAGTGTTCTGAAGCAATTCATCTATCTGACGCCAAATGCGCTCTTTGCTAAGGTGGTACAGATGCTCTAACTATTGTTGGTCTTGCCTAAGCTACGTGATTTGCGCTTGGCGGGTGGCATGTTTGGCAAATGCCAAGTCAATTTGTTCCGTCGTCTTGTGTTTAGGAAGCCTAGATGCCTCTCCTATATGTCTATCTCGGTCATGGTGATCCGAGATCCCTATGGGTTGCTTTCCTCTATCGAGGTTAGCGGCATTCACCCGAGGCTCTGGCCTCAGTGGGTGATCTTGATACATAGCAGGTGCGGAGGCGCATTGCTCCCACGCTGTGTATTGCTCTTGAGGAATGTAGTGGTCTTCCTTGTACTCCCTTTCGTATGTGTGAAAGGGGTGGGCAGAATTGGCTTGCCCTGTCTGAAGAGCCTTGTGCTCTGGATTTGGCCTAGTGTTTTTGATAGTAATAAGGGGTAAAGGAGGGATGACGAAATCATGTGGCCCCTCCTTATGGACCCTATGTTGCTCTAGCACTTCATCACTAGGCCACTCATAACGAGCATCTAAGGGAGCCCTCCCATCTATGTTGAGTGCCACATGTATGGCCTCCTCTTGAAAGGGTCTATGCTGAGTGGGAGTGCCCCTCAAAGGGGTGCCTCCATAGTCCCATTCTATAATGGCATGATGTGGACTATCTTGTGGGTCAGGCCACCAAGGCGGTATGACCAAGTCCTCAGGACTATATCGGAGGTGACTTGTCCCCCTTTGTACACTTTTTGTAGCTCCTGCCCATGATTGGGCTCGGCTACGGGTGTACACCATGGTGATGTTTACCTAAAGATGTGTACATTTTTATCTTCTTTAGGATTTCTTATGCTACACTAAACAAAAGGGAAACACACAATCAAAGCAATGATTATCTTGTTTATGGATTAAAAGTGTGCCCTAAATCTGGTTCAGTGTGTTTTGATGTTTGTTTTGAAAACCTTGTAAATAAATTTTTGTATATGCAATATGAGGGCTCTTATATCTCCCAAAAATGGTCGCCCCTTCAATATACCACTGCCAAGCCATTATACCGAACCTCTCTATATACCCGCCCTTACGTGAGGGAGACTATAGGTACGTGAGAGCAGAACAGTACGTGGAACATAGGCGGTACGGAAGGGGAATCACTCTATTTATGACACCTACCATAGAAGACTTATCCTCATGCACTTGGAATCACCCCAGCTACACTTGGTCAACTTTCATCAGGATTTACGTCTAGCAATAGTCACGATCGGGGTTATGTATGCAATATTTCAAGCCAAGGTGGTGATGAAATCCACCGTTGGTCTTGATCAAGGGTTGGGGTTTTACGACCAACTCCTTGGTGTTCAGATTATCTCGTGATGTGTGAGGTTATTTTTATTTTGCATAAATGAAGAAAATAGGCATTAAAACTCTCCTATGCAAGCAAATAACCAGAAAACAGAAAACAAAAAGCTGAAAATGACAGAAGGTGTTTAGGACCCCTACCTCTTCTCTGCCCAAATCGGATGCCTCTGAATTTCTACCCTAAAATTGCACAGAGAGCTATTCATCCCGGGGTGAGATGAATAACAGATCTGTATTCATCCCAGGGTAAGACGAATTCCTATTCATCTCAGGGTGGTATGAATTCCAGCTCTGTATTCGTTACAGGATGGAACGAGCAGCAGTCCAGTGCTTGAAAGATTGATACCTGCAAGCAAAAACACACAACTTTTGATCAAAAATTTAATCTTAAAATCAAGGGATAGAGGTCCCACCATGATCACCACTGAAAGCATGAGGATACGGAAACAAAAGCGGAAATCCCAAGTGCGATGTATGCAAAAGCGAAACGTAACGCTAAGTCCTAAGAACTGAAACACATGAAAGGAAAGAAACGTAAACCAATTGAAACAAGATAGAAAGAAAATTTTGAGTACAACCCTTTTTATTAATTTTCTTTAAAATCGGGTTACAATACGTCTCCTCCCTTTTGGGGACTAGGAGCGTTAAGTAGGGCTCTATTACACCATGGATTTATACGCTTTCTTTCGCGTGCCCACATGTAAAATGGGCGGACCAAACGTCGCCACCGCTTGCATTGATGAGTCTTGACTCCTTGCTGCTCCTTTAATGTCGAGATCCTACATTCAAGGAAATAGAAAATAGTCAGTAGCACCTGTAGATAAAATGAAACATGCGATCCCCAAGCCTGCGGTCAGTGTATGCATAAGATGATTAAAATGATAACTGAAACATATCAGAATGAGCTAAAAATTTGACAGAAGCAATAAAAAATTACCAGGAAGCCACTGCAAAAGGAACAGTCTAGAAATATTGCACAAATTTCTAATCGCTCCGGGGTGGGACGATTAGGACTGTCATAACCTGTTCGAAAGCCACCTCCTAAATGTCCAGTCCCGAGGCCTCCAAATCACCTGCAAAGTTGGGGTTAGGTAAAATGGGATATTTTGGGATGACCCAGATGGTCATATTTTTCCAATTCGACCTCTATCACCCAGAATCTGATGATGCTATCTACGTGTTAGTGAAAGCGGGAAATGATAAAAGCATGATCAAAACTTGTCAGAATCACATGAAATTTAAATGAAAGCATATGTAAACAACCTAGAATCAGATGCAAAAGAAAAATCAGGGAAATCTACCATAGATTTCTAATCACTCCGGGGTGGGGCGATTAGAACTGCGATAGTTTGGGGGCGCCGAGGGCAGGACGCCCACCGTTTGGGACTCTATTTCGGCACCAATCCACTTGGGATGGGTCCAAAACCTCTTATGGGGTTGTGTCGGAAAATTTGGTGGGATATTGTGGCCAAATGTTTGGGTTTGGGTCCGGATTGTGCTTCCAATAATCACCCAATAACCTCCCTTCCAAAAGAGAGATCAAGGATGTGAAAGCACAAATGATGGGTGAGGATGTAATTTGGCAGCACTTCATTGCTCCAAAAGCTCCTCTCTGTTCTCTTTTTTGGGGTGAGAAGACTCACCAATTTATAGACCTAGGGTCTCTCTCTTTGAATGCGCATGCGAGGGCGCCACTTGAGTTGCTTGTCCTATTTTGGGAGAAAATATTATTCCCTGATTTAGAGTCTCCTTGCATGAGGCCTCCAAAAATAAAGGCATGCATGACTGAAGTCTCTCTCCTTGATTTGAAGTCGTTCCTCACAATTGCATGTCCTGAAGTTGTAGTTAAGTGGCGGACCTATCGAGGTTTGACTTTTTCCAGTCAAACCTTCTATTCGCCCCACCCTGGAGCGAATGCTGCTAATCATCCTAGGGTGGGATGAATACCAGTTTGTAATCATCCCAGGGTGGGACGAGTAGGGAGCAAAGTGCCAAAAAGGTGCCAAATTGACCTTTGACCTTCCAAACTACTGTGGGAGTGGTTAGGACCATTGTTTAACCTCTGGGGGCTGCCCTAGGGGCTATGTATGTCAATTCGATCAGTGCTTGTCGTCACATAATCGGATTGGTGCTGTTTTGGTGTCTACAAAATGAAGTCAATACCTAATTTTGAGCAATAAGGAGGAAATGAGGACATGATAGGATTCTTATTGCTCATACGGAAAGAAAGGTTGATGTTTCTTGTTGCTATTTTCATGTAGAAAGAATAAATAGATATGCTTTTGAGAAATAAGGATTGTTCTTATCCAAATAAAAATGAGAGATATTCTATCTCATTATAGCTCATGAAAAAAAGAAAAAATAGAAAGAAAAATAATCTTAGTTGTGAAAATTTTTCATTGACACAATCAAGATAGAAGAAGGTTGAAGACTAGAAATCATGACCTCTTCTAATAAGAAAAAGAGAATAATCTCAATTGTGAAAATCCTTTATGGACGCAATTGATACAAAATTTGGTTGAAAACTAGAAATGGTGGCCTTTTCTAAAAAATAATAATAATTCAATGGTGAAAACCTCCTTGAGGCACTATTGAGTTAAGGCTTACATGAAAACTAGTTTTCAACTTGTTTACCTTGGATATTTTCCAACATTTATACAAAGTCAAATTATTGCATTTATGTATGTTTTAGACTTTAAAAATCCTAAGTACGCAATTAGTAAGTAATCTAAAAGAGCGCATGAAATCTCTTCAATGGTAAGGTATGCATTTTTAGATTTACTATTAATTAGCCTTAATATTTCATAGGTAAGGATTAAATATTTGGTATATCTATATGTATATATTATAAAATTAAACATCCTCCTAAGTACTTCCAGGAGTTATTCTAGTATACCTTTATGTGGGATTCATGTTTAAAAGTTTTGAAAAAAAAAAACTACTCTAGATGATTTGACATAACAGTTGTGTATAAAAGGGTTAAAAATTAGGCCATGGAAGAACTCAACATAGTTATGCAAAAATAAAGTGTTTAAAAAAATGATAAAAAAATGAACTGCACATCTTCTAGCCCATTTTCTTAAGTTGTAGAAATCTGGCACGAAACAGTGTATTCTACCCATGCTATGAAACATACAGGTCTAAAAATAGAATTGTAGATAGTGCTCCGGAATATATAGGCATAAAAATAAAATTATAGAAAGTGCTTTAGAATATACAAACCTAAACATAATTGTAGGTAAGTGCTCTAAAACATACAAAATTGTAGAATTACAAGAAATAATGAAAACACTTTCAAAAAAATCAAATTGAAAATTTGTAGAAAAAGTGCAGTTTGCTCTAGAACAACAAGCTAGGAAAGTGCAGAAAAAGAAAAGAAAAGAAAAAAGAAAGTGGAAAAAATGCTAATTGCTTTGGAACAACATGGTTGAAAACTGTAGTTGTTGAAAACTACAGTTATTGAAAGTTGTAGTTGTGAAAAAAATGTTTCAAAAATACTTGAAATAGGTCAACTTTAGCAATTACAACATTTCTAGCAATCATAGCAATTACAACATTTTTAACATTTTTCAACAATTGTAGCAATTATAGCAATTAAAATATTTTTAGCATTTTATTAGCAATTATAGCAATTTCAAAATTTTTAGAAATTTCAATAATTTCAACATTTTTAAAGATTTTAGAAATTTCAATATTTTTAGCATTTTCATCGATTTTAGCATTTTCAACAATTTCAGCAATTTTATTAATTTCAACCATTTTAGCAATTTTAGAATTAGGTTGAAAGAAATAAAAAAATAGAGGATACATTCATCAGCCTATAAATTTTGAGATAGTTTACATAGAGAGTTGGACCTAAATGTTGTTATGACCCACTAGGATGCATGAGGGCATGCATTAGGATAAGTAGGGGGGAATGATGAGACAACAAAATATCTCATTATTTCAATGATATGTCACATAAAACTACCCATTTTACCTAAAATACTATAGTTTAATGCCAAGTAGTTTGATTATTATTTATGTTAATGTTGATGTTAACATAGTAAATTGTAGAAAATGGTATATTGTTGTTTGGACAAGTTTTCTATAGTTTTGTGGTTATTTTGTATATTTTCAACACTAAATAATCTGTAATAAAGCATAGTGGAAAGCATTAGAAGTGGAAGTCTTGGTTATTAGTTTGAAATTCTAACTTGCCTACATATTTAAATATTTTTTCTACCCTTATTTTACATTTTAAAGCAATATGAAGTTAAATTTTGCAAACTACATGTTTGCTAAAAACTATAGTTTTATAATAGAAAACTGCAAGTTGCTTTGAAAGACTAGGGCAGGGAACAACAATTTTATGTAAAAATTTGTCAAACTTCAAAACATGGGTCATAATATATTTACAATGCATAATGAGTAAGAGGGAATCATATCCATGCATCAAAGATCAACCAGTCAGCCAACAAGTAAAAATTTTGCATGGATCAAATATTCAGCTAGATGTTCTAGAGCAGTCGTAGGATTTTTTGCTTACAAAAACTAGAATTAGTGTTTGATAAATTTGAAGGTGCAAATGGCAAGCTGGAAGGTTAGGATTTGGCAAAAATATTTCTTATGACTATTATAAAGCATTACATAAAAAATAGAGGAGTGAAACAAGGTAATCCATCTATTTCAATATACTATCCTAAAATTAGAAAAAGTCAAAATTAATTGCATAATTTTTTGCACTAAAAACAAAATTGATTGGACCAATTTGAAGGTGAAGATGGTGAGATGGAAATTTAGGATTTGCTAAAAATATTTCTAATACTATTTCAAGGTATCCAAAAATAATTGAAGGTGCAAAGATGAGGGAATATATGTTCTAGCTTATTGTCTTAATATTAAAAAATGTAGATTATGTGCATTTGTAAGACCAGTTATAAGGCCTTCCACATAATTTGGAGCATAAAAATAAGAGAATCTATCTACAACAATATTTTGTCCTAATTTTGGACAAGGTAGTCATTGACTACAAAATTGTTGGAATCATGAGCAACAGTAAATTATTTTATATTATTAACCTTAATTGTAGGTAAAAAAAGTTAATTATATAAGTATAAATGTTCCTTGTATTACCTCTTTAAAAAGCTAATAGAAAACAGGAAAATAGAACATGAATCTATGAATTAATTAGTTGTTGTAACATTTGACTAGTCAATAAAGGTGCAACATTTTTAGACCAGTTTATTTTGTAGTATTTCATGTTAATTTGATCTCATAATTTAGCTTAGGATTTGGTGAGTTTACACCTTCTTCTAGACCTAGGATTAAGGGACCACTCTTAAGGATGGTGGAGAGGGAATCTATACTATAATTACAAGTTTTTATTACTATTAGTTTTGTCATTTCTTGCAAGTAGACTAATTATTTTGTTTCCCTTATTTTTATTCTATTTTCACATGTTTATGTTTTGTTTCATTCACAACTAGATTATTGTTAAGATCCTGCTATAAAATAAACTCAAATAACACACTCTCACATGATTGCTTGGAAATAAACTCACATAAACATCATATTAATATAACAAAAATTTGCATAAAGGAACAATCTCACAATAAGACATAATCACAGGCCTCTTCGAGGGGGCAACCTCCTTCAATACTTCATTAATTTGCAAAATATGGTTACATTGGTGCCTTTTCGGGTATTTAAGGAGTTTCCTTCCAAGGTTGGCTTACATGCAAAATGCCACCTGGATTACATGCATAATGCCACCCGAATTACATGCATAGTGCCACTTTGAATTACATGCACAATGCCACTCGAATTACATGCATAATGCCACACGAATTACATGCACAATGCCACCTTACCTAACCTATATACCATGTGTTACATTAAAAGGGTGCCATTTGTCATAGGCACTACCTAAGCTAAAACTTAGAACATTACAAAATATTAATCATGGGTACTACCCATGTTCACTAGGAATTATTACATCAGGGAAGTTATTACATTAAGGGTTAGGATGAGATCCTAACTTGCCCTTCTCATTGAAGAAGCTTTGTCCTCAAAGCTGAAAATGACGAAATTGTTGTTGGAGTTGATGGAGAGACTCCCATGTAGCATCCTCAGGTTGAAGTCCATGCCACTGAACCAGGACCTCTGTAATGGTACGGTTGCGTAGAGTGCGAGTTCGACGATCCAGCAGCTGCTCCGGTGCAAGTAAGATGGAGCCTTCTTCATCCAATTTGGGGAGTGTTGATTGAACCTGTACCTTTGTGCCCACAACTTTCTTGAGAAGGGAAACATGAAAAATAGGGTGGATCTTGGACCTTGGAGCTATTGGACCAATCCGTTGTAGAACCTGATAAAGACCATAGAATTTTGGAGCGAGCTTCTAACACTTGCAGAGTTGTAGGGATGATTGTTTGTATGGATATAACCAAAGGAAGACCATATCACCCACATCAAAACTGTGCTTAGAACGATGCTGATCAGCTTGTTGGTGCATCCGATTTTGGGCCATGTTCAAATTTTGCTTGAGTTGGCGGAGGACCTCGGTGTGTTGACTTAGAGCATTGTCAACGACCTGGACCTTGGAGCTGCCCGGAATGTAGGAGGAAGGCGTGAGTGGAGGGTGCCCATAAACTGCCTCAAACGGTGTGAGTTTGGTGGTGGTATGATAGGAAGTGTTGTACCACCATTCGGCCAAAGAAAGCCATTTTGCCCAATGAGTAGGATGATGGGAGGCAAAGCAGCGAAGGTAAGTTTCCAAGCATTTATTAACAACCTCTGTTTGACCATCCGTTTGTGGATGGTAGGCTGAACTCATTTTGAGCCGAGTCCCCTACAACTTAAACAACTCTTGCCAAAAATTTATAGTAAAGGTGGGATCATGATCAGATACAATGGAGGTTGGCATGCCATGAAGGCAAAATATGGAGTCAAGAAAAATTTGGGTAATAGTGGATGCTGTGTAAGGATGGGTTATGGCACAAAAGTGAGCATACTTTGAAAGGCGGTCCACTACCATGAAAATAACAAACTTGCCTCTAGATTTAGGTAGCCTTTCTATGAAGTCCATGGAGATGTCAGTCCACACCTGATCTGGTATCGGCAATGGTTGAAGAGTGCTCGGAGAGCACACTGTTTCTCCTTTCATCCTTTGACATGTGTCACAACCTGCTACAAAAGAGCGAATGTCCTATTTCATACCTTTCCAAAAGAAGGTGCGCTTCAGTCACTCATAAGTTTTTAGGAACCCTGAATGGCCAGCAGATGGAGTAGCATGTGATTCCTTCATGAGGAGCTCTTGAAGTGGGGACTTAGGAGGAAGAACCAGGCGTTGATGGTAACGTAGATCTTGGCCATCCCAACTATATCCTAGTGTAGACTCTGGATCATCCCTAAGTGAAGCAACCAGGTCTTTCAAATCTGCATCTTGATGTATTTCCTGACGTAAGGGCTCAATCCATTGGGGTAATGGTGCAGAGATGGCACACAACATACTAAGGGTCTCAAATTGGCGAGAGAGAGCATCTACCACAAGATTTTCCTTCCCTTTTTTGTACATGATGTCATAATCATAGCCCATGAGTTTTTATACCCACTTTTGTTGCTCGAGGGTGGCAACCCGTTGTTCTAGAAAGTATTTCAGACTCTGGTGGTCAGTTTTGATGGAGAAATGGCACCCAATGAGGTAAGGTCGCCAATGCAGGACTGCATGTAATATTGCCAACATTTCCTTGCCATATTTGGATTTCCCCAAATTGCGATCAGATAGGGCTTTGCTAGTAAAAGCCAAAGGGCATCCTTCTTGCATCAATACCACCCCAATACCATGACCAGAAGCGTCACTTTCAATGACAATTTTTTTAGAGAAGTCTGGCATGGCTAAAACTAGAGTGGTGGTCATGGCATGCTTGAGGTCCAGGAATGCTTGCTCAGCCGGCCCTGTCCAAGTAAAAGAATCCTTCTTCAACATGGACGTGAGGGGGGTGGCTATCTTTCCATAATTACAGACAAATTTATGGTAATATCCTATAAGCCCTAAAAATCCTCGAAGCCCCTTGAGTGTGCGAGGTTTCGGCCATTCTTGGACTGCTTGGATCTTCTTAGGGTCAACCTTGACACCATCCTTTGAGACAATGTGTCCCAGATATTCTACTTTAGTCAAACCAAAGGAGCACTTGGACCTTTTTGCAAACATTTTATGGTCGGCCAGTAGTTGGAGGGTTTGATCTACATGCTTGAGATGCTCTTCCCATGTGTGACTGTAAATCAAGATGTCATCGAAGAACACAAGGATGAACTTCCATAAAAAATGGCAAAAGATGTTGTTCATCAAGCTTTGGAATGTGGAAGGAGCATTTGTGAGACCAAATGGCATTACCAAGAATTCATAATGACCTTCATGAGTGCGAAAAGCAGTTTTAGGAATATCTTCATCCCTGAGCCGAATCTGATGGTACCCAGAGCAGAGGTCTAGCTTGGTGAAGTACATGGTCCCATGTAATTCATCTAGTAATTCATCAACCATAGGGATAGGAAATTTATCCTTGATCATTATCTTGTTTAGTTCTCGGTAGTTAATACACAATCGCCAAGAGCCATCCTTCTTGAGGACCAGTAAGACTGGTGCAGAGTAGGAACTAGTACTAGGCCGAATGACACCCACCTTGAGTAATTCCTGTATCATCTTCTCAATATCTGACTTCATGGCATGGGGGTACCTGTATGGTCTGATATTGGGAGGTGTACTATCTGGAAATAATGGAATGGCATGGTCGTGAGAGCGATGTGGTGGTAGTGTGGTTGGTTCTAAAAATATGGCCTCATGTTTGTGGAGAATCTGTTGCATTTCTGGTGGGATTTCACCCAATGGAGATGTGGATGGTTGGATGGAGAATAGTTATGCAATGACCCCACGTGATGATTTCTTTAGAAATTTCTCCATGTCGTTTGAACTGATAATTTGAGGTGTTCCTGCTGGGGAGCCCTTGATGATGTGTGTTTGTCCGTTCTAGGAGAACTGCATCCAAAGTTCAGCAAAGTTCCAACTGATAGTTCCCAATGTACTCAACCATTGAGATCCCAAAAAAATATCACATCCACCCAATTAGAGGGCAAACATGTCCTGCTTGAGTTCATAGTCCCCTATATTGATTTTAAAATTGTGACACTTTCCTTTACAAGGTAAGGTTCCCCCATTGGCTACCATGACCTCAAAGGAATTACAAGTGTGGATATAGCAATTTGCTCGTTGAGCAACTCTAGGGTCAATGAAGTTGTGCGTGCTTCCTAAATCCAGAAGGATGGAAAGACGTTGGCCCTTGAAAAATCTTGTAACCTTCATGGTTTGAGGAGTAGTAATGCTGCAAGGGCATGGACTGTAATTGTTGTCTCAGGTTCCTATTTCACTTCTTCTTGTGGTGGAGGTGTTTCTGGAGGGTCTTCATCCTCATCACTCTCGTTAGAGGTATCAGGTTCTTCAACATCTATCAAGAACAATTTTTTGTGTGCACACTTATGCCCTTTGAAAAAATTTTCATCACAATTGTAGCATAATCCTTGGGCACGACGTGCATCCATCTCTTCGGTGGTGAGGCGCTTGGGTGTAGCAGGTTTATTATCAGCTGGGTGTTGGGCTCTAGGAGGAAATGAAGGTCTATTTTGAGGAAAATTTGATGGGCGTCTTTGGGCAGAGAGTTTAGATTCGGCCAAATGGGCCAAACTGATAGCTTCCATCATAGTTTGTGGTTTCAACATTTTTACTTCTGCTTGGAGTTCCACCTTCAACCCACTGATATAACAACTCTGGAAGAACCCTTCACTCAATCCTCTTGTCTTATTGGCCAATTTTTCAAATTGATCTTGGTACTCTCGGACTGACCCTGTTTGTTGCAGTTTGGTCAAGGATCCTGTAAAGTCCTCATACTCACTAGGACCGAATCGAGTGAGTAGTTGGGATTCAAAGTCCTCCCAAGAGAGATTTGGGTAGGCAATACGTAACCATTGAAACCAGTGTAGAGCCTCAAAATCCAAGTTAAAGGAAGCCATCTAGACTCGATGAAATACGGGTACATTATGAAGTCGAAAGAATTGGTCAACCCGACATAGCCACCCATCAACATCATTCCCACTAAATTTGGGAAAGTCCAATTTGGGCATTCTAAAGGGTGGATCATGGTCACGATTCCTTGCAAAACTCTCAACTTGGTATTCTAATTTGGGTGGTTCTCTTTTCAGTTTGTTGTCTACTTATGTTAGTGCTTCTTCTAAGCGGTTGCTAGTGGCCTCATGCTCTAGGTGAAGACCTTGGACTTCTTCCCTTATGGAGTGAAAATCTGAGTTCAATTTCTCAATGGCTTTTGTTAGGGATTCCAAGTGTTCTAGTTCTTTTTGGTGTCCACGGGTACCTTGGGCCATTTTTTAAACCTTTTATGACCAGTTACTAAAAATAGAATTGAATTTTTAGGACTTACTATTTTTAGTAAGTGCCCAAAAAAGTGCTTGGGTGCTATATATCAAAATGATCAGCTCAAGGAGGTGGTCACAATGAGCTATATCTCTCAAAACTACTTTTTTTTATCCTGTTTTCTTTGAGTCTAACGGTGTTTATAGTTTTTGATTCTGAGCTATAGAGCAAAAGTTGGGTACTGGAGCACTATCTATAACTGGCCTCGTTTCATACTCAAGATTCTCTGTATTTTGCAGGTGACTATTATGACAGTTCTGTTCTGACCCTGAAGATTGTGAATTTTGCCCTGATTGTGCTGACCTCTCGACTCGACCGACTTGATTGTGGATCGCCACTCTGTAAATTTGACTGTTATTCTCCAGAATGTCAACTTAAGTGTCACCCTCATGGCTTATCGCGAATGCATGTCCTTTCTGTTATTTTTTTAGTAGGGGACTCCTTTCTCATATGCTCACTTTTGAAATGTAGGTTTACAAACAAGGATGTTTGGATTTTTATTTTTTATTTTTTTTGCATTTTTTACAGGTTGAAGTTTTAATAGAACCAGGGAATGCTAAGTATAGGAGTATGTACCATCCATAGGCCCTCTAATATATCGACAGTGATGAACAATAGTGCTCGGACCAATATTTTAGGCCACTACTCAAGGAGGATTCCACACATACCCTTGAGCACACTACTTGATTCTCTGACAATACAGGAGGGTAATCATCCAGGATGCTGTGTCCCATAGACTATGAGTAATACAAGGCCGAAGAGCTTCCTAATGGCTAAAAATTTGTTTAATCCTAGATGGTCTCCTGATATACCCGAAGTTACATGGGAGCTCAAGTCCATGCACAAGTTCTGTCTGAGGCCTAGGTATTGGAGCCTGATCGCCCCTCACTTCACTAGACACTTTATGGGCTATCTAGATTAGCCAATAACGACAGATCCTTTGCGATATTTTAAAACCCTCGATACATGGTTTCTACATACTCAACTAAATATATATATATATATATTTATAAGGAAAAATAGAAATGGGAAAAACACAGAATTTATACCTAACATGCGGATTGGATGGCAAGAATCATTGCAGTTGCAACAGAACTTGGCCTTGGAAAGTGCTCTGATACCACTTGTTAAGATCCTGCTATAAAATAAACTCAAATAACACACTCTCACATGATTTCTTGGAAATAAACTCACATAAACATCATATTAATATAACAAAAATTTGCATAAAGGAACAATCTCACAATAAGATAGAATCGTAGGCCTCTTCGAGGGGGCAACCTCCTTCAATACTTCATTAATTTGCAAAATATGGTTACATTGGTGCCTTTTCGGGTATTTAAGGAGTTTCCTTCCAAGGTTGGCTTACATGCAAAATGCCACCTGGATTACATACATAATGCCACCCGAATTACATGCATAGTGCCACTTTGAATTACATGCACAATGCCACTCGAATTACATGCATAATGCCACACAAATTACATGCACAATGCCACCTTACCTAACCTATCTACCATGTGTTACATCAAAAGGGTGCCATTTGTCATAGGAACTACCTAGGCTAAAACTTAGAACATTACAAAATATTAATCATGGGTACTACCCACATTCACTAGGAATTATTACATCAGGGAAGTTATTACATTAAGGGTTAGGATGAGATCCTAACAATTATTTATATTCATGTTTGTATTTTCCATTTCTACCAAAGCCTTCTCATTTCAAAATTCCATTTTTATTTTCAGCATTTTAGTTAACATTACTTTTTCAACACTTTATCTTTTTGTCCTTTCCATTAAAGCACTTTAATTTTCTATCATTTCCATTCTAGAAAATGTAATTTGGCATCTTTTCTTATGCAAATTCAATTCCTGCAATTATTTAGTTTTCCTTATGCAAGTGTGGAAATTAACATAGTTTCATTTTTGTAAATATTTCTAGCTTTCCTAGGATAATCTAGTGTCTTGATATTTAAGTTGTAGTTCCAAGGTCTCTATCGTATACAACCTTAAGATGGTGCTCCAAATTTGAAAAATTAAATTAAATGATGAGCATTAATGACAACTATTATTCTCAATGCACACTTTATCATTAATATGGAGAATGTATCAAAATTCATTTTTATATATTAGAGCAAGTTAATGCCCAAATAGGCTAGATGGAAAGACTTATTAACTAAGTTTGACATGGAAATTATTCACACTAGAGGAAAGGATAATGTGTTGGATTATGTACTTATAAGGAAGAAATAGTTGGTAGTCATTACAATAGCATCAACTAGCCCATTGTCTACTCATGGGAGATTAGTGTGGATTTGATAGAGGAATCAATTGAGAAGATCAAGGAGGGCATAGTACAATATCCTTAGGATACTACATTGGTGAAGAGCATGGAAGATTTGAATTACAAGGGTAAAGTAAATAACTTTAACATGGGATATGGTATGTTGTGGTTTACTCAAAGTTAGGTGTATGTTCCTAAGTGGAGGAGCCTCCATAAAGAGTTAATCAAGGAGTGTCATGACTCTTTATGGGTGCGGAACCTAGGAAGAAGAATGTGATGGTTCTATTAAAAATGGGATTCTAATAACCAAATATGAGCAATGACATGGAATATTTTATCTATTGTTGTCTAATATATCAATAGAATAAGCCTATGCATTGTTTTCTAAGAAGACTTCTACATTCATTGCCTATTCTAGTGAGGCCATGGGAAAGTATGAGTATAGATTTTATCATAGATTTTCTAAACATGGATGAATACTTAAGCATCATGGTGGTGGTGGTGGATAGATTTTGCAAGTATGTTGTATCCACTACATGTAAAAATCATTATACAATGAAATTTATGATAAGGTATATATTATTTTAGACACCTAAAACGCATCATGTCGAAGGTGACTACTCATATGGACATGTTAGAAGACCATATGGAAGATCTTGGATAGAATCCAAGATAGAGCAGTGGTTCTAACAATCCAAGATAGTCCATACCTATGGTTTATAGTTTAATCGTGGCTGAGACCTATGGTTCATAGTCTAGACCATAGTTGTGACCTGTAGTCTTAACTGAAGTTTAGTTGGCCTTCAATCCGAGTCAAATCAGTTGGAATGACCATTTGATCTAGAATAAGGTGGTTAGAGGGTAGAAGATTCCATTCCAACTGTCCTAACCACCCCTTATTGATCTTGGCTTCTCCAGGAAGCCACCCCTAGCCCTTGGATAGTCCTATAAGTAACCCTCAAAATTAGGGCAAAGATATAGATGATTTTCATAGTGAAGTGCTATCGAATTATCGAAGAGGAGAGAGCATTGGAGATTAGAGCAGTGAAGCCCTATCAAATTATACACTCACTTGAGAGTATTGAGAGAGCTATTGCACTTATCCCCTTCCTTTTTGCCAAGATTCATGATGAATTTTATCATGGATTCCCTAGGAGCCTAGGAGATCCAATAAACATGAATTCGGGAAAACGAAGGCCCATCACAGTGATTCAACCACTAAACCTGTCAGAAGGAAACCAAAGGTGACCCTTGAACATAAATTGGACAAGGATGTCAAGCCCAATACCCTTGGAATTGAGGGTAAGCTTATCAGAGTTATAACCATGGCTCTCAGCAATGGTTTATAGTGCAGACTATTCATTAGAGTTGTGGTTTGTAGTAGAGGTATAACCACCTTCCTATTTTCATTTTTGTATGGTTAACTAGCTTAGATTAGTTGGTTTCATGGTTAAAATACATTTTAGCAAACTTATAACCATAGAATTAGGTTAGATTTACTTATTTATGTTTATGCTTCAATTAAGACTTAAATGGTTTCTTTATGCATGTTTATGCTTCATTTTCTATATCTGACCCATGCATAGTGTAGCTGCTACTTATATTTACGCTATTGTATAAATCTTGATTCGATTTGCATAGCTTAGAGGTATTCTTTACATTTTATTGATTATGCATTTTTAATGGTGTCATTATGCAATTTACCTAAAAGGGCCTCATCATGAGAGGTTGTCTATATTTTTGACATTCTTGTGTTGTTTCTTGACCATAGGGAATAGTTTCAAAGGAGAACCAACTATCAAATTTCTTCCCCATCACGAAGAAGAGGGCACATCCACCCTAGAGCAATTCATGTCATCCTGAAAGGCATTTGGAAATCACACCTACCCTTAAGAGGGAAACAATTATGCGCTCCTATTTGTAATATTGCATCAAAATGATTATTCCTAAGAGGGATGTACTTGTAATTGGATTTTGAATTTGAATACAATGGAATAAAGCGCATTTCTTCTTGATCATTTGTTGTCAATTTTTTGTTCTTGTATGCATGTTATATTTTTATCAATTATTGCAATAGGATACACCATCAGGTGTGACCCTTTCTGGTGGTTACAGAATGCGATTATGGTAGAACCCCACATTATTAGGATCTGACTGTGTTTTCTTGTGTTTTTTGCACTTGTAGGTACATACCACAACTATCAGATGTGGCCCAACAACTGAACCATAGGTACAAGGCATGATTTACAGTCAAAATTGTAGATCAGACCTACAATTTCCTATTGACAACACAAATAGTCAAGTTCAAAATATTAGACAGTGCAAGACTTGAGGTAGGCCCTATTTTCAGATCTCTGTCACTTTTCTGCTCTCTATTTTTTTATAGTAAGTATAATTCAAATGCAAATTAGGAAATGAATTAAGAAAATGGTAACAATGGAACAATGGAACTCTGATTGCAATCCACCCTAGGATATAACGTGCTTGATAGAGATGTATGGATGGTTTGCATGTGTGAGGCCCAATTAAGTGGCCATTTAGTATCGTAATGTGCATAGTATTAGAGAGCATATAGAATAGCTTACATTTTCTGAATTTGAAACATCTTTCACTTGCATAGCATTTATAAAATAAGCATGTGTGCTACATGATGCATTTCTTTTATATACATTAAAAAGAACCACACACACCACTTGGCACTTAAACGCTAGTGATTTGGGCTTGGCATCCAACCACTAGTAGGGTTCAACGATGGTGGGTGTAACTTCCATCCATTGGCCCAAATACTATGAACGCTTGATATATAGACCAATACCAGATCCATGAACCTTTCATACCCTAGAAAATTTGCATGTATTTCTCTTCAAAGGGTATAACACTGACTAGGGAAAAATGGGTGAGGATATGGGAGGACCTGTGCTCCTTGTCCGGGTGTGGGTTTCATTACCACACACGAGGGATTTACGCGATTTGGAGTTCATAGCCAAGTTGTCGAGCTATGAGCGTACAGGTGAAATCCATTAAATTGATAATAAAATCCAACAATTTTTACAAAACATGATAAGAGTTTCTACACTGATACAAAAAATATTGAAAACACATCAAATAGTTTAGGATTCACTTTCAAAATGTAAAACGAGATAATCATTATTATAAACCTTGTTTGCTTAATAATAGTACATCTAGATGCTAGGTACACAATGGTGGATACACGGGGTGGTCGACAAAGGTCTAAACCTGATGCCAATGACCAAACCCTAACTAGTTCACAATATTATGTGTCGAGCCCTCACCCACATGAGTGAACCGAATGTCGTTTGACTAACATTCAATGGGATAACTCGACACAAGGGGATACCATGGAGCATACCCCTACTAGAGGAGCCTTAGTACACTCCTTTAGGCACAAGTTAGAGTAGGGAGCCTATCAACATGAGGTTGCTCCACTCGAAAGCCATTATCGAGACCGTGATGCATGCACATCCATGGGATCGATGGAAGAGTTTATTATGTAGGGAACCAAGTTGGTGCCCTTACATACTAGGTCCATAGGAGGAACCATGCCTCCACCTTCTGAGTATATAAGAACTAGAGATAGACCCATTCAGGGGCAGGTAGACAGGATCATTGCTGAGCATAGGTCTAGCCACACTCTCGTGTGTGCTCCACCACACAAGATCACCATTGATATATCAAAGGTGGGAGATAATGGCACCCCTATGCATGAGTGATTATGGTCTAGGAAACTAGAGGGTCTAGGTACTATTCTAGAGAAGCTAGGTTGTAAGCCTTATGATCCACCCACTTGAGCCTTGAGTGAGCATAGCGTGAGTGTCATATGCACTACTAGAGAACATGGGGAGGCTTCTAAGCACCCTCATGTCATGCATCCACTATCTACACATGGTGGTTCACAATATAGGGAACAACAAGATGCCAATGCCATCTTCAAAGATAGAGGCAAAGGCACAACATATCAGTCTGATGGTGGTAGGACCCATAATGTCACTTGTACAAAGTAGGGATACCTGAGGCCTCCCATGGCCAACTAGATTGATAGGTCATATCAACTGGTATTAGAGCAAAAATTCCAACTCCTCCAAGATCAATTGGAGGATGCTTGCCTAGAGAGGTAGCACATTGAAGATGAAAATATTAAAATGTAGAGGCTCCTTAGACAATGGTTATATGAGCAGTGCATGCATGAAGAGCGTATCCTTACCCAAAAGGAACGCATGGAGCAGGAGGATTAGTTAGCTAGGGTTGGCCTATATCCTCATGATGAGCATAGAGAGCATACGCATAGGAAGGCTTTGTCGCAAGATGATATGCATTGAGAGCATAAAGATGCTCATACAAATGCTAGTGCCAAACAGAGGGAGTGGCCATCCCCACTCAATGATCAGATGCAAAGACATCATGAAGAAGAATAAGGATATAGATACGATCAAGAATATCTGGAGAGCTCCCAAGCTGAGGAGGAGGAAGAGCCATGCCCTTTGCCTCATATGAGGAAGACAGTACATCCTAGACTACCTACATGTCAACTTAGATAGGAAAACTTTTTGTCCTTAGAGGCCTATAAGGCCTTAGCTGAGAAGGTCAAAGCCATCTAAAGACAATGTGTGACTATTCAAAATCCAACATTAAGGAAAATACACAATGAGCCTTTGGATCCTTTGGTACCTACTCTGAATTACCCTAAGATTTTTTATATACCCAGGTTGGATAAGTTTAAGGGTGATGAAGACACACAGGAGCATGTCACGAGCTTTCTGGATGCTTGTTTTTAGATAGCAAGAAATGATGCATTGTTGCTCCATAATTTCATCATGAAACTCTCTGGGCCGGCCCGCGAGTGGCTCAACCAGCTAAAGAAACATAGTATAACTAGTTTCAAGCAATTATCTTATGTTTTTCTTAAATGATATTCCTTTGGCATAAAGAAACAAGCCAATATTTTTGATCTGGATGCGCTAGATCAGAGCGACGATGAGTCGATTGAGCAATACAAGAAGAGATGGAGGAGACTGATGGTAAAGTTGAAATTCTCTATTCCTACCACAAAATTGATCCAAATGTTTACGAAGAGTTATGCCAAGCACATCTCGCTACTATTGCAGCTACAACAGTATCCTACATTCGAGGAAGCTTTGGCACAAGCCAAAGTGATCGAGGACATCAAGTTGTAGGAAGGTAACTTGGAGCTCAAGAAAAAGATAGAGGGACAAAGGAAGAGTGCCATAAAGCAATAAGGTAAGAAGGCCCATGTAAATCAGGTGGTACTGAATCTCCAAAGGGGAGACAAGGGGTAGAAAAAATAGAATTATCAGGCCCAACCTCCTCTTGCGCAATATGATAAGTGCAACAATAACTACAAGGGTAGGAACAAAGATCAACACTCACCTCACCAGTTCACACCATTGATAGAATAGTTGAAATCAATTTTCCATAAATTATGTGAGGCCAAGGCAATTATATTTCCCGAAGTCAATATGGTATACCCCAATCAACCCAAACCAAAGGGGTTCCAAGATGATATATTTTACATCTTTCATAGAATGAAAGGTCATGACATCGAGGTGTGTTGGTTTTTCAAACACCTGGTGCAAAATATGATTGAAAAAGGTGAGCTTGCAGTGCCACATAACCCACAAGTGTGATATAACTAGAATATAGGGATTTATAAAAACCCCTTACTGAATCACGAGGCACCTCACAACAATGTTGGCTAGGTCAATCAGTTATGAGTCAAACCATCTACCCAGGGGTTCAAAGGTATGGTGAATGTTGTCACAAGATATGGGAGGTATAACAACCGAATTAACCTCATGCTTCCATTTAGATATAGGCCATGCCGAATCAATGGTCGAGACAAAAAATTCTAGGCCCACCAACAAGACCGGTGGTGACCATAAAGAAACTGCAAATGACTCCTGCAAAGGAGCAAGTTGGTCCAAAAACTACAAATGACTCCTATAAAGTTGTTGATATATGAGCTGATACAGTAGTATCCTATGCATGGGGAGACTCTTATGGATATTTTTAGGTCCATTGAAGTACAATCCCAAGATGCACAAGCATTTATCAATTTTGTAGGACATGTACAATAGTGTCAGGAACCGATGATATAATTTTATGATCATCATATAAGAATGGTTTCTATGACTATGACTGACCTATCATTGCATATAATCACATGTGTGAATCACATGCCATTTAAAAGGGTTTTGATTGATACTAGTTCATCGATCAATATAATAACGACCAAGGCATTGAGTCATTTGAAGCTACTAAAATCACATATTATGCCAACTACATTTACATTGAGAGCATTTAACAATGCACTATGTTCGACTATCGGTGCAATTATCCTACCCATGTAGGTGGGTCTGAAGACCATTTCAGTAATATGTCATGTGATAGAAGGAGCTATGCAATATAACATATTACTCAGTAGGCTTTGGATTGATGAAATGTGTTGTATCCCCTCGATACTACATTAGTGCATGAAATATATTCACGAGGGACTGGTTCACGTAGTGGCATCAGATGAAGAGCCATTTAAATTCATGAACCTAGCAGATTTTCCTACGGGTTTCATACTTCCATCAACACACTTGGATGTTCGACCATCATCGCCAATAAATAAACTAGGATGTAAACTAGCAGTATGTGCTCAACCAATGCCATTTATGTCACATAGATTGGAGCACACCATTGCCACTTCTTGAAAATTGTCGGCATCAGTCGTGCAACAAGATCAAAGGAAGTTAAAGGTGAATATGGGCAAGAAAGAGAAAGTACATGAGCCTGAGCCAATAACTAAGAAGGCTCCTACTCCTATGGAGGTTGAGGAACCCCAAGACAAAGTCGAGGAGGTGCCTTAGCCTACCTCACCTACATCTTAAGTAGGGTCATCCACATTGTGGGTGACTGTTCATCTCACCAACACTGAGTTGGGTGAGTACATTATGTAGAATGTGACCTTCGGGCCTATTTTGGAAACTGCACAGGAGATGGACCGACTGCATGCCCATCGATATCTGGTTGGATCAATCGTATGATTGGGTGACCTACCCAATCAGACCAACTTTTTCTATGTGGGGCTAGACTAGCTTCCCATGCGTATGCCCATGGACAAAGATGACAACAAACCATTCATTGTAAACATTCATTATCTGTCCAATCCATAGTATTCCATACAAATATTCGAGTTATATCATTGGAATGGATATGACCTTGGTCTCTTTGAATAGGGACATAGGACTCCACTAGAGCTAAGTTATTAGTTAGCCATAGATACTTTTAGTTTGGGTTATATACACGAGGGTAGGATGATTTTCTTCCAACATCTCTTGATCGTCTGTACCTTACTCTAGCTAATGATGTGGATTTTAATCCCTACCATCCTAATCCTTCCAAATTATGGAGGAATCATCCAATGATAACTTTTTTCATAGCTAAGCCATTTAAAGATCATCATGAAGGGCTACTTGAGCATACTGAGGTAGGGCTAAACCCTAGAGACAACATGGGATACCAAACCCATGATGCAGTCAACTACATGGACATGCAGGGGTGCAACCCCATTACTGCAAGTGATCTCGAGCTAGGAGATATTTGTAATGAATATGGAGAGGAGTCCACCTTTGATATGAGTGGACCAAGTTATGATGCAGACGAAGAATCCTCGAGCGACGATGAATCTAAGGATGAAGTCGAAGGTGCTTACGTAAGGCCTTTACATGCACATCACTTGCTGCCTATAGAGTCGGTATATGTTGTCGAAGAGATTCTTTCTAATGTCAATCATTCAGAGGAAGATATTGATCCAGTATTCTTCGCAGTATCGTACATAAGGTACAATTATCTGGTTTATCCGGATAGCAATGACAACAATCAAGCAGTGAGGTTCATGGGGCCTCATTTGGAGGAGTTCCCCATGGGGGTAAGAGCAAATTAAAGGATCTGGTTCTCAGATAGTGATGAAGAATATGAGTTAGATAGGGCCTACCTTGGTCCTCCTTATTTATGTTACTGTCATCAACCCATAGACATCAATGAGGTCTATCGATAGGTACATGTTGGTCTGCATCTGAGAGAAAGACAATTAAACCTGGATCAAATCCATCGATTAGTTAATCCCCTTCCACTGACCTACATGTAACTCTATGATCCAAATGATCCTATTATGCATTCAGTGCATAGGGAGGATCTATTTATTCATGATCCTCATAGAGAAGATCCCTTTGTACCTGTACCATTGGAGCCAGAACCTAGGAGTGACGATTACATCGACTATATAGAGGATTGTCCATGTGGTTTTGGAGGCTAATACCATTCCATCAATATGATCTACATTGACTTAACCACTCCACTTCACAATCCAATAGATCTGTCTAAACCATTGTATCTAAATGTAGAGGCTATCAACTAGGATCATGTTGATTCACCAGTAGAGCCCGAGGATTTCTCCCCCAATGAAGAAATGTTGAAACCTTTCCATTTTGCACCAGGTTGTGCTTACGATGTATATCACACCAAAAATGCTTCCAATACGAAACCAATCAACCCAATTGATGACATCCATATGATCTCTACGCCTCACCAACTTCAGGAGGGGTCACATATGTCAGTAGAGGAAACCATTGAAGTGGATATCAACAATGATCCTACCAATACAAAGAAAGTTAAACTTGGAAAGAGTCTCACTCCAGATGAGCGGGCCACCCTCATCCCTTTACTAAAAGAGAGACCAGACTTGTTTGCTTGGATGTACAAGGATATGCCAGGTCTAGAACTAAAATTAGTTACTCATAACCTTTCACTAGATTTTATGAAGAAGTCGATCAAGCAAAAGCTTAGAAATATGCACCCAACAGTAGCCTTAATGGTGAAATATGAGCTACAAAAGCTGTTGGATGTAGAATTTGTGATTTCCATCGACTATCCAGAATGGGTTTCCAATATGGTACCCATAGGAAAACCTGATGGAAGAATCTATATTTGCACAAATTTTAGAGACCTCAATAAGGCAACACCCAAAAATTCATTTCATTGCCTAATATCGATGCTCTTGTGGATACAACTACAGGTCATGAAATGCTCTCCTTAATGGATTATTTTTTGGGTTAAAACCAAATTCAAATTAAACCCGAAGACCAGCATAAAATCGTGTTTATAATGCCATGGGGAATATTTTGCTAAAAAGTTATGCCATTTAGCCTCAAAAATGCTGGTGCGATGTACCAACAAGCCATGACATACATTTTTCATGACTATATGCACATGATCCTAGAAGATTACATGGATGACTTTTTGGCCAAGTCATTATTATGTGCAGAGCATGTGGAGGTATTAAGGAAGGTCTTCAATTGCTTAATATATTATAATGTTAGGTTGAATCCTAAGAAGTGCATATTTGGCGTAACTTCTAGTAAATTGTTAGGATTCATTGTCTCAAAGAGAGGCATTGAAGTTGACCCAATGAAGGTCAAGGCTATTTTAGAAATGTTTTCTCCCTCCAAAATTAAAGAATTGAGAAGCCTTGAGGGCAGAGTAGCTTCGATCAAGCAATTCATCGCTCCGTTATCAGATAAGATTCGATCCATGAATCGACTGCTACACAAGGGGGCCCCATTCAAATGGTATGAGGATTTTCAGGAAGCCTTCACTAAAATAAAAGAATGTCTGGCAACCCTGCCAATACTTGCTCCACCAAGGCTAGATGTGCATTTTTTTCTATATATATTGACAACTAAATTTGCATTAGGGACCATGTTGGTCCAAAAGAATGTGCAAGACAAAGAACAAGCCGTATATTACATAATTCGAACCTTGGTGACCTATGAGCTAGGGTATGCATATGTGGAGAAATTATTTTTAGCAATAGTGTTCACTACAAAGAAATTGGGGCACTATATGTTGAGTTATACAACATATGTTATATCAAAACAAAACCCTTTATAGTACATGATGAGTAAGATGTATCACAATACACGTACTATGAAGTGGATCATGCTATTGAAAAAATTTGACCTTGAATTCATAAGCCATAATTCCATTAAGGGATAGGTCATAGCTAATCAATTAGCTAAGGCACCGTTGTAAAACAGCAGGCCTCTAACCATCGAGCTTCCAGATGATGTAGTCTTTGTCATATCTGAAGCTCTCAAACTTGAGGAACTAGAGAACAATGTTGATATGAATATGTTCTTCGAAGGTTTGAAGTACGAACAAAGGGGTGGTGTTGAAATAGTGTTCTTCATGTCACAAGGAGATCCAATGCCCTTGTCATTCAAGTTGGATTTTATATGCACAAACAAAAACGCTGAGTATGAGGTCCTATTTCTGGGCCTCCACAGAGCCCTCACCATGAATATCAAGATATTGAACATCTTTGGTGACTCCTTGCTCATAGTAAATCAAGTCAGGGGGATTTTTTAGCATCGATGTACCATACTGAAATCTTATAAAGATATAGTTACCACCTATTTAGGTAAATTTGAATGGTATGACATCAAGGCAATCCCTCATTCATCAAATAGGTTTGCAGATACCATGGCTTATTTAGGATATTTAATCCCTCAGAATCCATCTATATATTTCACTACCATCCATGTCAAGATGCTATCGCATCCTGCAGTAGAGTGTGCAGCTTATGATAACAAAGAGTTGGTCAACATGATTAGTGTAGAACCACAAGATGAATGGTTCTGTAGAGCTAAATAATTTCTTAAAAAGGCACCCTAGGGATCATTAACCTCTCATAGTTCAGTGGGGAGTGGTACTGCCATTCACCATAGGGTTGTTTTTGAGTCTGCATTTTCAAAGGTAAATACATAGGGGGAACAAGTCGTCTTAGCAGTCGAAGCTGAGATTTATCAAAATTGGATGTCACAAATTAAAGACTTCCTAAATCTTAGTATAATCCTAGAGGGATTGTTGCATGTCGCAAGATGCACATTTAAATATAAAGCGACAAAATATGTCTTAATAGGAGACATTCTGTACCACAAAAGCTACGATGGAGTTCTCCTTCGTTGTCTAGATCCCCAAGAGTCATCTTGGGCGATCTCACAAGCTCATGATGGTACATGTGATGGTAATTTCAACGGCATTGCCATCGGCAAGTGCATCCTTCAAATGGGATACATTTGGCCCACTCTAGAGAAGGATTGCAATGTGTATGTCAAGAAATACATCAAATGTTAGCATCATGCTAATCTTATGCACTTGCCATCGTAGGCCTTACAGCCCATCCAAGTGGCTTGGCTATTTTCTTAGTGGGGACTAGATCTTATAGGAAATATCTCTCCCTCGTAATTGGGCCTACATACATTTATAATCATGGCTATTGAGTATTTTACAAAGTGGGTGGAATCAATACCCCTAACAATGAAAATTGGAGCTCGTATAGCAGAGTTTATACTAGAGCATATTATAAGTCATTTTGGGATTCCATCAAAAATAATATCGGATAATGAAACATAATTCAAAAACAAAACTATGAGAGCTTTGACAGCTAAATATAGAATCAAACATAGTTTTACGACTCCATACTATCTGCAAGCAAACGGGTAGGCTAAAGCTTCAAATAAGACAGTGGTGGCCATCTTGAAAAAGATGGTCCAAGAAAACCATAAATACTGGCATATCCAACTGCCCCTTGCATTATGGGCTTACAGGACTAGTATTCGGATGCCCATAGGGGTAACCTTGTTCTCACTAGTATATGGTGCTAAGGCCATTATGCCCTTGGAATTAGAAATTTGAATTCTATGTGTCACATTGAAAGAGTTCATCGATGACGACACCGCATGGCAAGATCGATTGGGCAAATTGATGCTGCTTGATGAACATCACATAAATGCCCTAGAGCATCTCCATGTTTATTATAAGTGACTAAAACAAGCTTAAAATGTCAAATTCCATGAGAGAGACTTTGAATTTGGGGATCTTGTCTTGAAAAAAAACCAACAAAACTCTAATTTACCACCAGATATGCGAGACAAATCTGCAGCTAATTGGCTAGGGCTCTATATCATATCTGAAAAGATTGGTCTGGGTACTTATCACATGACATTTCTAGGGGGTTTTGAAGAGCCTGAACCTCTCAAAATCATCCATATTAATGCATTTTATGCTTGAGGAGCATAGTAAAAGGCTCCAAGGGTTCCCAAAACTACTTGGTCATGTCAGTCAAAAACCTCGAGGGTTACTGAATACCACTCAGTTATCCTAAAAATCCCCAAGCTCTTTCATAAGTATTTTGGTCAAGTAAAAGCTCCAAATGTATCTTTAAACCCTTTGGTCATCCTAAAAAGCCTCGAGGGTTGTTGAATACTGCTCGATCATCCTAAAAAGGCTCCAAGCTCGTCTATGAGTAACTTGGTCAATCAAAAGGCACCAAGAGTTTCTGGAAAATTGCTTGGTCAACCCAAAAGCTCCAAGGATTCTCAAAATATCTTGGTCATCCCAAATGCCCCAAAGGTATACATAATCCCTTTGGTCAATCCTAAAATCTCTAAGGGTTCCTAAAAATTGCTTGGTCAATTTAAAGGCTCCAAAGGCATGTACTCATCGTTTGGTTAATTATGAGGCTTAAAACCCATAAAAATTATAAAATCAATAAAATCTAAAAAAATTGGTAAAGCATATAATCCAAAAACATTTGCATTTTGCATTACGTATTTTCATTCATGCATTCATTCCATTGTATTGCAAATAGGCATTCATCATTTATTGCATTCCCTAATAGAAAGTAATGTGTTTGTCAGTCTCATAAGTGAAACCACGTTTGTGTTTTAGTCATGCACCTCTACATTTATCAGAGTCCATAATTCATGTGAGTAAATTGTGTTTTGCAACACAACCCATAATGTTGCTATGAAGATATAATTAGGTTTTTTGGTCACTCAACCATACCTAAAGGTCTTATCAAGAGTTGGTAGAAAGCTTGCTTTACTTTTGTAGCTAAGGTCCAGTTAGTATAGCCCTTAACATATCAGATTTCTATCACTAATCAAAAAATTTAAGCAATCCTAATAAAGACTAGGGGAAGATGAAAGCTATGAAGTAGGACTAGGTATCCTGAAGTGAAAAGAGTTATTCTTGCTTATCCCTTTGTGCGGACGGTATGGAAAATGTTGGTAGTTGGCAAAAGGACAACTGTATTTCCTACTCAAAATCCGATGCTTGCAATAAAATGAGCAATATCCCAGAGTGGTATCCCACATAATTCCTCAATATTGATACCCTAGATTGATATCATAGATCAACATCCCAGATTGATATCCTATATTGATATCATAGATCGATACACTGAATCGATATTATAGAAATAGTTCCCTCCAAAGTAAAATTTCCCAAATGAAAGTTTCTAAAGATAATTATCAAATGTAAATTCCAAAGAGCGAAGATCGAATGAAGATCATAAATCAAAGCTCAAGTGAATATCGAGTGAAGATCAAAAAATAGGCTTAAATCAAATTTCATTGTGAAGATCAAATGAAGATCATAAATCAAAGTTCAAGTAGATATGAAATGAAGATCCAAAATCCAGTTCGAAGAGAGATCAAATGAAGATCCAAAGACAATTCAGAATGAAGATGGAATCGACTCCCTTGCTTCACTACATATGAGCAAGTATTTTGAAAATTGAAAAAGAATGAGTGGGAGAAAACTTGAATCCCTAGGATTGCCAGCACTACCATACCTTACGCATGATGATATGTCTGACGCATTAGCACCTCACTTATGAACAAGACAAATGTTTGAATGTGGAAGAGCTAGCTTCAGGTGTTCTGCATTGCCTAGTGGTTTAGGCCAACTAAAATCTAAACTTGAGAATGGATAAGACATTTGTGGGACCCCTATCTTAGCAATGGGTTGAAATAATCCCACCTAACATTGGGGAACACTCATGTATTATCTTAAAATATTAATGTTCACATAGGGATAATAAATAGTTAGGGCCTATCCTAGCAAAAGAATTATATCTCAAAAGTCTAGTATGGTCAATATACAACTTTTGATAAGACAATTAGGGTGTTTGAGTCTCATGGAAAACCTCAAAATATCTCTAAAAAGCAAAAAATGCTACCAAAATCATAAACCATTAAATGGTAAAAGTCATTGTAAATTAAAAAATTGTAAAGCATCCAAGAAGCGATACATCATTACATAAAGCACAATCAAGATATAGGATAGATACCGGATGAATATCAATAACGACGTTTAGACGACCATTGACTATATTATGCATATCATTCAAAGTGCAAAAGAAAATAGAGTGACATATTATATCATTCGCATCATATCATTTGCACAATAAACATCGCATACCATTGCATTTCATAAATGGGTGATTAATTGATTAAATTTTTATCTTAAGGATTTTCAATTAAATTCATGATTTTTATACATTATGTGGTGTCATCCATTAGATTGATAAACATAGTTGCATTTATTCCTTATGTTTTAAGTGATTAAAGCATACAGGTTCATTTACATTAGATTTACATCGTGTAAATAAAGCATCTCAACAAATTAATGCATACAATAAAGCAATATCAAATACACTTTAAGAAAAACATTTCATCCACATGCATCTATCATCAAAATCACATCTAAGCATCTAATATCACTGCATACCATAATCATAAAGCAAATATCTATCTAGTGCATGTCATCCATATATCACATCATATAACATCAACATAACATAAGCATTGCATCCATGTGCATCACATAAATATAAAATCAAAAATAAATGAGTACACATAATGAGCCATAAAATAATTATTAGTCATATCATATCTAAATGTGTGTCTCAGAGTACATAGGGAGTACAAAAATACCTACAGGCTACAAATGTGTAGGTCCTCGACCTTACACCAAAATGATATGTATCAAAAATATATCTTGTAAATAGTAGAGCTCTAGCTCTGATCTACTCCCCCTGTACTAGAGCTCTCATTGCCTCCCTTAGTACCATGCTCAGGAGCCTGCTCTACCTGCTGCCCTACTATCTGCTATGGATCTTGCTGAGAACCCTAGGTATCACCTAGCCTAAAGAGACCTAGCACTCGCCCAACTACCACCTCTACAATGGGCACCTTTATGCACTGGGACCTATGGCTAGATGCTACAGTAGATTGCCCTGCCTCCCTAGTCCTGGTATGACTACTGTTGCCATGTGTACTAGAGGACCTATGTGTCCTCTTGCTCTGATGGGTATGATGGCTCAAGCTAGAAGTAGACTATATGATAGTCTTGGATCTAGTCCACTAGGACTCGAGAGCATATAGATCCTTGGGAACCTTTGCACCTAGCATTTGAATGTACCCATCTAGCTGGTCCACCCGAGCAACCCTAGATGCATGCCTATCATTGGCACTCATCAGTAAACCTTGCAAGCACTTAATCTCTGCAATAGGATCCTAGTCACCAGGTAGTACTACTATTGGTGCCACCGAAGGACCCATAATCACCTTAGAGGATGAGGGATCCCCCATTTGTACGCTAAGAAGATCCCAATCTGCTACTACCACATTCCTCTATACCTATGCCAAGTCATGAGCATGGGTGAACTCGCCAACCTGGGTCTCTATTATGGTAGTTCATATTATTAGGCTAGCAATTTGCTGCTCCACCTGAATCAACTAGTGATCTCTATCTATAAAATATTCCTGTAGAGTAGCAATAGTAGTGTCCCACTCCCTCTGTTGCGTCTGGAATCACCTAAGCTAACTTTGCAAGTCATCCACCTGTGCCAAGAGTAACCCCTATGCACTATCAGGAGGGACCTCACTGATGAGGCCAAGAATTGCCTCATCCATGGACACTCTTTGATACATTTTTGACTATTTGACTTACCATTTTTACTATGATTTTTATGTTAATTATGGAAAAATGCATTATATAATGATGTTTGCAAATTTTGGAATGACAAAGTGCATATGCTCTGTTTTGCTATTTTTACTACAATTTCACCTGTTTTTCAGTTAATTAGTCAATAGTGTTATAGCAATTCAGAACTTGTTTGAATATCTGATGCTTGGTAATATTGTGTTCCTTTGGTTAAATTAATTCAAATGGAAAAGGGCACCAAGAATTTGTCCACTGTAGCTTACTGTCCAGGAAAATAGGTTGTAACTATGACAGTTCCAGCCAGATGTACATATACAACAGGGCTTAGAATTAGTCACTCCAGCACATGCCACTGATGCAGAAGGGTGTGCAAGAGAGTGGATAAGTCAACATGTTACTTCCTACGCATTTGGACCATAGATCAACAACAAACGGTCACCTACCTATTGTTTTGGAGCAGTGCAGGAATAATCGATGTAGGAATAGGGAATAGCGTAGGAACAACTGAAGGTGGTCAAAAAGTGATAAACCGATGAAGGAAATTATTGAAAATTGACCAAGAGGTTGTCTCAACTCATATTAACATGATTTCCTCAATAGATGTAGTCCAACAATAATGAATGGATAAAGTTTTGACAAAGTAAAATCCTGCAGTCTAGGAAACAGTTATGTAATTAGCTGTAAATCCCTACAAAATAGTAACCAAGAATATCAGTGTTATATTATAAATAATAAAGATCCCATATGGTCGAGCATATAGATATAGAAATAGATATATAGAAAAATTGGCATAGAGTAAAGTTTTTCCTGTAGCAGAACAGTAATTTGTAGGTTTTTCCTGCATTACTGTAATGCATTTTTAGATTCAATAAAAAGGTGCAATCTTCAGTTTTTAATTGGGATGTTGAAGTTGATGAGTAATAGCTAAATTATCTTAGCATAACTCATCACCTTCTTCTAGTTCTGGAAGAAAGGGCCACTTGCAGGCCAGAGGAAGGTAGTCTTCTAATAGAATTTCTTGCTGAATTCTTGCTGTAGCAGGTTAGCAAAATTCTAATAGTTTTCATTTTTTTAGTAGTTTTCTGACAGATTTTAGTAGTGGACAACATTTCCTTGTATTTACAACAATTCCTAGATATTTTTGTCATCTTGCAGTTTTACAGTCATTATTGATTCAATTTTGCATTACACAAAAATTTCCAAATATCTTATCATTTTGCAATTTGGTAGTTTTTGTTGATTCAATTTTGATGTTATCTAGTTGATTTACTTTCATGCAAGAATGTGTGTGTTTTAAATTTTGTACTTTATTTTCATGTCATTTCAAATTAGCAACATTTCATTTTCTATAATTTTTAGATTCTGTCATTTCATTTCCTGTAATTTTGTTTCTGCAAAGGTAAATAGGAGTTAATTTCAGTTCTTAGAAGTTAAAGGTCACAACAAAACCCCCAATTGCTAACTGATCCACAAATAAAAACTGTTAATTGGATAAATAGAACCTGCAACTATGACACTTCCTATCATATACATCCTCTGGACACCGCCCTGTATTGACACACATAATGATTAAATGATGAATGAACAACGACCCTCATCATTTTTGGTGTCGTTGCTAGGGAACAATCGGTGTTGTTAGGAAAAGTGAAACAAGTCAAGAATTGTGTTGCAATTTTTGAAATACTGCATTTCAGTTTATTTAGTGAATAGGCATGAATGCATAGGACAAGAGACGAAAGAGAGAGGTTTATTAGAACTAGTTCTGAACCACCAAGGTGTTCTTCATGTCAGATGAAAAATTTCCAGAGCAAGAAATACCTTCTTCACCAACTAAAGCTTTGGATAGATTAGAACAAGAACTTTTTGTAACACTTTCTGCTAAATGTTCCCTTAATTCTGAACCATCCACATCAAACTCAAGAAAGAAAGCAACTATGGTAGCACCACTACCACCATTAGGTGGGTATGCTGATGATCCTCCTAAAACTTTTGAATATCCCATATGGTTGGATCCAGCTCTAGATGCTCCCATGAAAACTATTTCTCCATCCATATTGCCAATTTTTAGGGGAACTATTTCAGAAGATCCTGATCAATTTCTGTTTGAATTCAAAGTGTTATGTCAGAATTATGACTACATAAATGATAATCAAAAATTGAAATTGTTTCCTTCTACGCTTAAGGATGCTACTCTCCGATGGTTTATGAGTAATCTTGAACCTAATTCAATCCATACTTGGGATGACATGGAGACTGCATTATTACATAAATATCAAGATTATTGTAGATTACAAAATAGAAAAGATGAGTTGTTTTGGATCAAGCAAGAAGAAGATGAAAGTTTAGAGGATTACCTTGATCGCTTTGCCTTTGTCCAAAAGAGATGTGGTCCTGTAGATCTTGATTTCTTAAATCCTATCTTCTTAAGAGGATTGCAGGATGAATCTAGGGAAGTGTTAGATTTAATGGGAAAATGAGAAATAGATCAACTTGACCTTGAAGATATTATGGAGTTATGTAGAAACTATTCCCGCACTCACCAATAGAGAAAGAAAAGGAATTCTGGAAATAATGACATAAAGGAGTTGATGGAGGAAATGGCTAATTTAAAAATTGATATCCTTGTTCAACTCAATTCTGCATTAGGTGAGAGAAACACAAAATCCAATTCTACACCACCTTTGGCAATTTATTGCCCAAGATGCAGGAATAAGCATGCCTTCCAGGATTGCCCTTTTAAAAAAACTTCTATTTGTGGAATTTGTTCCAAGGAACATTCAACAGATAGATGTCCTTTGTTGCCTCATCTAAAATTTTTCTTAGGCACCCAAATAGAAGAACTTAATGCTATTGGGCAGATATCCGGTGGTGGCTATACACAATATCCCAATGCTCCTCGGTTTCCAAACTGGGGACAATCTCCTTGGAATATGAACATGCCATGGGGACAAGTAGAAATTCCTGCACAACCTTGGAACCAACCTTGGATAGCTCCTCTAGATTGGTCACTTTCTGGATGGATGAACCCACCTTGGAATGCAACTCATCCACAATGGACACAGTAAGGACAAATATGGGGACAACAATATCCGCCATATCAAGGACAACAAAGGTATCAAGGGCAAGCTCAAAACTTGCTGCCATATCCTAATCCAAATTTTTAGGGAAGAACACAACATCAACAAACGCAACCAGTAAAACAACCTCCTCTCCCAGCTTAGCCTATGACTAACCCAAATAATACCAGACAAACAACCCCTGTTTATGAGGTTGAGTCTGAAGATTCTGCTGTAGTTCATGTACTTGAAAGTAGTAACATCCAACTACGTTCAGGGAAGGTTTTACCTAAACTTGTTCCACCCACCATTGAAGAAATAAGTGAGAAACAAGAACCTCCAAATCAGGAGACAATGCAACAAAAACAAAAAGAGGAAGTAAAAAAAAAATACAAGAATCTTCTCCAGTAGCATTACCATACCCTGAAAGGTTTGATCATATTGATACTGCCCCTCAATCAAAATTAGTGACAGAACTTAAAAAGATGTCAATTTCTCTCCCTTTTTTGCAGACAATAAGGGATGTGCCTTCACTCAAAAAAACTATTCAGGAGTTATGTATCAAGAAACCTGGTAAAAAGAAGGCCTTTCCTAAAACTGTTCAGGTAGAAGGAAAATTAGCTAATTTATTGTCCGAGAAACTAGTTCCTCCTAAATATAGTGACCCCGATAGTCCAATAGTTACAATTACTATTGGATTAATGCAAATTCCTAATGTGCTAATTGATCTTGGAGCTGCAATTAATGTTATGACTAAGGACACAATGCAAAAATTGTAGCTCAAGAATCTCAATCCTACCACCACAGTTTTGGAAATGGCAGATAGGTTCGTTGCTAAACCTGAAGGTATCCTAGAAGATGTAGCCATTGAAGTCTCATCTTGGGAATATCCTATAGATTTCTTAATGTTGCAGCCTAGAAAATTAGTCAATGGATACCCTATCATTCTAGGATGACCTTGGTTGGCTACTGCGGCTGCTTTTATAGACTACAGGTCAGGAGAAATGACCATTTCTAATGGCGTTGACCTTTATTTGTATCCACCAGCTCATCCTTCAACTAAATTTGGTATCCTGAATCTGATGAAGAACAAGAAACCATTGCCACTTTGGCTACAGTTGTAGTAAAAGAACATATTGAGGAAATCACTACACCTGAGAGAGAAATATTCAAGAATGAAACTGTCCTAATTGAAACATTACAATCGGAAGGACTAACTGATGATCAAACTCTTATTCATCGATTGTTGTGGCAAGAAGAGGAACAAAATTCAGAACTTCTGTCATCCATGCCTAATCAGGAAAGATCATTCATTCTACCACATGGATGGCATCATCATCTTCGTAACACCTTCAAATGTCCTCTAATTCCACTAGGTATCATTTCTGAGACAAATTCTAGAGTATTTCATACTCTATAGCCACATCATTGTCCATTAAATGCATTAATCAGTAACTATGAAGTAGCTAGTTCTATCTATCCAGGGATCAAACAAATTGAAATCCATCCAGGTAAATTTTTGAACATTAATAGCTGGCTAACTGAGGACCAAGAAACCAAATTGTTTGCAGTCTTACAAAAACATGTTCAAGCTTTTGCATGGAATTATAAAGACATGACTGGAATTCATCATGAGGTATGTACACATAGCAGAAAATGTAAAACCAGTAAGGCAACCCCAGAGACGTTTGAATCCTGCTCTAAAGGAAATTGTGAGAGGAAATTGAAAAACTCTTAGATGTTGGATTCATTTATCCAATTTCAGACAGTAAATGTGTTTCACCACTGGTCATTGTTCCAAAGAAAAATGGTAAAATGAGAGTATGTGTGGATTATAGGGAGTTGAATAAGGCCACACATAAGGATCATTTTCCATTACCATTCATAGACCAAGTATTGGATACCCTTGCTGGGAAGAAAATTTTTGTTTCCTTGATGGTTTCAGTGGGTATAACCAGATACAAGTTGCCACAGAAGACCAAGAAAAGACTACCTTTACATGTCCTTGGGGAACCTTTGCTTACAGGGTTTTACCCTTTGGTTTATGTAATGCTCTAGCAACATTTCAGAGAGCTGTTTTAGCAATTTTTTCTGATTTAACCAATGAAAGTGTTGAAATTTATATGGATGATTTCATGGTGTTTGGAAATAGTTTTGAATATGCATTAGAACAACTTGAAAAAGTGCTGATTCACTATGAAACATACCACCTCTCTCTGAATCCTGAGAAATGCTTCTTAATGATGGAGGAAGGAATTGTCCTTGGACATCATATCTCTTCTTATGGAATCAAGGTTGATCCTAAGAAGGTTGAAGTCATATAAAACCTCCCTCCTCCACAAACTCAAACTGATGTACGTAGTTTCTTAGGGCACATTGATTTTTATCACAGATTCATTGCTAACTTCAGCACTATAGAAAATCCTATGTTTGCTTTACTCATGAAGGATTCTAAATTTGTTTGGTCTTCTGAATTTCAAACTTCTTTTGAAGACTTGAAGGAAAAGTTAACCACTCCACCTATATTAAGAGGTCCTAATTGGGAGTTACCTTTTCATATTCAAACTGATGCTTCCAATACTACTATTGGAGCTGTGTTAGGATAGATTGAAAATGGGGAGCATTATGGTATTTACTATATCAGTAAAAACTTAACAGGAGCTGAGAAAAACTACACTACTACTGAAAAATAATTCTTCGCTGTAATCTATGCTATTAATAAATTTTGACACTATATCACAGGGTACCAAGTATTCATCCATACAGATCATACTGCAATCAAATATTTGATGAATAAACCATTGGTTAGTGCAAGAATTATTCGTTGGTTGATTCTGTTGTAGGAATTTGATATTACCATAGTAAACAAGCCTGGGAAATCTAATGTAGTTGCATATTTCTTGTCAAGAATACCAAATGCAGATACAGGGGAAGTTGTGGAAGATACCTTTCTATATGAAAAGTTGTTTGCTATTTTTGTACAATCTCCATGGTTTGCAGACATAGCTAATTACTTGGCTACAGGGAATATTCCTTTTTACTTTACCCCCAAAGAAAAGAAACAATTAATTAAGCAAAGTTCTTCTTTTCAATGGATAGAGGGCTTATTGTTTAAATGTAGTCCTGATCATGTTTTATGCATGTGTATCTGCCAAGATGAAATATATGATATCCTATGGGCATGACATGATGAACCATTAGGAGGGCATTATTCAGTCAAAATTACTATTCACAAAATCTTGGGAACCGGATATTATTGGCCATATTTGCATAAATATGTAAAGAAGTACATTAGACATTGTGATGCTTGCTAGAGAATGGAAAAACCTACCTTTACTAATAAAATGCCATTACAACCTCAAATAGGAACATAACCATTTGAAATATGGGGTTTAGATTTCGTAGGACCCATTAATCCCTCTTCCCAAGGCAAAGTGCATATCTTGGTATGTACTGATTATGTTACCAAATGGGTAGAAGCTCGTGCCTTTAAGCATGCTAGAGAAGAAAACATTGCTGATTTTCTGTATTCACAATTTTTTTTGCGTTTTGGAGCCCCACAATCCATCACCACTAATCAAGGACCCCAATTTACTTCAAAATTTGTTGAAGCCTTCACTCAACTCTATCAAGTCAAACACAGAAAATCCTCACCTTATCATCCATAAGCCAATGGCCAAGTTGAAGTGACCAATAGGGAATTAGAACAAATTATTACCAAAACCGTAGTGGTTCATAAAAGAAATTGGCTGGACAAATTACCAGAAGCTATTTGGGCTTATAATACCACTTGGAAATCTACCACTGGATTTACGCCCTATGAATTGGTATATGGAAAAAAATTGCTTTTGCCTATTGAGTTTGAATTACTAACTCTTTGAACTACTTTGGAAGTAGGTATTAATCTGTCACAGGCACAAGAAGAGCATATTCTACAACTTGATGCATTGGATGAACTACGCATGGATGCACTACATCAAACGGAGATAATCCAAGCATAGCAGAAGATGTGGCATGATAGTCACAAAGAAGCAAAAATTTTAGCAAGGTGACTGGGCCTTGTTGTTTGATTCACAATATAAGGATTTCCTTGGAAAGTTGTAGACCAGATGGCTTGGACCATATCAAATTGAGGAAGTGTTTGACAATGGAGTTGTTTTTCTTACACCTATTGATGACTCACAACGTAAGTTGGTGGTGAATCGACATCGTCTTCGTATGTACCACAAACCATACAACAGGGCAGAATTTCTCAAGCAAGTGGAAAGTTTGGATGTACACATTTGGGAAGAAAACACTTCTTCCATCCCAAATTCAACAGATTGACACAAGATTTTGAAAAAAAAAAAAAAAACAAATAAGAAATTCAGGAAGTGAAAACCTCTTTGAGGCACTCCTGAGTTGGGTTTACATGAAAACCGGTTGTCCGACATGTTTACCTAGTTGGTTTCACTATCATTGTTCGGTCTTGTCTCATGACCATTGTTTCGTTTGTTTTCAGATTGCATCTACCTTAGGTTAAAGATTGATTAGCTGGAAATCTCAACAGGAGAACCCCAAAATGTAGATAAAATGGTTATAATAGGTATGTGTCTTTTTCATTCTCCGAATAATGTAAATCATTAGTATATAGTGTATATATCCTTTATTATTATAAAAGCATGTAAAAAGGGGAAATCAAACATGGAAAGTCCTTGTCAGTAATGCCTCTGCCTCAATTCTGCTCTAGAATGAAAAAAATAGAAATGCGCTGGAATAGGGAAGCGCAGGAATAACCTATTATATTCCAAAGCGTAGGAATAATCCATAAAGTGCAAGAATAAACTGTTTATATCCCAAAGCATAGGAATAATCAATTAAGCACAAGAATAAACTATTTATATCCTAGAGTGCAGGAATGATTTAACAAGCACAAGAATAAACTATTTATAGCCCAGAGTGCATGAATGATTAATTAAGCGTAGGAATAAATCACAAAGTGCAGGAATGAAATTATGTGTAAAAACTATTTATGGCATGTGGCCTGAGGTGAGTTAATTAGTTTAGAAGGAAAAATATAGGTCACTGACTCATAGTTGCATGTGACAACTAGCATCCATAACAAAAATGATCGAAGTCACAGGTGGTAACTTCACATGCGCTGCCACATCATTATGCTGCAAGTTCCAAAGCAGTTCTTGTGCTGCTATTATTCCTGCTACGGTGATTGAAACCCTAAACCAGACGCATGCTTGTATTGTCCACAAATTTACAGATACTATAGATCAGAAGGTAGGAAATTATGCCATGGGGGGAAAGAAAACCAAATTCGAACCTAAAAATGTTAGCTACTTGGAAAGTGACCCTGCATCACAGCAAATATTCGCTGATGGAGGATTTTTGCCGTTCCTATGAAAATTTGATGGCTATTCAGAGGGCTTGGCAAAAAAATTCGCACGCACCTTCCACAACAATCAGGTGCACATTAATGGGATGACTATCTAGGTAACTCCTAAAATACTCAGCCAAGTCACTGAATTACCTCTTCAAGACTTGTAGATTGTAAAAACTGGGTGAAATATTTAAAATGACCTAGTTAATCAGTTTAAGAAAGAAGGGGATGGAGAAATTGAGTTTTTAATGTGTATAAATGTTTGTAAGGTGGTAAAAAGACTTAGTTTACCAGTCCCTTGGAATGAAGTTGAAATGTGGGTAATGAGGCACATCACTTGTGATGGCCAATTTCCTATTGTATCTGGCTGACACCTTCATATCCTCAACCATCTATGCCATGGAATAGTTAAACCAGAATGTAGGGTTAATGTTCCCTTATACATTTTTTAGGAGTTAAAGGCTATGGCCAACAAATACCAAGCAGGGAAGGGAAGCCCTAAGCACCATGGGCTCATCAAATTGATTTTCCAGTATCACTTTAGGGGTAACCCTAGAAATTTTTACCACTTCTTTACCCCTTGGAAAAAAACAAATGACTCTAATCCTGCATCAGAGGAAGGGGAAGCAGAGGAAGGGGAAGTAGAGGAAGAGTAAGTAGAGGAAGAGGAAGCAGAGGAAGAAGAAGTAGAGGAAACTCTACAGGAAACCCTAGTCCAAAACCATCTAAATTTAGAATTTTCCCCTCTCCAGATGGTCCCCCATATTCACAAACTAGGAAACAACAAGCGTCCACATCTGGTTCTTAGTATAAAAGAAAAAGGGTAACCTTTGCAGATACGGTACAATCCAGTAGGGAAATTGGAAATGCAAGTGAACATGCTCTAAAATATGCTCCTGAAACAATAGCAACATCTATAGTTGCTCCAGAACATCCAAAACCTGCACCTGCTAAGAAGTATCTCGGGTCTACAGGGTTAAGAAGGCCTACTAGACTTCAGAAAACTAAAACCCTGCCAGAAGAACTAATAGATATCATAGACCCAAATGAAGAAGAAACCAGAACAGAGGATGCACAGGAACCAAATATTGAAATAGAAATGACAGACATAGGGATACAAACCATGGAGCTAGATACAACTATGGATGAAACCTCAATAAGCCCTGTATGTCCATTAGTTGATTATTCTGACTTTGATTCTAAGGAGCCACTAAAATTTGGTTCTAAACCAGTTGGAGATGATTTGAATGTTTTAATGCATGCTGATTCTGAGTAGTATTATGAGTCCGAGTCTGAAGAGAAAATTGATATCCACACTCAATTGCATGCTCCAAAGAGTGTGATTAAAACCCAGACCCATTGGATTGAGCAATCTGAAGAGACCATAAAACAAAAGGATCAACAAATTGATCTGCTTTAGCAAAAAATTCAAGATTTGTAGAACCAATTGTCTCAACTGGCATATCATTCTACAGAGTTACCAGAAGCATCACAGGATGAATGGACCTAGATTATCTGAGATTTAGCTAAACATTCTGAGGTAAACATAGCACCTGCACAGAGATCACTTGACAGAGAGGAAGCATGAATGGTAGTATCTGATGATGAGAGTCCATTAAGAATTCTGCTGACAAATGATACTACACTTCAGTAGGAAAAATAGACACCTTTTGTAGAGGAACAAGAAGCTGCAGCACAAGATCAAGTATCCACACCCTCTCCTCTCATTGCTATTACAATAGAACAAGGGACACAAACAGATTTACCTGTTGTAATACCAACTGTGGAAGTTGGTGTACAAGTGCATATAGTGGCACAAATGCAACCTATTGTCAGACCCCTAGACATAGTGCCTTTAACTAGGTACAATGAAGACCTGGCATATTGGATGACTTAGTGTCACCAGTTAGAGGGAAAAGTTGCCACTTTAAACTCTAAAGCAGCCAAAGTAGTAGAAAAGGAAATAAAGATTGCTAGGTTAAAAGCACAGGTGAAGGATGTATGTCATATTGCAGAATATGCAATACAGTGCAGAAGACCACCTCGATTTTATAGTCTAATCAAGGAGAGATACCTTCCCTGGAAAATTATGAGACTTGCTTCTGAGATGCCTCATCAGTTGAACACTCCTAAAGAATTCATAGAGGCATTTATGCAGAGTCCATAGAGTAACAAAAGCTGTTATGTGAGTTATTCTTGCATAATTTATTTTTACCCACAAAAAGTATGTTTTTGCCTCACATTTATATAGGTGATTTACAGCTTAGAGATTTCATGTCCACTCTACAAAATTAGATTTACTGGGACACAGAAAAGAAGTTCACCAAGGAATTGGAATCATAGGCTATTTTGCTTATCAGACCTACTCCCCTAAATCACAGAGATTGTACAAATGTTCATTATACCTTCATGAGGGATATTAGAATGAAACAACTCTATCTAGGGAACCTTTAGAAATGTATAATCTAATTTTAGAATTTTTGTGCAGATTTCTTTGATGATGTTGTGGCAGCTTGTAAAAATAGATGGGGTGAGTTATCTATCTCTCTCCAGAAAAGAGAGCCAATTTCTCCCACCAATTTGCTGTGGTCCAGAAGAAGGGTAGAAGGCATTGTCCTAATTATATCAGAAATCAAGGAGCTATGGATAGGTCTGAGATATAGGATGCCAATAATTATTACTCCTGTCCCCTACTTATTTGATACTAACCCACAGCCTGAAGTGCACTTCCAACAGTGGTTTCAGTCCATCAAAGTAGTTAGTGGATTCTACAAAATTGGTGGCGCATTACTCAAATTTCATGAAAGATGTCTCGACCTGGATCTGTGTGCTGCTGTCACTGTACAAAATACATGAGGACATGCATCACCATAATTTGGGGAGGAATGATGAGGCCAGGAATTGCCTCATCCATGGACACTCTTTGATACATTTCTGACTATTTGATTTACCCTTTTTACTATGATTTTTATGTTAATTATGGAAAAATGCATTATATAATGATGTTTGCAAATTCTAGAATGACAAAGTGCATATGCTCTTTTTTGCTATTTTTACTGTAATTTCACCTATTTTTCAGTTAATTAGTCAATAGTGTTATAGCAATTTAGAACTTGTTTGAATATCTAATGCTTGGTAATATTGTGCTCCTTTGGTTAAATTAATTCAAATGGAAAAGGGCGTCTCGTCTGGACTAGAACGTCTAGACAATTTCATCCCAAAACTGATTTTTCATAATTAGCTTATGTTTCAAAGGCGTATCTAACCTGGAAAAAAGCGTGTCTGCACGGTTAGAGACTTCCCCCATTGGAGATCTCCCAATTTTGGATGATATCCAACCTCCCAACCTCATTCCTATGCCTATTTAATCTTAGGCCCTCCCATTGACATTCCCTTGGCTGAATTTTCCTATAACACGAGTTCTATTTGCATTAGACCATCTTAAATCACCATTTGCCTTTGTATTTTTCTAAGTTTGTTTGCAGGAACTTCATTGTTTTTCAGCCGGAGCAAGCTCAGATCGTCGCAGACGATCCTATACAATCTCGGATGATCACGCACCAATTCGAGATGATTTCGACTGCAGTCAACATTGGGGGCAATCAGTGCCCTGAGTTTGCATTCTTTCTCCACTATCTACTATTTTGCTTTGCATTAGTTAGACTTATTACTATTTTGCATCCTGAAGTTCACCCATATAGTTTAATGCATAATAAAATCATAATTTGTTATTAAATCATTGTAATGCACTCATGTTTTTGTTTATAATTATCAGTTTAATATTATTATTGTCATTATACATCATTGCCCTCTGTTGGAATAGTTGCATTTTCTGTATTTTGTATCTATTTCTCTGATTGCAGGTCTTTGAAAAATTCGTCTGATGAATTCGTCAGATCTCAGATGATCTTGTCTGATCGTAGACGATCCTGTCATATCAGAGGTGATCTTGAGTGCTTCAAAAATCAGAACCTCAATCAGACATCTGAATCAGATATGGATTTTTAATCTAGATTATTCTCTGTGTTTTCTATTCAAATCTATTTTCTATATTCATTTAAATCTACATTTAATATAGAATAGTTTAGATTCATTTGGCCAAACCTAGGATTTGAATGATCAAACATAAAAATGAACACATCAAACACCCTCTCAACCTAGGCATGGAAACTACCATTCAAAAGTTTCCTGGTGAACCCACCATCCGTCAAAAAATCACCTTAATACCCCTCCCCCAAGAGGCGAGACCTTCAAAGGGCCTCTCAGTCCGAGGTATTGTCCCATACTTCTCGCATCCCCCTTCCGGGCACGGATCCTTTAGCCTAAAGGTAAGGGTGTGAAAAATTTGGAACGATACATTTTGGTGAACTCGACGTGAAACTAAAACCTTTTGAAAACAAAAACAAAACAAAAAACAAAAAACATAGATGCATTTAAAATCATTAGAAAACTACTAAGTTGCATATCATGTTTATATGGTAGCTCCTAAGAAAATACTAATAGTTACTATAAATGTTGAAAACCAATTAGCAGCCATAGAAATCAATTATGTGCTTAGTGTGGCTGAAATAGATAGAAACCAACTTTTGTGGAACGAACTTGATAGGAGACTAGGTATCATTTCATCTAGGTCAGTAGAGCTTAGATAAATCAAGAGGCTTGTCCTAGATAGAATCCTGGATCCTCATCAACTCATTTTTTATCATGAACTTCAGAGAGCTTACCATAGGTGGTTAGCTTATAGGAGAGCTCTCGTGTCTTCAGAATTGTTCACCTTCGAGGAATACCTCGAGAATGCAATTGTTATACACCAATTCCTAGGTCATGTAGAATATCAAGAGGTCATTATTATAGATAGGGAAATATGGAATAGATTTCCTAGAGCTGTGTTATATCGAGAGTATTGCCATGAGCTTTACTTCTACAAAACAGAATCTAAAACAGATAATATCACCATAGCACACTTTGTTGACTTCTTGAAAAACAATTTCCAATTTGAAGAAGAACATTTCATGAATCCTAAAGAACTTGAACCCATTAATGATATTTATAAATTGTTTATAGAAAACTAGATCATTGCTTTCATTATTATTATTTCTTGCATTTTGTGTGTTGTTTGTTATCTTTACAATATTGTTATAAAAAAACAAGAAAAACCAAAAACATAAAAAAATCAAAACATTTTATTTTAAATACTATAGTAGGTATATAATTAAAATATATACCTCTTACGCCTATTGCATATATATATATATATATATATATATATATATAAATAAATATATTTGCTGAAATCTAAGTTTAAGCACAATGACTAGACTTAGGAATGGTAAACAAACTGAAGAAGAAGAAGAAGAAGATTGGTTAAGAAAGAAAACAAAAAAATTAAATGCCCTTCCTGAGGATCCAATTCTAGAAGGAGAAACTCTAGAACAGCTAGAAGATGAGCTAGCTGAAGAAAATGAACAACAAGAAAATGTTAGAGAGGAAGGATCCTCATCCCCTAGAATGGCTCCAGACGGAACTGTTACTTTTGATAACATAGATCATTTCTGGAAATTATTCAATAATAATATTGGTGCTCTTAATATGGCAATTCGTATTGATAAGGGACAAATTAGTGAAACTCAAGCAATCCTAGAAGAAGGATTTAACATGCACACTAATCCCTTGTCCTTCGTTGATCAAGAAAGTGATAAAGCTGGACCATCCAATATGGATATGGCCACTATAATTTAGAACATGCAAAAACAACAAGTTACCCAACCTCCTAAGGAACCTGTTATTGAGCCTAAAATCATTCCCACACAAAAGAGACCTTAATTCACTGCTTTATTTCGCCAAACTATTGATCAATATGCTTCAAATCGACAAAAACTTAAAATGAAGCCAAAAACCAACTTTCAACAATCTGGGATACAACATAATACAACTTCAAAACTTCTTCATAACACCCTTCCTACCAACAATTTAAACAATAGCAATATAGCATCTAATCTTCATGTACCTCCATCATATGCTCACCAATCCTATATAAATGCCCTACCGAACCAATATGGTGGGAAAACCAGTAATCTGGAAGCCATGGTGAAATAGTTCGCTTCCCGCATGGACCAAATAGATCCTTACCATCCCTCATACAATTATTAAGAGATGTGTAGTCAGCCTTTGGATCCCATAGTTGTAGCACAACCATACCCTAAACACTTTCCCATGCCCATCCTGCCTATATATAAAGGAACTGAAGATCCCATAGAGCATCTTCGCATGTTTAGGATAGCATGTCATGATATATCACATGATGACTTGTTATTACTAAAAATGTTCCCGAAAAGTTTAGGGGGAATGGCATTAGAGTGGTACTACCAATTGCCCACTCATTCTTTGAGAAATTTTGAAGAGACCGCTGAATCTTTTGTGCATCAATTTAGTGCCTATATCGAAAGGCATGTAACCATTAAATATTTGTACAACTTAAAAAAAAGATAAAGATGAATGTTTTGCTGATTTCTTAGCTAGATGGAGGTAGTTGATAGGAAAACTGCACTTTGTGCTACCTTATAGGGAAATGTTGGACATTTTTATTTATAATTTGCAAGAACAAATGTCTTATGAGTTATCAACTGCTACCTTAACCACCTTCGATCAGGCTATAGAATTAGCTCGAAGAGTAGAAGATGCTCTCATTAGGAGAGGCAAGCTTAGGAAGAAAGATGATGAGAAAACATCCAAAAATCAATATAAAAACAAACAAGTTGTAGGTGACGGAGTCACTGACAATAGAAATGTTGCTAATATCAATACAACGAAGACAACAAAAAAAATTATATTGAAACCTCTTGATAAACCTCCTCAAGAGTTTACTAGATTGAATCAACCATTATCAACTATTCTACCCCAATTACTCGAAAGAGGCTTGATTCAATTACCTAATATCCGAGAACCTGATCCAACCATACCCGGATACAGAGCCGATTTACACTGTGATTTCCATAGAGGGCTTGGACACTCTACCAACTCTTGTAAAAGGTTAAAACATAAAATACAAGATCTGATTGATAATAATTAGATGGAGGTGCAAGCCTTCCAACCTAAACAAAATGCTCCTAATAATGCTCAAAAGAACATTCCCCAAAATCAAAATCAAAATGCTAATCAATAATTAGATATATTTCAACATCCTTTACCAAAAAATGGTAAAGAGGTGGCCAATCAAATTGAGCATCATAATGTCCCTCCTCCTACCCGATATGTAGGAACTATTAGTGGACATTTACCTAATCATGATTTACAAAAATTTGACACAACTTTATCCATGGTCACGACCAGGCCCCTACATAATATTCAAATACCGGATCTTAGTGATGTAGAATCAGATACTGAAAGTGAAATAGACATCACCTCAAATCAATAGAATAGTTCTGAAAACAAATCAGATCCTATTCAACCTATCACAGATTCTATGGTTCCGAAAGAACCATTTCCTAGAAGAGTTACTACTCGACCCTCTTCTAATCAGTTCCTTCCTAATGAACAAGCCATAAACGCTAGACCGAGACCTATTTAGCATCCTCAATATAACATTATAGGTACCATCGGAGTCGTTACTAGACAACAAGCTCAAAATTTTCAACAATAACCAAATCAGAACGATGGATCAACCCCATTTGTTTTGAAAAATCTCAATAAAGGGAATCATGCTCCTAATGTTCAATCTAAACCTCCTTATAATATTAATGAGCAATTATCCAATACTACAGCCAAAATTTCCCTTTTGGACCTATTAAGATCTTCTCCTACCCATAGAGATGAACTGATGCTTACATTAAGCCAAATGATGGTACCACAAAACATTCAACCTGAAGCCATGACCAATACTATCATCACTAGAGAAGTTGATTGTATTGACTTTCGGGATAAAGATATCCCGCAACATAGTTTACATAAGGATAACCCCTTATATATTACTGCCCTAATAGGAGATGTAGTAGTCAAAAGGGTCTTGATTGATAATGGTCCATCTTTAAATATTTGCACTTTTGACTCCTACCAAAGATTTGGGTTTAGAAGTGATGAAATGAAGAAAACTGACATGATCATAAAAGCTTTCAATGATGAAACACAAGAAACGTGTGGAGTTATCACCATCCCATTGCAAGTTGGTCCGGGAACCTTATATACGACTGTGTTTATTGTACATTGCCCCACATCATACAATATACTCTTGGGTCATCCTTGGATCAATGCAATGCGGGCTGTCCCATCAACTTTACACTAATGTGTTAAATTCAAATTTAAAAATCAGTTGGTCACTATCCATGGTGATCCCAGACCCTTTGATATGTGTGCTTTGGTAGAACCTGTTGGAGTTCAATTTTGCCCTACTCTATCATCCACACATCCTAATTCTTATTTTTCATCTAAACAAACCACACTAGAACCTCAAAAAGATCTTAAATCCACAACCAATCCTTCATGTTCCATCCCTATAATTTCAAAACCTATAGACCTATTTATTAACACCCCCACATTATCTACATCTATCATACCTTCCACATCTAAAGATATAGGGAATGATCCTTCTACATCTTATGCTCTTTCTGATGAACTCTTACCTGATTTATCTAAAATTCTTATATCAGAAAAAATAAATGCTTCTATGCAAAACTCCATTATCTTAAGTAATTTGCCACCATCTCCTCATACTTTGGGCATCCCACAACCTATGGGAAGTACTTACCAAGTCGGGATTTGTGCCTTAATTTATAAGGGATATGACTGGGGAAGAATACCCAGGAACATCAAAACTCATCATGAGGGATATGCTCGATGTTATTTTACTAATGAGTATATTAAAGCTAAACCTATAATGCTTAAAATGGGATATAAAGGGAAATGCTTGGGACCTCTCCAAGATGGTATGAAATAACCCTTTGAGGTAGAACCATGGCCCGCCCGATGTGGTGTGGGCCTATTTCCTAGTAAGGGTCAACCCTTCCCTTTTGAAGATGATGATCAACTCATATGTTATCAAGATTATTTGGATGGGCGTGATGATTTGCCTCTAAAAATCAACCATATCCTAAAATTATTGCTAAATTCGATGATGAGTTGGAAGGAGATATTTTCCATGATGTCTCCGTTGAAGAGATGTTACATAATGGTTTTTATTTTGATGGTTCTATACCTACTATAGCCCAACTTGAGGCCACAACTCCTCAAGATGAATTATACAAGTTAACCTTAAAAGAATTACAAGAATTGGGCGTTTCACCCGCCCCACATAATTTTGAAAGAGATCTACACATGGAAGTAGAAAACGTCATTAAAGTTAACATTGGAACTGAGGATAATCCCCACATAATCAATATTGGATCAAAATTAAGTCAAGAAAAACAAGAGCAATACATTGCATTCCTTAAAGAATATGAAGATGTCTTCGCTTGGACATATGAAGATATGCCAGGTTTAGAACCTTCTGTAGTCATGCATCACCTAGTAGTCCATCAAGATGCTAAACCTGTTAAACAGAAACTTAGAAAAATGCATCCCAAAGTGGCCTTGCTAGTCAAAGGGGAGTTATAAAAACTCTTTAATGTTGTTTTTATACAAGATATTGATTATGCTGAATGGATCTCGAATGTAGTTCCAGTCACCAAGAAAGAAGCTACTAAAGTTAAGGTTTGCATAGACTTTAGATATATTAACACTGCATGCCCTAAAGATGATTTTCCTCTTCCAAACATGGATCAAATCATTGATTTTACTGCTGGGAGTGGAATGATGTCCCTAATGGATGGATTTTTTGGTTATAATCAGATCAGGATAGCTCCTAAAGATCAGGCTAAAACAACCTTTATTACCCCTTTGGGAACCTTTTGTTGGAAAGTGATGCCATTTGGATTAAAGAACGCAGGTGCAACCTATCAACAAGCTATGACTTATATTTTTCATGACATGATGCATGATATCCTACATGATTCTGTAGATGATATCATATCTCGTTCCATCAAAGAAAATGATCATTTAAATGATTTAAGGACAGTGTTTGATTGGTTAAGGGAATATCTTATTCGACTAAATCCTACTAAATGCATATTCAGAGTTAAGTATGGTAAACTATTAGGGGTTATAGTCTCTTTACGTGGCATCGAAATTGACCCTCTCAAGATTGCGGCTATCACTAATATGTTCGCACCTACCAATATATCTAAGTTACAAAGTTTACAAGGTAAGCTTCAAGCCATCTGTCGCTTCATTGATAAGCTGGCGGACAAAACCGGTCCCTTTCTTAAGCTTCTTAAGAAGGATGTCCCTTTTAATTGGGATGATGAATATAAGGAAGCTTTTGAACTTCTCAAACAATACCTCCTTAACCCACCTATGCTTTCATCACCTAGACCTGATCACCCATTTATCTTGTACATTTCAGCTTCAGATTTTGCTTTAGGAGCTATGTTAGCTCAACTTGATGATGAGAAAAGAGAACGTGCTAATTATTATATTAGCCGAACTTTAATTAGTTATGAAACCCACTACACAACATTAGAAAAACTATGTCTAGCAGTCATATTTTCTACATAGAAATTACGCCATTATATGCTCAGTCAGAAAACTTATGTCATTGCTAAATATGATCCCTTGCGGTATCTCATGAGTCAACCTTATTTATCGGGTCACACAACAAAGTGGGTTCTTGCTTTGAGCGAGTTTGAACTCATGTTTATAGGACAAAAGTCTGTTAAGGGTCAAATCATAGTAGATCAATTAGCTGCTGCACCCTTAGAGTCTACCCATCCCCTCATCATTGAGTTTCCAGATGAATGCCTTCAATTAGAGGCAGACCATGTTGAACAATGGTCCTTATACTTTTATGGAGCCCGATGCATGAGTGGGGCTGGTGTAGGTATTATTTTAATATCTCCACAAAAACACATTATACCTTTGTCCTTTAAATTAACATTTGCTTGCACCAATAATACTATTGAATATGAAGCTCTAATCCTTGGATTACGAGCTACCTTGGCGCTAAAAATTAAACATCTGCTAGTTTTTGGTGATTCTCAACTTGTTATAAACCAAATTAATGAAGTTTATCAGACCATAGATGATAAATTGCACCCATATAAAGCATATTTTTTATAATTAATATCTCTATTTGATCAAGTTACCTTGGAAGCTATTCCTCAAACTAGCAACCATGTGACTGACGCTATGGTCGCAGTTGCATCTCTTCTGCCCTTGGAGTTAGATGATGAATATGCCACCATCATTATTCATCGACTCTAGGAACCCACTTCAAATAAGTCATCTTTAGAACCTTTGGATGTGTTTCTAATCAATGAAACTACTCCTGAACCTTGGTATACAGATATATTTGATTTTCTTCACAATGGGACTTTCCCTGCCACTTCTAATAGAAACCAGTGTCAGTTATTACGTAGACGAGCAAGTCAATTCATAATAATTGGCAATACTTTATATAGGAGATCTTTTGAAGGTATCCTATTGAGATATTTGAATTTAGAAGAATCCAGATCAGCTTTGAGTGAAGCCCACAATGGATCTTGTGGAGGACACTTCAGTGGTAGTGTCATTGCTAAAAAGCTCCTTAGGATAGGATACTTTTGGCCTACCATGGAGAATTATGCACATGATTATGTGCGCCATTGCGACAAGTTCCAGAAACATGCTGACCTTTTCCATGCCCCTACATAAGAACTGCAGGCTATTTCATCTCCTTGGCCCTTTTCAAAATGGGGCTTAGACATTATTGGAAAAATTAATCTTGTGTCATTTGATGGACACAAATTCATCATAACCGCCATCGAGTATTTCACGAAGTGGGTTGAAGCTATGCCTTTAGCTTCCTACACTAGAACACAAGTCTCTAAATTTATTTTTAATCAAATCATTTGTAGGTTCATAATTCCTACAAATATCATCTTAGACAATGGAACTTGTTTAAAAAATAAAGATGTTAAGAAATTATGCCAAAAATATAATATTCAACATCACTGGTCCACTCCCTATTATCCTCAGGGTAATGGCCAAGCAGAAGCTTCTAACAAAACCTTAATCAAAATTCTCAAAAAATTGGTCAATAAATCTGGCTGTGACTGGCACATTCAATTATATCCATCTTTGTGGGCATATCGCACTAGCGTTCGTACTCCCACAGGTACTTCACCTTTTGTTTTGGTTTATGGCACTGAAGCTATTTTTCCCTTTGAATTAGAAGTTCATTCTTTGGCTCTACTACTTCAAGATATCGAAGTAGGAGATGAATATCAAGCTGGTAGACTCAATCAGCTAGAACTCCTAGATGAAAAGTGCATCAATTCTTTGGAGCATCTTCGTGCCTACCAAAACAAGCTTAAAAGATCATATGCTAAGAAAGTTCATCATCGATCCTTTGAGGTCGGTGACCTTGTTTTAAAAAAAAATAAAAAAAATACTAATGCAACTAAAGAACTTAAAGGTAAATTTGAACCCAACTGGATTGGACCATATATTATCACTGCTAAATTTGAATCGGGAGCATACAAATTATCCACCTTAGATGGTAAAGAACTTAAAGAACCCATGAACATTTTGCATCTTAAACGTTACTATGCGTAAAAAATTGGTCATTTCATCATTGTATATATTTGTTTAAAATATTTCAAAAAACCACTATCTTGTATTTCTTTCAATTTATAAATTCAAAAACACCAAAAACATTCAAAATCTTCAAAAACATCTTTTATTTTTTGTACTTCTCAAATTGTGACATATTGCAGTTATATTTTCAATTATTTTTGAATAAATTAGCATTTATTTGGAATCCCGCACTTTCACATTCACATGAATAAATATCTTGATTTATTTGGTATGATTACTAATCTCTCTTATATCAAAGTCCACAAAATTCAATTAAATAAAGTTTGAGCACGAGAGAATTGATCTTGTTATTTACTTACACCAAGCATATCCTTTCACAATAAAATGATTATATTTGTAATGTCCATGCTATGCTACATAGTAGAAGTGGTTTCTTGAGCGAAAAGTTTCCCCTGCTATCCTATCATGCAATGGTCTAGAATCTTTGAGAATTGACAAAAGGACAAGCTCACCCCTACCTAGAATAAAAATCTCTTTCTCTACAGCTAATCCGAGCAAGTATCCCTAGCATAGAAAAGAAAAATACAAAACAAAAAAAAAAGAGAAAAAGAAAAAGGTTATTTTAGCATTATCTCAAATATCAAAGCAAAAGATACGAAAAAGAAAAATACAAAACAAAAAAAAAGAGAAAAGAAAGAAAAAAGTAAAGAAAGCAAAACGAACAAAAGCAAACGCAATAAAATCCCTTTACCTACCCATTGAAAAGAAAATAAGGGTTGATGAGCTTGAATCCCTGGAATTCTCAATTATTCAAAAACCGTGAGGTAAGCCCCATAACAGGTGGTTTGTGCCCAACCCGCTTGGCCTTGGGTAACTCCTAGCGTGGTGATATGTCTATCACATTAGCGACCTTCTTTTGTACAGACCTATGTCCGCTTATGGATTAGCTAGCTCTTGATAACCCTACTTACATAGTAGTCTGGTACAGGTATATGCATCTAAATCATGGTTAATGAACACTTATTTGGTTAATTCAAATCACTTGTATCAAATTATCTTACTCAAAACTGGTAAATGCACAAAGCAATTGCACACACATTTGTATTTGAGAGATTTTGTGTATCATTATGATAAATAAAGATCGGAAATGAACTCACATACGCACATGGGATTCCTTATAAATATAACTTTTGTCTTTAAGATACTTTGAAATATTTTTGCAAAATTTTTGGAATAATTTCATTTTCTTCTCTGAGAACAGTTGTTTAGTATAAAGACAACTACATGCATTACTAAAAAAATTAAAATCATTTTTAAAAACATGCAATAAAGTTACATTTATATATAACTTTTGAATTTTGTGACGATGGTATAGTTCCAAAACCAAAATTGGAATTTTTATGCCTAGCACAAGTCCTCGTCTTCATATTTTCTGTTTATTTTCAAAAATTAAAAATCAACCATGCAATAAAACTATTATTTTCTTCTTTGGATTTCGCGATGATGGTATAAGTTTATACCTATAATTCTATGCCTAGCGCAAACCATTGTTCTAATTTTATGTTCCATTTATTTTAAAAACAAATTTCTCAAAACATATGACTTGCATCATTATGTTACACAATTATGCTTTACAAACAAACGAACACTTATTCTATTTCATGACATTATGTTCAAATTCAATATTGCAACCATGGTATAAATTCTAAGGAATTGTTCAAAATTTTATCACACTTAGGAATGTATGCCTAGCAAAAATCATTTTAAAAAATTTCATGCATACTATTTTTATGAAAATCTGAAAACAAATCATCAAACCATCATTATCTCCATCATTACAACACAAGGTCTTAAGACAGTCTCTTAAGCACTCTTTTACTTTTAACAATATTTCTATACTAGGATTAGCTTGACGACCTAGCGAGCGGTGACTCCATGAAATGGTATATAATAGCGATAATGTCCTTTGAAATTATTGTTAGAAGTCCCTTTTATTTTTATCAAATTATCCCACAAACAACCAATTTGTTTACATCAAATTATTTCATTTAAATTTTAAAAGCATGACATTCAAACCATAATATTTCCAAACGACATAATTACATGAATCATCAAATCAATCACACCAAAACATTAAATCATCATACAAACACATAAGACAAGTGATATGATCAAAAATATCTCATCTATACATATATCAACAATATATACATCATCTCAAAACTGGATCGGTATGCCACAATCTGTACCTCGACATACTCAATCCTCTATCAAAAATAATAAACACTATGTATCAATCTGTGTAGTGCAGTCTGTAGTAGCTAGCCTCGAGAAGCCCTTGAGCTCTCAGCCTCATCTCCTCCCCCACCCTGACATGGAGGAGGTGGTCCCTTAAAAATGAACAATAAAAATGAATTAGGGTTGTCCCTATTTTTCTTAATTTTGTTCAAAACCAATAACATTTTAACATTTTGCTTTTCCGTGTTTTTACTTCAAACATTCGATTTGGGTAAAAACACGGAGGGGGCACCATAGTAAGCTATCGTATGATTCAACCTATAATCGTCACCTAAAAATTGGAATAATTTTTGCTTTCTCGTAGATCGAGAAGAACACATCTTTAACGCATTTTCTTCAAAAAATTTGCTAAAGAGGGGGCAAAATGTAGCACCCTAAAATTGGCATAGTAAACCTTAGCAATAATTAAAATTACCTTAGTAATAATTCAAATTTAAAATTTTCAACCCCAAACCACCCGTTAACAGCCTGTTAAACCGCTTTCCTTATTTTTTGTGCCATTTTTAGGATTTGTTGTGACCATTGGACGGTATCATCATCAATCAGACGATATCGCCTCAGATCGGACAATTTCGTCTGGACTAGAACATCCAGACGATTTCGTCCCAAAACTGATTTTTCATAATTAGCTTCTGTTTCAATGGCATCTCTAACCTGGGAAAAAGTGTGTCTACGCGGTTAGAGACTTCCCCCATTGGAGATCTCCCAAATTGGGATGATCTCCAACCTCCCAACCTCCTTCCTATGCCTATTTAATCTTAGGCCCTCCCCTTGACATTCCCCTGGCTGAATTTTCCTATAACACGAGTTCTATTTGCATTAGACCATCTTAAATCACCATTTGCCTTTGTATTTTTCTAAGTTTGTTTGTAGGAACCTCATTGTTTTTTAGTCGGAGCAAGCTCAGATCGTCGCAGACGATCCTGTACAATCTCGGACGATCATGCACCAATTCGAGACAATTTCGACTGCAGTCAACATTGGGGGCAATCAGTGCCCTGAGTTTGCATTCTTTCTCCACTATCTACTGTTTTGCTTTGCATTAGTTAGACTTATTACTATTTTGCATCCTGGAGTTCACCCATATAGTTTAATACATAATAAAATCATAATTTGTTATTAAATCATTGTAATGCACTCATGTTTTTGTTTATAATTATCAGTTTAATATTATTATTGTCATTCTACATCATTGCCCTCTGTTGGAATAGTTGCATTTTTTGTATTTTGTATCTATTTCTCTGATTACAGGTCTCTAAGGAATTTGTATGATGAATTCATCAGATCTCAGACAATCTTGTCTAATCGTAGACGATCTTGTCATATCAGAGGCGATCTTGACTGCTTCAAAAATTAGAACCTCCATCAGACATCCGGATCAGATATGGCTTTTTAATCTAGCTTATTCTCTATGTTTTCAGTTCAAATCTATTTTCTATATTCATTTAAATCTACATTTCATATAGAACAGTTTAGATTCATTTGGCCAAACCTAGGAGTTGAATGATCAAACATAAAAATGAACACATCAAACACCCTCTCAACCTAGGTGTGGAAATTGCCATTCAAAAGTTTCCTGGTGAACCCACCATCCGTCAAAAAATCACCTTAATACCCCTCCCCCGAGAGGCGGGACCTTCAAAGGGCCTCTCAGTTCGAGGTATTGTCCCATCCTTCTCGCATCCCCCTTTTGGGCGTGGATCCTTTAGCCTGAAGGTAAGGGTGCGGAAAATTTGGAACGATATAGTCATTAATGATTCAATTTTGCATTACACAGCAATTTCCAGATATCTTATCATTTTGCAATTTGGCAGTTTTTGTTGATTCAATCCTGTAGTAGATGAAATTCTATTTTGATGTTATCTAGTTGATTTACTTTCATGCAAGAATGTGTGTGTTTTAAATTCTATACTTTATTTTCCTGTCATTTCAAATTAGCAACATTTCATTTTCTACAATTTTTAGATTCTGTCATTTCATTTCCTGTAATTCTATTTCTACAAAAGTAAATAGGAGTTAATTTTAGTTCTTAGAAGTTAAAGGTCACAACAAAAACCCCAATTGCTAACTGATCCACCAATAAAAATTGTTCTTGGATAAACTGAACTTGCAACTGTGAAACTTCCTATTGTATACAGCCTCTGGACACCACCCTGGATTGACACACATAATTATTAAATGATGAATGAACAACAACCCTCATAACTCACCCTCATTAAGAGCCTCCTCATTAGGATCAATCTCAGGAGCCTCTTTAGTGGTAGCCTTTGTGTCCCAGCCACCCTTTATTTGCTGGTGCATGTTGCGCTTGTCAGGATCCACCTCTACTTTGTCCTGATCTACCACTCTATATAAATGCCTTGTACCATACCAACGAAACATAGACCACCATTTGTCACACTATAGAGTGGTCATAACTCTGTCAATATCGGTCTCCTAGAAGTCATCTGGAGCATAACCTAGATCTGGATGCTGGATCGATGGAAGATCCCTCTCCAAATCCAAGTGCCTATAAGTAAATGGGATCTTCGAGATGTCCTACACCATGCCAAAATGATGCAGGATGTGAGAGAAAAATTGGTACTCTTGGATCTCAGCCTTCTAGCCTAGTAACCATCTATATTGAGGATACTATCAAAGATGCTCGTTGGCCTCAAGCCAATCAAGACACTCCATGTAGGGCCACCACTTGAAATCATCTGGTTTGAGTCTTGCAAACCAGGTAATGTAATGTTGGATGTCATCAGCATGGGTCCTGCTATAGAAGCTCTTCTCCTCTCGAGGCCAGTAGGAAGTATAGCACTGATGATCATCATAGATCTCTATGATGTGTATGGGTAGCTCCCAAAGTTGCTCTATCCTGATATACTTTCAACCCCAAATATGTAGAATTAAACTACAGCTGATCCTTCGACAGCTTTGGTCAGTGATTTGATATAGCTCTCAATATAGCTAAGCCAGTAGAGTGCTCCCCCAGGCTAGGAGAAGTGGCTATCGAATAGAGCTCTAGACAACTCTACACATAGTAGCTAAGATGTTCTAGGGAATATTCACACTCGAGGTGTATAAAAATGGCCTTGTTCATGAAGAAGTCATTCTACCCCTGCCAATAGCTAATGTGGACCCCTCCATGGTCAATGGCGTGCTGAGCCTCCTTGCTTCGAGTGCCAAATATGGCATCGAAGATGGAATTCTTAGCGCTAGAAGTCGAGGAGATGATGGCCTCACCATCAATGGGGATCCCAAAGATCCTATAAATGTCCTCCAATGTAACTGTCATTTCACCTATAGGTAGGTGAAATGTGTTGGTCCACACATTCTAGCACCAGGCCAACGTAGTCAAATAGGATTGATCTACCCTGATAGTGGGTAGATCCAATACATAGCCAAAACTGACAACTCCGAACCACTATCACTTCTTGGGAGTGAGCTCTCCATGGAGATTCTTAAGAAGGTTAGGCTCTTGAGCTCTAAAGGTCAGTATCTAAAATAAATAGCATAATATAAGAAAAATCTAACTAAAACAAGCAAAAACATTTTAAAAATGACCTAAAAATCATCAAAAATAGTAAAAAATGATAAAATTACAAAAACATGTCATAATGCAGGCCTACAAATCAAATTTGTCAATCAAACAGGTCAAAAATGCATTAAGTGATATTAATTACCTTCAAAAACTTAGAAAAATTAAAAATTTTGTAAAATTTTCCTAAAGTTGACGAACTGCGGGTCAATCCTATGGTCCGCATGCGGTCAAAAATTGATCATTGGTATTTTGAATATTGACCACAACTCTTAGTTGTGGTCCCCAATTGACCAATTGGGAACCGTAACTGGTACCTACGATCTCTGATTGAGATCCAACAGGGTACGATACCACGACCAAAAATGGAAAAAACTTAAAACCTAAACTACCCTAGCCTAAGATGAGGTTCATTGCCAACAATTTAGTGAAATTGATTTACAATTTATTTAATTGGGTTCATTTTTAAGTGGTAATGGATGCAAGGTCTTGGATTTTGAGTTACCTTGCCCTCACCTCATCCACTGCAGCTAGAAGATGCTTGCCCGTGCCCAACCATCGTCCTATGAGTAGGTGTGTGGGTAAAGTGTGGTAGGTTGCAGGTAAGTTTTATCAACCGTCACTGTCAGAGCTCAAGTTTTGCAAGTCGCTATCAGGGAATAATGAAATACATTTTAAAATTGAGCTTTTTATAGACCTCTCATATTTTGCGCGGACCGTAGGCCCTAGTCGCGGTTCCCAAATTTGCAAATGGGAACCACAAACCCTAGCCGTGGTTTGAAACTGGAATGAAATTTAGAAAATTCCCACCATGGGAAGGACTAAAAGATAAATTGATGCCTCCCATTGGGTCAGAACTCAATAAAAGTAAATTAATTTGGAAATTTGGTGATAATCAAGCACCAGGATCCAATTAAAAATAAAAAATTTGGCTGAGATTATAAAGTACATTCAACCGAGGTCATCGCTATGACAATCCTTTAATGGAGCAATGCACCTCCCAGCCAAATAAATAAGCTCAATGCATAATTCAAAACATTCAAAAAATAAAATAACTCAAAATACCAAATGCGCCTCGTATTCAGTAATTTACCCTATACACTTGGCAGTTGTAGTGACTTGCGCTCAATGCAATCCGACAAGATGAGTAAGTTACCATAAGGACATTTGAGGTAAAAACTATCATAGTTGATCTATTATGATTCTTTTCAATCCCTAAGAAGGCCTTCATGTCCAGACTACTCCACGGGAATGAGGTGTTGCATGCCATTTTTTCTATGACCTCTTTTTAGAAAATCATCGATCAATTTGATTCAACACAAATATAATTGGATTTGTATCAATTCGATTCCCTAAGATGGCTATTATAGCCTAACTACTCCATGGGATAGAAGCGTGCAAATACTATTAACAGATGGAATTAAAATCTGAACTAGGCCTAGCCAATGCATTAATTTGCTCAAATCTAATTTTTTTTAGATCATCCATGGTGGTCAAGCGATCTCATCACTTCAATTATTTTTATTACTCTCATCGAATCATCGCTTGAGGGGGTAGTCATAATATCAAATCATAATCAAAATCAATAGAAGATCCTTGAGAATCATAGATCCCTTGATCTTGTCAAAATTGCATTTGTCCTTGCGAATCATTATCAAAAACTATCATAAGCTTACCCCTTTGCTTGGTTAAATAGTAAACATGATAACTTGTTTGTATCTTGCCTCATTTCTATTATATAGGCCTACTCCTATTGTAGCACAAAAGCTACCCGAATGACTGATGACAAGTGCAAAATATTTCAAATTTAAGCCTCCAAAGAGTTGGAAGCAATGATTCAAGGATGCGCATCCTTTTGTTGGACCTGGGGCATCTAATATTGATTTGACTAATGATCATTGTAGAACATTTGACATCATTTTAGGATGTCTATTTTTTCTCAGCATTTTTTGATCTCACAATCCATCTCAAAAGGGGCATCTGTAGACACCTAAAATGCGTCATGTCAAGGGCGACTACTCATATGGACATGTTAGAAGACCACATGGAAGATATTGGATTGACTCCAAGATATAGCAGTGGTTCTAACCACTTAATTTGGGCTCCTTGGCCTAATAAGTCTAAATTATATCCTAGACCTATGGTTTACAACTGAACCATGGCTGAGACCTATGGTTCATAGACTAGACCGCATCTATGACCTACAATCTTAAATGAAGTTTAGTTGGCCTTTAATCCAAGCCAAATCGGTTGTAAAAGCAATTTGATCTAGAATAAGGTGGTTAGAGGGTGGAAGATTCCATTTCAATTATCCTAACCACCCCTTCTTGATCTTGGATTCTCTAGGAAGCCACCCCTAGCCCTTGGGTAGTCCTATAAGCACCCATTAGAATTAGAGCAAAGATATAGATGATTTGCATAGCGAAGTGCTATCGAATTATTGAAGAGGAGATAGCATTGGAGATTAGTGCAGTGAAGCCCTATCAAATTATACACTCACTTGAGAGTATTGAGAGAGCTATTGCACTTATCCCCTTTATTTTTACCAAGATTCATGATGAATTGTATCATGGATGCCCTAGGAGCCTAGGAGATCCAATAAATGTGAATTCGAGTAAACAAAGGCCCATCACAGTGATTCAACCACAAAACCTGTTAGAAGGAGACTGAAGGTGACCCTTGAACATCAATTGGACAAGGAGGTCAAGACCACTACCCTTGGAATTGAGGGTAATCCTATTAGAGTTCTAACCGTGGCTCACAGTCGCAGTTTACAGTGTAGACCGCTCATCAGAGATGCGATTTGCAGAAGAGGTATAACCACCTTCCTATTTTCATTTATGTATGGTTAACTAGCTTAGATTAGTTGGTATTTAAAATACATTTTAGCAGACTTATGACCATAGAATTAGGTTAGATTTACTTCTTTATGTTTATGCTTCAATTAGGACTTAAATGGTTTCTTTATGCATGTTTATGCTTCATTTTCTATATCTGACCCATGCATAGTGTAGGTACTACTTATCTTTATGCTATTGTATGAATATTGATTCAATTTGCATAGCTTAGAGGTATTCTTTACACTTTCTTGATTAATCATGTTTAATGGTGTCATTATACAATTTACCTAAAAAGGCCTCATCATGAGAGGTTGCCTATCTTTTTGACATTCTTGTGGTATTTCTTGACCACAGGGAATAGTTTCAAAGGAGAACAAACTATCAAGTTCCTTCCCCATCGTGAATAAGAGGGCACCTCTACCCTAGAGCAGTTCATGTCATCCTGAAAGGCATTTGGAAATCACACCTACCCTTAAGAGGGAAACAATTATGCACTCCTATTTGTAATATTACATCAAAATGATTATCCCTAAGAGAGATGTACTTGTAATTGGATTTTGACTTTGAATACAATGGAATATAGCGCATTTCTTCTTGATCATTTGTTGTCAATTTCTTGTTCTTGTATGCATGTTATATTTTTATCAGTTATTGCAATAGGATACACCATCGAGTGTGACCCTTTCTGGTGGTTACAATTCTAAAATATGATGAAGTATTAGGGAGTCCCCTTGATTATCATCTTAGAAAGGGTTGCTATTTTATGAGAAAACATTGGTAGGTTCTATTTCAATTAAGATAACTAAGTTATTATTATCCACAAGGTATCATCCTAAAACCAATGGTGTGTTGAAGGCTTATTTTGAGACACTATATACAAAGTGACCAAACTAGTTAACCATATCTTCTTGAAATTGTATAATTATCCTATAACAACTAGAAGAGTGACTTGATCAAGCACTTTTTGTTCGAACTTATAATGGACTACTAAATTTTTTATCTCACATATTAATGTTTAGATACTTTGGTGGGTTTATATTGACCAATGAATACTTGTATGGTTGGAAAGAACACGTTGATCTTATGGGGCTTCATTTGCTCAAAGTATTTGAGTGTATGAATAAGTATATTAATAGTGCTAGAAATTATATAGAGTTCAACATGGGTAATAAGGTCATTATAAGGATGGATAATGAGGTGCTTACCACCCCTCATAGGAAAGCAAGGTCATTTGTATGCAAGTTTGATGATCCATATGATATTGCATAAAATGTGGGTAAGGTTACCTATAAGATAAAATTACTATGATACATAAGAGTACACCTTGTATTTTATGTGAGTCAATTGGAGTTGTACAATGCTAATAAAGTTGATACTAAAAGGAATAGCCTAATTGGTATCTTATGAATGTTATTGACAATCTAGACTAGGAGGTGGAGCATGTTCTTGTGGTGAGAATAGTTGGCTAGGCAATCAAAAGAATGGGGAGTTCTTGGTGAGTTGGGTGGGTGAGCAATCCTTAAGCTAGAAGGAGGAAGAGACCTTATGGAATTATGTAGGTAATGTTAAGGAGTTTATAATGGGGGATGAAAAACTTAGTTCCTTGGTTCAATGAGGAATTTATGGGAACCTTCTCTAGGGATGATGCAATAAATTCTTCATCGGTATTGAGGTCATGATCAATTTTTAAGTGCAGGAGCCTATGGTGGATATACATATATGGGATTAAACCCCATTTTTTAAATTTTCTATGCACTCTTGCTTGTGAACACCCTTACTTTATGATCCAATATTGTGAGTGACTATATGAAATTACTAGTAATATGATATTAGAGAGACCAAACCCTTATAGTTTTGTTATGAAGAGGGCAGGGAACATCTGAATATTCATATCATGCATGTGTGTGGTGGGAATTCATATGGGTTTGAGGACTTGTAAAGCTAGACATATAGGTAGACTAAAAGTGGTTGAGTCTTGGATTTTTTGTGGTGCCCAACTTGGTGGTAAGTGTATTTTGGCCTTATGCCAAGCTTATTGTATCTTGGATCACAATCCCTATTTGATTAATTAGAATATATTTTTTCTCCCAATTGTGTGTAACTTTGTGTGTATCATCTTGTTGTTAGATTAGGTGTCCCTTCTATTATAAGTTTTTATGCTTGATTTTTCTTAATCCATATAAAATATGAAAATATCACTATGTGTTGTGGTTATCTTTTTTTGTAGGTAAACACTAGAAGGTATAGTTTTTAGCTCTTGCCAAGTCTAGTCTAAAGAGGTTGACTCAAAGAGAGTGTGTGGTACTACATAGTTGTAGCAAGGCTAAGCTATTACTATGACACCATGTGTATGCCCATTTGAAGTGGGAGTAGGAACATTGGACCCTCTATTTGCACTCGAAACAATTAGGAAATAGTAGGTTCTTTCATAGATAAATAAATAAATTTAACTTTAGATTATTAATTATAATTTTTTTACAATTATCAAGATATAATTATACACATTAAAATAGTAAAATATAAATATTAAATACAAGTTATATATGTTAATTTAAATAAGAAAAAAGAGAAAATATGAAAAGGATAAATAATTTTTAAAAAATAGAATCTTATATATAACATTTTAAATTTGAATTGTGTGTGAATTAATGGATGACTTACTGGAAACAATTGTTTTAGATTTTAAAATTTCTACAATAGCATATATGGGAAAAGAAAAGAGAGCGATAATTAAAAAAGTAGTGATGAGTAAATATATATAATGTTATGTGATGCATTTAATTTCTTTAAATCTAGATAAAATTAGAGAACAAAAGGTACTGGTAGTTAAGGATTAAAACAAAGGGAAAATATAAACACATGTACAAATATAAGGGAAAATATCAATGTTTAAGAAGACACATGTAAGAATTTTTTTTAAAGATAAAATATTTATTATAATTTTAAATATATAATGTAAAATAAATAGATGTACAAACAATTATGTATATTAAAATTAAACATACCAAATATATACTCCAAGGTATTTTGTTGTGATCCTCTTTGTTGAAACTAAAATTTTATCTCTAGCCAAGGCTAGTATTATATGATGTAATAGCATATAGGCCTAAGGAAAATTATTGTATAATGTACTTAATTTGTTGTAACATTTTATTATGTAAGGCTTATGGGCCACAATTAACCTTGTTATAGTTAAAATCATATTATAACTTGTAATTAACCTAAAAGCTCTCTTATTATGTTAGCTTAGATTATGTTAATTTATATAATTAGGGATTTTTTATTGATATAAATATCCTCATAACTCCATAATTTAATTATAAAAGTGTTGTGATTCTTATCTATTGATAATATAGTGATTAATTATGATGTCATAAGTTCCAACTATATCTCTATATTTTCATCCTTTTTTATGTTTTATGTATAATATTTCAATGGATGGATTACTTCAAATGATTTTTAGAAAATATTGTGAATCCCAAAATGCTATCAAAGTGATTATGAAGTAGCATTGCTTGATCATGTAGAAATCTTACTCAATGTGTATGACTCTTCTTCTAGGGTCTATGATGCACCTTTCCTGGGCCATAACTTGTGAACCGTATGCCCGTTTGCCTTGAAATTTAACAGGTGGTTTTGCATGCATGTTCTACATAAGGCTCATCTCTAATGTGCCTAGCCCTACAAAAAACATACTTTTAGGACCTAAATCCTCCATATAGTGTCCCAAAATTAGCTTTTAGTATAGGTTCCTAGGTTTTTTGGGTTTTTTGAATGTTAAAATTTTATTATATTTTGTTATACCTTAAGTTGAGACCTAATATTTTAAAGTAAGGTTCATTATTGTAAGAGGGATGTGTGCACTGAATTTGGGTGCAATCCGACTCATTTCTATTTTTAGTAGTTTTTAGAAAAAAAGACATTTTTAGGGTTTCTTTGGTTTTTGGTGGCTATATGACGGATTGTATTCTTTTGGAGAAGGGGTGTGAATTCAAGAATGAGAAGAATATTGATTTGCAAGTTTATTACATTATATTACATTTGTATTATGTGATTGGAGTCCATTTTTTTGGTCTCTTGTAGCTAAGTTTACACCATTCTATGACAAATATTCCTTCAAAGTTTCATAAATGCTTTCACTATAAGAAGTAAAAAAGGTTTTCTCTTCCATAAATTCAATTTATGTTTTCTCTTCCATAAATTTTCATCCATAGTTTCTCTCTTACGTAAGGATTCATCTTTCCATATTTTTTGCTTCTTCCCTTTTCAAAAAATTAACTCAAAATTATATTATCCTCGTCCTAATAGCAAATGGATGCAATTTGATGACCTAACAACTTTTTTTTATTTTTATTTTTTGGAAAAGGAAACACACTCATGCACATGTTACTACATAAATTTTGGAACCATTATATATGGTAAATGTTACAATTTGATACACTTGATTCTATCTATAGAAGGTGTTGACTTGGATAGCTTGGTGTGCACAAATGAACAGAAATGCAAATATCTTGTGTTATGAACCTTGTAGTAAAATAAAAACACATACACACAATATGGCAATGATAACAAGAAAATGAGCTTAAAATTAACAATACTACAAGATGAAATGGAAAGGTAGTAGATTATAAGGAAACAAGAAAAATCACCTCATTACAGGCCTCTTCGAGGGGAAAACCTCCTTGGAAGCAAGCTTAGATACATAATATGAGATATTTCTTCTTCTATGACCCATTATATTTTTAAAGACTCTCCATACCCCTAACTATAATGGTTAAGGATCAACTTGAGATGCAAGTGGCCATCCAAGCTAGATTCAACCAAATAGCAATTATATTCTTTATAATGGTTACATTATATGGCCTTAGTTATCTAGGCACATCAAATACCACATACCATTACAAAACATTATATATATATATAATTAGATAAAAGATATTTTGAAAGGGTCCTCGAACCCTTTGCAAACTAGAATCTAATACTTCCAAAATTAAGAGCAAAATGGGATAAACATGGAGAAGCCCCAACCAGGGGAACCAAAAGAAAAAACAACAAAAACAAGAAGATATGATAATAAAAAGGAGACCCATATGAAATAACAAAACCCCATCATCCCTAAATTTCTTCTTACTCATCAGGGTCATCCTCCACTTTTACATATTTCTAGTTCCACTGAATCTTCTCCATTATTATGGTATCCTCTTCAATAATTGAGGCTACAATTTTGATCATTATCCTCAGTGATATCATTATATATTTGACCATCTTCCTATATATTTGGGATTTTTGAGAGGATCCTACAAATGATGAGATTTATCTCTCTATCCATTGAGGCCCCTTTGAGAAATTTGGTTTTATTTATTTTGGTAGTGGTAGGAGAAGAAACCTTAAAATATTTTGAGTATAGGATAATGTGAGTGGCCTTATCAGTATTTACCACTTTTGATTTTAGAAGTTTGGAGTGTCTTTCTAAATAATATCTACCTTTGGAGTCTCCTGGCTACTCAAAAACTCCATATTTTCCTTATTAATATCAGTCTCCTCTTAAATAGGTGAAGCTTTATTCTCAAAAATGGTACAATGTGATGTATTTGGAGAGGGGATTTTAAAACTTTTGTTCCCAAAATTGATAAAATATAATATTCTTGTAAAATTCATAGGGACTTCTGACCAAGGCTTGGCTAATACCGTCCACCTTGTCACCTTTTTTGGCCATGAACTCAAAAATAATTTTCAGTAGCCCTTAATGTAGTGGATCCATCAAATCTCTTTTTATGATGTAGGTGGTTCAAGAAATCAAAATGGAAACTCCTAATAATTATAAAGTGATTGTTGAGGGTGAAGTATTCCATGATCACCATGGTAACCCTATCCTATGGGATCTTGAGGGATTCTCACAGGGTCCCATTTTTATATCTTTCCATACTTTCTTATTTCCCCTTAAAAAGTCATATCTCCTTGCCAAGGGAGTGCTTCTACCTATTTACACATTCAATGGAAATGGGAAATCCAATAACTTTAAATATTAGAGGGATCCATACATTAGGAAGAGGGAAATTACATAATAAGGTTAGGATGAGATCCTAACATGACCTTCCCTCAAAAATATTTGTTCTCAAAGTTGGAGATGAGAAAATTAATGTTGCAACTACTAGAGAGGCTCTTAGGTAGATTTTTATATATAAAAACTACTATTGGACCAAAAATTTAATGATGGTGTAGTTACAAAGAGTGTAGGTTCATTGGTACAAAATATTTTTGGCATTTAACATGATCGATCCTTCATCATATAACTTAGGGAGCATTGAATAAACTTGAATGTGATTTCCAAGTACCTTCTTGAGATAAGAGACATGGAAAGCTATATGGTTCTTGAAAGAAGGTGGTAACACAAGATTATAAGAAACTTGTTCAATCTATTGCAATATTTGATAGGGTCCATAAAACCATGGTAACAATTTTTTATGATCTCAAAGTTTCATGAAAGATTGTTTGAAGGGTTGGATTCAAAGAAACATCATATCACCTACATTGAAATTATTATTAAAATGGTATTGGTTAGTCTATTATCGCATCTAGTTTTCAGCAAGAACCAAGTTCTCTTCTAATTGATACAAAACATAGGCATGCTCTTTTGGAGTTGGATCTATTTGAAATTTGGAGCATCCAAAGACATATAAAGAGGGCAATGGTGATGGGTACCAATACATTACCTCAAAATAATTCATGTTGGAGGTTATGTAGAATGAATTGTTGTACCACCACTTAGCCAAAGGTAGCCACTTAGCCCATTCTGATGGATTCTCAATATGGAAGAAATGTTTACAAGCATTTAAAAAAAAAATTAATTTTCCCATCCATCTATAAATGGTATATTGAGCTCATTCACAATTGTATTCCCCATAGTTTAAATAGTTCTTTCTAAAATTGACTAGTAAAAGTGGGGTCATGGTTAGGCATAGTGTATTTAGGTATACTATGGAGTTTGAAAGTGGAGTCCATGAATATCTAAGCAATGGTATAGGTATGATAAGGATGGATAAGGAATAGAAATAAGAATAATTTGAGATATGGTCCACCACCACAAAAATGATCAATTTTCCTCTGGATTTAGGAAGCTCTTCAATAAAATATATGGAGTTAACAATCAATACATTATTTGGGATTGAAAATGGCTGTAGAGTGTTGAGAGTATGAATCATTTCAGATTTCATAGTCAAATAGAAAAGCACATGCAATTATCAAAGCACATGTAATTTTAAATATAGACATTCACTTTTAAAATTTTATGTGATTTGATATTTGCATGTGTTTTTATATTTTAGCCCATGCGGGCATTTAATGCTTACTTGCAGGATCACACATAGGATTAACTAGGAGTTTTAGCTTTTAGTTATGCACCTTTTAATTTTTAAGATTACTTTTTGTAGTCATATTAGGTCTAGATGACCATAATTTAGCAATCATCTCAGGGTGAGATGGCCATGGTTGGCGGTCATCTTAGGGTGTGATAACCACTATTTATGGGGAACTATACCCATTTAAGTGGTGAGAACCACTATTTTAGCCTTGAAGCTACCCAATGTGGTTTAGGTGGTCTAAAAGAATTCCATTTAGGTAGTCTCATAAAAATAACATATTTTAGGTGTCTACAGATCTGAGAGAGAAGCTAAAGATGGCAAAATCACCTTGTATGAAAATGTAAAGAGGTAGTTCGCATTAAGAAAAGAAAATGCTCATATTTAAAATTTTATGCGATTTGATAATTGCATGTATTTTTCTATTTTAGTCCATGCAGGGGGTTTAATGCTTGCTCACGATATCACACACATGATTAAGTAGGTGTTTCATCTTCTATTTATGTACCTTTCTATTTTTAAGCTTACTTTTTGGGACCATATCAGGTCTTTATAACCATGGTTTAGCGGCCATCTCAAGGTGATATAACCATGGTTGGTGACTATATCAAGGTGATATGACCATGATTTATGGGAAACTATGTCTATTTAAGTGGTGAGAACTACCATTTTAGCCCTGAAGCTGCCCAAGGTGGCTTAGGTGGTATAGAAGGAGTCCATTTAGGTAGTGTTCTCAAAATAACATATTTTAGGTGTCTACAGATCTTAGAGTGAAGCTAAAAATGGTAAAAGCACCTTGCATGAAAAAATAAAGAGGTAGTTTGCATTAAGAAAAGTGAATGCCTATCTTTAAAATTTTATGCAATTTCATAATTGCATGTGTTTTTCTATTTTAGCCCATACGGAACATTTAATGGCTTTCTCAGTATCATGTGCATGATTAACTAGGATTTTTAGCTGCTGGTTACATGCATTTTTATTTTTAAGTTTACTTTTCATAGTCATCTTAGGTTGAGATGACTATAGTTTAACGACCACCTCAGGGTGAGACAACCATGGTTGGTGGTTGTCTCAAGGTGATATGACCACAATTTATGGGTAATTGTATCCATTTAAGTGGTGAGAACCACTATTTTAACCTTAAAGCTACCCATGGTGGGTTAGGTGGTCTAAAAGGAATCCATTCAAGTAGTATCCTCAAAATGATGTACTTTAGGTGTCTATAGATAGCAATATGAATAAATGTAAACATAATGATAAAACAATAAAAGGATGAGGCCCTCTTTATATTAAATAATTACTTTAAATGCATTATAATCAAATCATATTTTAGGGGATGCTACCCATGATACAATGAATACAAATAAAATGTTCGAGCACACTGAATGGTCTTCTTGAAATCACAAATTGTTTGGGTGTAGGCTTTTCATAACTATTATAGTGAGTTTTATGTGGATCTCGCACTCTTTTACCATAGGTTGGATCTTGTAATCTGTGCACAAATAAATTAGAAATGAATCAAAATCATATGCATGATAAATGAAATAGAATATAATTAAATAGGATAAAACAGACCAAAGAATATAAAATCTGAAATCTATCTAAATGATAGAATGATAAAAGTACTAATCTATGCTATGCTAAAGAAAACAGTAAAATTTCTGCCAGAGGTTGTCTCAAGATCAGATGACCTTGCCTATGGACCATCTTGGGTTGATATGATTGCTATTCCAAGATTTTATTTATTCATGGTTGAGTTGGGATAGTTTTTGGAATAAACTTGGAGTTTTATCGACATATTATTGCACTATGAAATTTACTTGATGGGTTAGATCAATCACCGAGGCAATGGTATTTGATTGCATGGAAAATGAGAGCACAAATTCCACATGGCTTTTAGAAGTGGAATTACTTGGAGGATAAAAAAAGGAGCATCACTTCATTGCTCAAATTTGGGGATCAAATTTTGTAGCACTTTGTTGCATAAATTCAAATATTTCCCATTATTTTAATTGAAGTGTGAGTACCATTTTATAGACTTCTCAAAGAGAAGCTAAAAATGGTGAAAGCACCCTACATGAAAAAGCAAAGAGGTAGTTCACATTAAGAAAAGTGAATGTCTATCTTTAAAATTTTATGCGATTTGATAATTGCATGTATTTTCTATTTTAGTCCATGCAAGGTGTTTAATTCTTGCTCTTGGGATCATGTGTAGGACTAAATGGGAGTTTTAGTTTCTATTTATGTACTTTTATATCTTTAAGCTTTACTTTTTGAAGTCATCTCAGGTAGAGATGACCACACTTGTCACGAGGAATAGTACCCACAAGTGGTGAGAACCATTGTATTAGCCCTGAGGCTACCCTAGGTGGGATATGTGGTCTAAAAGGAGTCCATTTAGGTAGTCTCTTTAGTATGACATGTTTTAGGTGTCTATAGTTGATTCTTCTTAAATTTAGGAGACCTATTGGAAAATTGGGGATGAAGGGCACACATTGGTACTTGATACTCAAATTGATGGCCGAAGAGGGCATCAACCACAATATTTTCCTTTCCTTTTTGATACATGATGTTATAGTTACACCCCAACAATTTTGAAACTCATTTCTATTTTTCTAGAGTAGATACCCTTTGTTCCAAGAAATATTTTAAACTCTGGTGGTCCATTTTAATAGAGAAATATCTCCCAATAAGATATGGATACTAGTGATGAACAACATGGAGGATGACCATCATTTCTTTTTTTATAAGTATATTTTCCCAAAAAAAATCCTAAGAGTGCCTTACTACTGAAAGTGAAGGGTCACCCTTATTGCATTAAGACATACCTAATGCCATGACCCAAAGAATCACTTTCAATTATAAATGGTTTGGAAAAGACAAGTGTAAACAACATTGGAGTAGAAATCATAGCCTTCTTAATATATAAAAATGCTTGCTCTATTGGAGCTAACCACATAAGTAAATTATTTTTTAGCATGGTCATTAAGGGGGTGATTATTTTTCCATATTTTTGTACAAATCAGTAGTAATAGCCCATGAGACCTAAAAACCCACAAAGCATCTTGAGAATTTATGGCTTAGGCTAATTTTGAATATCTTCAATTTTCTTGGGGTCACCTTGAATCCCTCCTATGAAACAATATACCCCAAGTATTCAACCTTTTGCATGCTAAAGGAACTTTTGGATCATTTGAAAAATAACTAATGGTTCCAAAATAAGTTCAAAATTTGACCTAGATGTTGTAAGTTCTCAATCAAAATGTAATTGTAGATGAGAATGCCATCAAAGAAAATCAATATAAATTATGAATAAATGGGTGGAAGGAATTATTCATGAGGTTCTAAAATGTTGATGGTGCATTAGTGAAGTCAAATAGCATGACCAAAATTTCATAATGTCCCTTATGAGTTTGAAATGTTGTTTTAGGAATATCTTCTTCCTTGATTTGTATCCAATGATAGCAAGAGCATAGATCCAACTTAGAGAAAACCTTTGTGCCATGTAGCTTATCCAATTATTCATCAATAATAGGGATAGGGAATTTTTCCTTAAAGGTGAGCTTATTAAGCTCACAAAAGTCTATCCATAGCTTCTATGACCCATATTTATTTCTAAAAAATATTACCAAAGAAGAATAAGGATTTTTACCAGGTTGAATTACCTCTATTTTTAGCAATTCTTGAACCATCTTCTCAAATTTTGACTTAAATGCATAGAATTATCTAAAGGGTCTAGTGTTAGGTGGAAAAATACTTGGTACTAACAATATTGCATGATCATGGGAACAATGTGGAGGTAATTTTGTTGATTCTAAAAAACTACATTATTTTACTCCAAATGAATTGCAAATCCCCTTAGGGTTCATTTTTTTATGAATTTTATGATTAAATTACAAATAATTGGGCTACTACCCTGTATGAGGAATTTTTTAATAACTTTTTCTATATGACTCAAATTGATAACTTGAGAAGATCCTACTAGTGAACCATGGAGTGTAGAACTTACCATTCTATGAGAATTACATCTATAGTTCTATAAAGTTCCAAGATATTGTTCCCAAGGTACATAGCCACCATGCAACTAGCACAATATTACATCCTCCAAGTGTAAAAATCAAACATATCAATTTTGAGTTCATAGTCTCCTATATTCAACTTAAGATTGCGGTATTTACCCTTACAAGATAATGTTCCTCTATTTTCCACCATGAATTCAGAATATTTGTAGGCATGTATGTAACATTTCACTTGCCTAAGTGCCAAGGGATCAGTAAAGTTATGTGTACTACCTAAATCAATAATAATTGTAATATGTTTCCTTTAAATAATACTACTACCTTCATCATTTGATGGGTCAAGATTTCTCCAACTACATGGACAAAAATATATGGTTTTGGTTCTTCCTATGCTTCACCCTCATATTGGGGTACTTATTCATATTATTCTACTTCTTTATTAGATATTTCATTCATAGATGATTAATTCACATCCAACAAAAATAACTTTTGTTGTATGCATTTAAATCTTGTGCATATTTCTCGTACAATAATAACATAAGCCATATGTTCTATGAGCAGCCATTTCTTCCTCTTTTAATAGATTGAATTATGGATATTTATTTCTAGTGTTTGATATGAACTTGGATGGAAATGTAGGCTTGGCTTGTGGGAATTTAGAAGACTACCTCTAGGCAATAATTTTTTCTTCACTAGTCTTGTCAATCCTATGGATTTCATCATAAATTATGGTTTGAAAAATTTTACTTATGCCTTGATATCATATTTCAACCCACTAATTAAACAACTATTAAAAAATGCTTTAGTTAAATCATTTTTCCTATATCAAGTTTTACAAATTGAGTTTGATATTCTCAGATAGTAGAAGAATTTTTCAATTTTTTTAAAGCTTGTATGAAGTCCTCATACTCTAGGGCCAAAACAAGTGAGTAAATGTGACTCAAATTCTTCCCAAGAAGTGTTAGGAGTCATGTTCTATAACCATTGATACCATTGTAGGGCCTTGTATTCAAAGTTAAATAATGCCATGGTGACCCACAAATATCGGAGAACATTATGGAGTTTGAAGAATTGATTTACACAACACAACAAACCATCAAAAACCTTTCTATTAAACTTGGGAAAGTATAAGTTGGGCATCTTAAATAGGGTATCTATGTCAAAAATAATATTATGGCTTTTTTTATTCTTATTTCTAGAACTACAACCTAGTCCTTAAGCATTAATATGCTCGAATACTTTTGCATCTTCCTTTAAACACTCTTAAACCTCTAGGAAATTTTTTTCAATCATTATTTTGACTTTAATATTGTCAGTTTTCATGATCTACATGTGATCTTTCATCCATTTAACTTCCTGTGTCATGTGGGACAATTGGCTCTATAAGTTACTAAGTGTGTGATTTAATTGTTCCATATATTGTATTTGTTTAAACTCTTTCATTCTCCCTCTAGTCCTTCCATCCATATACATGTGATTTGGGTCACCCCAATTGAATTACTAAAAATGAGTATTTTTCTAGGATTTTCTACTTTTAGTAATGGTTCAATTTTTTTTTTTGAGTGCTATATACCAAAATGACTAGCTTGAAATTATAAATAATATATGCTAGGTCTAACAATGATGTTTTTCAACACCCCAAAATTTTTTCTAGTCAAGTGTTGTCTTAAAGTGCTTTCAAATTTTTTCTCCTAAATATTTTCTTTGCCAAAATAAATGAATTTCTTCTTTGGTCCCCAAAAATTACCATATCATTTATTAGTCAATCTATTATCCTCAAGTACCCTATCAAATTTTCATTGAAATTGCCCTATCTAATATTATTTTTGACTACTACTGACAACTATCTTGGTAGATTCTACATTGATCGTTACTGACAACTACGTATCTAGATAAATATTTATTTGTTAATTATTATTGTCCTAATTGACTCTATTTTTTGTTGTTACTATCCCCAATAGTTTCTTCTTCAACAAGTATTTTTTAAAGTATATTAAATTTGTGCTAGGTTTAGTATCTATAATATACTCAATTTTGTGGTTAGGGTTTTGGAGGTGTAACATATGATTGTAATAGGATAAAACAAGGACAAAGTGTATGTACTATTCATAACCCTCCATTATACCGCATTGACAAACAATAATTCTCAAACAAATATTCCATGCTACTACTCAAGGAGGGTTCTATACATACCCTTGAGAGAACTATTTGCCTCTCTCACATTAGAGGAGGGTAATCTTTCTGAGCTCTATACTTGGTGCACTACATATAGAAATGGTCAAAACTATTCATATGGATAAAGGTTTATCCTAATACTAGAGGGGTCTCTCGATATACTCAAAGATATGTGGGAGCTCAATTTCATATATGGGTGTTGTTTGAGACCTAGGTATTGGATTTTGATCACCCCTGACTTCACTAGATGCTTTATGGGTAATCTAGCTTAACCAATAATAACAACTCTTTCATGATATTTAAAATCCTTGGAATAAGGTTTATAACCTATTAAACTAAAATAGAAGGGGAAAATAGCTCAAATTTTTTACCTTTTTTCTTTATAAGAAAATAACCAGGAAATTAAAAAAGAAAATTTTATACCTAACAAGTTGAAATGGAAGAACATGAATTATTTGCATTGTGGCAAAATGCATCCCTAGGAAGTGCTTTAATACCACTTGTTATGAACCTTGTAGTAAAATAAAAATACATCCAGAAAATATTGCAATGATAATAGAAAAATAAACTTAATAGTAACAATATTGCAAGATGGAATGGAAAAGTAGCAGTTTATATTGCATGAAGAAAGAACATAATATAATATCATAAGCCTCTTTAAGAGGGAAATCTCCTTAGAAGTAGAGCTTTGATACATAGTATTAAGGATGCTTCCTTCTATGCCACTTGTCTTTTTAAAGACTCTTCATAACCCTAACTATAATGCTTAAGGGTTGGCTTCACATGCAAGTCATCACCTAGGATAGAATCTTCTACCAAATATAATAATATTAATTACATTCTTTATAACTTTTATATTAACTATATCCACTTGTATAGGAACCTCAAATACCACATACCATTACAAAAAATTACATAATATTATTAATATGGGTTCCCCACATTAGGAAGAGGTAAATTACATAATAAGTTTAGGATGGGGTCCTAACATCTTGCGTTCAAACTAAGGGACACCTTCACTTTTTCTAGAATGGATAGATGTCACTAATTCATTAAAATATTGGTAATTCCTTGAAGAAACCATCATTCTTGGTGCATACAATGGAGGAGGCATAGGGTACAAAACCTATGTGTATGTCATTTTATATCCACTAATTTTTTTCCAAATGAAAGGCTAAATTCAAGGAGATGTTTAAAATAAAATGTAGACTATGATGGCTAGTTGGAGCATGCTAGGAGTGGAAAGTTGTTGTTCAAATACCACTACCAAAATGTTTTATTGCCATCTATTTCAAATGAAGAAAATTAAAGGAATTTTTGGATCATTTGTCTCACTAGAAAATATATCATCCTAATTAGCATGAAAGAGTTAGCTTCTAGCCAACCCAATATTGAGTTCCTATTTTATCACTATAATAGAAAAATTGTGTTCTTATAGCTAACATGGAAGCCTTGGATGACATGGTGGTTGTCTTGACATTTCTATGCACCACAGTAAATAATTTTTATATATTTGACCCCCTTAGTCCAATAAAAGATCATCAATTTTTAATATTTCATAGGCTAAAAGACACTAGTGTAGAAAAGTACCAATGGAAGGCACAAATTTCCCATAGGGTCCTAAATGGCACTAGGCAATTTATTTATAATTTTCTAAGATTTGGGCATATAATTTTTGTATTTTTAAGATTTTTTAGGGAAAACCTTATGGAGGCCATAACTTTTACATATGAAAGTGTTTTGAGCCCATTTTTTAATTCAAAAGATTTTTGGAGTTCTATGCACTAGTGGCATTAGTTCAAATATCTATTACAGTGTCAATGTTTGGATTAAGTAAGATGGATCATCAAATCCCAATTACTTACATGAGTGGAAGGAATTATAGTAGTTGGTCAACTTAAATTATTGGCAACTATGTAGAAAGAACCTATGGTACATATTTCAAGAAGGTAAAGTGGTCCACTGATCATGAAACTCACCACCAAATAGAAGAAGAAGCTCTTGATCTATTTTCCTTGTTAATTAAACAATAATTACTTTTCCACATCAAACATTTAGAGTGAACCTTTTAAGGTATGGTCAAAATTGCATTTTTATTTTAAAAAATCTAATACCACTAAACTAAGATACTTGGAATTAGATATTTCCTCTTTCAAATTAGCTAATTTTGATAATGTTAATGACTATATAGCCATATTTAAGGCTTTAAGAGTAGATTTTACATCTAGAGGTAAAAAAGATCATATAAAATGCTTGCATATTGTCCTTGATAATATCTTCCCTTATTTTCATATGCTGAATCTCATGGTTCATATGATTTCTATATTCTTAGAATATTAAAAAATTATTACTCTTGATCAATTTTTATCTCCTAGTTTATTTTTAGTTGGTAATGAATAATTATGGTGGTACTTCATAAATATAGGCTCATGAAAAGAAATTAAAACCTAAGGAGGCTATGAACTAGGGGATAAAGGGCCAAGATAAGTCTTACAAGAATTCAAATACCATTTTTGGGTAATACTAGAGGTAAGCACATCCAAAAAATAATTGCTTGCTAAAGTTGCAAAGAATTGAATATGAATTTCTAAAGTTGGATGGACATAATGCAAATGGTAGGGGTAATTCCAAAGGTTCTACCTCAATTGTAGAGGTCAAATAGATAATCCATTATAGGGTGATATTATTATCACTAATTTTTAGAAATGGGGAAACAATCAATAATAATCAAAACAAAAATGTTACATATATAGCAAATAAATATACATGTATATTTATACAATAATTTGTCTCTTAGTTTCAAGAGACTCTTCAATATTTTCACTTCTTAGTGTTTCACCTTCATTATCATGGGATAAGTGACTATCCAATATCATATGAGGAGAAATAATCAATCATTATCTAATAATTACAAAACATAAAATAATGTAACAATAGCTAACACCCCCCTTATTACATTATTTGGTATAAATATTATTACCCCCATAAGTCCATAGGTTTGGTACACTAGAATTTTGTTCTCGCAATGGATTTGGATATCCCTTTGGCTCTCACTCAAGCTATGGATTTGAATCTTATTCTGTATCTCACTCTAGCTCTTGCTCTAGCTTAGCTCTAGCTTTGCTAACTTTGGATTTATTGAATCTAGATAAGCTCCTTTGGATGTGTATTATCAATATTTAGGTTTATATTTGGATCATTACATCTAGGTATTTCCATCTAGGTTACCTCCAGATCCTTTCATCTAGGTCACCTCTATACCCTTTCCTCTAGGTCATAATTACTTCTAGGTTACCTCTATATTAGCCTCTAGATCTACCTTTAGGTCATCACCTCTAATAATTACCACTATAGTATAACTTATGTGTCAATCCACATATTCAAAATATTCTAAATAATATTTCATAATATTTTTGTTCACTGTAGGCCTTCTAAACATAGCCCGGTTCATATTTTGATACCAAAATTATTCATTTCAAGTTTCCCAAGATTACATTGCTATATGACAAAAATTACATTTGATAAACTATGATATTTTTCAACCACAAAATTTTGCTTTCTTCTATAGAACCCATTCAATGTTTCTTTTACTTTACTCAATTCTAATATATTCATCTATTCATAATTTATATGCATTTTGTTGGTCACTTTTTCTTTGTGCCAACACTTTCTTTGAGAATGGGTATTGCATCCAAAAATTTGACAAGGATATTGGTTCCAACACCTAGTTGTCACGTGTTTGAATCTTCCACAATGACTACAACTCATAACATATACTTATTTTTTTGCATATTATTATTTGTTCATAAATTTTGTATCACTATCACTTGCTTGACCTCCATATCCAAGGTATTTATTATTAGGTCTTATATATGAAATTATGAGCATTTTCATACCTTACCCATAGCTTCCCAAAATTGTACCATTGTATCATAGTTTTATCATTATTTTTTGAACTAATTCCTTTGGTATGCTTTTAAAAACACCCAATTTATTCATCACCACTTTGATATCTTCCACCATCACCAACAACATTAAAATACTACACATCATCATCACAATGACCTTCAACATAATGTAAACCATCATTGTTACTTTCAATTCTAACAATATGGTCTTTGTGATGGATAATACAACCATCTTCTACAAAAACTCTATTCTCAATAGCATAAGCTATTTATTCCTTTTGGACAATACCACATATATCACAACAACCATATACTTTTATGGGCCTCAAATCATTAGTATCACAACTGAAATATGTCCTTTGAATAATATCACTTGCGTCACAAAAAATATCTTTCATCATGGGCTTATCCTTTAATTTTTTAATTATTTCTATTTATTTTTTATATTTCACCTCAAGCATATATAGTGAATAGTGCCATGCACATTCTTCTCACTACACCAATAGAGATTGTCACACTATTTGCAATCTATCCTTAATAAAATTTTCTAAGTATTGACTATAAAAAAGATCTAAGATTTAAATTGTCCATATTCACTATATTTTGATGGCACACACTTTTAAATTTCACCTTGTTTCTCAACTTGTTTATTGACGCCTTTATTTATTATTTTTGTCACTTCCATGTCTAGGAGTACCATATGTGGTATTTTACTCTCTTCTTCACAATTTGATTCAGGTTCCTTTTGAAAAATATATCCTTATTGTTTGGGATATGCTTTGAATTATGTATTTTGTTGAGGGGGCTTGTAGAATTGATCCCTTCAATCCAAATAATTGTATCTACAAAATTTTATATCATGACCTTCTTTTTCACAAATATGAAAATATATCCTCCTCCATTAAGGCTAATTTTATGTTGAAAATTATGTGGAAGGACCCTATAAACACTTTTTAAATTTCTTTGTGAAGATAAGGGAATTATTTAACAACTTATCTCTCAAATGATTTTCTACTTTATATTATTGAAGGATGTTTACCAATTCTTGGCACAATACCATTCTATTTGATACTTGGAGGATGCCATTAATGTTTTAAATAATTTAAGGAGAGATATAAGTACAATTGATACCTAGATATTATCTTCTATCTTTCTCCCATGGTGTTAAATTTTACCTTCAAGTCAACAAATATTTTAAGGAATTGTTCAATACTCTCACCATATTGGACCCTCAATGTATGAAGTTGTGATTGAAAATAAAGGACTATGGCTTCGTTCCTTATTTCAAATATAGTGTAAGGTCTATTCCATGCATCTTTTTATGTTTCTACTTCTCTTATATGTGGTTGTATTTCATATACCACTCCAGAAGTCATGATAATAAGTTCCCTTATATCTCCTTCATCATAATTTTGCTTAGCTTAAGTCTCCTTAGATCAAGTTTCATCACCAATAACTATATCCTAGAGTTTTTTTTACCACTAGTATTGTTCTCATTTTTTTTTTCCATGGTGCAAAATCTAGACCTTTGAGAAATTGAGATTTTATGAGACATATTTATGATGTAGACATGGAAAATGTTCCTTATATATCCTAAAATTGTCCTCTTTTATATATGCCACTAGTCCTATATACCAAACCTTTTGTATACCCACTCTTCCTATATACTTATTGATATGTAGAAGAAGCTAATCCTCTTGATATATGCAATCATACATGAGAGATACCCTAAGTTATGTGAAAGAGAGAAATACATTGTACCAAGGTAGTACTACAGAGGATTCATCCTATCAATGGAACTTTATTAAAGATAAATCCTCATATGTTGGTGTAATTTTCCTATATACTTGATTTTTTAAAATTTTAGGATTTACATCTAATGATAATAATGAATAAGAGAAAATAGAGTGAACTATATATCACAAAAAATATGTCCTTATTGGGAAAGCTGCAAGCTTACCATAGTGGTAAAGTTCTTGGGTTTTCATTCAAGAGATCCAAGTTCAAACCTTACTTAGTACAAGGGATTGGGACCCCTCATAAAAAGCGATGTAACAAATTGAAGAAAAAAATGTCCTTATTTCTTATCAACCATTTTTAGGGTAAATACCTAAAATTCATTATGGAAGCTATATGAGGCTTTAGGAACAATATAGTAATGCAATAAAATTACCTATAAACACAAGTCAAAGGTGTCATTTATACTGAATTTTGTGATTGTGTAAAACACATGTTTTTATTTTTGTGTACAAAATATTTGCTTTTGATGGAAAAAATTAATATTTTTTCTTGAAAAATATTCACTATAAACTATTGGACCTTTTTATCTTCAAAACTTTCAACTTTCTTCAAAATTTATCTATTTTCATACTAAATATCAACTTTTCCTCAAAAATTACCCACTTAAAATATGTACCTCTTTACTCCCTAAATGCACCTTATAAAACTATTCACTATAGTCTATTTATTTATTTTAATAAAATATATGAATAACATATCCTTCACTATTTTCTTCCAACTTATTTTTTAACTTAAAAAAAAAACTTTCATTTTTCTTTCTTTAAGAAAATAGTTTACCAAGAGAATTGAACCTTTGACCATTTAAAAAAAAAATAACTCTTCTTTTCATAACCAACTCTTCCCATATGTTATTTGGAAATTTTAAAAGAGAAAAATTAAAGGAATAACTTTATATTGTTTGTGATTTTAAAAATAAAATTTAAAAATTGTACCTTGTTAGCATATTGTATACTGATAACAATCAAATATCCTTCTACATACAATTTTACCTCAAGTGTCCACATGTTTTCCTTAAGTATTACCACTTTTTATTTGATTTTTTTTTTTTTTAATTCACAAACTTCAATTCAAACAAAATTATAAAGGCTTTGATCTTTATAGATAATCTCTCTAGGTACTCAAAATTGTTTCTATGATTTGTAGAGAGAATTTCCACGCACTTAGATAACCCTATAACATCTTTGTATGAATCATATGCTAATTCCTTGGCAAAAAAGTTTTCATTTGGAAATGAAATAAAATAGGTTAACAACTTTATTTTGAGTTTACATAGGTAATATTTCCTCTACCAATGTGATGCCATCTTTAAATTTTAAGCAATTTTTCAAGTGTAAATTCAATTACCACCTTCATGCAATTCTTCATTGACCGATCAATATTTCAATATACAATTATGAATACATTATCTTTAGAACTCTTATAGCCACAACATACATCAGAAGGACATTGAAATTTTTAAAAACCCCATAAAATATAGAATATTTATAAGCCATACTGGACTCACCAAAAATAGCTTCAATAATATCTTTTGTGGATGTCTCACATTGAACTACTTGAGTTTCCTCTTAAATAGAGAACTACACAAGAAAAGTTATAAGGGTGTATCATTAGATGGTGATGATTATCACTCCTCACAAAATAACTCTCCATGATATTGCTCTGATGTCAAATGTTAGAAATGGAGAAACAAGAAACAATAATCAAAACAATAATATTGCATAAATTTTTCACAAGAGAAAATACATGTACAATATGTATATTTGTACAAAAATATGTATCTTAGTTTTAGATTACTATTTAGTGTTTTCACATCTCAGTGTTTCACCTTTAGCTTTATATTTTCATATTATCTCATGCTTATGGAATATGTGACTATCCAAACTCATGTACGGTGAGATCATCAATCATTTCTCATAATTATAAAACATAAAATAATGTAATAATATCTAACACTAATGTCTTCTCTCGTTAGCCCCTTAGTTTATATTATGAGAGGGTTTTGAAAGTGTAATCTAATTCATGGCCAAGATTGACATAGTATGATATAATAATGTATAGGCCTAAGAGCACTCCTTGTGCAATATACTTAATTTATTTTGATATTTTATTGTGTAATTCCTATAGGCCATAGTTAATATTTTTATGGTTAATTGAATATTATAACTTGTAATTAGCATGAAAAATATCTTATTATGTCAATGTAGGTTAAGTTTATTTATGTAATCAAGGATTTGGTATAGGTATAAATACCATTGCCACTCCATCATCTAATCATAGGAGTGTTGTAATTATTATATGTAGATAATATAGTGATAATTTATGGTACATACAAGTCCTTACTATATCTTTCTCTCTCTTATCCTTTTTTTATGTTTTCTATATAATATTTAAGTATATGGATTACATTTGTTCATTTTTCAAAAAATAGTATGATTTCAAATAATATTGTACAACTAAAATAAAACTACAAAATTTTATGCTTAATAGGTCTATAATACTTAATTATTCATAAGCATGGTTACTTGAAAGTAAAAGTATTTTTACCTTTGCCACATTAAATTTTTGACAAATATGTTTACATTGCCTAACATAATAGCCTTATGCTTATAGACTTAAAGTTAGGAAATTAAACATATACTCTCTTTTTTCTCCTAAACCTTAAGCTAATGATATTTTAATAATTTATAAAAAGTTGTTAATATAACATCTTCAACCATTATGCATTTATTTATTAAGTAGGTTTAGAACTCTAAACTTATTTTTAGAAAATTGGTCTATTTAACCCATAAAGCTCAAGTTTATTTTTTGATTTGTTGAAGGAAGGGGTGTTGAAAGGCTCCTTGAAACTTTTACAAAGAGAGAAAGCCCTTGGAGAGGGCCATGACTAAAAAAAAGGGACAAAAGGAAATAGGGGTCCCACCTAGGGGGCCCTCAATGAAAACTGTTGCACAAAAGGATAACGAAACAAAGGGAAACTTGAGCCCACACAAGAGACACTGAGGCGAGGACTTCCTAGACAAGCAAAAAAATCCAAATGAAATTTTTTTGCCTAAGCAAGGGACTCAAGCAAGAATTTTTTTTTTTTAATTTTCCCCCTCCCCGAGGGGGTCTCCCCAAGCACAACCATCTAGTGGAAACTAGGTTGGACCTCTCCAGATCCTGCTCCCACTATTGTTGCACAACTAAAAGAACATTTTAGTGCTTATGCTCTTTTAGATCATTCAAGGAAACCCAAGGACTTCTCAAGAAATAGAGAAGAACACTGAAAAAAAGAAGTGTAGAAGCTCACTAAAAGCTTAGATCCAACAACCAAACCTAGGGCCAAAAATTTATTCTCCCTGGAAAATTTTCTAAAATCCTCCTTAGCTTTCTCAAGAAACCTAGAAAGGACTCCATATCCGAAGGTTAAAAACTTTTCTCCCTAGAAATGCTTTAAGAAGAGTCCACAACTTTTGCAAGTTACACACCACATCTAGAAGACAAGGGACCTACCTAGCCCTAGGAGGAATTCCCATGACACTAGAACTCAGATATGCACACGTTCACAGGAGAAGCTCTCCCAGAAAGTTACCACACATTATTGAAAGAAAATAGGGGGTCTTTCTAACCCTAGAAAACCTTCCAAAAAACTAGGGTTTGAGGATGCACCCATCCATAAGGTCTACCTTCCCAATGTAGGAGAATAGATATGCATCCTCATTGGAATACAGGGGGTCCTCCTAGTCCCTATTAAAGAAGAAGGGGTAAATCCTACAAGGAGTTCCATTAGCAATGAAAGGCATGCACCAGTGAACCAAGCACCTCCACGAAGGACCTAAAAGTACTTCAGGATAAAACTGTCAAGATTGAGTAGATGTAATGGGGGTCTTTTCTACCTAGGGCAGTGGGTGAGAGAGGGCCACCAGAAGAACCTCTAAACACAACACAACTCATGATAATAGTCTTTCCAGAGACAAATTGAGCAGAGGATGGAAATGAGGGCAAAAATAACTCTAATTCTAGTGGGCTCCATCTCCATTAGAACATCAAGACCAGCACTAGAGAACCTTGGAAGAAGAGGGTCTCTCTAGATGAAGCAAACCAAGCAACACTATATTGACCTCCCTCTCTCACTCCTTCATGCTCTCATCACTTTGAGATTACAAAATTAAGTACCACCATTAAACTCAAGTTATTATGAATATTATAGTAAAATTTATTTCTAGATATCACTTGTACCCCTATATAAGTGAGTTAGTTTCTATGGTATATGATCCTATAATTTTTAGAAAATGCTATGAACATTAACATTTAATTCTAGTACTTTGTGGTTGTTGGGTTCTACAAAATTGATTTTTTGCAATGTTGGATGCAAACCAAGATAAAACAAAAAATAAAAAAATTGAAATTTAGTTTAAGGCCACCATGATTTCACCTTTTCATTTCCTGGAACATTGCTAGAATGATTTGGCAAAATTATAAACATGTTCATTGTACCTACTTTGGAGAATTTAATCAATACCTCTTGATACTATAGATATTTGTGACATATAAAAATTTGAATATGCTAATAGTAATTGCTATCATAATTATTATTATGAGAAGTCATAAAAATATAGTAATTTATAATCAATTCAATTTAGGATTCAGACCAAAACATGCATATTGAATTTGATCCAAACTGCAAAATATCATCTCTCAACATTATTATGGATCCAAATTCCAATGGTAAAAGTATAATTTTTGAAGTGTAAAGTATAAAATACAAATTATAGAATCTAAATTCTAAAGTCCAAAGGATGAATATCCAAGTACAAGAACCAAAATCTAAAGTTCAAAGAGCAATGACTAAAGTTTAAAATCTAATGTCCAATATCAAAATTTTAAAGTTCAAAGTTAAAACACTAAAGATCAAATTTTAAAGTCCAAATTTCAAACTCTAAAGACTAAATTTCAAATACTAAAGAAGGAAAGTAATCCAAATTTTACCTTAGCTAAGTATTGCTCTTTAACATTGTGTTACTAGTTCCTTTGGATTTTAAAACTTATATGTAAATAAGTATAGTATAAATTTACTATAAATAGATTATGATATCAACCAAGATTTTATTTATATTACTACCTCTTTTCCTTGATTTGGACTAGAGGTATAGAGGAATGAACTTTTCTATTCTAAGGAAATGCCTAGAAACTACAAGATTTTTCAACCATATAATGCCAAAAAAATATCCATATCTTTCATTTTTGTAGTTCAAATATGATTTAAAGCATGTATGTATGTATTACACAATAACTTACAAAATATTATATATAATAAAATATATTGTTATCTATAATGGTAGACTATGAATATTTATAGCTCATATTTGATCTTATATGGCATTACAAAATTAAAGAAATAAGCAAAAATTAAAACATTATTGAACATTGCATTCTACATAATCTAAAACAATACACATGAAAAGAATTATCCATATCAAAACAAACTATTCTATTTAGTTTGGTAAAATTAAATTATATCTATCCATTGGATACCAAATCCAACCAAAACTAAAAATATTTATTTGGTCAAATTTGAACTTACATATGGAACATTTGTTTGGTCAAAGTTAAAATTATCTATGGGGAGGTTACTATCATTACACATCAAAATTGATATTCAACAATACAAGGCAAAATTGGCACAATTAATTGGATGGTCCTCAATAAGAAGTGATAAAAGAAAACCAAATAGTTGGTTAGAATACTTGGAGCATGTTGTTTAGAGCTAACTTTGTGAAATGAAGACTAAAAATTAGAGAATCATAAGAAAGTTTGAATAATTTTGGGATGTAGTGACTCAAGCTAATATAGGTGTATTACCTATATATAAGTAATCACTTGTAAGTAGGTAAATCAATAATATATAAGTGACTCATTAAAATATTAAATATACATTTGAAAGAGAGTCATGGGAATGAAATTTAAGACACAATTTATTTTTATTATGGTAAATGAAGGGGTTTTGAAAGGGCCCCAAACCTTTTACATTTGTAGAAGAGAAAAAACACTTCCAACACCTATATAATACAAAACTTGGACTAGAAAGGAGCATGCATACTTAGATACAATAATTTTGATTTAATCATATCCCATCAAGATTCAACATTTCTTAAATTCAATCCATATGGTTTGTTTAGAATCTTTAGGAGCTTTAATCAATGCCCTACTAGCTTCAGATCAGATCTCCAAACTTTTAACTCAACAACATTAGAAGCATTTTCCTCTTTCAATGTTATTATCATCAAAAACTCCAAGAAAACATCATTCCATATCTTAGATCCATCCATTTGAAATCTGATATTTACTATAACATCAATGACAACATTACCTTCAATTCTGAAGAAAATGGTGTTAATAATATTTCTCCAAGTTGGCAACCCCCTCTACCGTGTTGGATGAAATTCAAATTTGACAGAGCTTCTAAAATGAACTTGGTTCCGATAGGTGCAGGGGTTTATTTAGAAACTTGGAAGATTAAATTCTTCTTGCCTTTGCTAAAAAATTAAAGTAATCTAAGATCAACAGAACATACACAAACTATAGAAACAAATAAATGCAATAATTTTTTTGTATCCTTTGCTGAGGAGAATGGAGCTTACAAATACCAATCCCTTACAATTTCGAAATTCCTCCTCAAATACCCTATTTTCCCTTTTCTTGCCTAGTACAATTCATTTGAAATTTGAATTTCGGGGGAAAACTTCCTGGTCATAACTCCTCGCTCGTTGCTCAAAATGACTTTTAGTGCATATTTTCGGAAAGCTCTCGTAGGGGTTTGCGGCCTAATAATGTCATAATGGAGATTACCACCATTTTTAACCCTCTACGAGGCCTCTAAGACCTTCAAAATTGATATTTAAGTTCTAGTGGCAGGATTTTCACTATTTTTTGGTAAGGTCTTCACCTTAAAATTTGCATATCTCCCAAACTGTTCAGGATATTGGGGCGATTATTTTATAGTTAGGTCTATTTTTCCATCCCCTAACAACTAAATAAAATTAGAACATATTAAAAACCATTATACATTTTGGATGATGCAAGATACTCTTACACCACTAGATGCTCCTGCATCAAAACTTGGGTCACCAAACCAGCCATTCTACTAAAGCTCGAACATTATTTTAGGGTGTTTTCCACCTAAACATGGTGAATTACAGGAAACTAATCATAGAAGGAGATTCACTCAATATTATCAACATGATTAATGGTAACCAAAATCTCTTCTGGATTGTTGCAAATTTTATAATTGAATGCAGGAGAATGATTCAAAATTTAGAAGAAGTCCAATTCAAGCACCGATTTAGGGAAGGTAACAAAGTTGCGAACTTCCTGGCTAATCAAGGTTTTACACAGCAAGATCTTCATAATTGGATAGGTGATTTCCCAGATAGATAGTTGGACAATGAATTCAGGCAAAGGTCAAACTTGAGTCAGAATAATTAGGGTGGGTGGCAGGAACCTTCCCCATTGGATGTTGCTTTTTGAATTTTGAAGTCACTCAACCCGATGATGATGAAGCTGCAATGTTCGATGATTGTCTCCATGTTGGCTACTATTTCGTGCACTGAGGAAGTGTTGGCCATGATGAGCTAGCAGGGGATGGATTCAAAGGAGACGAAAGATGACAAAGGGGTTGGCCCTAGTGGCTCTAAACACTAATCTCCTATTTATCCTTGTAGGCCTACGTGCCCAATTTTTATCTATGTTTATTCATGAGGGCTTGCGTGCCTAGTTCTTATTTCTAGTTGTTCCTACGGGCCCAACTTTTATCTTTGTTTGGCCTATGTGTTTCGATCAGTTCGGCTAGTATGTGTGTAGATGTGTCCAAGGGCCTCCTAATAACTAAAGATTAAATTATTTTTGTTAAAATATTTGAAGATCCTTTTAAAAGTCCTTTCCTCCAAATATATATATATATATATATATATATATATATATATATATATTCTCCAAGTTTTTTTAACAATGCTCTAAAAGGTTAATAAATATTTTAGTGCAAATTTTATTATGAGTTATATTCTTGATAAAAGATCCTACTAACATAGTTTTAACTAAAGTTAAAGTCACATCACTATAGTTAGGAGTAGAATTATGTTGGCACAAAAACTGGCCTCTTAACAGTCCGAGAGGAGAGCCCACAACATATATGGCACAAACAAAAAATCAAGCCGTGATGCACCACTCCGCTTGGGCACGTTGCCGACTTGGTGGTTGCAGTGTACATCAGGGTCCTGGCCTCTTGGGATAAGGACTTAATGTGTTCCATGAGCTTAAAATTTGACAGCTCAGACTGATCTCTCCATGCACTAACAGACGATATGTGGGACCCACCCTTTTAAAAAGACACTTCACTGAATGAGATTATGGAAGAACACGTCACCGCGTGAATGGAGAACGGGAGCTATGGAGCAGAGGGAAACCAAATTGTGACCTTAGAGGGGCCGCATAGACTGTGGCTAAATCATTAGCGGCTTTGATCTTCTCCAAACAGGTCTGCGGGTCCACGTCAGTTGCTTCCCCACGTCAGCTGGTTTCAAGATGCTGATCGGCGAGAATCGAAACCCCTAATTTCTGCGGCAACCCATGGTCTGGCGCGTGGGGGAGCACATGGCTAAGCCGCAAGAAAGAATGGACCTTGGTTGACCCTTCGCATACAGGCTTTTCTCACTGCAATCCCCATCTGGATTATCAGGTTTATTCAAATGTATTTTGCATACAGGAAGGTATCTAAAAAAACTAAAAAAGAAGCTACAATGGCCTTAAACAAAAGAGATATGTTCCTTAAATTCTTCATCAACCATCCCATTGCCAATAGTGGATATTGCTATCTAGAAAATGAATTTAGGGGGTGGCCTTTCTGCATCCTCATCTTGCATATGAAATTCTCTGACGGTGCCCTTGTAGATGAGATAGGGCACAACAATGCCGAAGATGCCACAGATGGCGAGATTGCGGCGGGTCCAGCGGAAATTCTGCTCCAGATTCTCCCTCGCCGCCCCCCTTCCTCGATGAATTTATTATTCTTCACCTTGATTCCGCCCGCCATTGCTGTTCTCTTTTAACAAAACTCTTGCGATCTCCCGAGGAAAAACACAACTCGGCTCAGGCATTCTCGACTTGGACAGATGTTCCTCCAATACCCACTGGCTCCGCTGTGGTGGTGCTCATGGAGGCAGATGGGGGCCGCTAGTCACTCTGTACCGCTGCGCGCCTCCTGCGCGCTCATTTGAACCGCTTGCTCCATGTTAAAAAAAAAAAAAAAAAACTAAAATATTTTCCGAAAGCAACCACACGAAAAATAAACTGCGCGCATCAAAAACTTTAAAAGATAAGCTTATCACATAAGATTTTTGCAATTCCTCCACCATGAATCTTTGTCCAATCTTCCTGGTTTTTGATCACCTGTGAGAAGGAAGGAACGAAGATACACCACCAATGGGGGAGGAAGGAGGGGATAATTGCCAAAAGCAGTTTCCTCTCAAGCTTACCATGTATGAACACCAAATGTTGGTACAAAAACTCACTTTCTGACTACACGTCACTATAACAATTGTTATAAATGTTAAGGACACATGTTAAGGATGTTAAGGAGAAGTACACGTTAACTTTAATAAATTAATCATAAATATTATAAATAGGATCTCACCTTATAGGTAATTTTTAGAATATTAGAGTTGCTCTTTATGGCAAGAATGTGTAAATTGATATTAAATTATAGTTAATTGAAAGATTTTTACATGGATTTTATGGATCAACTATGAATTTCAACCTATTTATTATATGTTGTTCATAAATCTAATCACATTGTAGTCACTTGGTAATTTTCAAAAAAAAATATTATTTTTTTGAATTTATTGAAAAATCCTTTGCGGGGCCATCTTGGTCTGAGAAACCTTGACCAGGGGGTTCTACATCGTCAAAATCACGTGGGAGTTGTGCCCGGCCTTGACCGCACCAACATTATCAACTGGATTTTGGGTAACCGATGTGCGTTTGGTAGGGTGGAGATTCGAACCAAGGACCTCCATTGGAGGATTGCCCTACCCTCTCCAACTCACCTACAATACGTGGGTTCAAAAATTTCTATTATATCAATACTAATCATGTTATAGTTGTCTAGTCATATGTGTTTTACCAAATTTGTTTTCTCCCTTATCTCCTTTCCCCATATTTACTTTTTTTTGCTTTATATTAGTTTAGATTATGTAAATTGATGGGGAGTTTAAATAAAGTTAAAGGTTGAACAATAATATTATGGGTACACTCAATATCATAAATCAATAGTTCTCACATTCTTTGTGGAGTCAAAAAGCATGATTTCTATATGAAACTAGTCATAACCCTTTTTTTTATTAGATTGGAAAAAAGAGGGTTTTGAAAGGAAAACTAAAGGAATTTGATGAATAAAATAACAAAGAAAAACAAAGGCCTGAATAAGGAATTAAGGCCTCTAAAGGAACTACAAAACTTGAACAACAACTAGAAACCGTCCCGCCTTAAAGCCATGCCCAACAAAATGAAATTTGAAATTTGAAAGAAGGAGCTCGTCGAACCAAAAGAATTTGAAAATTGAAAAGAGCCTACCCAAAAAACATCAGTCGGAGAAGAGCCAATGAAGTCACGACCAACATAATCAACCAAATTTCTAATGTCTACTTCCACCTGCTTTAGACCCAAAATATTTTCTAGGATAAGCCTATGGATCAACATTCTTGGACCCAGGTTTTGAGATAGGGGGATTTCTAGAGCCCCCCATATTTAGATTTTCTTTGATCAGGCCTCTAGAAATTGATCTTGAAGAAGCTAATCTCTTCAAGATTTTTAATCCAAGAGGTTCCAACCTAAGCCCTTTAGCCTTAGTTTTATCTAGAGCTACCACTAGATCAGCCTAGAGGATCATCACCAAAAGCAAAACAATCAAAAGGATTCTCTAAAGGGGGGTTCTCTAAAAGGGGATCTAAATTTTCATTGAAAAATACTTCCTTAGCATCTAGTCACGTCAAAGCCTTGTTATCATAATCTATTTTGTAAACCTGTTTAGTTGAAATCTTCTTCAAACTAGAAATAATTGGATTGTTAGAAACTAGATCCTTCTTTGGAGTAGCTAGAATGGGTTTTCTCTATGGGTAGTAAGCTAGATCATGACCATAATATTTACATTGAGAGCAAAAAGAAGGTTTGTTATCAGATGAGATAGGTTGCATCCTAGATCCAACATCAAAAAAAAATTCTACAAACTTAGGAAGATCTACATCTAAATCTACCAGCACACACATCCAGGCAAAAATCATCCTAGATATAACTTTGGTTGTTGCATCAAGCATGAAAAACTCACCCATTAGTTTTGCAATTCCTCTCAAAACAACTTCATGCCAAAAGTGAAAAGGCAAGCCTGTCAATCTTACCAAAATAGGATCAATATTTATTTTTTGGGTCTTCAAGTCAAAGTCTATTCCCCATTTACACAAAAATAGGTCCCTTCTACCAGAAAACCATGGAACTCCACCCAAAATATGCCTAAGATCTTCCATTTTATAAAGCTTAATAAGAAAAAATGGTTAGGCAAAGAAAATAAATCCATCTGACCCTTAGGGGATCATTTCACAAATACCCACCTTCTAATAGAATTCATATCAGGTTTAGAGTTTCCCAAAAACTTACCAATGAGATAGACCTCTCCCTTTTCCATTGTGCAAAGTTCTAAAGGAACAAAAAGAGATCTTTGTATTGTTTCAAGATCAAAAGATATTCAGGAAGAGGGTATTTTCTAGACTATTGAGAAACAATGGTAGTATAAGGCCTTTCAATCAAAGGGTGAGAACCGGGGGTCCTAAGTACACATACAAGAGGGTTGATAGTCTCAAGATTTAGACTCCCAAGGTTAGAATAGAAATCAATACCAGCTTCGATAATATGATCCCCCTTAGATGAAATATACCCCATAAATACCTCTACACCATCATTTGAAAAATTTCCCCTATAAACTCTATCCTCGAAGGAAGAGAAAATTGAATTTACCTCTTTTTTAGCTTTCAATTCAGCACTCAATGGATTTACCTCCATCATCCATTTGGAAGCATCAACAACCCCTTCATAAGTTTCCAAGTGTTTGCAAGGGGTAGGACTTAAAATAAGAGAGAAAACATCATCCCTAGACAATTTTAGATGGGAAACCATCTGATCAACATTATCGTGTGAAGGATAGTAGTCATCTAACTCAACCACATAAGAGTTCACATGCATATCTAACATATTTACTTGGACAACAATGGGTTATACACACCCAATAATATCAAAATAGGAAACTCCAACAATAGAGTAAATGGGACTACCTACACCCAAAGAATAAATAGAGAAAGACAGAGATATAGGTTGGAGATCAAGTGGATCAGGGTCGATACCAATTCCAGTGGCATCCAAAGCCACCTAAGCATCCAAAGCTTCTTGACAATGCTTTGTAGCAACAATATCATCTCGATACTTTTCCCAATAAAAAATTTGATTGGGAATGATGTATCCTTTAACATAAGTATTACTGAGAAAAGACCTTCCCTCATTCAATCTCCCATGACCTCTAACTCATGCTCTAACCCTTTTATTTTTTAGATATACACGAGTCTACATAAATTCTTTTAAAACTATAAAAGGGATTATTTGTAGCAAAAATTTTGACATGATCTACAAATATTAGATTATATCTATGTATTTTTGTCTGAAACTAATGATTTCCCATTTATATTGCAATTTTTTGCATTTAATTTTAAATCTTCTTAAAATGTTGTTGAAATTCATACAATCATGACTCTATTAGTTATTGAAACCAAAATTTTACTTGAACTAAATCATTCTATAGTTTTGTGTTTAGATCTACAAATTTTGTAGGTTTTGTATGACATTTTCAAATAAGTTATGAGAAACTCTCAAAATTTCTAAAGTTTTACATGAGTGCCTATATTAGTTATTTGCTTGGTTCACTGACAATTTTCCCAATATAGGAAAACCACTATACATTGTCAATGGAATTTGGTCTACCCAAAATCTCTAAGAATATGTTAGTAGTGATCAAAATAGTGATTTGCCTATGTTCTTGAAATTATTTTAAAAACTATAAATGAATCATTATATATCAATTGATTAATTTAAGTACTTCCAAAAAAATTCTAAGTAGTAAAAGCATTAAATCATTAGCTTTGGTTTGCTTAAAAATTCAATTTCATTCACTATATGCATTAAATATTCAAGTGAACTTGAAAGTTCCTAAGTATTCCACCTATAAAATAGCTTTTATTAATAGTGTTTTGTCTATAAATCAATGATTTACTCGTTTTCAAATGATTTTTATTTTTTTATAAATTTCAAGTTTTCTACATTATTTCTTTTAAATTTTGTATTTGCAAGAAAAGTAAATAGCAATTGGATTCCATTAAGTTTTGATACATTCAAATATTTCAAATTATTTTATAAACACATGGACAAAATCTTGTTAGTTGAGTAAATAAATTGAATCGGCTAAACTTATTACCCACTAGAAAAAATGATATTAAAGGAAAAATCCTACAACTATAGATTTGATATAAGATTTGGATAAATACAACAAGATACAAGAACTAATAATCCTTCAAATATAAGAGAATAGTGGTGAATTTAAATGAACTTAATATAAAATAAAAAACTAAGTACCAAGTCAATCAATATAATTTAACCCTTATACATAAGGAGGACAACTCAGTAGTCAAGTAATTTGGAGAATTGCATCAGATGATCAAATTTGATCACAATTGGTCCATTTATTATAAAATATAATAATAAACACTTTAAAATACACCTCCAACCACGTGTTGCTAATCCACAAATCAATTTGGTAGGTCCTACTATTTTATAACAAGTAGTGACTGAACCTCAAAGTGAAGAACTTCAATTTCAACTAGCTAATAATTAAGTTTATCAAATTAGCATGCTATTCAAAAACAACAAATCTGGTCTACTTAGCAAATAACTACAAGTCAACAATAGGGTGGGTAAATCCAAAAGATTAATATCCTAATCCAACAAAGTATGCAAAATTAATCCTTTAAAAAAGGTCAACAAAACCATCAAACTAGACTATGGGATAAGTACAAAAGTGATAACCGAATAAAAAATATTTAGAATCAATCATCTTACAAAGTCCATAGGAAAACTAGAATATCATGTAGAGTTGGAAATTTCCACCAAATCAATTGGGAGTTCCATTGATACACAACACCATCCAAAATCAATAATTACCTCAATCTTCAATTCATAAATTATAAATCAACTTGCTTTGAAATATTTTAAAAACATTAAAAATTAATAAAGTATACATAGTTAGTAATTAATTTTGAATCCTAATCAACAATAGATATATCACAAAAAATATTACACAAAATCAAATCAGTAGTTTATTACTCAAAATATATAATAGAATATTATATGGAGGACAAGGATGTACCTGACCAATGCCTGAAGCAGTACATCATTAACTAAATTTCCAATTGCATTTCTCACATTATGGAGCTTCGTAACACCCTGAATCTTCTATTTTTTAAAAATATTTTCTTCGAGGATGATGGTAAGGACAACACCATGGATGAATTCAAGGACAATTACAAGAACTCTATGTCTTCTGACAACACTAAGGATGAAGGTGAGGACGAGATAAAATAAGAGCCTAAGGACGAAGATGTTGAAGCTGAAGAGGAGGCTTAATGCCTTCTTTGTGCATGATCTGTTGTTTGTCTTAGGGCATCCTCATGTTTTACCCATCCTCTCTTTTTTCTATTCCTTTTTTTCTTCCTTATTACGGGACTGTGTTCCCCCCTTTTTACTTCTCACTTTATATTTTTCTTGTTCAACACTTTTGTTGTTGATGTAATCAGGTTTTGGGAGCCTATCAAAACCTATTTTGAATGAAAATTTTAAATCATAAAAAAAACACATAATAGAATGTGCAATAGAAACAATAAATAATTGGTTAAAATCTCAAGTTGTACATAATTAATAAATTATTTGGTATATTTCACAATGTCAATCATATACCTAGATGGGTTATCCACATAATCAAAATGCAATATGATCAATAAGCTTCATATGGATAAGGATTTGCATTCCACCAAATACTAATTCAAGCAAGATCATAGAATTTCTTTACCAACTAGAGTACCAAAGTTTGTTAAATTTGATGAACTACTTATTGATTCCAACCACAATAATGAGATCTCTATCAATCTTTGATGGGAATGTCAATAAGATAATATTAGACTATAATAATGATCTTGAACTCTAAAATCAGTTACTTGCATCTAAAAATAGGATTTTATATGCAATTAACAGTATATTTATAAAGAGACAAAGCCACAACGTGTTATAAAATCTCACCTAATAATTCAATTACTAATTAGGCCTCGATTGTTGAGCCATTAATTAAAAAAATGGATAACCCTAAAAATTCATAATTTTTTATTTCGATAGGGTACTATCTAGAATCATCAAAATGAGAATGTTCATGATTATAGAATTAAATTTATAAGGACTCTATAACTTATATATTTTGAATATTAGCTAAGTAGATAAGAAAGCATTAGTATACTAAATAAGGGGCTTGTATTCTCATTTAGCAATGGTGGTTTGGTATGCTATCCATATTATCTTCTTACGAGCATTTGAAAAAAAAGCCCATGTGAAGGATGTATTGATTAAATTAGGTAAAATATCATCTAAACAACCAATGGTTTACATTGCTCATATAGCACAACCTCAAACTCATCAAATTAAATATCCTATATCATCTAGTACAACTCTCCCAAATGTGCAGTATTTATAGACACAAACTTATTTGATAACACCATACATGACTTCTTAAGTTGTTTTGCCACCATCAAACATATAATTATATCCATAAACCATCACTCCTTATACAGTGACTTTTCCCTCCTCGTTTTATCACATTTTAATCTCAAATTTTTATATTGCTTCCTCCACAATAGTCATTGAATATACCAATAACTTTAATTTATAACATTCAAAATACACAACAATCTATAAAACAAGAATATTAAGTGTTAAAAATAATGAACAAAGTGACTATAATCATGAGATACATTTCTAAATAGTTGATGTAAAAATGAAGACATAGTATGCTAGAAAACTATATGTTAATAAGCCAAAAACTAACAATAGATGAGGATCCTATAGTGCACTAAGGACCAAGTATGCTAATAAATTAGCAAACAAGCAATAAATAAAGTATAAAATAACATAGTGAATGCTAATTCTAAAATATTATGCTATGGTATCTCACTTGTAGTGTTGGACATAATGTGATAAACTGTGGTGGATATCCACAATGTTCAAACAATGATTTATAATCAATAATGCGAAGTGTAATAGGTAGCAATGGTAGGTCAATCAATGATAGTACAATGACTAATAGTAAATCAACCAATAAATAATCAATAAATGGCATATTAGTTAGTATGATAAAATATTATTTCCTATAATATCCAATGTTGAGAAGAGGATGCCACCTTTCCACATCAAGGATAAAGAGTCAATGCATTGACTTTGTAAAAACCCAATTCTAATCAACCTAGGAGAGGAATTGTTTTTTTGCTTTTCACAAGTAAGGTTCACCAAATACATTCTAGATAGACTCAACATAAGCTTTCAACCATATTTCAAGTTTTTGAATGTTACAACATCCCACGAGTGGATAAGAGTGGTCAATCTCCTACATCGACTCTAGGGATTAACCTTGTAGACTACCCATACAACTTAAAGGATACCTTAACATGGTCTCCCCATTTTCTTACCTTTCTTTGAAGGATAACTTGACCATGGTATAGGGATTAACCCTATATCATCCTTTCCATAAGGGACACCAATTTCCCCTACTAGTATCTTTTAATTTCCACTAGTATCTAGGCATAAAGCTTATATAATTTTATCCACTACATCATGTGTAAAACTATTATGCTCAATTAAACCATCCCCCTGATAGTTTAACTAAGGTGACTATCACTCGTGTGACATGTCTCACCTAATCACCCATTAGTCATTTGGGATTTCCAATTATTATCACACCAAATGATATACCTCATAAGTATCTCCCAATCGATTGATTACCTATGATTACACAAATCTAGTCACAATGGGATCGAGGCTTATCCTGCCATTAGGTCTCACTTTGGTGGTCTATTATTGAAGTTTCCATTGCAATCCTAAGGTATTTTTACACCATAATTCCCTTAGTCCTGGTATTATCCTTTAGGGTCTAACTAGGATGGTTTCCTATTGATAATCCCCTTAAGGAAAAACCTCCAACCCCAAAGTAAACTAAGTACTAGCTTCTCTTTCTCTCACTCTCTCTCTTTCATTTATTTAATATATTTGTATAAACCTTACTTTATTGCAAGTGTAAATATATACTTGGCATTTATATTACTCTACAAAAGCATAATTTTTGATTATAAGCATGGCAAAATTAAGTAAGCAAATCCATTTTCTCTTCATATACATTTCATAGCAAATCAAACAATCAACTAGATACTTTCATGCATATAATAATTTTAAAACAAGATCCAAATATGATACACATATAACACATCATATATCCTAGGAAACCCTTTCAGGAAAAACCCAACCTTGAAATATCCATTTTTATTGCATAAGTTTGGCAGTCATTGATACAACTACATATAAAGGAATCCCTTATTCCTTTTACCAACACATCAAGGCCATTACATAAGAACCCCATAATTCTTATGTCCCTAAGACATGCATAACATTAATTTATCTTACAAAATAATAAGGAAACCCCATAATTCCCTCGAATGAATTCCTCATTCATTCTTCCAAGCTTTGATACTTAAGGACCCCCATAAGTCCTAATCTATCTACTAGGCACCAAGCCCTATTTCCAAGACATATATTTTATCTTTCAAAGGTATTTGTATGAATTCCCACAAGAATAATAATCCATATAAAGACTATACTTACTTTTCTAAAGTATACATATTCAAAAATACAACATTAATATCGTTCTCTTTCATTGTATAAAAATAACTTTCTTTATCTTCTAAGGATACATATATCTTGTCATATTTTGATTACCAAAAACAAACTAAACAATAAATCAATTAATCCATTTATAACTCAAATAATAGTTTAGTTTTCCATAGAGTCTACACAACACTTCATCCACATTATTAATGTTTCAAAGGAAACTCTAATCATTTAATCATAATCCCTTAATCATGTTTAAAATTTCACAAAATTAAAGGATGTGCATATAATCATTTAGTAATCCATATTATCTTTAGAGAAGTCACTCTAATATCATTTCTCTATAGTTCTAGCTATAAGCAAGTTTTCTATTGAAGGAAAATACAAATAAAACAAACCCATTTGCAATATATTCCTATATTATGATGACACTTGCAATTCATCCTTATCAATCACGTTCATTAAAATAAATTACAAGAGAAAGGATCATAAGCTAACAAGACCTACCTCGCAAATATTATATTTTACCATATGAACCTGATAGGGATTAATAGCATTTAATATTCACATGGATCATGCATATTAAATGTCGATTGTAAATGTATACATGCCTATAAATATATTTTTGGTGTGAATGCAAATTAGTTTTCATTATGATTTTCTTTGTGTGCTTCCTCTTGAGTGTTCATTTTGTATCAATGGTATTAGAGTCGAGCATTGGATAGGTGAGTATCCTCTTCCTCTAGGCCATTCTGGTTCAAAAGAGGAATGAGAAAACCACCAGTGGATCTTGGCATTGGGTGAACAGTATTCTATTTTTTACACACGACTTCTAACACTCCTCATTCAAAAAATCTCGTTGGGGTCCCTCTGGTCACCAACCTTTAGCTAAGCTAGGGTTGACCCTAATCCTCAGCTCTTGATCCAAGTTCTCACACTTGGATTTGTCATTCCTTGACAATTTTATCCAAGTATCCACCCTTGGATTTGGCATTCTTTTGACACCATGCTACCAATTTCGATATATTCATTAGATTAAATCTCTCTAAGGTATAGAGAGATCGATGATGAATTTTAGTTGATTCAAAAATTTATTCTAGTCAAAGCTAGGATATCTACGGAAGCTGACAATTTTGGATCAATACCTGGAAGCAAACTAGGGGTTTTTGATAGAAAGCCCAAAATTCTTTTGAGTGAAACTGAAAAAGAGAGAAACTCGAAATTTTTTTTGAAAAATATCAACAATTCAATGAGGAATTTCAGTTGCTTTGAGATGCCATAATTGCTAAAAAGCAAGAAGCAACACCTTGATTCAAACCAAGATCTATGGGCTAAAGCACACCATATTACCATTAGATGATTTTTCTAATAGTAGTGACATTTCTTCTAATGTAGATTTGATCTCATTGGAAGCTCCCGATGCAGATCCAACCCTTCTAGATGTTGCAGTTGAAAAACCAACTACCATATTTACTACTGTCATCGTGATTACTGCACTACATGATTCGAACATCCATCCTGGCGATGTTATTCCAGACGTTGATTTGTTGTTGCCAATGTTTGATCTAGTTCCATATAATCTCAGTAGCCATGAATATCTGCTATTTGGTGATTCAAAATTTTTTGATGATAATCTCCTAATTTCAGGTGATGATCATTCCATGGCTTTCATGTCATCTTCCTTATTTTTTGGTAGTGATCTATCACATTTCATCAGTGATGTCTCTTTTCAATCTAAAGTAACTGCTCAGTTATTCGTTGCATTCATTCGTCACCACACACATTTTTTCCTCTTGGTCACAAACTTCTATTTGGCGTAACCAATTATATTTTTGATGGGGTTGCTTTATTTCTAGGTGACAAGCTACGAGAAGATTTTTTCTCAGCTTCCACCTCAAAACCATGGTGACGACCATTTGATCCTGGTGGGTGTTGCACATACTTCTGGACACATTTCCATAAATTAAATTAAATTAAAATTTTTAATTTAATTTAATTTTTCTATCATTAAACTGCATTCATTAATGCATTTATTAAATTAAATTAAATTTTTAATTTAATTTAATTTTTCTATCATTAAACTGCATTCATTAATGCATTTGCCACTTGCCCGTGTTTTTAGCCGTTGTCATTCCCTTGGAGAAATTTTAAAATTAAATTAAATTTTATTTAATTTAATTTAAAATTAAAATATTTAATATCACAGGTATTTTTAAATACCATAATTATGTGTTAAATTAAATATTCTCCATTGACCATTGTCCCGGTCCACCAATAATTTAATGCCAATGACCCACAATTAACCACGAATTAATTAAATTAAATTAAATTAAATTATTTTTTAATTTAATTTAATATTTTCCCACCTCACGTGTCGTCCGGCCCACTTGACCGTTATCCCAATAATTTAATGCCATTGATTCAATCGGTTGGACATCAACCACCATTTTTCAAATGCATTCAATAAACCCTCATTTAAATTAAATTAATTTTTTATTTAATTTAATTTAATCAATTCATTCATTGCCTTTCATTAATGAATGAAGTCCTACATTCAAAATCAAAAATCATTTTGGCACATAGATCGAGGAATATTTTATTGCATCTTCTCCAAAACTTCAGTAACTGATGTCCTCTGCAAAATTTAGGGACTTATTTTAGCTGTCCGCCAGCATAGCAGTGTTTACAGTCGTTGGAGAGTATTTTCGAGCATGTTCCAAATCTAGTGTCAGATTTTGATTTTTTGAAGACATAAAACTTTGTTATTTTTTCATCATGCTATTCTTTGTGTGCTTACTCTCGAGTTTTCATTCCATATCAGAACCATAAAATATAATCTAAATCAAACCTTAATGAATACCCTATGTTTCTAAGTCTCGATTTGATGGTATAATCATAATCTGAATGAATTATATAAATCGTTCCATGCTCTATGTAGGGAAAATATTTTTTAAGGATGTGGTACCTCTTTCAAGGGTGTTCAATCCTCGTAAACACATAAAAATTAAGGATTCATTATTTTTATAATCAAAAGCCCTTTTAACTTTGGGTTAAATAAATCACTTTACTTTCTTTTAATGTTGTAGGTGATTGTGCTTGGAAGAAAGCATTTCACACTCAGGAATGAACATTACTCCTAAAACAATGACCAAGCATGTGATGGCAAAAATTGAACTAAGTATAGCTTCTATCTAGAAATCAAAATCTTGCATGGCAAATCAATTGAACAATGGTGTTTATGTCTTCAACACAAAGTAGGATTCAACATATAGTTTGACTTATGGTCTCAAGCGCTTAGCCAGATTCTACGTGGCCCCTCCATATAAGGCAATACAAGCCATAATAAAACCTTAAATATATTTTATTTTTAATTTTGTCAGGTACAAATCATCGGGTAAAATCCTAAATGACATTGAGAGAATGACTCTCTCAACCACACTTATTATAGATATCACAATATTTCTAAAAGGCAATACCACTACCACTAAATGATGAAAAGGATGTATATAGAGAGTCTCTCAATACGTAGGTCTATATACATTCTAAACATAGTTTAGATTATACAATCCAACGTATTTGTTTCATTTTAAAACCCAAGCAATGTGGTATTTGATAATAATTTTCTAAAACATTGAGACATAATATTATATAGATGGATATGCTTATAGAGTACCTTCTTTGTTATAAAATTACTTGTCTAGAGAGGATTCAGGTTCTCAAAGTCAGCACAATCCTTCAATGCTTGAGCTTACGTAAACCTCCACAATCTCTCTATATCTACCATCTTCAAGAGAAGCAATCTCTTTTCAAAACATAAAAGTAACCCTTTTCTCCTTCCCCATAAGGGTTTAAAGAAAACCTGGAGAGAATTAAATCAAGTAAATGAAATCACAACTACCCACAATAACATTTTGTTAAGTTAGGTTTCAATTCGAAGCTATTGCAAGGTTATTTAATAAATATCATTATTTTCATTTATTCTAATGTTTAGCACATTAGTTTTCTTTCCTTCTTATTAATAAGTATTTTTATTAAATGCATTAGACATTCTTTCTATATTCCAACACAAAGCATGTTAGTAATGCCAACATGATACCAAATAAAATGCAAGTGTAGAAATGACATATCAAAATGCAAAGGCATAAAATAAGTCTAAAATATATATATCATTTTTCAGATCATTTTGACTATTTTAACCATCATTTTTTTGTCCACTTGCGAAGATGCCTATTATTACAAAAATATAAATCCATTAGTAGCATCCTATTCATCATCAAATCATCATAAATCTATCACTTAAAACAACATATAAATTCATAAGCCCATCATATGAAAATATTTCTAGGGGAGGTCATGACAGACTTAGCCTATAGTATAAAAAATTATTAGGCAATAATATGTAAGTAGATCAACAACCAATAACATCATAAATAGGTGGGCCTACTATAGAGAAAATAGTGAGTGTAGATTTGAACAAATAGAATGAATGGGATGAATTGTGAAATACAATTGAAAAGCATTTAATGTATCCCTTGTTGACCATTAAATATTGAGTAGTCCCTATGAGACAATTCAAGAAATTTACACCATGCAATGAAAATAATGCTACTAAATCAAGGTCTAATATTAAAATGAGACAAAAATACCTATAAATGTAAACATGTTGTAGGTGTTATAATTTTTATAGCATAAATGTATACTATTGGAGGCTCTAAATGAATAGGAATAAGGTTATTGTTAGGGTACAATAAGCTAGTATATTACATTACACTAGTTTAGTAGATTATTACATTTACTTTGTACTAATTACCATGCAGATATTTACTATTTTAAATATCTGATGGTAGATAGGTTAAATCCTAAATATCCTAGGTTATCAAATCCAAACCTAACTCTACTTCTCCTATAGTGTGTTTGTTAGCGTGGGTTAAGGAGATTAAGTTAGTATTCCTATTTTGTAACCTATTTAAACATTAGTCCTATTTTGCTAATGTTGGTTAATGAATAATTGCACTTTGTTCAATATTGTTCAACATTGGCATCAGAGCCAATCCCTATTTTTCTTGCTCGAAGGACTGGTGATGGCTAGAGCGCCCGTAGGCCCATCACTGGCCAGGTAAACTCAACCTGCTAGTGCCTAGGTGCACTCTCGTAGGATCCACCCTGGCTAGGTCAGATCGACTTGCTAGTAGCGAGGCATCCTTGGCAATCGACCAGGGCTAGCTAATCCACCTAAGCCTGACTAGGCTAGGCGATCGATCGCCCTCATGATTGACCAAGCCCCTAGAGTCGACAACGATTCACTATCGATGGGCTCCACGGTCGAATCCTGAGGCAACTAGATCCTCGTCTCCTGCTAACACAACCAGGGCCCGCAGAGCCATGTGGCTTCATCACCACTCGAGAGAGTCGAGAGGGCAGGAATGCCATCCCCCTCCTAGCTAGACACATGCGGGACCCAAAATCATAATCTAAGAGGGTAGGAGCACCCTTTGATCCTTGAAAACCTCAGGATCTACAAGGGCAGGAGGCCCTCTGATCCTTGAATTCGACCTATCGCATCAGGACACGTGAGGCAAAATTAGATCGGACACGTGGCAGACAACCACTAGACTAGACTTGACACTAATCGAACACATGGTGGACAACCACTAGACGGTACCCGATGTGATGACACAACTGGCCCACCCCCTAGCGCGATGTGGCAACATCCAAAAGGGTGGGCATGAAACATCGATTACCCATAGAGAATCGACATTTGAGGGGAGGACTCAGGCTTATAAAGCCTTATGCATCCCAAATCAGGATGCATGTGGGATAAATCCCATAAAACAAATTAAGGCGTCATGGCCACCTTAAATACCAACCCCGCCACCTTCATATCAAACCTATCAGTGGCTTGGTTGGCCAAGGTGGCCGCCTAGCATCCACGAGGGTGCGCGATCGAGTCCCGAAGCCTCCAAAACCAGGTTTTTTAAAAAATATTTGGTTTTTTTTTATCAAATTTTTCATTTTTCACAATTTTTTAGCTATATAAAATATTTTTTTATTTTCTTTTATAATTTAGTTAAAATTGGTTTTAAAAATTCAATTTTTAGCCAAATTGAATTTTTTTTTTCCAATTTTTTCTTAAATTATAGGAATTTTATCTTAAATAAATATTTTTGCTTTATAAAATTTAGAAAACTTGAAACAATACACCAAATCATTTTGCCTTAAAATTTTCATAGTCAAAATTTGCGTTTTCTCTCAATTGGAGACAAAGGAGACATAAGAACCTCTTTTTTACAAAATTTAAAACCTTCTTCAACATTTTTTTTGCAATAAACTCCTCAGAAGTTCTATAGTTTTATTCATTCATTTTTGGAGATATAAGACATAGAATCTCAACAATTCTATTGCAAAACAAACAGAAAGCCATGATTGAGGAAGCATAAAGGTCATCTCATTTGCAACCAAAAAAAAAAAAACTTTGCTTTTGTTTTCTCCTTCAAGAAAGGAGACATAAGACATAAAATAGCAATTTTTTTGTTGTAAAATTGAGATCTCTTAAACCAATTTTTTTTTGCTCCTCATGCTAAATTGTTGACGAAAAAAAAAAAACCAAAGTCGTGTGTCGACTGGTCTGGAAGCCTTTCAAATGCGGGTCGTGTGTCGACTGGTCTGGAAGCCTTTCAAATGCGGGTCGTGTGTCGACTTGTCTTGAAAGGAGTGCTCAAATTTTTTCAATTTTGTAAAAATTAAGGGGGGATAGAAGTCATATTTTTGTGATTCTATTTTTTGCAAAATTGTAAAGAAAAATGGGGGATATTTCAAAAGCAAGAAAGGTGCATTCTCGATTGTACTCGACACCTTTTCTTAAAAATTGACTATACTAGGTGCATTTTCGGTTGTATCCGACACCTATAGTGATAATAATTTGGGTTGCTCTCTTGTTTTGATTATTGCACTAACAATCATGTTTTTTTTGTGTGTGCAATTAAACAATCATATAAAACATTGAATAAGCATTTCACAAAACCCAAATTTCACTACAATCGTGCTACACCTTGCACAAGTTAAACAAAGTCAAATTTTTTTTTACTCCTCACCAAAGGTAAAAATCCAAACACCTTGATTCACACTCTTTGTTTGACTTAATTTCCTTAAAATTTCCATCCTTCTTTAAGGGTGTTAAGGCAGGTGCCATTAAATATCCTAGAGAACAAAATCAGAAGTCTTTCAAAACCTACCCCTTTAATTTGCTCTATTTCTTTTTGCTTAATTTCTTCAAAATTTTCATCCCTTGTTAAGGGTGTTAAGGCAGGTGTCATTAAATATCTTATAGAGCAAATTAAAATCTTCCCTATACTATTTTGAGGGTATACTGCAAAGATAAAGTCATCTTAGTCATATCAATTTGAAACCTTCACCATGGCCATGATTAACAAGTATCTCAATGAGAGCCAACTGCTCAAAGGTTAAAATTATTCTTCCTAGAAAACTAAGATGAAATCCATTTTAACTGTAGAGAAGATGTGGGAAATAGTGGATGGCACTGATTCTAGACCCACATCAATAGGAGTAGATCAGTCAACTTATGATAAAAAAGGATAAAAGACTTTCCTTATTGATCTTGTTAGCTATTACTGATGACATATAGCCTCATATAAGTGAAGCTAAAAATGGTAAGGAGGCATGGAATGCATTAGCAATCATTTTTGAAGGAAATAATCAATCAACAATTCTTAACCTTCAAACATAGCGTCATACTCTTCATATGAAATCTGGAGAGAGAGTAGAGCTATTCCTCTGCAGAGTCCCATATATAAAAACAAAATTGCAAGCATTAGGAGAAAAAGTGGAAGACAATGTCCTGATCTCAATCATTTTAAGGGCTCTTCCAAACTCCTATAGAATGTTGATCACTTCACTACAAGTATCTGGGAGGACAGTGAATTTTGTAGAGTTGGTAAATTTACTTCAAACTGAAGAAGCTAATCAACTCCAAAGAGATGAGGCATCCAACAATGCACTTTTCTCAAACAAGCAAAGTGGAAAGAAAAAGTGGAATCAACAGAAAGAATCTTCTTCTAACAAATACAAGGGTAAAGGAAAAGATATTAAGAAGAAGAAGTAGTATTGTAAAATTTGTGATAAAGACACTCATGAAACCAAAATATGTTGGTTTAAGAACAAACCACCCAATGAACAAGGTCAAAATAAGGGCAAAGGTAAACCAAAGAACAAGAATAAACAACAACAGGGACACATTACCACTGAAGATTATAGTTCAGACTCTGAACGAGCATACAAAGTACTCATGACACATAGAATCCTCTCACAAGGATACTGTTTGGTACATAGATTCAGGTTCTAGTAAACATATGACTGGCGATAAGTCCTAGTTTGAGACATTTGAGGCTCGATAAGGTATACTGGTAACCATTGCTGATGATCAAACCTATCAAGTTCAGGGAGAAGGAAGAGTTTCTATCTCCCTTCCAGATGGAGAATGTAAAATTCAAAAAGTTATTTATGTACCGGGATTGAAAAATAATCTCTTGTTAGCTCCACAAATCTTGGACAATAACATGAATGTCAATTTCAAAGTGGACAAAGAAAATAAACATTGCTTTATCACCCAGAAAGTAAAATAGATAGCAACAAGTTCTTACAAACATGGTTTTTTTATCTTAGATGCAATTACATCTACACATACTGCAATGGTAGTAACCACAAAAGAGGCCACTTCTCTATGGCATAAGATATTTGGACATCTAAGTTTAGGGTATTTACTAGAAAATAAATATCAAATGGTGAAAGGACTGCCTACTCTTTCTTCTACTTTGCCAGTGTGCTTAGATTGCTTGTCAGGAAAGCAACATAGAGTACCTTTTGAACCTAGCTCCTTTCGAGCTAAGGTACCTTTGGAGTTAGTTCACATAGATTTGTGTGGTCCTATGTCTACTAGTTGTGGATAAAAAAGGTATTTTCAATTGTTTGTAGATGATCATTCACGAAAAATGTGGGTCTTCTTCTTACAATTGAAGTCTAAAGCATTTGACTATTTTTTAGCAGTTCAAGAAGCTTGTTGAGAAAGAATCAAGATGTTTCATAAATACCCTCCATTCAGATTGAAGGGGGGAATACACATCAAAATAATTTTCCTCATTTTTATAGAAATATGGGATAAAAAGACAGTTAACAACAACCTATTCTCCTTAGTCAAATGGAGTTGTTGAGATAAGAAATCGTTCCATTATGGAAATGGTTCGATGTATGCTTAAGGGAGCAAATCTTGAGCATATTTACTAGGTTGAAGCTGTAAAAACTATAGTATATCTTCTAAATAGGGCACCCACACGGGCTCTTGAAGGTATGATGGGTTTACAAAGTCAAATATAAGGTAGATGGTACCATAGACAAGCATAAGGTCCATCTTGTGGCAAAGGGCTATGCTCAAAAGTAAGGCCTTGATTATGAGGAAACGTTTACACCCACTGCAAGGATGACCACCATTCGAGTTCTTTGTGCTATGGTAGCATAGTTCGGATGGAAATTACATCATATGGATGTCAAAAATGCCTATCTAAATGTTGACTTAAAATAAGAGGTATACATGACTCAACCTCCAGGATTTTCTAAGGAAGGCCATGAGCAACATGTTTGCAAGTTTGTCAAATCATTATACGGGCTAAAACAAGACCCAATAGCATGGTACAAAAAAATGGATAGTCACCTACTACAACACGGATTTAAGAGAAGTCCATCAGATGCAAATCTATATATCAAGAACACAGGTTCTGAAATAGTGATTCTTGCACTATATGTAGATGATCTGATCATCACTAGAAATTCATAGAAATTGATATGATAGATCTTGAAAGAGTCATTTGATATGATAGATCTTGGAATTCTCCACTGCTATCTTGGCCTTGAGATAGAACATAAGAAGAATCATCTAAGGGTGACTCAAAAAAAGTATGCCAATACTTTAGTAGAAAAATATTGTATGACTGATTGTAAGCCCAAAGCAACACCAATGGAATCAAGGCTTCAGTTATCATGGTATGATGACTCACCATAGGTAGATGGCATACTATATCGACAGATGATTGGAAGACTCATATATTTGACCAATACTAGACCAAACATTACTTATGTTGTAAACTATATTTCTCGGTTCATGCAAGAACCAAAGGTCTCTCACTGGAAAGTAGCTAAGAGGGTTCTTCACTACATTTAGGGTAGTGTAGATTATGGTCTAGAGTATAAGAAGAATAATTCATTCTTCTTACAGATTTATACTGACTCTGACTATGCTGGATCCCTAGATGACAGAAAATCAACATCAGGATATGTATTTCATCTTGGATCTAGTCCTGTCTCATGGCATAGTAAAAAGCAATAGGTGGTTGCTTTATCTTCAACTGAGGCAAAATATCGTGCTGCATGTGGAGTTGTGTGTGAAGTAATATGGTTAAGTTACATCTTGGCTACCACAGGCCTACCAAAGAAACTTTATATTCACATGTTTTGCGACAACTCAGGTGTTTTGAACTTGGTCAAAAATCCAGTCCATCATGAACGCACAAAGCATATTGACACATATTGTCATTTCATTTGTTATGAAGTTCCTAAACACGGGATCAAGCTCCAATACATTCCCACTGTTGAACAGGTTGCTGACATCTTCACAAAGGCACTTGGACGTGTCAAATTTGAGTTGTTTCGAAGTAGACTTTGTATATCAAAGTAATGTAATAAAGGGGGGATGTTAGGGTACAATAAGCTAGTATATTGCATTACACTAGTTTAGTAGATTATTACATTTACTTTGTACTAATTACCATGCAGATATTTACTATTTTAAATATCTGATGGTAGATAGGTTAAATCCTAAATATCCTAGGTTATCAAATCCAAACCTAACTCTACTTCTCCTATAGCATGTTTGTTAGCGTGGGTTAAGGAGATTAAGTTAGTATTCCTATTTTGTAACCTATTTAAACATTAGTCCTATTTTGCTAATGTTGGTTAATGAATAATTGCACTTTGTTCAATATTGTTCAACAGTTATTAGAAATAAAAACCAATAATATATAAACAATATTTGACTCAATTGAACCTAGTTGAATAAAAAAAATTTAATGGTTGAGGACCCATTAGATATCCATGTATACATGAGCAACATCTTAAATACTCCAAAACTAAAAATAATGAAGTCAACATTATTTTACATCACATTTAAAAGTGGAGGATATCTATTATATATCTACATAGTTAATTTAGTACAATGGTGATTGTGATGCTCAATGAAATATGCAAATATATGGGCATTTATTATACCAAAACTTCAAAGGGGACAACTAAAATGGATGGAACAAGAGTAAGTACCATTAGTACCCTAAAATATTTATTAGTGGATATAGTTGAATGCTTGAAACTAGTAGTGATTGAACAAGTTATAGTAGTTAATATTCCTCCATATATATTCTTTAATAAGCTATGCGTGGCTTCTATTGGGAGCCACTCCCATTACAAAAATAAACCATTACATTGCTCTCATTACATTTCTAACAAGTTAGTTAAAGCATATCCAACTTTGTCTTTCTATCAGAGATATTCTTCATTGACCCTTCTATCAAAAATATTCTTCATCCTTCTCAAACTGCTAAGTTTCCACAATCAACTCATTTTGTATCAAAAACCTTCAAAAATCTAAATTATCTTAAGATGAAATTCAACACTTTGAATGGCTAAAATATTTACTACCCAACTTCTATATCCAAAAATATCTTGTCTATAACAACCTCACAATTTCTTAATACATTTTAGGGTTCTTATTCATTCCCCTAATATTCCAAGATATATTTTTTTGATTAATAAAAGAGGTTTTGAAATGGAACCCAAACCTTTTACAGAGCAAACCAAAATGGGGAAATCAGAGTCAGAAACTCGTAATAGGACAACAAAAGGAAATAAAACCAAAATGGATAAGGATGAAAGCCAATAGCCCAAGATGTAAATATTATGTCAAAAAAATTGGGCACAAATAAAATAATATCCAAACACGGGATTAACCCAGGGTGGTGGGATGATCCTTCTTGACATCATCAGTGCTTAGGATCACCCATGCATTCTATTTCACCTCCATGATCTGGATCGACACCTTTAGCTTTATGATTATAGTAATAAACCTACAAGCTTGGGTGAGCACAGAGGACACCAAGCTAACGAGATCATCTAGGTTAGTCAGGAGATCATACTCCTCAGTCGAATAAGCCTAAAAAAATGATATGCTAGGAGAAAGTAAGCTCTTGGGGCCAATATCACACGATTGTTTCTTGCGACTCCTAAAAGGGGAGTTAGAGGTGAGATTATCCTGATCCAAGATGATAATGCCTTTGTATTTGTCACCTATAGACAAAATATTATGAGAGCACCTCTAGGGAGAAGGGGTGGTGTCACCAGGGAATGCAAGCTTCTTTTTACTAGCCCTTCCCAAGCCAACAGACTCTAGATTAGCTTCCAAGATATTATTTTCATTGTTATTTTTTATTTTATTTGTGGGTTTAGCCCCACTTCTTGTTAACACTTGTGATATTTTTTTTCCCATATAAATATCCCTTTGTGTTTCTTTTTCTCTTTGTTTTTACCTATTGGATCTTTCTATTTTGTTTTCATTCTCAGCAATACTTTCATCTTCATCAATCTCTTCAATCTTCTCACACTACTCATAGTAAGACTTATCATATTTAGTTTTACCTTGTTCTGAAGGATCTGAAGTGCAAGGAATAACCTCAAAAGCACACTCTTATTTATATTTCCCTAGAGATCCTAAAGTGCAAGGATGCTCTTCTGTAGCAATTACCTTCTTATTCTGCCCTTAAAATCCTAAATTGTTATGTGTTTCCTCCAACCTCATTTTTATATTATTCTGCTCTTGAAACCTTAAAGTGCAATGGATAACATCTTCACCACTTTCACTTTTATTACCTGAAGAGGATTCTATACTACTTGATGAAACTAAATATGATTTACCTAGAATAAACTTGACATTTTTTTCTATCTTTTTTTTGGGTTTTATCTTCACATCTTCTTTTGCACCTTTAATTCCTTTTAAACTTACCAATTAATATTATTGATAGGATTTATTTGCCTCTTATTTTGGAGTGGAATATCCTTGATTTGATCTAGCTTCTATTATTGAATGGTTTCCTTGCTTCATCTTGAAGTTTATCTCATGGCTATAATTTTTTGTCTATTTCTTCATAGTTTTTACTTTGTAAACTATTGCCATGTGTCCAATCTCAAAATAATTGTGGCAACAAAATGCAATATTTTCATAATCTACTTATTGATCTCATTCTCTTGATTCAAATTTAATATTAATGGACTATGGAAAAGGTTTTGAAATATCCATAGCAAAACATATTAGAATATATATAGCATGATTTCACTCCTTAGTTGTTGGTCCTTCCTTGATGAATTTCCATAGGGTATTTCCAATATTTTTTAAAAAATCCTTATTTGTAAGTTGATATGGAAGTCCAAATTGCCTAACCCACACTGGAATCTTCTTAATATATTTTGTCTCAACTAATTTTTTTTTCCATGATCTTAAATAAAGTGCATCTCTTCCCATAAACCATGGACCACCAACCATTATTTTATCCCTAATTTTTGAACTAGAAAATATGATGAGGAAAAATATTTAGGAAGAAAAGTCACAGAATAATTTGATTTCAATTTCCATTTCCACTTGATCTAATCTTGAATCTCTAAAAATCCTACCCATGATCTATGGAACATACATATTAGCCATATAATTTTAAGAACCATTATATCATGCTCAATCATCTCATCCTTTATACTTAATTCTTGTGTACCATCTACTACTTAGATCGAACTTGCCTTGTATTTTATATTTTGCTTATCTCTAGCTTGGGCCTTCATACTTCCACCAAGGGCTTTTTAATTTCTATCTAGGGCATACTAAATTCCAATTAGGGCTTTCAAAAATAAATTTACTTCCACAATAGCTAATGGGGCTTGCTCTTGGTTTGCACTCCCTCTTGGTTCACACTCCCTCTCTACTTGCACTCACTCATGCTCCCATATTGCACTCTCTTTTAACTCGCACTTGCTCCTATTTTGCACTCCCTCCTAGCTCACAATTTCTTGTGTCTCTTCTTTTTATTAACATTCGTTCGCTTCAACAATTTTTGAAAATAATGTTCCACATATTTGTGGTAAGAGTTTGAAGCATTTATGCACTCTGGATGAACCCGTTTCTCTTTCACCATGATTGAATATTGTATTGCACTCTCTCTTAGTTTACACTTACTTTTTATTTAAAATCTCTCCTACATCGTACTCTCTCCTACCTCACACTCACTCCTAGCTTACACTCCCTATTGGCTCATAATTTCCCTCGTCTCTTCTTTTTCTTGGAATTCCTTAGCTTCAAAAATATTTTGGAAATCATGTTCCACACATTCATGGTAAGGGTTTGAAGTATTGATGCACTCTAGATAAACCAACCATTCTTATACCATGACTGAATCTCATCTCACACTCCCTCTTGATTCACACTCCCTCTCTGATCTCATTGGATCTGGGCTTGCACACTGACTCCTAGCTTGTGCTCACACTCACTGCTACATTTACTCCCAAATTGCACTTACAATCACTTTTGGCTGCACTCGCTTGCACTCACTTTTAGCTATATTTATTCACACTTGTTGTTGCACTTGATATTTCTCCATATATTAAGATATTTTTATCAAGATAATTGACAAAGAAATTATGTAAAAATGAGTCTCTAGCTATAGATTATATGATCATAAAAGTACCAAGGGATGCTAACAATATGAGAATAAAAAATAAACCACCATGTAATTACTTCTTGAATAAGGAATATGAAGATCAAAGTGCCAATTGGAATGAGTTTCTTGAATTTTTAGATGGACAATTAGATGACGGTGAACTCATTTTAAAATAAACATGATAAGAACTTTATAGGAGGATTAATAGGATAATTTTAATGAGGGATTCAAAGATATATACTTGGAAATCCATTTAGTATTTGAGGATCCACATAAAATTCTATCGCTACCCTAGAATCAAGCTCAAGTGTATGATGAACCATGGGTTATACACTTTTATGGGAATACAACTAGAAATGGGGTAGGTGTAGTGATATTGTTGATCAACCTACAAGGAGAATAGATTGATTATGCATATATGTTATTCTTAAATTACATAAATAGTGTGCTTGAGTAATAATCATTATATATTGGATTGAGAAAGATAGAGAAGCTTCATATCAAAAGACTATAAATTTGATGATCTATAATAAGAAGTCAACCAAGTGAAATCAACATTTACTACCAAAAATAAGTAATTCAAGGAAGATAAATATTTGTTTTGAGAATTAATCAAACATTTTAAGCCACATAAAATCATGATAGTTCCAAAAAATCATAATATAATAGCTAAAGAGATAACTTACATGGTAAGGTTTAACACAACTACATATATGTGCAATAAGAAGACAAAAAAAAAAGTGGTTTTAGACCAAAATTTCCATATGATCATTGGTAGATTTTCAATAATGAGGATAGATAATAGAGTTCATGATTTTAGAAGCTAAGCATGATGAGGAGTATAATGAACATAAGCATACTTTTAAGAAAGGTGACATCCAATTGAAATATAATCAATTACCTTAAAGACTCATTGCAATGGAGATCCTTTTCAATTCAAATGATAGTGGTAAACAATAAGGCATACAAGTAAAAACCTCTATCTAATAACCAATCAAGATCACCAATAGAAATATTTATTATTAGCAAATAAGTGAAATAATGGAGATATGATCATACTCAAGGAGTTGCATACTAAATACAACAATGTTATAGGATGGAAATATGGATACTCCAAAGTGTATAACAAAAATATGATAGAAAAAAACATTGATCTTGAGCCTCAGTTGAGGGCTTTAGACACAAAGAAAGGTTTATATATCCAAAAATTAAAGCCTTATAAAAAATAATTGCTTAATTTTCTCCAAACACAATATTTACACTCAAGCACTCACCATCAATCATGAACCTAGTTCTCATGTAAAATAAAAATAAATAAATTTTTCTATTTGTTGATTTAATAAATCAAAATATAGATTCTTTCAAGTATCATTACCTACCATATAAATGAAGTAAATAATAATAGAATATTGTAGGGTCCCAAATGATTTATTTTCTTATGGATTTTTAGGGTATAACCAAATATGTATGAAATATGAAGATAAATACAAATTGAATTTCAAAACCAAATTGAGAACATTGGCTTATTAGAGGAAGCCACTATGGCTTTAAAATATAAGGGGCACCATTTGATAGGTGATGGACATAGCCTATTTCAGGCTTCATTGATGAAATTATAATAATATATGTGGAAGACCCAACTATATTATCTAAACATAGAAATAAAAACAAAGCACCAATAATTTGTATTTGAATGGTTTTGGGAATATGAGATATATATAAATACAAATAAATCCATTTGTCTTCATTGAGGAGGAAAACTTATTAAAGCATGTGGTTTATAAATAAAGAATCACCATTGATCTTGGTCATATCAAGGTTATTAAAGAATTATCTCTACCTTCAAAATTTAAGGGATTAAGGTCCATTTTAAGTCAAATATAATATGTGGTTATGTTCATTACTAATCTAATAAAATTAGTTAGTCCAACCATAAGAATACTCAATAAGGATACTAGTTGTATATGGAATGGTGAAAGCAAACAAGCCTTTCATGGAATTAAAGATACAATCATAAAGGATGTAATATTAATCAAAATAGATATCAAAAATATTTTTAGACTATATGTATTTGGTATGAGGTCACCATTGTATAGAAATATGATAAATATGAAGAATATACTATGCATTTTATGAGTTAAAAGTTGTATGAATATGAAGAAAGATACATAATTATAAAAAAATAAGTGTTTTTTACCAATAAATACCTAAGGAGAATCAAATATAACCTATATCAAAGTAAAAAAAAAAAATTTAATAGTTAACATAAAGATCAAACCCATGAAGGAGAAGAGAATTATGTGGAAATATGACAAAGTCCTATGTTCACAAACTGGTAGTACTTAGAGATGAAGTTGAACAAACATAAAATAAAATTGATAGTTATGTATGCAAATAATAAATGCATGTATTTAGAAAGATCATGGAGATAGGTGTTGTTTCAAAGAAACTTACTTCGTAAGAAAGGAAATGCTTTAGGTCAAAAGCCATAAACCATGTCCTACTTGAGAGACTTTATCCCAAAAAGGATATGATAATAATATCTCAAGATGTATTGAAGAAGAAATAATTAATGATCTATTGTGATAATACATGATGAAGGAAGTTGTTATTTAGTATACACAATAGCCCAAAAAAACCTTAGGGTAGGATATCACTAGCCATTCATTTTTTTAGATTTATTCCAATGGGTAAGGAGTTTTAAATCTTGATGTATGTTCACAAGATGAAGAATAGGGTTATGCATAGTGGTGAATATTCACAAATTGGGTGAATATTACGATTTCCAAAATTGAAAATTTACAAATATGATGACCCTCGACATTTGCCCATTCACCTAAAATTTTTGGGACCAATTTAGTTTTAGGGTCAATTAACCACAATATATATCCAAACATAGGCATATGTGTACTCATTGAAAAGCTCTTTTCAATCCTGATCTAGTGGTGGTGTTTTTATGAAGTTATAAGGTGGTTTAATAGGTCAAACTTTTCTCCAAATATGACCTTAATTTTTAGGGCTTCAAATGCCCCAAATATTTGTTTTGAATATCATTGATTTTATTTTTTTAAGATTCACCTTGATTTTTATTATCCAACCCCTTATGCATAACCTTGATGAAGAATAGTGATGTTAGTGCCTCTACAGGAAAGTTTTCAATAATATTATATTTTTTATGCATGCCAGTGTAACCCCATGGTACCTTCATGGTACATGCTTGTAAATATTAGACTAGGATTAAGTCTTAGATTAGAGTGTGAGTAATATTTTATGTAATGTAATAATATGCAAGAAATGCACAAGTGTTATGTAAGTGTGTATGTGCAGAAAATGCACAAGTGTCATGTGAGTAAGTGTGCAAGTGTAATGTGAGTATATATGCACAAGTGTCTTATATGTAAGTGTGCACAAGTGTCTTCATATTAGAGAGTGCTATGTGAAGATTTATGTCTAGGTGTGCATACAAGATAGAGTCATATGTATGCAAGTGTCAAGTAGAGAAACCAAGAGTCATGATACTTGGTATATAGAAAGGAATAGTCAAGTACCCAAAGAGTCATTCTACTATGATTATATAGTACTCCATAGAGAAGAATTCTATATAGAATATCAAAGAGTTAAGTACTACATTCGTAAGGAAAAGTGGATTAATAAAGGATTGAGTACATTTGAAAAATTAACATTGTAAGTTCTACTACATGCTTCTTACATGTATGATTCAAGATATTAAATTCATATTGTTGCTTATTAATCAATGTTATTTGAGGTTCTAGGTCTAGACCAATTGGTTTGACCAAACCCCATAAGGGGGACAAAGGTCCAAGGTTCAAATATCAGACCTCATTATACTAAATGTTTATCCCTTTCCTAGTGTTTTAAGTGGCATAAAAGATTTAAAATGATTGTGGCATGTTGGTTCTAGGGACAGATTGCATGAATATCTATGTGGTGAATTTTAGGGTGAATAGTGTAGAATACTATGTCGGCCATAAAATCTGGGCAGCCTACCCAGATTCGTGATGACTACCAATTCCACCATGTAAATTAAAAAATAATAATCAATGTTATTTGATATATTATAAGCCTTGATTTACATATTAAATTGCTCATATTTATTGTACTTACATCATTATCTTGATCTTACTATATTATGGCTATCTTATATTTGATCCTATGGAATTTATCCTATAAGTTTTACATTAACATTAAGGCTTCAAAATTCATCAATGGTATCAGAGCTACTATGAGTTATTTCTTACACAGGTTAAATTTATTTAGCTGCATAAAAAATGATTTTTTCTAGATTAATAAAAATTAGTTTAGATTTTATCTACTTTAAAGGGAGTTAGACCTAGAATCTATTATAAGATCAAAGTAAGCAAAAAGGCTAGAGTCTTTTGACAATTGTAGAAACAAATAATGAAGACCATGACTTAGTTATAGAGTCTTTCCACAATTACAAAATAACTAGTGAAGACTAGGACTTATCTATAGAGTCTTTACAGGGTTATAACCAATGAATACAAGGAATAAATTATTGGGATGTATCAACTTGAAGATAGTTGATCATTACAAGGAAATAGCCAACCCTTGATATCAAAATAATGTTTAGAGACAGATAATCCTTGACAATAATTTCTATCAACGTAGGATAAAATTTGAAGGATTAAGAACAATCAAGTTATTCTAACTTTGATTCAAAAAATAGAGAAATTTGAGTCACCTCAACATCATTTGGGTTCTAGGTATGACCTAAGACATTTACGTCAAATATTGATCACTAGAAGAGTGAGAAGCTTCCTAAAATAGATAGAGAAGAATTTTATTTTCAAGTGCAAGAGAAAGTAGAAAAGAAGGATATATCAAGGACTAGTGTATCTATCTTATAGTAAACTTTCTTTAATCAAAGTTAAATTGAAAATTGCAAGAAATATTGAGGTATCAAAGATAGACCTTGATAGAGGTAGAAAATTTAGATATAGAATTTGATTAAAGAGGTCAATATTAAAGGAAGTGACTCTTCAAATAAAAGAGGTTCAATAAATTAAGTTCCTTATTAGAGGAAAGAAAAGAGACTTGTATAATGTAGTAAGAGAGGCCACTAGAGAAAGGCCAATGATAAAAGGAGGAGGCTCATATTAAGAGAGGTTGCAAAAAGTATCCATTATACCAACTATAGAATAAAGAAGACCTTACATATGTTAGCATAAATAGAAGAGTCATCTAGTAGTAAGAGAAAAACCATTTAGCTAGCAAGCAAAATAAAAAGGAAGAAGATAATATATTTGGCCAATGAATAGAGAAAGCTATTTGACCAAAAAATAGAACAAAGGCCATCCAAAAAACATTAGAGTCTATTTGAATAGCATTGAAGGCTATCCAAACAAAATTAGAGAACAACAACTACATTATCCAACCATCTATTTAACCTACACATAGAAGTTAAGTGAAATCCAAGCCATTGAAGCCATTAGTGCAATAGTGCACTTATAGTAGAGGTTAAGATAAAAGAGCACAATAAAGGTTAAGATAAAAACATAGTCATACACTACTAGCGCACCTATCCCTCTAGAAAAATAGAGAAATATTTAGTGTTACTAGAGTCTCTATCTTTTGAGAAGAAGAATTCAATGTTAGAGCTGAAGATATCATGACTAGAGCACTATCTTCAAGGTAGAAGATATTAAGACCAAAGCACTATCATTTAGGGTAGATGCTATGCATTAAGCCATAAAGTAGAGTGTATATACAATAAGTCATCCACCAAGCTACTAGGTAGAAAGCACATATAGTGATCCATTTTGCAAGCCAAAAAAGACTCATAATATCACCTAAGAAACTTGGAATGTGAAAATAAATAGGCAGTGCTTGAGACTTAAAACACAAACAACCATAAAACGATGCTTGAGATAGGAAACTGATATTTTATTCACATGTAAATATAAGTGTTAGAAGGTCAAACATGTTGAAAAATTATAAGTAAACTTGAGTAACATCAAGCGCCATTACATTAAGATGTAACATACACATCATTAAAATAGGTAATTACCAGTATAGCATTTGAGACCTACCATAAGAGCAAATGTTGCAAGTAAAAAATCAACTACCATAAGGTAGAAAATTTCATAGAGCAACATTACATTGAAGTGAGCATGTTAAAAGAGTTTTTATAGGTTACTTTGAAGGTAGTCAAGACATTACAGTGGAGCAAGGAAGAATTGGCATGCACGAAGAGTGGAGGTAAACTTAAATTTAAATTAGGGTTTTCTTAAAGTTTATTTTTAGAGTAATAAGGTTTAGTGAAAGCTTAGGAGAGATAAGTTATAATTTTTTAATTTTTAGGGTTATTAAGTTTAAAAGCTTATATTTAATTAAGTTAAGGAGTGATAAGTGATTTATTAGAATTGAAAAAGAGAAATAATTAATTTGTTATTAATTATTTAGTTAATGGAGAGATAAGTAGAATTATGGTTTATTAGGATTGGAGTTATAAGGTTTCTTAATAGTTTTTTTATTTATTACTTTTTTGAAATAATAAATTATGGGATTTTTGTAAATTAATTATTTTGGAGTCAAAAGGTATTCAACCTCAAACTTAGGAAAGTTAATTTTACAAAATTCATATTTTCTTAGTTTCTAATATTTGGGAGATATAAGGATTTCTACTTCATAGATTTTTTAATTTAGAAACTTTAAAATTATTTAAACCTAGGGAGACATAAGGTAGTCTACATCAAAGGTCTTATGAGTACTACTATGTTGAATAACAAGTTTTTCCTTTATGAATCTCAACTTCTGAAAGGACCAAATTATGCTTCATGGAAAAAAAAGTGAAATTAATTTTAATAGTGGAAAAACTTTGGGATATAGTTAATGGAACAAAAACAAAACCTACTAAATATGTTAGAGAAATTCAAGTATATGAATATGGTGAAGCCAAAGCACTTATGATAATAATATTTACAATAACTGATGAAATACAACCTTATATAAGTATAGCAGAAAATTCTACAGAAGCTTGGAATACTTTAGCTAAAATATTTGAAGGGAAAAACAAAGCTACTATCTTCAATCTTCAATCTCAATTATATTCCTTAAGAATTAATAGTGACAAAAGTATTGAAGTATTTCTTAAAAATGTAGCAAATTCTAGCCCAAAATTCCCACACTCATTTCCTCTAGGCAAATGGATCCATGCCTCAGAGGGGAACGGAGGAATAGGTGGTCTACACCTCAAAATGAGAAGCACTTAATTGTATTTTCTATATATGGTGATTTTTTGATGAATTGGTTTTGGATTCACTAGGAAACATTTGTGGCACATTCTGAGCCTAGGTTTTAGGATTTTTTAAGGTAATTTATTTTTAATCAAATCACATGCACCTAATTTTTGACCAAATTCTACTAATCTAAATCTATATGAAATTTTTGATTTGTATGAAGACAACAAACAAGAAAACCGAATGCTAATGCAAATTTTAAGCCTAATTCAGAAAGGAATGCAAACGTGCACCTGATCCGAATGTTTGATGAATATTCTATTGTTTGTTGCATTCCAAATCATCTATAATCTTATGAAATCACCTGCAATCAGATATAATCATATGCAATTGTGCAGAATCATCTATAGTTGCACAAAATCATCCGAAATTGGACAAATTTGTCTGCAATTAGATGAAATCATTAGAGATAATTTCATCAAAAATCTGCAACAACACAGTTTGATACCCGAATGGACAAAAAATGCAAATTTCTCATTCTAGATATGAATAAGAACATAAAATGCTTACATATAATACTTCACAAATTGTTTTAAGATGGATTTAATCAGGATAAATATGTTATCCTACTTTTCAAATGATAATATTAATATAAAATCTAAACAAAATGATGGTGAACACCAGATGTAGTAAACAAACAAAAGAATTAAATAAAATACCAACTGATATCAGGGAAAGAGAGTGCAAACAAGGCTCTACAATTACCCCCAAGTGAGCTACTGACAGGATCGTCTCCAATCTGACAAGATCATCTCAAATTTGGATGAAATCATTGAATATGATTTCGTTCATTCCCGACCGATGCACAGTAATAATCTGTAATAAAATTATGAAAACAAATGCAAAAGATAGTGCTCCTTAAGCTTCACAGAATAGTGTTATCAGGGGTGCAAATATTTCAATCATCCAGGGGGAATTCTATGAAAACTCATAGTTTAAATAGGCTTAGGAGGTTGTTTAGGGGTTTTGGGATTCTTCCCAACTTGGAAGATCTAGCATATTTTTGAATTCTAACACCCACACACTTATCTTAAGATAAGCAAGGTCGTTGGAGTTGATTTTGTCCTATTTCTATCTGGGCAAAATTCAATTTTGAAAAAAATCATCCAGAAAATTTTGTCTTGGACGATTTCGAACAATTAGGTATGATATCGTCCAATCGGAGACGATATCATCGCACCGTTGAAACAACTTGTATTTTTGGTGTGGAAATCGAGGTGGGTAGTTTTAGGTTGTTTTTCGTTTAATTTTGGTTGATTTTGATTGATTTTCGAATATTTTAACTTTAGGTAAAATAATGTGTCCTTTTTAACTTTAGGTAAAATGATATGTGATATTTTTAACCCGTTACATTTTACCCCCTATTTAAAGAATTTTTGAAGGAAAATGCGTTAAATAAAATATTGGCATGCTTTTCGAGAAAGCAAAAATTTATTGTAATTTGTTTTGGTGATTTTAAGTTGGGTTGTTGAATGTTTTGTGTATGGTGCCTCCTTTGAGTTTTTAATGCCAAATCGTGTGTTTGGTAGAAAATTGAAAAGTGTGTTTCATTAAGGTAATAATTTTTAATAAAACTAAAAAGGTAAATAACAAAGTTTAGTTCATTTTCACCATTGCCCTTTTCTGGTTTTACCTATGGAGAGAACAAGATGGCAGAAGCAAAGCATCGTGCGGACACAGTGCGGAGGAGGATGTGGGTAAGGATTTCTACAATATGTTTGCTTGTAATTTTGCTTTGTTTTTTATTTTTATTTAATTCATGATTTTTAGGGGGTCGCGGCCATTTTTACGCCGTGTTGACGAAATCGTCTCGATTTCATCAAAATTGCCCCTATTTTGATGAAATCATCCTATTTTCAGCAAAATTATTTTTGGTGATTTTGACGAAGTAGGGCATGATGATATCGTCAAACCAGGGATGATATCATCCAATAATGGATGATATCATTGAACCAGGGACAATATCATCCAATAATGGACGATATCATTAAATCAAGGACGATATCATCCAAATATGGATGATTTTCTTTTGTTGGTTTTTAAAATATTATACTAACTTACAAAAAATTATTTTTATTTGTTTTTGCAGAGAAAAGTGCTAAAGAGCAGAGAGTGGAAATATGGCAGATTGAAAGCAGATTTGGATGACCTAACTGATAAGGAGAGAGAGATCCTAGATCATAAAATGGATCCCAAAAATTCCCGCACTCCTTTCCTCTAGGTAAATGGATCCATGCCTCATAGGGGAATGGGGGAATAGGTGGTCTACACCTCGAAACGAGAAGTACTTAATCATACTTTCTATATATGGTGATTTTTTGACGAATTGGTTTTGGGTTCACCAGGAAACATTTGTGGCAGTTTTCGAGCCTAGGTTTTAGGATTTGTTTAGATGAGTTCTTTTTTTTTTAATTCAAATCATACATACACCTAGGTTTTGGCCAAATGCTACTAATCTAAATCTATATGCAATTTTCAATTTATATGAAAACAACAGACATGAAAACAAAATACTAATGCAGAGTTTAAGCCTAATTCAGAAAGGAATGCAAACGTGCACCTGATCCGGATGTTTGATGAAGATTCTGCTATTTGTGCAGTCCAGATCATCTGTAATATGATGAAATCACCTGCAATCAGATAGAATCATCTGCAATTGTGCAGAATCATCTGTAATTGCACAGAATCATCCGAAATTGGATAGAATCATCTGCAATTAGATGAAATCATCTGAGACGATTTCTTTAGAGATCTGCAACAACACAATTTGATACCAGAATGGATAGAAAATGCAAGATTCTGATTCTAGATATGAATAAAAACATGCAATGCTTACATATAATGCTTCACAAATTGATTTAAGATGGATTTAATCAAGATAAATGCATTATCCTACTTTCCAAATGATAATGTTATGCAAAATCTAAACAAAATGATGGTGAACACCAGATGCAATAGACAAACAAAAGAATTAAATAAGATGCCAAATGAGATTAGGGAAAGAGAGTGCAAACAAGGCTCTGCAATTGCCCCCAAGTGAGTTGTTGACAGGATCGTCTCCAATCGGACAAAATCATCTCCAATCGGACAAGATCATCTCAAATTTGGATGAAATCATCTCAGACGATTCCGTTCATTCCCAACCGATGCACAGTGATAACCTGCAATAAAATGATGAAAACAAATGCAAAATATAGTGCTCCTTAAGCTTCACAGACTAGTGCTATCAAGGGTGCAGAGATTTCAATCAGCCAGGGGGAATTCTATGAAAACTCATAGTTTAAATAGGCTTAGGAAGTTTTTTAGGGGGTTTGGGATCCTTCCCAACTTGGAAGATCTAGAATATTGCAGAATTATAATGCCCACACGCTTATCCTAAGATAAGCAGGGTCATTGGAGCTAATTTTGTCTTATATCTATCTAGGCAAAATTTGATTTTGAACAAAATCGTCCAGATGATTTCGTCTTGGATAATTTCGAACAATTAGGGATGATATCATCCAATCGGAGATGATATCATTGCATCATTGCAACAACTTGTATTTTTGGCATGAAAATCAAGGTGGGTAGTTTTAGGTTGTTTTTCGTTTAATTTTGGTTGATTTTGATTGATTTTCGAATATTTTAACTTTAGGTAAAATAATGTGTCCTTTTTAACTTTAGGTAAAATGATATGTGTCATTTTTAACCCATTACATTTTGCCCCCTCTTTAGCAAATTTTTCAAAGGAAAATGCGTTAAAGAAAATATTGGCATGCTTTTCGAGAAAGCAAAAAATTATTGTAACTTTTGTTGGTGATTTTAAGTTGGGTTGTTAAATGTTTTGTATATGGTGCCCCCTTCGAGTTTTTAATGCCAAATCATGCGTTTGGTAAAAACTTGAAAAGTGCATTTTATTAAGGTAATTTTTTAATAAAACCAAAAGGTGAATGAAAAAGGTTAGTTCATTTTTACCATTGCCCTTTTCTGGTTTTACCTCTGGAGAGAACAGGATGGCAGAAGTAGAGCATCGTGCGGACGCAGTGTAGAGGAGGGTGCGGGTAAGGATTTCTACCCTATGTTTGCTTGTAATTTTTCTTTGTTTCTTATTTTTTATTTAATTCATGATTTTTAGGGGGTCACGGCCGTTTTTACGCCGCGTTGATGAAATCGTCTCGATTTCATCAAAATCATCCCGATTTTGATGAAATCATCTCGCTTTCGGTAAAATCATCTCTGGCGATTTTGATGAAATAGGGCATGATGATATCGTCAAACCAGGGATGATATCATCCAATTATGGACGATATCATTGAATCAAGGATGATATCATCCAATTATGGATGATATCATTAAATCAAGGACGATATCATCCAATTATGGATGATATCATAAAATTATGGATGATTTATTTTGTTGATTTTTAAAATATTATACTAACTTAAAAAATTGTTTTTATTTGTTTTTGCAGAGAAAAGTACTAAAGAGCAGAGAGTGGAAATATGGAGGATTGAGAGCAGATTTGGATGACCTGATTGATAGGGAGAGAGAGATCCTAGATCGGGTTGGATTGTGACATGTGGCAGAAATGCCATAGGTTCCCACAGATATGGGCCTATTGACGACCCTAGCAGAGAGATGGTATCCGGGATCATCTTGCTTTTAGCTACCGACAGGGGAGATGGCCCCTACTTTAGAGGATGTGTGGAGGATCCTCAAGATTCCTATCCAGGGAAGGTACATTATTGCTTCTACTATTTAGGGTCGGGCACTACAACGATTGTCAGGAGACCCTAGCTTTGACCTTGAGTCAGGTGGGGTCAATATTGAGGTATTGAGGTAGACAAGGGGTGTGTCTCGGTTGACTATGGTGCTAGCTGGGGTGGTGGTAGGGTTATTGCTATGTCATCAGAGTGGGTGTCATTTACCCTAGATTTTAGTAGAGGTTGTTGCAGATATGAGGGATCATGAGATTCGATTTGCATGGGGTCCCTTTATTTTGTGTCGCTTGTATAGGACCTTGTATAAGGTCGTATACAAGAATGGCGTAGTGATGGTTCTCACATCTTTCCTTCAGGTCTGGTGTTGGGAACATATTGCTATCAGGAGGTCGATGGGGCTTCCATTGATAGGTGTGGATAGGGAGAGACCTAGGGTCTTTTATTGGTGGTTGCAGAGAGGTGCTCAGAGGTGGATTGACCTACCCACATCACGTAGGTTACTAGATGACTTGACAGTGGATAATATCACCTGGAGACCTTGGAGGGGACATCCAGGATGGGGAGAGGATGGAGTTGAGTTGGCTCATGTGATATGAGTCATTTGGTTGAGGATGGAGTGAGGTGAGGTGGAGCTCCATAGGGTGGATCGAGTGCTCCATCAGTTTGGGCTTCGTCAGGGTATCCCAGTGACGAGGGACTTTCACTTCTCTCGGGTTATTCGAGACACCACCATTAGTGGAGCGCCCAATATGGGTAGATTTTTAGATCCTCATCCAGATGATGAGGTTGTGGCCACAGTTGAGGGGGATGATGCAGGGGTGGCTGATGGGTATGAGGTATGGTATACCACCATACATCCTGCATAGTTGACCAGATAGAGGGGTCCAGTGCATGATGTGGTAGAGAGGTTAGTACAACAACGTCGAGCTGCTGGACAATAGGTAGGAGGAGGATAGGTACCCCCTATATGAGAGAGGCCACAAACCAGAGGAGGCCACCAGATACAGTAGGGCATCCAATAGGAGGGGATGCCAAGGGTAGGGGAGAGGTGGTAGAGAGAGGAGGAGAGGATGAGATCTCCACCTTAGCAGAGGCATAGACATGATTCACCTGATAAGGGTAAGGTATTTGAGGTTGGGGAGAGTAGTGAGATGGTGACTTTACGAGGTGAGGTTGCTCAGCTATAGGGGGATAATGCTTCCTAGAAGACTAAGATCGAGTCTTTAGAGGCAGAGTTAGGATAGGCTAGGGTTGTGGAGCTGTAGCAGAGGGTTGGATCTTAGGGAGTTGTGGCTCTTGTTGCTACATCTTCTCAATCGAGTGGTAGCTTAGGAGATGCATTGGAGAGGGCTAGTAGGCAGACAAATTTCTATCAGGCCCTATACTTTATAGCGGTTCTTGAGGGACAGAGACAACCACTTCCTATGATATATGAGCCTTCGACTCACTCGAGTCACTCAAGATTGCATTCGACTACCAGGATAGCTACTACTACTGGAGCAAGAGGATTCCGAATATCATGACCTCTTGGTGGAGATGATGATGCTCATATTTATAGATTCTCTAGGGGATGATCTATTTGGTTATTTTTGTATTTTTGATGACCGAGTATGTCGATGATAGATATTGTGGCATATCAGTTGAGCCTTTTGTATATATACTTTTAATGATGATATATATATAATTATATTTTGTCTTATGTAAAAATGTCTTGATTATTAATTTTGCATTTTAATTTAGATGATTATGTTTGTGTTTTGTGAAATAAATTAAATTATGCTAAAGTAGAGTGGTTTGATTTTTTAAAAATATGTTTTTTGAAAATGTGTTTTTGAAGAGATGATAAATATTGATAGATTTAGCAATAAGCCTCGAAGGATGTTATGTTGTTATGTGACTATTGGTGGAGTTCAAAGCTCGCGAAGTCACGAAGCTAATCCTGTTGTGAGGAAGATATTGCTAAATAAAGTATTTGGGTGCTTAAGAACAATCTTAAGGCTTTTTTGTGATGAAAAGAGAATTTTTGATGTTGTTTTGGAACAATGTATTGATAAATGTTTGAGAATATGTTGATTGGGCATGAAAAATTTGAAAGATGATTTGCGCTAAACAAGGAATTCCTAATTGCTTAAGAATAATGTCATCATCGTGAAAATCAAAAATGCAAGATGGTATATAAATTTTGTTTGTTCTTTAAAATGCAAAATTAACGTTTGATAGATCATTATATCACATGTACAAAAGATTTTATAATATAGTAAAGAAATATACGGAATCATTTTGGGGTATGAAATTTAGAATGGATGACTTGCGCTAAGCAAAGAATTCTTAAAACCTTTAAGAATAATACCATCATCACGAAAGTCAAAATGAAATAAAAGATGATATAAATTTTGTTAAAATGAAAATTTAATGTTGGATAAAATATTTGAACTATTTTTGGACATGAAAAATTAGAAAGATGGTTTTCGCTAGGCAATGAATTCCTAATTACCTAGGAATAATACCATCATCGCGAAAGTCAAAATGAAATACAAGATGAATATTTTTTATTTTTGTAATGAATGATGATAAAAGAATTGATGATATTTATCTAACAAAATTCCAAAGAAATATTTTAATTTATTTCGAAGATAAATTCAAATTTATCTAGAACCAATGTGTGTGAAGTGCATTTATTATCTATTTTGATCTTATCATAATGATACAAAATCTCTCAAGTGACAAATGTGTGTGCTTTGTAAGGTTAATTTACCGATTTTGAGTAAGGTAATGATAAAGCAGACTTAAATGAACCAATGTGTGTGCGAGTGAAATGTTCATTTGACCATGATTTTGTGCATGCACTGGTACTGAACTGCTATGCAAATCAAACTACCAAAAAGTGAGTGAATCCATACGCAAACATTAATCTTGCCATGTGAATAGGAATTACCCAATGTCAAGCAAGTTGGGCACAAATCACCTGTTATGGGGTTTACCTCATGATTTTCGAATAACTGAGAAATTCCAGGGATTCAAGTTCCATACTCCTTTTCTTCATATAGGGTAGGGATTTCTTGTCCATTTCTGAACAAGGGGATTTTATTGCTTTGGAACATTTTTCTTTGATTTACTTTCTATTTTTCTTTGATTTTTTTTTTTTTTCTTTTTTCTTTTTTTTTCTTTTTTTTTTTTTTTCTCTTTTCTTTTTCTTTTTCTCTTTTTTCTTTTTCTCTCAGGATACTTGCCCAGATTAGATGTGGGGCAAGGGATTTATTTGGGTAGGAAGGAACTTGTCCTTTTGCCAATTTCTCAGTATTCTAGACCATGCACAGAATAGGAAGCAAGAGAAAGTTTTTCACTTAAGGTATTAAGATTCACTAAGCAATATCACTTTTATCGAATTTGCAACAAATCATTTTTAATATGTATAATGTGTTCTTGGTTCAAAAGAGTAGCAAAATCATTCTCAGACTCAAAATTATTTAATGAAATGATGGTGATCTTTGATACAAGAGAGATTTATAATCAAAATAACAAAGTCAAAATTATTAGTTTTGTGAAATTTTGGTGCATGGTTCAAGATAATTTTTGAATTTTATCTGAGATAAAATAAAATAGTACTTGTAATTTTAATAGATAATAATGCAGAAATATAAATTAAATAAATATTTTTGGGGATTTTTGGATTTTGTGAATTTGTTTTGGTTGTTTTGGTTGTTTTGATAAGTTTTGAAATGCATGGAAAATTATTTACAACTATTTACAGTGATGAGACTTTTGGATTTATGCATAATATATTTTTAGGTGCATAATATTCATGGGTTCCTTGAGATATTTTCCATCCAAGGTAGCCAATATGTATGCACCTGATCCAAATTTGGCAGTGATGATAAATGGTCCAAGCCAGTTGGGTTGGAATTTTCCTTTAAGGTCTTTTCTTGCATTAGTATTTTTTTTATTTTCTTTTAAGACTAGATCTCCAACTTCAAATGATCTATTATGAACTTTCTTAGCATATGATATTTTAAGTTTGTCTTGGTAGGCACGAAGATGTTCTAAAGCATGGATGCACTTTTCATCTAGAAGTTCCAACTGACTTAATATGCCAGCACGATATTCATCTCCTACTTCAGCATCTTGAAGTAAAAGAGCTAAAGAAGGAACTTCTAACTCAAATGGAAAAACTACTTCAACACCATAAACCAAGACAAAAGGTGAAGCGCCCGTAGGAGTACGAACACTAGTTCGATAAGCCCACAAGGTAGGATATAATTGTATATGCTAGTCATGGCCTATTTTATTAACCAATATTTTTAGTATTTTGATTAATGTTTTATTAGATGCTTCAGCTTGGTCATTTCCTTGTGGATAATAAGGAGTAGACCATCTATGTTGAATTTTATATTTTTGACATAATTTTTTAACATCTTTGTTTTTGAAGCATGTGCCATTGTCAGAAATAAGATTAGATGGAATTCCAAATCTACAAATAATTTGATTAAAGATAAATTTAGAAACTTGAATTCCTGTGCAAGAAGCTAAAGGCATAGCTTCAACCCACTTTGTAAAATATTCTGTTGCAGTTATTATGAATTTATGACCATCAGATGAGACAAGATTGATTTTACCAATAATATCTAAACCCCATTTAGAGAAGGGCCAAGGAGAAGCTATGGTTTGGAGTTCCTGAGTAGGAGCATGGACAAGGTCAGCATGTCTTTGACATTTGTCACAATGATGCACATAATCATTAGCATATTTTTCCATGGAAGGCCAAAAATAACCCATTCTAAGGAGCTTTTTAGCAATGGCACCTCCACTAAAGTGTCCTCCATAGGATCCATCATGGGCTTCACTTAAGGCTTTCTTAGATTCTTCTAGGTTTAGACATCTTAAAAAAATACCCTCAAAGGATCTTCTATATAAAGTATTACCAACTATTACAAAGTGAACAGCTCACTTACGCAATAACCTACGTTGGTTTCTATCTAATCCCTCAGGGAAAGTCCCATTCTATAGAAAGTTAAAGATATCTATGTACCAAGGTTCTAGGGTGATCTCATTAATAAAAAATACATCCAATGGTTCTAAGAAAGATTTAGAGGAAGCAGGTTCTTGGAGTTTGTAGATAATGATAGTAGCATATTCATCATCCAACTCCAAAGGTAACAAAGAAGCAGTTATAGCCATAGCATCGATGACATGGTTGCTAGTTCTAGGAATGGCTTCTAAAGTTACTTTTTCAAATAATGAAATAAGTTTTACCACATATTATTTATAAGGTCAAATTTTTTCATCTCGTGTTTGATAAAATTCATTGATTTGATTTATCACGAGTTGAGAATCTCCAAAAACTAACAAAATTTTAATTTTCAATGCTAAAGTGGCTCGTAATCCAAGGATTAGAGCCTCATATTCTATAGTATTATTAGTACAAGCAAACTATAATTTAAAAGATAAAGGTATTAGGTGCTTTTGAGGAGATATTAATATAATACCTACACCTGCACCACTCATACATCTAGCTCCATCAAAAAACAATGTCCAAGTTTCTAAATGATCCTCTTCAAAATTAAGGCATTCATCAGGAAATTCAATGTTCATGGGTTGAGTAGACTCTATAGGAGCAACAACTAACTGATCAGCTATAACTTGGCCTTTTATAGATTTTTGGCTGATAAATGTGAGTTCAAACTCACTAAGAGCAAGAACCCACTTAGTTGTGCGTCCTGATAGATAAGGTCTACTCATCAAGTACCTTAATGGATCAGATTTAGCAATGACATATGTTTTCTGACTAAGCATATAATGACGCAATTTTTGTGTAGAAAACACAACTGCTAAACAAAGTTTTTCTAATGGAGTATATCTTGTTTCATAACTTATCAAAGTTCTACTTATGTAATATGTGGCTCGTTCTTTCTTTTCATCATCAATTTGAGCCAACATAGCTCCAAGTGCAAGTTTTGAAGCAGAAATATACAAAATGAAAGGACAATCCGGTCTGGGTGGAACAAGCACTGGAGGGTTGAGAAGATACTATTTAATGTTATCAAAAGCTTCTTGAAATTCCTTATCCCATTGAAATGAAATATTTTTCTTAAGTAATTTAAGGAAAGGTTCTATTCTATCTGCCAATTTATCAATGAAGTGACGAATAGCTTGTAACTTTCCTTGTAAACTTCTTAATTCAGATATGTTCTTAGGAGGTGGCATATCACATGGATAGCCTTAATATTTAAGGGATCTATTTCTATGCCTCACATAGAAATAATAACTCCTAATAATTTTCTAGATTTTACTCCAAATACACATTTATCTGGGTTTAAACGTATCAGATATTCTCTTAATCTATCAAATACTTTTCTTAAATCATCAATATGATCATCTTCTTTAGTTGAGCATGCTATAATATCATCAACATAATCATGTAAAATGTCATACATCATATCATGAAAAATATATGTCATAGCTCTTTGATATGTTGCACCAACATTCTTTAAACCGAAGGGCATGACTTTCCAACAAAAGGTCCCCCAAGGTGTGATAAAAGTTGTTTTAGCTTGGTCTTCAGGAGCTATTCTAATTTGGTTGTATCCTGAAAAACCATCCATGAGAGACAACATCCCACTCCCAGCTATGAAATCTATGATTTGATCCATATTAGGGAGAGGAAAGTCATCTTTAGGGCATGCGGCATTGATATCTCTAAAATCAGTGCAAACCCTAATTTTGGTAGCTTCTTTCTTAGTTACTGGGACAACATTGGATATCCATTCAACATAATCAATAGCTTGTATAAATATGACATTCAAAAGCTTTTCTAATTCACTTTTAACTAGTAGTGCGACTTTAGGATGCATTTTTCTAAGTTTTTGTTTTACGGGTTTAGCATCTGGATGCACTACTAGATGGTGCACAACTACAGAAGGGTCTAATCCTAGCATATCTACGTATGTCCAAGCAAAAACATCAGAATATTCTGTAAGGAATTCAACATATAACTTTTGTTTTTCTTCACTTAATTCAGATCCAATTTTGATCATGCGAGGATTCTCTTCTATTCCAATGTTGATTTTTATAAAATTTTCTACAACAATATTCAATTCTCTTTCAAAGTTAGGAGGTGTGGGTGATACCCCCATTTCTTGTAATTCTTCTAAAGTACATTTTGCTAACTCTTCTTGTGGATTAGTTGATTCTATATGAGCTATACATGGCATTGATCCATCAAAGAAGAACTTATTTTGAAAAACCTCCTCAATGGATATATCATGGCAAATATCTCCTTCTAAACATTCATCCATAGAAGCAATCATTTTAGGATACGCTATAGTCAACATATTACAAGTATGTACTTTTTTAGAGAGCTCTTTTTTATCCATATATTCTTGATATGTTATAAGATGGTCATCATCTCTATATGGGAATGCTTCCATTTTTGTAGGGATGTAACCAAGGCCACAACGGGCAGGCCATTCCATAACTTCTAAAGGTTCTTTTATCCCATTTTCATAAGGACCTAAACCTTTACCCCTGTATCCCATATTACACATCATTATCTTTGCTTTGTCATATTTATTGGAAAAATAACATCTAGCAAACCCATCTTGATCAATGGTAATCTGTAGAATTGAAAATTTTCCCCAATCATATCCCGCATACACAAATGCACAATTTCCAATATGGCAAATACTCCCTTTCTTAGGTAAACCTAATGTTCGGGGAGATGGTGGTAACTTAGATAACACTAAAGAATCTTGTGTAGCAAAATTAACTTCTTTTGTAGTTGCAAGTATTGAAGATAAATCCGGTAATACTTCATCCGAAACGGCATATGAAGTAGATGGTTTATCTTCCTTAGTTGTTTCTTTAGATGCTGTAAATTTAAATATTGTAGATTCAGGAGGTGGTTCTATTGCTATAGGTTTAGGAAAGGGGTTAGGTATATTTTTAGAAGGTGATGATGACAATGATGTAGGATTTGTTGTTGTTGATAATTTAGAGCATGTTTTTGATGATGTTGATTTAGAAAGTGATTTAGATTTAGAATATTTTGAAGATGAGGATGGACTAGGATGAACAGAAGATATAGCAAGACAAAATGGAACCCCTACAGGTTCTGCCACAGCACACATATCAAAAGGCCTAGGATCACCATGAATGGTAACTAATTGATTTTTAAATTCAAATTTAACACATTGATGTAGTGTGGAGGGTACTGCTCTCATTGCATTGATCCAAGGTCGACCTAAAAGAATGTTGTACGATGCAAAACAAGGTACAACAAACACAGTCGTATCTAAAATCCTTGGGCCAACTTGCAATGGGATTTTCATAACTCCACATGTCTCTTGAGTTTCATCATTAAATGCTTTAATAATCATTTCAGTCTTTTTCATATCTTCCTTTTTAAATCCAAACCTTTGAAAGAAATCATAGGTACATATGTTTAATGAAGATCCATTATCAATTAAAACTCTCTTAACTCCTACATCTCCAATCAATGTTGTAATGTACAAAGGATTATCTCCAAACATACTTTGAGGAGGGATATCCTTGTCTTTGAAATCTATGAAATTTGTTTCATCCAAAGTGACAACATTTACTACAACATTAGGTTCAATATCTTCAGGTACCATCATCTTGCTTAGAGTTTTCATTAATTCTTCTCTATGCATGGAAGAAGTTCTCAAGAGGTCTAAAAGAGAAATTCTAGTTGTGATGGTAGCTAATTGTTCATTGATATCATAAGGTGATCTTTGTTGTGAACCTAACACATTATTTCCCTTAGTAGGAGTCTTTAATACAAATGGGGTTGTTTTCTCACTTTGACCTTGAGAGCTTTGATTTTGTGCTTGTTGTCTTGTAACAACTCCTATGGTCCCCATAATGTGGCTATGTCTAGGGTTACTAAAACGTGGTCTAGTATTTTTCGCTTGTTCATTTGAAAGCCATTGTTGAGATGAGGGTCTAGTAGTTATCCTTCTTGAAAATGGTTCCTCTGGAACTAACAAATTGGTGATAGGAGTGATTGGATCTGATTCATATTCTAAACTATTTGAATTATTTGAAGTGATATCCATTTCACTCTCTACTTCACTTTCTTCATTACTTTCTAAAGATGTATTTTGACAATTTCTTAAGGGTCTAATAGTAACTTGAGATTCAGTAGTTACACATGAATTTTGCAAATTTTGATGGGGTAGAAAACTACTAATAGTTCCCACATATCGAGTTGGATGAGGAACATTATGTTGTTCTACTTGATTTACAACTTCTTTACCATGCTTTGGTAAAGGATGTTGAAAAATATCCAAATTTTGATTTGCGTTTTGATTTTGAGGTTTTTGTGTATTATTTTGAGCATCTCTTGGTGGGAATTTTTCTACTTCCATTTCTCCTTTATCAATTAGATCTTGTATCAAATGTTTTAATCATTTACATGAGTTGGTTGAATGACCATCAGTTCTATGAAAATTACAATGTAAATCAGCTCTGAATCCAGCCATAGTTGTATCAGGTTGTCTTATCTCAGGCAATCGTATCAAACCTTGTTCTAATAGTTGAGGTAAAACCATATGTAAAGGTTGATTTAATCTTGTAAATTCCCTTGGTGGTTTATCAGGAGCCTTCAATATAAAATTTTTTATAGCTTTTGTAAGATTAACATTTGAGTTATTTCTACTATCAGTAACTCCATCACCCACTACTTGTTTGTTTTTATATTGATTCTTAGAAGTTTTATCTTCATCTTTCTTCTTAAATTGACCTCTTCTAATAAGGGCATATTCTACCCTCCTTGCTAAATCAATGGCTTGATCAAAATATGTTACTATTGTAGTAGAGAGTTCATAGGACAATTGTTCTTGCAAATTGCCTATGAATATGTCTAGCATTTCTCGATGAGGCAATGCAAAGTGTAATTTGCCTAGAAGTTGTCTCCATTTTGTTAAGAACTCGGTAAAGCTTTCATATTTTCCTTGCTTTAAGTTGTATAAATATTTAATGGTCACATGCCTTTCTATATAGGCACTAAACTGATGAACAAACGTCTCTGTTGTTTCCTCAAAATTCCTTAAAGAATTATTTGGTAATTGGTAGTACCACTCTAGGGCCATACCTCCCAAAATTTTAGGGAACATATTTAATAACAACAAATCATCATGAGAAACATCATGACATGCCGTTCTAAACATACGAAGATGCTCTATAGGATCTTCAGTCCCTTTATATATCGGGAGGATAGGCATGGGGAAATGCTTAGGATAAGGTTGGGCTACAACTATAGGATCCAAGGGTTGGCTACACATCTCTCGATAACTGTACGAGGGATGGTAGGGATCAATTTGATCTAGGTGAGAAGCTAGTTGTTTGACTATAGCTTCAAGCCCTTGTTGTTGTGGTCCACCAAATTGGTTTGGTTGTATCATATTGTTATGCCTTTGATAGTAAGTTGGTGTTGTTGTATGAAGATTTCCAATTGAAACACTATTATGTAGAGTGTTTGTGGGAACTATGTTTGGTTGAATTTTTTGTTGATAGTTGGTACTTTGTACTTGTTTAGGATTTTGTTGCTGATTTGACATTTGTTGATTAAGAGCTTGAGAAAATATGGAAGCAAATGGTTGCTTTTGTTGTTTAAAGCTTACTTTAGTGTTGCTAACAACCATATTAGATGACTGTGTTTTTGGTTTTGAAACATTCTGATTTAAAGGTACCATGTTTTGAGTAGATGGTCCTGCTTGATCATCATCTTGGTCTGTTGAAGGCATATAAGATAATGGATTTGTATGAATCTGAAATGCAGCTGCCAAAGCTGATTCCATATCACCTTCTCCTGAATTATCCATTTGTACTGCTTGACTAAATTCCCCTATATGATCTTTCATGAATTGAGTAAAACTTGCAAGAGATCCAAATTTTACATTTCCTTTTTCATCTAAAGTGGGTTCATTAGGATATTTTATTTCATCTTCCTCATTATCACCTTCATCTTCTGAAGGTACATCATCTTCAATGAGTGCTCTATCTTCAAAATCATCTTGTTCTTGTTCTCCCATATTATCATTATCTACTTGTTTACCACTTCTTAAGATTCTAGGCATTTTGTTTTAAAATAATTGTTTTTGCAGATATATATCTTATATATATGTGCTAAGTTTTGTGGTATATATATATATATATACCTAACTAAATAAATAAAGTACTATACTTGATTTTTATTTTAGTTTTTGATTTTTTTGTAATTTTCTTGGTTTTTATATTGCAACAACAAAGCAAACACAACTATATAATATTATGTCTTAATTTTCTTCAAAAAGCTTATATATATCATTAATAGGTTCAAATTGTTCTGGTGTCATGTAATGTTCTTCTTCGAATTGGAAATGCTCTTTTAAGAACCTTATGAAATGTGCTAGTGTAATACAATCAACTTCTAAGTTTGACTTGTAAAAATACAACTCATGGCAATATTCTCTATAAAGCACAACTCTAGGAACACTACTAAATCTTCTTCTATCATCTAAAACAATCTCTTGATTTTCTACTCGTGATATGAACTTATGTACTACTATGGCATTTTCAAGATACTCTTCAAAAGGATAAAGTTCTGTAGAAATCAAAGCTCTTTTGTCGGCTAACCACCTATCGCATGCTCTTTGAAGGTCAAAATAGAAGGGTGTGCTATAGGGATCCAGGATTCTAGATAGGTCAAACCTTATGATTTGTTTAAGTTCAGATTTTCTAGCTTCTATGATATCTAATCTTCTATCAAGTTCATTCCAATGTTCTTGAGATGTTAAGTTTGAACTACCAACTAATGAAGAGATTTCTTGAATTGACAATGATGTACTAACATTAATTAGAATGGCTCTTCTTCTATTGTAATCTACCATCTATGATTTGCAAAGTTATGTGTTTTAACTAATGTTTTTGGTTTGATTTTGTTTTTTTTTGAAATTAGAAGAAATGCCTATGTATTCACGTCGGGTTCACCAAAGAATGTAGGCCAAAAATTCCTACACTCCTTTCCTCTAGGAAAATGGATCCATGCCTCAGATGGGAATGGGGGAATAGGTGGTCTACACCTCAAAATGAGAAGTACTTAATCATACTTTCTATATATGGTGATTTTTTGACGAATTGGTTTTGGGTTCACCAGGAAACATTTGTGGTAGTTTTCGAGCCTAGGTTTTAGGATTTGTTTAGATGAGTTCTTTTTTTTTAATTCAAATCATACATACACCTAGGTTTTGGCCAAATGCTACTAATCTAAATCTATATGCAATTTTTGATTTATATGAAAACAAAAAACATGAAAACAAAATACTAATGCAGAGTTTAAAGTCTAATTCAGAAAGGAATGCAAACGTGCACCTGATCCGGATGTCTGATGAAGATTCTACCATTTGTTGCAGTCCAAATCATCTGTAATCTGATGAAATCACCTACAATTAGACATAATCATCTACAATTGTGCATAATCATCTGTAATTGCATAGAATCATCCAAAATTGGATAGAATCATCTACAATTAGACGAAATCATCTGAGACGATTTCTTCAGAGACCTGCAACAACACAATTTGATACCAGAATGGATAGAAAATGCAATATTTTGATTCTAGATATGAATAAAAACATGTAATGCTTACATATAATACTTCACAAATTTATTTAAGATGGATTTAATCAAGATAAATGCATTATCCTACTTTCCAAATGATAATGTTATGCAAAATCTAAACAAAATGATGGTGAACACCAGATGCAATAGATAAAAAAAAGAATTAAATAAGATGCCAAATGAGATCAGGGAAAGAAAGTGCAAACAAGGCTCTACAATTTCCCCCAAGTGAGCTGCTGATAGGATCGTCTCCAATCGGACAAAATCATCTCCAATCGGACAAGATCGTCTCAAATTTGGATGAAATCATCTCAGATGATTCCGTTCATTCTCGATCGATGCACAGTGATAACCTGCAATAAAATGATGAAAATAAATGCAAAATATAGTGCTCCTTAAGCTTCACAGACTAGTGCTATCAGGGGTGTAGATATTTCAATCAGCTAGGGGGAATTCTATGAAAACTCATAGTTTAAATAGGCTTAGGAAGTTGTTTAGGGGGTTTGGGATCCTTCCCAACTTGGAATATCTAGTAGGTTGTAGAATTCTAATGCCCACATGCTTATCCTAAGACAAGCAGGGTCGTTGGAGCTAATTTTGTCTTGTTTCTAACTGGGCAAAATTTAGTTTTGTACAAAATCGTCTAGACGATTTTGTCTAGAAATGCTGGATGATTTCAAACAATTAGGGATGATATCATCCAATCGGAGATGATATCATCGCGCCATTGCAACAACTTGTATTTTTGGCATGAAAATTGAGGTGGGTAGTTTTTAGGTTAATTTTAGTTGATTTTTGGTTGTTTTTGGTTGATTTTTGAATATTTTTAACTTTAGGTAAAATAATATGTCATTTTTAACTTTAGGTAAAATGATATGTGTCATTTTTAACCTGTTACACAAATATAAAATCAAAACTATTAACTCTGGGAGAAAAAATAGAAGATAAACTTCTTGTTCAAGTGATATTGAGAGATCTTACAAAAAATTATAACATATAGTCACATCTTTGCAATTTCTAGGAAAATATACTTCATTTGATGAGATAGTCAATATTATACAAAAATATGAAGTAGAAAACTATACCAAATATGAAATGAAAACTAATGCCTTAATCTCAAAAGATAATCCACAATACAAACTTGCTTCAACACCAAGAGATAAATACAAATGGAATAATAGATATTGTCAAATATGTAAGAAAATGGGTCATAACATAATTTTATATAGATATAATCCAAGGAATCAATCTCAAGAAAATCATATAAAACAAAGTGGTCAAAATGAGTCACTATAACAAATACAATATCAAATTCAATACAATCCACAATGACAAAAACAATTTCAACATAAATATCCGTCTTAGTATCGGTATAGTCAACCTTAGTTACAATATAGAGAGGGAAATAAAAATAACATCTAGCTCAAAAAATTCATGAAATTCAAGAGTTGGAAGAAACTATTGAAGAAAATGAATTCAAAGCCCTTTCAAAAAAATTGATAATCAATGAAGATGAATTTCTCTCATAGATTTTGAAAGATACTAATCATTCATTTGATTAGGATATAGGAATGAAATAAAAATATAGAAGTAGAAAAAGAAGATTAAAAAAATTTAGAAGAAAGCAAAAAGAGAATAGAGCAAGAATAGATTCTAGGATCACTTGAAGAATGAAGATCATGATTGAAGACTAAAGTCTTCAATAACCAAATAATGTAATACATGTGGGTGTTGGATAATATTACATTATTTGGTACATGCTAATATATCCCCATGGTACCTTCATGGTACATTCTTGTAAATTTTAGACTAGGGTCAAGTTTTATATTAGAGTGTGAGTAATATTTTATATAATGTAATAATGTGCAAGAAATGCACAACTGATATGTAAGTGTGTATGTGCAAGAAATGTATAAATGTCATGTGAGTAGGTGTGTAAGTGTAATGTGATTATATGTGCACAAGTGTCTTATATGTAAGTGTGCACAAGGTGTATTTAGAGTAGAGAGTACTAAGTTAAGAGTCATAACTAGGTGTGCATACAAGATAGAGCCATGTGTATGCAAGTGTCAAGTAAAGAAGCCAAGAGTCATGAGACTTGGCATATGGAAAGGAATAGTCAAGTATATAAAGAGTCATTCTACTATGGCTATATAGTAATCCATAGAAAATCATTCTATATCGAATATCAAGGAGTCAAGTACTACATTTGTAAGGGAAAGTGGAGTAATAAAGGATTGCATACATTTGAGCAATTAATATTGTAAGTTTTGCTACATGCTTCTTACATGTATGATTCATGCTATTACATTCATATTGTTGCTTATTAATGAATGTTATTTGATATATTATAAGCCTTGATTTACATATTAAATTGCTCATATTATTCTACTTACATAATTATATTGATATTACTATATTATGGCTATCTTATATTTGATCTTGTGGAATTTATCCTATGAGTTTTACATTAATATTATGCCTTCAAAATCCATTAGAAAAAATAGTGTTAAAACTATTCTAAAACTGGACATTAGTCTTCATCAAGAATATCAACTCACTATATAGTGTAGAACATGGATGGATCCTAGCAATGATGAATTTCTTCACCATATGATAGAAGCAATCCCAATTAAGGCTCCCAATAAAGAAATAGAGATCCATATTTTATATAACATTATCACTATATATGGTATTCCCTTAGTAGTGATTACTAATACTACTATAATATCTATAAGAGGAAATTTAATTTTGCATTAAATCATGGATTTATTTTGAAACATTCTCAAATTATTATCCAAGGATAATAGTTTAGTTGAATCTACAAACAAAAGTAAGGTCTAAATCTTGAAAAGGATAATTGTTGAATCATAAAGATATTAGAACATAATGTTTGAAATGGTGCTCTAGGAAAATAGGATGAGTTCAAAAGCATCGATGAATACTTTTCCATATATGCTTTTATATAGGAAGGAATAAATTGGCTAATCAATCATGAGCTCCTTTTTCTAAATATCACAACCTTAATTAAAGAAACTAATATTATGTCAATGTAGGTAAATGGACATTATTTACTATTTTTGAAGGAAGATATTAAAAAGGTATTTGAGAAATTCATCCAACACCAAGCAACAATGAAATGGTGGTGATAAGAGAAAACAAAATATGCAATTTAAGAGTGATGATTATGCACTTAAATGGAATGAAGAATAGGTTAAACTAGGTAATTATTATAAGTTTAACTCACTATAAAATTGGCCTTAATAAATCTTCAAGGTTAGAGGAGCTCATGAATATGGATTGATAGCTTTGGAGGAATAATCAATATCTATTTCAATAAATGAGAAATATTTAAGGTACTTAAAAATAATAAGAAATTACTAGGTGTAAATATGGATAAATTTATATATATCTTTATCTGTTCTAAATTTCCCACTTTTCATTTTTTGTTATATCATATGTAATAAAAAATATCCTTCCCAACTTTGGTGAAATTCCTAAGAAGCATGCCTAGGTTCTCAATTTCCTTCATTCCACTTCATAATATCTTCCACCACATTATAAAATAAATAATTTACTTGCAATACTAGTCATTTTATTTTAGTAGAGTTACATCATGATGATGTAGGTACAATTATCATGATGATGTAGGTACAATTAAGTAGTTTGAAATAAGATATTTTATTAAGTTTACATATAAGTAATTTGCTTGCAAAAAAGTAATTCACCTACATGGGTGATATCATGTTGATGTGACATATGGTCTTCATGGTTTGGCATGGCCAAGTAAATAATCAAGTAATTATATTTCTTGAATATGATATCATGATGATGTAGGCATGATCCTAAGAAAGAGAAAAATAAGTAGCATATGTCATACTAATGTCATTACGATCATATAGTCTATCTACATGTTAATAACATCATGTTAAAATTGGTGTAATGTATCAATTTGAAATTAAAATTTTGGATAAGAATTGGTGTAAGTTATTCTCTAACAAATTGTTGATTCAATCATAAGATAAATGAGCTAGTAACAAAACAATAAAATATCACTATCTTATAATGATGCTAGCCCAAAATTTTGAGTGAAGGACCCTTTATAAGATATTTAATAAATTCATTAGGACTCTATGTCCTCTCATGAGAAGTAAATAATTTAATTGATCGATATTGGGATTGAATAAATTGGCATGTATGGTTGAGTTTTCTAAGTTTATTGTTTGTTTATTCAAAATAATAATCTAGGTCCCTCCTAAAATATAATAAGATGTAGAAGATATGATCTAATTTAGATATGATTTTACGTTTTATGATTATGATGATGCAAAATATCCATCCTAAATATAAATCTTGATTTAAATTGCCTCTATGTTTTTTATCTAAGTAGAGATAAGTGTTGAAAAGATACAATCCACTTTGAAGTATAGTATTGCTAATGAAAGTGACATAGCACTTACAAATGTGATTATTGAAGCTCTTATTTTATTATAAAAATTATAAAACACTAACTTAACTTACTTTTTCTTTATTTTTTCTTATTTTTTCTCTTATAAGATAACTAAATAACTAAGCTAATAGAAGCATATTAAAACAAGGAGAAAAGGGGCTATTAGAAAACTTCGGTTTTCTTCAAGATGTACTTTTAATTTATATATTTTTGTATATGTAATTAATATACTACTTTGCAATCTTTTATAATGAACATCTACACACACTACACTCAAAATCATTAAGTGTTTAGTGGTCTATATAAATCAAACCCCCTTGTTCATGAAAGTAAAAGTGAAATGATTAGAGGATAGGAGATGTTTTTCTTTCTTGTCTTTTTGATGGATATTTCTACCATGTGATGTCATTCAATGAGTTATAGATGTGATAATTTATCATAGAGATTGTGGTTATAGTAGATAAAAAATCAATAAAAAATTAATATAAATGATGAACTAACCTACATATTTATTTTTTATTAGATAGAAGCATTATAAATGTTAGTGTTTTTAAAATTTTGGCTTTTAAGCCTTACTACCATAATATATCATAGGTCCCAATATAAAGAAGCCACAATATTAAATAAGGATTACCAAGAATACATGTAACCAAATATCATAACAATATTATTGAAAAATATCTTACAATGTTATTCACGAAACACACATACAATCTTGAGATTTTCTCTCCATTTAGATACATTTCATGGAGTTTTGGCTCCATAATATAGCTTTACAAAATAAATTATCAAATTCTTGACTTTTATTTTCCATATTAACTTTGTATTCTTATCTTGCCACTTGTGTATAAAAACTCTTCTTCTTCTATGTACATGACATATGTACATTTCTTGAACTTCATATTTTATCAAATAATTTAATATTCTCTAACAACCCCCTATTTTACATTATTTGATGTGAAATTCACTTGATGTACATAGATGATTTTGGATTATCTAAAAGTTATTTTAACCAAGTGCTTTCATAAAAATATCTACAATCCGATCTTCATTGGAAAATGCTTTAACTAAATATGATGATTTTGAACATAATTTCTGATAAAATGATATTGAGCTTCATTGTATTTTGTTCTTTCATAAATAATTGGATTTTTTATTAGATTAAGTAATCCTTGATTATAAAAATTTATTATTGTAGGAGTTCTTCTGATTCCCATATCTGATAAAATGTACTATAACCAAAATTCTTCACAGACTGCATCTTTTGCTACACAATATTTTGCTTCTATCGATGAAAGTGCTACTGTATGTTATTTTTTACTATACCAAAAAATTGATCTAGAACTAATATGGAAAACATAGTCTAATATAGATTTTCTATCATCTATAGATCCAACATAATCAAAATTTGAATAGCCTTGTAGATAAAATATGTCATCATATTTTTATATGTTAGTCAATAATTTGTAGTCCTGCTAATATATTGTAGTATTCTTTTTATGGATTTTCAATGACTTTCTCTAGGTTCTTGCATAAAATATAATTTACATCAAAAACTATATCTAGTTTGGTAATATTTTACTATATAAGACTTCCAATTAATTGATGATAGATAGTGACTAAGAATAGAGGTGTCTCATTATACCTAGAAAATTGTAATCCTTGCTCCATAGGAGTATCTTTGGTTTTACAAATTTTCAAGTATTGAGTTTATATTTTTTTTTTGTGTGTTATTGTAATGTTGTTTTCATTTTGAAAAATTTCTAAACCGAGAAAATAATGAAGGAACCCCAAATATTTCATTTCAAAATCCTTTTCTAGATCTCTTTTAACTTCATCTATCGGAAATTTTCAACTTTTTGTGATTACTATAACATCAAAATATACTATAAGTATTATTCAGTCACGTTCAATATTTTTTATATAAATATTTGGATATTATGATCTTTTGTTATAATTATTACATAGTAAATGCTTATTAATATTTATATACCATGCTCTTGATCCTTCCTTTATACCATATAAATATTTCTTTAGCTTGCAAACATTTTGTTCCTATCCTTTGATCACAAAAAATTTTGGTTATGATATTATATACCTTTTATTTGAGATCACTATTAATAAATGCACTTTTTATATCCATTTGATTAACTTTCCATCCAATTTGTGATGCTAAAGCACAATTTTTTTTAATAATAGTTATTTTTACAATTGATGTGAAAGTTTCTTCATAATCATTTCCCTCTATTTGAGTATATCCTTTTACAACTAAGTAATATTTATACTTGTTTAATGAACCATATTCTTTATATTTAATATTTTAGATCCATTTACATCCTACTATTGTATTTTATTATAGTAAATCAACTAAATTCCATGTTTTATTTTTCATTAATATTTCCTATTTTGATTCCATGGTTGTCTTCTATTCTGGATTATTTAAATAATCTATAGTTGTAGGTTCAACTACAAAACTTATCAACTCTCTATTCATTCTCATTAAACTATGAGTTTGAGGTCTTATAGTAGTAAGATATAGCATTTGGTCTAGTTTTGAGTCCTTAAGTGTATCTCTAAGCCATATTGGTTCTTTCCTTTGAAGTGTTGTAGCAATTTATAATTTCTTAATTTGTTCACCATTTATGTTTGATTTTGAGTCTTAACTTGATGAGTCTTCTTATAAAAAACTTAGAATTGACCTTGAATAAACGTTTTTTTTTGTAATAAAATTTTTGTTTCCTTAATCAAATACCACATCTCTACTTATGTAGATTTTGTTTGTCGTTAAATAAATTATTATGTAATCTATTGAATCATTATCATAACCAAGAAATATTACACACATAGTCTTTTCATCTAGTTTAGTTCTTTGCTTTGGACTATGCATGTATTCCTTCAATCCAAAGACTCTGAATTGTTCTTCTAATGGTTTTTGTCTTGATCATACTTCTTAAGGAGCAATATTTTTTAGTATCTTTGTAGGTGATATTTTTTGTAAGTATACAATTATTTAAACTACTTTTGCCCAATATTGCTAATCAAGGTGAGCTTCTTTTAGCATACAATGAACTATTTTCATAATTTATTAGTTTATTCTCTCGATAATACCATTTTTTTATTGTGAATGTGATATGGTAAGTTGTATTTTTATACCATTGGTTTCTAAAAACACCTTAAATTATTTTAATCAAAATTCAACTCCTTTATCTGAATGAAGAAGCTTGATTGATTTTCCTTTTTATTTTTCTACTAGTAGTTTGAATTGTTTGAAACAACCAAATGATTTAGATTTAATACACACACATTTGTTTAGAATAATAATCAATGAATAGGTTAAAATGTTTGTATTCTAATGCGAGTAACATTCATTGGACCAAAAATCATAGGTGGTGGATGACATAGCTAATGGCATCCAAATAACTTTATCGTCTTCTTTATCTCCCCTCAAAGAGATATCCAAGGAAGAAGGTAATATACCTAAAATCCCTCAAGTAAAATGTGGAAAAACAAATGCTTCAAAATCGTGCAAATGAAGGTCCTATCGTGGAATTTTAGAGGCCTCAATGGAGTGACAAAACATAGGGTTTTATATTCCATGAGGAAATAGGTCAGACCTTCAATAATCATTATCCATGAAACAAAAGTGGAAAACATGAATACATAAAAATAGTTAAGTCTATCTAGAACAACTACAAATTTGTTACAAGCCCATATCATGGTGCTTTAGGAGGGTTATTGTGCTTATGGTACCTGATCAAAGAGAATGACAAACTCATATCTCTCAATGATAGTGTAATAAACATCCATTTTACTTCTAATTAAACAAAAAAGAAGTGGGTTTCAACCAATATTTATGCTCCAATTAACTTCAATGAAATATTTTTCATGTGGTACCTTCTCTCATAAATGCACAATACCTTTCCCTATTGTGAATGGATGCTGGCTAGCGACTTCAAAAAACCCTTGTACCCCAACGACAAGGTTGGATGTGCTCCAATCACCACCAGGAGCTATGAATAATTTGTTGAATTTTTTGACACCAATGAGTTTATGGATGTTGAGTTAAGAGGATATTTTTTTACATGGATGAATCAAATATAAGGTGACCAAATCTTCCAACTTGTACTGGATAGATTCTTATTGTCCAAGGAAGCCATACTATTTTTTGGTGATGCCATATTATCATCCTTTTCGAGAATTAATTCTCATCATAATTTGCTCCTCCTTGAAGTTTCAAGACCTGATCCTATCTACAAACCTCCTTTTAGATTTGAAACCATGTGGTTTCAACACCTGGAGTTCAGGTCAAAGGTTTTGGAATAGTGGCATCAACCTTCTAATGGATCTTGTGTACCAGGTTAGTATGAAACTAAAATTCCTCAAGACATAAATTAAGAAATGGAATAATGTGTTTGGCAATATATTTGAATCACGTAAAGTAATTTGCTCCCAATTGAAAGAGATAGAATATCAGGTTCAACATGGGAATGCCACTAGTAACATTAGAAGATAAGAGAATATCCTTATAGCTAAGTTCCACAACTCGCTTGCCAAGGAGGAGACCTCATGGCACTAAAAATACTGAGCAATTTACCTCAAATAAGGAGACTTAAACTCAAAACATTTTCATGCAACAACAATGAGATATAGAGGGACAAATACTATTAGAATCCTATGCAAAGTTGATGGGTCTACAACCAAAAATATTGAAGATATTAGAACAGATGCAGTTGAGAATTTTTGTAACATCCTTGGACCATCCTAGCCTTGCTTGGAAAAAATATCAGAATCATTGCTCCAACACATTCCACCTCTCGTGACCCAAGCTAATAATGAGTTCCTACTCCAACCTTTCTCTCATGATGATATTAATGAAGCTTTGTTCTCCATGACTACCGACAAGGCACCTAGTCCATATGGGATTTTGCCAAGGTTTTTTCAAACATTTTGGGACAGTATTGGTGAGGAAGTGTCAAGTGTCATCTAGGAAATCCAAAGGTCTAAGTTTATTCTGAGAGATCATAATTATAATTTCCTCATCCTCATCCCAAAGTCTCCTGAGTGCCTTTCTATGTCTTATTTCTATCATATCAGTCTTTGCAATATTTTGTATAAAATCCTTACCAAGACTATGCCAATAGAATTAAATGCATCATGCCTCGCATCATAGACTAGTGCCTAGGTAGTTCCATCCAATTTAGGTTCATAATTGATAACGTGATCACCATTCATGATCTCACCCATTCTATAATAGTCAACAAGTTACCAAGTTTTTTCTTAAAGCTTGATATCAGTAAAGCTTTCGATAGAATATCGTGGGATTTTCTCTTGGTTGTTCTCATATGTTTTGGCTTCCACCCTAAATGGGTGTCACTAAATAAATCTTACATGTCTTTAAATTGGTTTTCAATCTTATTCAATGGGGCAGTGGTAGGGTATTTCAGAAGTAGATGTGGAATTAGAAATGGGGACCCCATGTCCTTGTTCCTGTTTATTTTAGTTGTTGATTACTTAGAGAGTTCCCTCAAGGATGCCTACACTTTTGGGAATATTTCAGGTATTAAAGCATCTTCTAGGCTTACCCTTGTGTCCCACTAGTAGTTTGTGGATGACACTATTTTGGCCAACCTTTCAAGTATCCTGAAATCTAGGACCATCAAATCCATACTGGAGGTATATGAGAAGGTCGTTGGTCAGAGAGTCAATTATCTTAAAAGTGACATTTACTTTGTTAATAATCTAAACCAAATACATTTAAATTTTTTTAACATTCTGGTATGTGCCATTGCCAATTTTCCAGCAACTTATCTAGGTCTTCCTCTATTCCAAGGCAGCCCTACGAAGAGAATGTGGGATAGTGTGATTCAATGAATAATGAAGAAAATAGTTGGATGGAAGGGAGCTCTCCTCAGTAGCACAGGAAAGTTTGCATTGGTCCAATCCTACCTTTAGAGTGTGCCCATATACTTCTTATATTTATTCAAAGCTCCTTGAACAAATTCAAAGGAATTTTATTTGGTCTGGAATAGAGAACAAATTCATGTTTCCCCTTGTTGCATGGGACAAAATTTATCTTCTAAATAGTAGGTGTTGACTAGGCCTATGAAAATTCCATAAAATAAATATGACAATGATATCTAAGCAAGGATGGAAAATAGTCACCAACTCTCCTATTCAGTGGGTGTAAATTATGAAAAATAAATACCTTATACAAGGTTTCCTATTGGACGATTCCCCCATTTTTATTGGTTCTGCCTTCTAGAACTCAGTGTGCCATAATAGATATATCCTTAAGTAAGGTAGTAGGTGGATGCTAGGTGATGGCTTCCATATCAAATTTTGGAAATATCCCTGGATAACTATGCAACCTATGATTCATGATCAGTTCATAAGCAGATTCAAAGTCATTTCTAACCAACGTTTTGGACCCAAAGTTGGTGATTTTATTTCTCATCAATTAGATCCCCCCAAATGGGTCAATTTGCCCCATGATATAGGAAATATGTAGCAACATTGTGCTAGCCATAATTTATCAAATATGATCTATGTTCTGGTCATCCCGAGACTCCCATAATATGATACTTCATTTTGGCAGCTCAATTATTTTGGTTCATTTTCAATTAAATCGGCCTATGTTTCCATGATTGAACCTGAGGATGACTAGTTACCAGTAAAACACATCTAGATAAAGAACCTCATTCCTAAAATTACTCACTTTTATTCATTGGTTGTTTAAAATATATTCCTCACCATTGAAAACATCATAGTTTGAGGCATGGCCCTCTTGAATATATGTTTCCTCTAGTTATATGCTTAGGAGTCAATTCACCACCTTTTTATGGAGTGTTTATTTTTTATTAAATTTATTTCATCCCTTATATCTCTAATATTTATTACATGGGTCATACCCATGTCCATCACATACCTCCCTCTCCAATGGCCTAACCCCTTCCATTCCACCCACCTCAAGTTTTGGTGGTCTTTCACCCTTCCTCATTTCATGTTGCAGGTTTGGTTGGAGAGAAAAAATAGAGTCTTTTGGGACTCTAGTCATGATGTTGACTCTATTTCATTAAGGATAGATTCCTTCACATATAAAAATACCAACTTTATTTCTTTCGAGGATTCTTCCATGTCTCATTATGAAGTCTAGTTGTCCAACTCTATCAACCTTTCCTTTGATATCTGTAGTCAACCCCACCCCACTATGGATAGATCCCTTGTGTCTTGGATTCCTCCACCCCCTTGTTGGTTTAAAATAAATTTATATGGAGCAGCCAAAGGTAATTTCGATAGATCCAGCTATGGGGGGGGTTATTCATGATTAAAGAGGTAAATTTATTATGGCCTATGCTGAGAATTTGAGAGTTCATTATAATAACTTTGTAGAGTCTAGAGTAGTCTTATGTGGTATCCAAGTCATGTTAGAACTCAATGTTCAAAGCCTTATTGTTGAGGGTAACTCCATGAATATAATAACCTACATCAAAGGCACCACAATAACACCTTGGAATGTTTCTTGTATTGTCTAGGAGACCATCCTCCACCTCCATGTGATCAACAGTATTTTGATTTAACATGTGTACAGGTAAGGAAACAAAGTGGTTGATGCATTGGCAAAATTTGGGTCGATGCTAGAGTCCTTTATGACATAGTGCCAGGACTTTCCCCAATGTATATTAAATTTTTTCCATGGGAATGAGGCCACCACTAATAAGTAGCATCAACCTTGCTATGATTTATATACACCACCATGTCTAGAGGAAGAATACACATGGTTGTATGAACAGGTGTCACCATTCCTATTGGATAAGTTCTTACTACCTGGTCCTACTAATTTGACATCATTCATCAAGCCAAAGATACATGAACCAGAGCTCTGAGGTTCAAATTTCAAGGAGCCTATCTAACTTACCTTGGAACTATATAGATCATAACCTCATATGCAGGAGTTATTGTTTTAAGACCAAAATTAAGCAAAACATTAATACCAATGATAATAAGGGGTATCATCCCAATACTTGTGCCAACATTATAAAAAATTATTGTAAAGGAGCACATAATAAAGGGGCCAAAATAGAGTATCGAACAAGAAATAAGGACAAATATCATGACACTAATCATGTGTTTATTTTCACCTATGATATTGATATCATTACCAATCATGGTGTGATCACCTCTTTGTGCCAAATTGATAATCTATCGGAGTGTAGTGGCAAAACCACCCAGTTTGTGTCCAACGTGTATGACAAGGTAACTTGGTATTCATGTAGACATGGAGGATGATTGAATATGAGGTATGTCCTAATTGGCCCACTCTTGCTACTACAACTAGTTTCAAATACCACCTCCAATTTCGCTCCTTGTTTTGACCACCTCTTTTTTGTTAAGCAATCGTATTATGAACCAGATCACAATTGGGCATGGAATGGATCATGTGGTGATATATTATAGGGCACATCAATCCAATCAATGATTCAAGGTAAGCTCTAAGTCCAAGTAAGTCAGTATGAGTCCACCTTGATCATTTAAGGAGTTTCCTTTAATTTAGTTTGTGCACAATGAAAATGAGAGCATCTCTAAAGTGAGTTAGAATATTAAGTATGTTTGTGTTCAAATATTTTTTGTGCTTAGGAGGATGGCTTTTCTCAATATCAAGCACCTAAAACTAGACCCATTGGTTGAGGAGATCATGGCTTCTTATGGGTTAATTTATTAAGGAAATTTAATGGGCATGACCCTAAGATTTTAAAATAGCTCGTTTAGATTTGGGATAGTGGCACAATGTCCCTGAAGGGACTCACCTTTACTGTTACCATCGACTTACTAGATAAAATTATAGAAATTATTAATTATAGGGATATTATCTATAGGGATAAGCATTCAATTATGGGTGAGCTAGTTTATTTCCATGACAAAGGGAAATTTCTATCAAAAAAGTACAATCGGTTCATCTAGGAGGACCTCCCTCCATTGTGGAATTAGGCCCTAGTGCCAATTATGCAGTACCTAACTGTGTATGAACCATTATCCACTCTCCATAGATTCTACATAGTGTTCCTAAATTTTTTAAAGAATGTCAAGCAGATCAACATCTCAGAGTACTTATCTTGGTCGATGGAAACTTTTGTCGATAGTGTTTGAAAAGGGAAGTATAATTACCCTAAGCACCAAGTTCTTCACTTCATCATTTACAACTATATTAGCCAAAACCCAAACTATAGGATCATAAAAGTTGGTAGGTCGACTGCTATCCTTGATCCCATCCCAGGCTCACCTTTGGTGTTGGTGGAAGTTTCCCTTGAAGGTTCGGTAATCGATGTTGATAATGGTACCCCCAGTAGGGTGGGCAAACAAATAATGTTACCTCTAGCAGGACCATATTCAACTCTTACAATATTCTCATTCTGAGTCAAGAATGCAAGTGAGAAAGGTAAAATCATTGATAGTCCCTCCCCTGCTTGTAAAATGTAGAAGACCACGACAGGGCCATCTCTGAGGTCTTGTTACGTTCAAAAAATGGAAGACATTGACCAGATCATCGACCTAGAATACATTATTATTTTAGCGATGTAAATTATCTTGAGAGTAAGTAAAATTATTAATCATATGAATATGCAGAAATTCAATCACCTTGGGGAGGATGATCCCAAATAAACTGATGATGAAGATTATGTCTCAGAATGATGTGGCACCCTTGGACCCTGCAATATATTTCATGTATTCCTTTGATACCTATGGGTAATAACTGCTATGTATCTCTTTGGTTTAGTTGTGTGGCCACAAGTGTTGGCCCCTTTTTGGCTTACACCGTATTGAGTCGAACCTTCATGGGATCCTCTCTACGACTTGTAAAAAAGGTTTTGGGTCCCTTTCAAAACCCATTATCAATAAAAAAGCATTCATTGGACCACATAAATTTGTATATATTAATTCCAATGGTTCTTGATTTCTATGCTGACTAAGTTTAAAAGGTATTCTATGTTTTTTTTCTACTAGGAATTCTATATAGACTTTATATTTCCATAAGATTTTAGGTAAACCTTTGATATTTTGATGTGTACTCATCTCATTAGTTGAATATGAACTTATGTGTCCAAGCATTTTATACCATAATTCTCTTATTTCTAAAATCCCTACTAATAGAGTAATATTGGGTACTATATATATAGTAAACAAACTATTTTTATAAGAGCCAGAAGCTATAACTCTTCCTTGTTTGATAATAATATATATATTTTTTATATTTAATAATTTTGAATTCCATTGCTAGTTTTGATCCATCAATTGAGAAATTGAAAGAAGATTAACAATTAATCTAGGTACACATAGTACATTCCTAATTATTCCTTTTCCATTTGATAGATAAATTAAGACATATCTTACTGCTTTAACCTCATAAGTCATACTATCTACTATAAAAATTGGTTTTTCATATTTCTCTTCAAAAAATTAAGTTCCTTTGAGATTGAAATACTTATATCTCTAAAGTTTAAATAATTAATCCAATAAGAACTTTACAAATTTTAAATTTTCTAAACCTTTGAAGTAGAAATCCTTTTAAATCCCTAATATATTAAATTTGCAAAATTTCAAATTTCCACATCTTTCAAAACTTAAAATCATTCTAAATTTGGAATCTTATAACTCCATTCAAATTGATCATGAAAAAAAAATTGTTTTAGGGAGGGACGTTTTTCGCAGGACTACCCAAATTGTTGAACTTGTTTTGGCCATATCTCACTCATCCGGACTCGGATTGAGCTAAAATTTTGAGGGTAGATGCCTGAAAAACCCTAGAACGTCTCCACAAATTTTCATATCATTTGGATAAACACAGATCCTAGTGCATCCCTATGTGTGAACGAGATTTTTGGAAAGCGGCTATGCGAGGGTTTCATCTAGGTTGAGTGCAAGCAGCTCCAGAGGTTGGTTTTTAGGGCCTTCGGGCCCTAGCGGCCAATATTTTTGTGGTTTATGCTCAATATTTTAGCAAGAAATGTTGTAGGGGATCCAATATGGGTTAGAAATTTATCTTTCAATAGATCATACTATGAACTTGAGTGACAACGACTTCCAATTTGTTGCACAAAAGAAAAGTGAAAACCATACCTTTCCACGGTGTCTAGGGCAAGGATTAAAGAGATCACGAAACAAGTTTCAAGTAGTTGATCAAAAAATGGCTCATATCTCAAGTGAATCTGGTGCTAAGGTGCACCCACAAAATAATTCTACTATGAAAACCCCTGTCAAGGGTAAGAATTTCGAAGACTCAACCCCAAAAATGAATTTTAGGGATGCCCTTCATGGTGGACAGCCTCAACCCAATTCTAATATCAATCTTAGGGCTTCCCATAAACCTCTAAGAATGCCTAATATTGATCCTAGGAAAACGGAGTCAGGATGTCTTAAAGCAGTTGATGGAACTCCTATTGTTAAGCTTGATATGGGTAACATTCAGATTGGCATTGAAGATTTGGAAAAAAGAGGACTAATTTGTCGGTTCGTGGGTTTTCATCCGAGCCTATCTTCTTTCAAAGTCTGGGCTGTAAAAAGCTAGAAAACTAAAGGTGAGTTACAAATATCTATTTATCCAAATGGTTATTTTCTTGTTTTATTTTCTAATAATGAAGATAGAGAGAAAACTTTTCAAGGGGGTCCTTGGTTTTTTGGAAGGGCGGGGCTTTTCATGAAGCCCTAGCATACTAAATTTAAAGTCGAAGAAGAGATGCCTTCTATAGCTCCCGTGTGGGTTAGACTCTTTGGCCTCCCTATTGAATTTTGGAATCCTACTATTTTTTCTTCAATTGGAAACTCTTTAGGAACTTTTATGATGACTGCTGATTGTACTCAAAATTTTGAACATATTATTTATGCTCGGATTTGTGTTTTAATGGATTTTGACAAACCCCTACCTAAAAATATCACATTACAATTTGGGGAAGACACTTGGGAGCAAGTAGTGGACTATGAGAACATTCCTTTTCGTTGTAGAATTTGCCATGAATATGGTCATTTGGCCATTTCTTGCCCAAATAAAATTCCTGATCAAAAGAAAGAAGATATAAACTCAGCAGGTTTCCAAATGCCTAAGAAGAAGAACACTCAGAAAAAACCAGTTATGAAGGATCAATCAAAGTCATCTGCTAATATGTTTGAAATCCTTTCCACAAATGATGTCCCAAGTGAGGAAGAGGAAATAATGGAAAATAAAATCTTAGAAACACAATTTAAATATGAAGGGAAGAACTCAGAGACAAACCAACAAATCAAAGGTTTTCAATAGAAAAAAGGAGAAAATTTACACAAGAAAAACAATCTTTTAAATGTCAAAACTTCAAATAATACAGGTCCCAATATAGACTCTGTTGAACCCTCTAGTAAAATTTTGGTTGTGTACGAGCATTCTTCAAGGTTAGAAGCCATCTCGGATTCAATTGGAATAAGTCAAGAAAAAGGAAAAAAAATTGAAGATGGATTCTAATCAAAAAGTAGGTCGCAAGACCAATCAATATCATATGGTAAAAGAAGGTGAAAATCTTGTAGAGGAAGGTAAGATTAATGCCCTTCCCAAATTTTTTAGCCCTGGTATTAATGAAGATCATCACTTGGAATATTAGAGGACTCAAAGGGAGTCTTTCAAAACAAAATGAAATTAGAAGAATGATTCGGATAAATCATCCACATCTTGTTTTCCTTCAAGAAACAAAGATGTCAATGGAGGATATGGACTCAATTGCCGATAAAATTTGGCCAGCTAGAAAAGTGGTTTCCCTCAGTTCCCAGGGGACTTCTGGTGGCATTGCTTGTCTTTGGGACCCAAAAGAGGTAGTTATTCACCATATGGTTGGCAGTTGGGGTCTGTTGGCTATAGCTATTCAAAGTAGACATTCCAACCAAATTATGCTTTGCATTACTATTTATGCTCCGACTGCTTTGGAGGAAAAAAGAAGACAGTGGAAGGATATAACTCATATTATCTCTCATTTTCCTGAAGCTTGGATCTTGATCGGAGGATATTTCAATACCATCCTCTCTCTGGATGAGAAAAGGGGGGGAAATAGAAATTTGGACAAAAGCACTGACCTCATGAGCGAATATATTGCAAACCTCCATCTTGTGGACATCCAACCAGATAATGGCCTTATGACTTGGTCTAATAGAAGGCAAGGCTTAGCTTGTATAATGGAGAGATTGGATAGGTTTTTTCTCTCTAAAAATTTCTTAATCCATGGTCACATTCCTAAAGTGAAGACTCTTAATAATGTTGGTTCGGATCATTGGCTAGTCATGGTGGAAATGTGGAAAACCAATGTGAGTTTCTCTCCTTTTCATTTTCAATTAATGTGGCTTAGAGACATTTCCTTTAGACCTCGTGTGCAACAATGGTGGAAGGAAGGTAAACCTAGGCATGGGACTAAGATGTTCTATTTTGCCAAAAGACTGCAATACATTAAATCCAAAATCAAGACTTGGAACTGGAAAGAGTTTGGGGATGTTCATAAAAAAAAACATGAAGTTATTTCTCATCTTGAAAATTTGAATAAGAAAATCCGTTTAGATGGCCTCACAGAGAAGAGAAGTGCAGATGAAATTAAACTCACAACTCAGTTAGAGGAATGGGAAAAAAGAGAAGAAATCTTATGGAAGCAAAAATCTAGAATTCAATGGCTCAAAGAAGGAGATCGAAACACAAATTTCTTCCACAAATATCTTCTAGCTCGAAGATCTCACAACTTTATTTCTTCCCTAAAATCAGATTCTGGAGATGTTGTTTATACTTGGGATGGCATGAACTCTATTGTTGTTGATTACTTTTCCAATATTTTTGTTGCTACTCCTCTTGACTCAACTTCTCAACAAAATGTTCTTCAAGCAATCCCTTCTCTTATCACTTATGAGGAGAACTCTATTTTGACTGCTCTTATTACTATCAATGAGCTTCAACAAGTAGTTTTTAAAATGCAAAAAGGGAAAACCCCAGGTCCTGATGGTTTTCCCATTGAGTTCTACCAAGAGTTCTGGGATATCCTTCATGTTGATTTATTAGAGGTGGTGGAAGAAGCCAGGAAAGCCAAAGAAATTTTGAAGGTTATCAATAAAACTTATATTACTCTTGTTCCAAAAGCTCAAGAGGTTGATCATATCTCAGCTTTTAGACCTATTGCTTTATGTAATGTTCTTCTCAAAATCATTACTAAAATCATGGCAGAAAGGTTGAAGCCTCTTTTGCATAAGATTATTTCCCTAGAGCAAGGGGGTTATGTGGAAGGGCATCAAATAGTAGATGAGATAGTTCTTGCTCAGGAAGCCATCCATTCCATGGATATGCAAAAATCTCCTTCCATGTTCATTCGGTTAGACTTATCCAAAGCTTATGATAGAGTGGATTGGCACTTCCTTATCAAAGTTTTGAGGCAATTTGGTTTCTCTAAGGATTGGATGGATTGGATTATGGGATGTATCTCTTTAGTTTCCTACTTAGTTCTTATCAATGGTAGGCCTTCTCAGTCGTTCCCATCTTCCAGAGGTATTAGGCAAGGTGACCCACTATCCCCTTATTTATTCATCATTCTTGTTGAATGCTTGGGTAGGACTATAACCAAAAAGAGGGAAAAAAAACCCTTGAGGGAGTTACCATTGCTCATGGAGCTAGACCTATCTCTCATCTTCAATTTGTGGATGACTCTACTCTTTTAGGTAAAGCTACAGTTAAGGAAGCTTCTAATATTAAGCAAATCATTAGCTATTTTTCTAAGGCTATGAGGCAGTTGATCAATGAAGACAAATCTAAAGTTATTTTCTTTCATTGCTCTGCTAGACAGGAATCCATGGTCTTGGATAAATTAAGATATAAGAAGACCTCCCTTCCAATCACTTATTTAGGTATTCCCATAAATATTCAAAGGCAAAAAAATAAATATTGGAATTGGTTGTTGGACAAAGTCAAGAAGAAAATTGGAAAGTGGACCAACAGGTGGCTTTCTTCTAGGGGTAGAATCACCTTGGTAAAATCAGTCCTTCAAGCTATTCCTATTTATGTATCTTCCGTGTTGAATATCCCAAAGGCTGTTCTTCGAGAATTGGATCAAATCAGTCATCGTTTCCTTTGGAGTGGTACTAAGGAGAAAAGAAAATGGGCCTTGGTGAAATGGGACACTTTATGTCTTCCTAAGAATGAAGGGGGGTTAGGATTACGGTCTGCTATTAATAACAACAAAGCTTTAGCTGCTAAATTATATTGGAGGATGTTGCATAACCCCAATGCTCTTTGGGCCAATAATCTTCATGCTAAATATTCTGAGAACAAAAGTCCTGAAGACCTTGTTCGCTATCAACTTCCTACCAAAGGTTCTCCCATTTTAGCAGTTCTTAAGACTGGTGAGGATTTGATAAAGAAAAAATTATTTTGGATCATTCATAATGGTCAACAGGAAATTTTTTGGATAGATTCTTGGGATGGTCACAAGCCTTTGATAACTTAGTTTCCCGATTGGAGGCCTTGGATGGAGGAGCTTCACCGAGCTAATTGGATAAAGGTGGCTAATTACTGTCGGTACCATATTGGTAATTCAAAGGTTGGTAGATATTGGATCCCTATTGAGGACTGGCCTATTCAAATCCTAGAAAGGCAAAGACAAGATATCCAAGGCATCCTTCATATGAGATCTCTCTCTTGGTCCCATGAAAAATATTGTTTTGGATGGAACAACACTACTAAGGGTGAGTATTCAGTTGCTCAAGGTTATTTGACCTTATGCCATAATAATCCCAACCATTCTTCTGATATATTTTCTCAATTGTGGGCTCAAAAGCTATGGCCTAAGGTGAGGTTCTTTAATTGGATTTTATTGCATCGTAGGGTGCTTACTGGTGAGCAACTTATGAAGCGTGGTTTTCATGGCCCTTTTAGATGTGAAATGTGTGAAGAGAATGTAGAAAATCTCAACCATATTTTTATTGAGTGTACTTTAGCCTCTGAGCTATGGAGGAGAATGGCCACTTTACTTGGCTTATAGTGGTCCAATTTTTTTACTTTTGAACAACTTTGGAGGGATTGGCCTAATCAAGAGGGTGTTGATCATTTTATTAGGCAGTTAGTTTGGATGGGTTCTACCATTCTTCTTTGGAATATTTGGAATGAAAGGAATAGCCAAATTTTTAATCAAGATAGGAAGGATATTCACTATATTTGGCAAAAGACCATAGCCAACTTAGTTGAATCAGTCCATCAACTCCTTAATCACCCCCAAAACTCCCACCAAATATGGGATCAAGTGATGCAAATATTGAAGATTAAATCTTCTAAGGGCAACCAACTTAAAGGGAATGTGAGTATTATTAAGATGGATAGGACAAGAAATTGGCAACCTCCTCCTAAGGATTTTGGAAAAGTCAATACCGATGGAGCCTCTAGAGGGAACCCTGGAAAATCCAGTGTGGGAGGAATTGGTAGACTTTCAGATGGCTCCCTGGTTTTTACTTTTGCTGAGAATTTGGGTATTCTTTCCAATAACCTTGTTGAGGGGTATGGTATCCTTAGAGGCCTTCAGGAGGCTACTAAGGTTGGATGGGAAAAGGTGTTAGTTGATTCGGACTCTCAACTTATGATTAATATTTTGAAGACTCCTTCTAAGAATCATAAGGTTGATTGGAGAATAAAAAGAATTATTGAGAAGATTCAATTAATCCAGATGGGATTTTTGAAAGTTGATTACAATCATGTGGTCAGAGATCAAAACAAGAGTGTTGATGCTTTAGCTAATTGGGCTTTGGACAAAGGTGATCTTACTTGTTATGGCCACCCTCCTAGATGGTGGGCTTCGCAAATTAGGGAAGCTCTTCTTTCTATCATTTCTTTGGATGGCTCCAGTTCTGAAGGTACCTAGTTTCTTCTTTCTTTTTTTGCTTCTCTTTGGTTCATTCGGGTTATTTTAGTTCCCTAGCTCAAACTATTCTTTCTTTTTTTTCCTCGGTTGATTCTTGCCTTAATAGTCTTCTGGTCTAGATAGGTCATTGTTATGTTCAAATTTTTTCTTTTTTCTTTTTTGTTTTTTTGTTTAGTTTTTTAAGGTGTGTGTGTTCTTTTGTTTTGTTTTGTTTTTGTGTTCTTTGTGTTGTTTTTTGTTGTTCTTGTGTTTTTGTTGTTTTTTGTTTTTTTATGTTTTTTGTTATTGTTCTTGTGTTTTTGTCGTTCTTGTTCTTGTGTTTCTCTTTGTTTGTGTTAATTCATGTTTTTATGTGTGAGTGTTTTCTATGTTTTTTGTTTTTGTTTATTGTCTATTTTTTGTTGTTTTTTATTTTTATTTTATTTTTTTTAATATTTTAGGTTTTGGTTGTGTTTATTTTTCATGTTTTTTTTGGGTTATGTCTTTGTAGTGTTCTGTTGTTTTTGTCTTGTTTGTGTTTTGTTATGTGGTTCTTGTGTTTTTCTATGTGGTTCGTGTTGTGGTTTATTTTATCTTTTTGTGTGTGTGTTTGGTTGTGCTTTTGTTTTTGACATACTCAAGGAGCATGTTTTTTATTTTATTTTATTATTTTTGTTGTTATTTATTTACTTATTTTTAATTTGGTTTTGTGTGTTTGTTTGCTCCTTGAGTATGTCAAAGGTGGTAGGCCAGGTCCGAGTCCTGGGTATTTTTGGTGGAATGGATACCCCTGCCTCCTTGGGTCTTACCCGAAAGTGGCATCCCTTTTGGGATGTTTTCCACAAATAAAAAAAAATTAACTCCATTCAAACTAATTCAAAAAAAAATTCTCTCTAAAATATTAATAGTGCATAAGTGAGTAACGCTGAAGACGTTACCTAACCAACATTCTAGTTTGATTTTCATTATGGCAAGTTGTATGCACATCCAAAATGTCGAGTTATGTTAAACATCTTATAATATTTAGATTCTCTTTACATTATCCTGTATCACTTGCTATTTTTATTGATGGAGAAATTGAAGGTTCTCCTCTACTATTACTTTCCTATAAGTTATCATTTATTGTTACCTACACATATGACTAATAGAAAAGTTGAATATTGTCCTCTGTTGTTATTTGCCTATAAGTTATCATTTGTTGTTACCTACCCATTTAAATGGTAGTACTATTCCACTTCCTCTTTCTCATCTAATGTTCAATAACCTTAAAAATATTAGGTTCCTCTATTTTAGATAGCGATAATCTATATTATTAATCAACTTAGGCAACAAAACCCTCATTTAAGGTTCCTCTATTTGAAATAATGATGCTTTGAATTCTTCATATATAGTGAAGAAAACTTAGGTGGTAACACACTGGTATTAGGTACCTCTATTTTAAATGCAACATATAATGTATGCATATCACATCCAAGTGTTTTAACACTTTAATTTTGGTGCATGAATGTCTTCATTTTATCTATAGTTCTTTAAAGGTGCTTATATAACTTCTACATTGGCTTGCAGAACTCTAGAAGTGTAAATAGTACTTCTATTACCTTGAATGGCAATGTTACATTGTAGTCTTTACTCTATTGTTAGTAAATTATCTAGTGCTTTATGTATTACAATGGTAGTCATCGATCTCTAGTGCTATTTGATATTTTTATTCTAATTAGCCTTTCAAACGTCTTATGTAATGATGGCAGCTTTGCTAACTTTTACTTATAAATTGGCCTCTTGTGAAGAACATGTGCTTATACTGAGAGGGGGGGTGAATAGCATACAATAGTTTTTTTTGCTTTTTAATCCAAATAGTAGCATCAGCATTATTAAAGTAGTAAACATCATACAAAGCATCACACACATGAGAGACATCATTTTTACGTGGTTCACCCAAATATGGATACCTCCATAGAGAAAAATATTTCTTATAATTTTTTCTCAAATAAATTCTCTTGGGAATCCTTTCCCTACAATGTTTATGGACCTCTATCCAAAGGAGATGCTGATCCCCTAAATCAAGTTCATGGATCTCTATCCATAGGAGAACTCCTTCTCCTCTGCTCTGGTTGGTGATCCTCTAGAAGACTACTGCCTCCATTGCATTGGTTTGTGGATCACTCTCCACTGAAGACTCTTGTCCCCACTCAGAAGACCTGTCCTCACTACCCTAGCTGATGGATCTCTATCCACTAGAGACTACTATCCTCTCTGCTCTATCACCTCCAAATCTCTATCTCAAATCTACACTAAAATCAGTCCTTCGGTCTAGCACAAATCTGATCAATCTCTATCTCTGGTCTGGTACAAACCTATCCTCAAATATGCACCAAATTCTACTCCACAAGTCCACATAGAACCTTCTCAATTATGCTCAACAAGTCCACACAGAACTTGCTCAAATATTCTCAACAAGTCCACTCAGAACTTGCTCAATTATGCTCAACAAGTCCACACAGAACTTGTCCAAATCTCATAGAAACATAAAGAGAATTGTTAGAGACTCAATATGTTCTACACTCAATGCTCAATCACTTTCTCAATTCAAATCAGAATATAGAATAGTTTGTTTTATGGAACTTGAACAATCACTTCACACATCCACTTGACTAGGCTCAATCAACTCTACTCAACCAATCACTCAATGAAACATCCCTTTCTCACAAACCCTAGTCCAAGCATATAACCACCAACTCAAAATGTTTCCAACAATGCTCAACAAAAAATCTCACATAACAATGATACTCATGTTCTTTTCAAACCCTAGTTCAAGTTCTTTGCACAACAACTCACTTCAACAACAATGCTTATAAAACAATCTTCACAACAACTCTTTATTCCAGAAAAACCTTGAAGCATTAACTCAACACACTCAATAGGAAACCCTAATCAAGTCCTTTTCACTCCAAACTTATTTTCCAGAAAACCAATCAATCAACTCAACTATGGAAGAATGTGCTCATACCTTTTTATTGAAGATGAAGGGATCTCATAAATTTGTCACAACCACAAACACTTCTATGCCAAGCTCAAAGAGGTTAGTAGATAAATCTTTCTCACAATATAATGTAAATACTCAATTACACCTTATCACTCCACATTTCAAAAACAACCATCAACATACATAAAATATTTATCCAATAACACCTTATAAACTCCCAACTAAAATAAATTCAACATCCACCAAAATAACTCAAAACCTCTTTAATCAATTTTAATGGCAAGAAGAACTTTGGCATAAATCAAATCCTCTTTATTTTAAAAACCTCATAAATCACTTCTCAATAAAATAATCTTTCAAAAACCCTTTTAACTCCAAATAGCACAAATCAATTTCCAATAAAATAATTCTTCACAAACCCTTATAACTCCAAATGACCCCTTAAGAAAAACTTTAGGCAATATAAAATTTAATCAAAAATTACCTTTGCCACTAGTGGGATTCAAACCCACAATCTCTACCTCCGTGAGCGCTCTAGCCATGAACCTTACCACCATGTGCGCTAGATGCATGCTTAATACTCCACGAGCACCTTGTGCTCCTTCTACCACACCTGGTGCTCAAACCGAACATGAACAAAAACTTTCCCTTGGCGCTCAAGTCGAACACGCCAATCATCCACGTGAATCGATCGTGGACTCCTTCCACTCCAATGCTCTCACACAATGCATTGTACCATTGGACCACTGTGTCCAATGTGGGTCACACCATGCGCTTACACCTTTCATCTTCTTCCTATGCTAATAATACAAATAAGCTCTTTGTCTTCTTCCTCAATGTTCAATGATTTTCACGAATTCCTTTAGCTTGGTCGCATCAAAAATTAATTCGAAGAGGGATACTTTTGAATGCCTCTTGGCATATTATTTATACATGATTTCACCTTATACCTTAGATGTCGGTACTCCATTTTATTTGATGAAATTGGCGCATTTCAAAACCTTTTATAATTTATAAATTATTTAAATTCTAAGGAATTTAAATTTTATAAATTATATTTATAAACTTTAACTTTAAGGAGATTAAAGCCTTCCTTGGGTTTAAACTTAAACCTTTAATTTGTAAATTATTCTGCCATCATGGGTCTTTTAAAATATTAAATGTCATATCAATGTGTGAGGAGACTTTTATATCCTCATAATGATTTTAATAAAACCATTTAATCTTCCACCATGAGTTTACCATAAACCCTCATAAAACATTATTTTGCCAACTTTTTCTTCAACTCTTCGCATTGTTCCTGGTGTTATTGATGGTGTGCTCCATGGTATTAATGACATATTCATATGTTTACTTTGGCATCAATGACAAATTTTCACCTTGACATCAATGACAACTAAATGAGCTCAAAATGTCCAACAATCTCCCCCTTTGTCATTGATGGCAACCCAATTTCCTTTTACCAAAAACTTGACCTTTCCTTTGTTCTGCTCCCCCTGGGACATTGCTCCCCCTGGCTCAATGCTCTCTCAAATATCAAATCTCTCCCCCTTACTCAAATCTCTCCCCCTTTGACATCAATGGCAAAGGGTCACCTTTGGGGCTCGGGGCTAAGAATGAGCCTCTTAGCTTAGCCCCTCCCCCACCTTCTTTTGAGGTGGTTAATTCTGGGGTGGGAGTCTCACTCCCAATTTTCCTCGTAGATACTCAAAATTTTCCTTTGAAAGTGGCTTAGTGAAAATATCTGCTATCTATTCCTTTGTGGTAACATATTCTAACCTGACCTATTTATCTATCACATGTTCTCTCATAAAATGGTACTTAATCGGAATGTGCTTTGTCCTGGAGTGCATTACTAGATTTTTTGAAATACTTATAGCACTTGTATTATCACATAGTATGGGAATAGGATGATCATGCTTTATCTTGAAGTCTTCTAGAGTTCTCTTCATCCATAACACCTATGTACAACTGGCTACTGTTGCAATGTATTCTGCTTCTACTGTAGATAAAGATACTAAAACCTACTTCTTACTTAACCAAGAGACTAAACATTCTCCAAGAAAGAATGCTCCTCCACTTGTGTTTTTTCTATCATCAATGTTGCTAGCCCAATATGCATCTGTATATGTTGTTAGTGTGAAACTATCACTTTTGGGATACCAAAGCCCAAAATCCATAGTCCCTTTTAGATACCTGAAAATTATTTTTACTACTGCCACATGTGTTTCCTTAGGTGTTGCCTGAAACCTTGCCACTAATCCCACTGACTATACTATGTTTGGTCTTGTGGCTGTAACATATAATAAGCTTCCAATCATAGATCTGTATAATCTCTGATCTGCCTCTGGAGATTCATCATCCTTACTCAACTTGCATCCTGTGACCATGGGAGTACTTACCGGTTTACAATATTCTAACCTGAATTTCTTTAACATTTCTTTTATATACTTGGCTTGTGAGAGAAACACTCCCCTTTATCATTGTGAAATCTGAAGTCCAAGAAAGAAGGACAATTCACCAAGCATAGACATCTCAAATTCATTTTGCATATTCTTAGAAAAATCTTTGCACATCTTATCATTGTTCCCCCAAAGATTATGTCATCAACATAAACAACCACTATTAGTAGGTTACTCCCTTCATTTTTGATATATAAATTACTATCTACTAAACCTTTTCTGAAACCTTATTCCTAAATATACCTATCCAATCTTGAGTACCATGCTCTCGGAGCCTACTTTAAACCATACAATACCTTTTTCAATCTGCATACATGATCTGGTTTATCTGCTAGTATGAATCCCTCTAGTTGTTCAATATAAACCTCTTCTTCTAGAACCCCATTTAGAAATGTTGACTTGACATCCATATGATATACCTTGAAGTTCTTGAAACTTGAGAAGGCTAAAAATATCCTTATAGCTTCAAGCCATGCAACTAGAGCAAAAGTCTCATCAAATTCAATTCCTTCTACCTGTGCATAACCTTTGCATACTAACCTTGCTTTATTTTTGACCACTTGTCCATCTTCATTTAATTTGTTTCTAAATACCCATTTTGTGCCAATCACATTTTTGTCCTTTGGTCATGGAACAAGTTCCCAAGTTTTGCTTTTCTCTATCTGATCCAATTCCTCATTCATTGCCTTAATCCAAAATTCATCCTCACTTTCCTGAGTGAAGTCTTTTGGCTCAATCTTAGATAGCAAAGAAAAATTTGCTTGTTGAGATGGTTTTATTATTCTTCTCCTTGTCTGTATTTCATCTGGATTCCCGATGATCTGCTCTTTTGGATGATGTTTTTGTACATACCTGGATGGAGTTTTGGGAAGAAGTCTTTGTGTTTCTTCTTCTTCTTTATCTGATTCCTCACAAAATTCTTCTTGACAACATCCATCTTCTTGATACACAATTTGTTGAACTGGTTCTCTTGAATCTATCTTCTCATCAATTGTTACATTTATACTTTCCACCATAGTGCATGTTCTTTTGTTGAAGCATCTGTAGGCTTTACTCCTTGTGGAATAACCAAGAAAAATTCCCTCATCACATATTGGATCAAACTTGCCTAAGTTTTGGTCTTCCCATCTTATGTAACATTTGCTTCCAAAAATTCTGAAGTATTTTATAGTGGAAGGTCTTCCTTTCCAAAGCTCATATGGAGTCTTGTGATGATTTACCCTCATTTGAGCCCTAGTGATTATGTATACTATTGTGTTTATAACTTCTCTCCAAAAACCATCTGATAACTTAGATTCATTTAACATAGCTCTAGCCATGTTTTCAATAGTCCTGTTTTTCCTTTCAACTACCCCATTTTGTTGAGGAGTTCTTGCTTTTGAGTACTCTCTCTTGATTCCATGTTGTTCACAAAACTCTACAAATTCATTTGAAGTAAATTCTCCTCCTCTATCATATCTTAGACACTTAATCCTTTTTCCAGTTTCATTTTCAACCAATTCCTTAAATGCTTTGAATTTTTCAAAGGCCTCTAACTTCTCTTTTAGGAAGGCTACCCAAACCATTTTGGAGTAATCATCTATAAAAAACATAAAGTAGCTCTCACCCTGAATGCTTTGTGTTCTAGTAGGACCACACAAATCAGTATGTATTAGGCTCAATGGCTCAGATGACATATATCCTTTTGACTTAAAGGTTGTCCTAGTTTGCTTTCCATGTTGACAGGGTGCACAAATTGTGTTTTGAGGTCTTCTTATTTTGGGTAGATCTCTTGATCGCGTGTTTATTGCTTATGTTGACTATGTTGTCAAAATTCAAGTGACCCAATATTCTATGCCATAACCAACTCTCATATTCTTGTGATAGAAAGCACTTTTCCCCTTTGATCTCATTGAGCATGTATAAGTTGTTTGGGGTTCTTTTTGCATTGGCAATGATTTTTCTAGTTTTTGATTTTCTTATCTCACATCTATCTGGATGGAAAGTAACCATGTACCCTTGATCACAAAGTTGACTTATACTCAGCAGATTGTGTTTTAACCCTTTAACATACAATACATTTTCTATTTTTGTTTTCCCATTATCTAAACTTAGAGTTCCTCTTCCACCAATCCTTGTTGATCCATTATCACCGAAACTTATTGATCCTCTATTTGTTTCTTTTAGAACAATGAATTTATCTTTGTCTCATGTCATGTGACTAGAGAAACCACTATCAAGATACCATTGTTCTTCTTTATCCTGAGCATGAAGGGCTATTTGAACTAACATTGATCTAGTCTTAGCATTTTTCCTTTCATTTTTCCTAGTTGTTGAAATTGTTTTTCTAGACTCAAGAAGTATCATTTTACACCATCTAGCCTTGTGCCCAAAATTATTGCATTTGTAACATATAATATCATCATCCATGAGAGGTGCAAAGGAATTGAGATTTCTATTGACATTGTTTCTTGCATGATGAATATAGTGTACAACTCTATGACCATATTTATTACAAGAAAAGCAATGACCATGGAAGAAATTATGTAACCTGTTTGGATGTCTTGGAGTTTGTGGTGAAGTAATATTCCTCTTATGATTTACTCTTATCTAGGATTCTCCTTTGCTTTCTTCCTTTCTTATATCCTTTGCTTGCTTATCCTTGTTTGAAGTTTCTGCCTTTTGAAGACTTGATTCCTCTTTCTGTTTTTCATATTCTACATCTTGTAGTGCCTTGGTCCTTTTGACTTCATTCCTTAGGTGGATAATTTTTGCTTCCAATCTCTCACATTCTGTTTCCCTGGCTCTCAATAGATTTGTCATGTCCTGCTCAATTTTCTTTCCTTCTTCCACTCTAATCTTGAGTTTTGTGAGATTTTGTATAAGTTCCATCCTTGCTTCTTCATCTTATTGAACTTGTTCCTTCAAGCTTGAATTCTTCTCTCTAAGTCTTTCCAAATTTCTGAGAGCAACAAAGAATTCCTCTTTTATGTCAAACATAGTCTCTTCTTCACTTTCTGAATTCATGTTTTGTACTGATGGATCCTCCTCCAAGCTATTAGTCTTTTCATAGAGGGACCCACTCTGATACCAATTGAAGAACATGTGCTTATACTGAGAGGGGGGTGAACAGTATACAATAAAATTTTTTTCTTTTTAATACAAATAGTAGCATCAACATTATTAAAGTAGTAAACATCACACAAAGCATCACACACATGAGAGACATCATTTTTACGTGGTTCACCCAAATATGGCTACCTCCACAGAGAAAAATATTTCTTATAAAATTTTCTCAAATAAATTCTCTTGGGAATCCTTTCCCTACAATGTTTATGGACCTCTATCCAAAGGAGATGTTGATCCCCTAAATCAAGTTCGTGGATCTCTATCCATAGGAGAACTCCTTCTCCTCTGCTATGGGTGGTGATCCTCTAGAAGACTACTGCCTCCACTACACTGGCTTGTGGATCTCTCTCCACTGAAGACTCTTGTCCCCACTCAGAAGACCTATCCTCACTACCCTAGATGATGGATCTCTATCCATTGGAGACTACTATCCTCTCTGCTATGTCACCTCCAAATATCTATCTCAAATATGCACTAAACTCAGTCCTTCAGTCTAGCACAAATATTCTCAATATCTATCTCTGGTCTGGTACAAACCTATCCTCAAATCTGCACCAAATTCTTCTCCACAAGTCCACATAGAACCTGCTCAATTCTACTCAACAAGTCCACACAGAACTTGCTCAAATATGCTCAACAAGTCCACTCAGAACTTGCTCAAATCTGCTCAACAAGTCCACATAGAACTTGTCCAAATCTCATAGAAACATAAAGAGAATTGTTAGAGACTCAATATGTTCTACACTCAATGCTCAATCACTTTCTCAACTCAAATCAGAATATAGAATAGTTTGTTTTATGGAACTTGAACAATCACTTCACACATCCACTTGACTAGGCTCAATCAACTCTACTCAACCAATCACTCAATGAAACATCCCTTTCTCACAAACCCTAGTCCAAGCATATAACCACCAAATCAAAATGTTTCCAACAATGCTCAACAACAAATCTCACATAACAATGATACTCATGTTATTTTCAAACCCTAGTTCAAGTTCTTTGCACAACAACTCACTTCAACAACAATGCTTATAAAATAAGGTTTTAACAACAACTCTTTATTCCAAAAAACCTTGAAGCATTAACTCAACACACTCAATAGGAAACCCTAATCAAGTCCTTTTCACTCCAAACTTATTTTCCAGAAAACCAATCAATCAACTCAACTATGGAAGAATGTGCTCATACCTTTTTATTGAAGATGAAGGGATCTCATAAATCTGTCACAACCACAAACACTTCTATGCCAAGCTCAAAGAGGTTAGAAGATAAATCTTTCTCACAATATAATGTAAATACTCAATTACACCTTATCACTCCACCTTTCAAAAACAACCATCAACATACATAAAATATTTATCCAATAACACCTTATAAACTCCCAACTAAAATAAATTCAACATCCACCAAAATAACTCAAAACCTCTTTAATCAATTTTAATGGCAAGAAGAACTTTGGCATAAATCAAATCCTCTTTCTTTTAAAAACCTCATAAATCACTTCTCAATAAAATAATCTTTCAAAAACCCTTTTAACTCCAAATAGCACAAATTAATTTCCAATAAAATAATTCTTCACAAACCCTTATAACTCCAAATGACCCCTTAAGAAAAACTTTAGGCAATATAAAATTTAATCAAAAATTACCTTTGCCACTAGTGGGATTCGAACCCACAATCTCTGCCTCCACGAGTGCTCTAGCCATGGACCTTACCACTATGTGTGCTAGATGCATGCTTAATACTCCACAAGCACCTCGTGCTCCTTCTACCACACCTGGCACTCAAATCGAATGTGAACAAAAACTTTCCCTTGGCACTCAAGTCAAACATGCCAATCATCCACATGAATCGATCGTGGACTCCTTCCACTCCAATGCTCTCACACAATGCACTGTACCATTGGACCACCGTGTCCAATGTGGGTCACACCATGTGCTTACACCTTTCATCTTCTACCTATGCTAATAAGACAAATAAGCTCTTTGTCTTCTTCCTAAACGTTCAACGATTTGCACGAATTCCTTTTGCTTGGTCGCATCAAAAATTAATTCAAAGAGGGATACTTTTGAATGCCTCTTGGCATCTTATTTATACATGATTTCACCTTATACCTTAGAATTTGGTGCTCCATTTTATTTGATGACATCGGAGCATTTCAAAACCCTTTATAATTTATAAATTATTTAAATTCTAAGGAATTTAAATTTTATAAATTATATTTATAAATTATCTTTAAGGAGATTAAAGCCTTCCTTGGGTTTAAACTTAAACCTTTAATTTGTAAATTATTCTGCCATTGTGGGTCTTTTAAAATCTTAACTACCATCTCAATGTGTGAGGAGACTTTTATATCCTCATAATGATTTTAATAAAATCATTTAATCTTCCACCATGAGTTTACCATAAACCCTCATAAAACATTATTTTGCCAACTTTTTCTTCAACTCTTCGCATTGTTCCTGGTGCTATTGATGGTGTGCTCCATGGTATTAATGACGTCTTCATATGTTTACTTTGGCATCAATGATGAATTTTCACCTTGACATCAATGACAACTAAATGAGCTCAAAATGTCCAACATATTGGGCCTCTGCCTTTACGTTTACCTCTTGGAAATCTTCCTTTATGTTGGCCAATTATACCTTGTATCCTTTACTTAGCCACTTTAGGCGTTGTCTTCTAGTACTAGCCACTTTGGCCCCACCTACTATGCTTGGCTTCTTGAGTTACTTAGACCTCTTCTCTATGCTACTACTCAATTTTATTCATCAACATAGGGTGCTTGGATCTATTTATTTAGTGTGGATTATAGATCTACCAAATATATCTAGATTATCCTTATTTTTTGTCTCTAGACTACTATTATTTGCTATATAATAAAAATCTTCAAAAACTATGTCAAGACCAAGACTGATATTGCTTTAGTTAGCTTGATGTTTTTACTTTTTTGATTAACTAAAAATTTCTATGCCACTATCTACTTATATCTCTATAGGCTTATTCTCTGTACTTCTCAATATAACTCTTATCTTTGTATATTGTTGCTTCTCTATCTCTATACGCAAGAAGCTTGAATTCTTCTCTATCTTCAATATCTTAGACTACACCTTAGAACCAAAATATGATTCTCCTATTTTATCTAGAGAATATAAAATATTATTAGGGTGATTGAATATCTTTGAATGTCCAAATTTCTTCAAAGTTTATTTCTTCTCAATGTCCAATTTTCTCTTGAGTTGGCCCTCAATCAAAATATTTGAGTCCTAGTCTTCTTTGGTTTTCCTTAAACCAAGTGGAAAGACCCTAGCATCAAAATAAGGATGAATAAATCCTCATTCGCTCAATATTTACTCAATAAAACCTTTTAGAATAGATTACAAGTCTTCACTGCCATCAAAGTGGACAAACTCTAAATTAAATCTATCAAGAATAGATAGAGTTAAATTATGGTGACTAATAAAATAACTCTATTAAGCACAAATGGAGTTAGATGGTAGCTTTGATACCACTATTGGATTTTAAGCTTTACTACAACAATATATCATAGGTCCCAATATAAAGAAACCATAATATTAAATAAGGATTACCAAAGAATACATGTAAGAAAATCTCATAACAATATTATTGAAAAAGACATACAATAATATTATTCATGATTCACATATATAATTTTAAGCTTTCCTCCCCATTCATATACATTTCATGGAGCTTTTGATCCATACTATAGCTTTACAAAATAACTCTTCAAATTCTTAACTTTTGCTTTTCATATGGTCTTTGGATTCTTATCTTATAACTTGTGTAGAAAATCTCTTAGTCTTATATGTATATGACATACATACATTTCCTACACATCCTAATTTTTCAAATAATATAATATTCTCTAATAAAAAATCACAATAGTGTTATCAAAAATATTATAAACTTATAAAATGCTATGTTGGAGACTCATTGTTATATCTAAAGATTAACTTTAATAGTTGTTCTTACTAAAATAAATTAGATAATAATTTAAAATATCAACATAGACTATAGAAGAAAGGTGCTTCTTTATTAAAATAAAAAGAATTCTAATAGTAGAACTATAGCATAAATAAAAGTAGAGACAACTACAAAAATATTTAGAGAATGTTAAAAATGTTGAAAGATATGTAAAGATCTAATTTTTAAATATTGATAGAGAAAATTAAGTGAACAATTTAGAACATAATACATCTAAACATTAAAAATAGAAAAAGGGTATATAAATAAAAATACATAAATATCCTAGTCTTATAGAAGAAACAAGTGGAGTGTCCATATTCTTTTAAATCCACACCTATGCTTACAAAAGCACTATTGGAAAAAGCTATTGACTATCAAATTTATAATTAGAGGTCTAATATTTAATATTGCAAAATACATAATTTAATATATACTAAAATATCTAAAATGCAACAATAAATTATTCAAATTATCATAAAAAACCAAAAAGTAAGTCTAATAACATAAAATGCAGTAATGACAAGATGAGTTGAGAAAATCTCATCCAAGAGGACACTATCAAATTGTCTCCTATCATAAAACTTTTTCAAATCCACTATTAAATGATATAACATTTTGATATGATTTTGATAGAGTTTATTCAATGAGAAGATCTAATAAAGGTACAAGGAATCCATTAGAAAAGGAGTTTCAAAATAAAAACTAGTTGGGTTTTTGCTAATTAAATTTAATTATATATTTAAATATTTTTAGAAGGATGATAGTAACCTCTTTGGAGGTTTGAGAAGCTTCTATTTTTGCAAGATTTACTTTGTATGCAATAATTAGCATCTTTGTGGTTTTTGCAAGTTTGGGGATGTTTGATGATAAAAGTTACCAATTTGAGATTTTTTTAACAATGAGAAAAAATGTTGGTAAATGTGGTCATAAGATGGTTTTATTAGAAAGTAGTCAAATATAGCTAACTACTTGCTTTTTATTTTCCTTATATTTTTGACAATAGTACTAGAATTACAAGTACTATGACACTATCATTAAGTTGGTGTTAATGAAAAAATAAATGGTTTTTATAGGATAGTAGGTTTATTTGGTGTGTCAAATAGTCAAGTTTGAAATTCAAACACTAGCATTGGTTCATATTACACTAGTTCTATGGTGCTAATGATTTTGATGTAGTTATTTTGATAAAAATTGGTATATTTTATTCATTTTTAATTTTATTTAACCAAGGTCCGAGGTGTAGACCAATTGGTTCATCCAAACCCCATAAGGGGGGAGGAGGTCCAAGGTTCAAATCCCGGGCCTCGTCGAACTGAACGCTTGTCCCTTTCATGGTGCTTTCAGCGGCATAAAAGGTTTAAAAAATGATTGTGGCATGGTGGTTATAGGGGTGGACTGCACGAAGATCTGTGTGGCGGCTTATGGGGTGGATAGCGTAGAATACTGTGGCGGCCATAAAATCTGGACAGCCTTGCTCGGATTCATGGTGGCTACCGATTCCACCATGTAAATTCAAAAAAAAAAATTATTTAACCATTTGTCATGATGTTTTATGATGATTAAATGATTTTAGTAGTGCATCATTTATACTAAATATTGATTGATTGAGTTTGAGGATCTATGCTTACCACTTTCTGATATATTAATAGGATGATAAGTATACCAAAAACTAGCGTAATAAATTCCTCAATAGTTGTTGAAGTTGATTAGTTGTTTAACTTCTAGCTTGTTTATAGATTTTGATTGATTGAATTTTGGATTTGATAAGTTGTTATATGGTGGTAGTGATTCTTAATTAATACATTAAATAGTATCTCATTTACATGTGGTCCCTTGAGCTTATGACTAAAATTGTGTGATTAAATTATGAAAATCAACCATCCCTATGATTCCATAAATGGAATGATAACAAATATATTAAAATTTTATGAAATATGAGAGAGAGATGTAGGGTAAAAAAAATGGGAGAGATAAATATCAAATCATTTTTACTATGAAATATCAAGAAATATATCTCTAAAGGGTTGAATTTGCTATAAATTTTGATGGCTAAACATGGATGACACATATAATATGGAAACTAAGTGCAACCACTAACACTTGGTGGACTAGTTGATCCATAAGCTAGGACTCTAAATTTTAGAAATTTTAAGCATTTTAAATTGGTTTTTGAATTCTCAAATATAGAATAACACTTTTTAGCACTACTTTCAAATGATAGAATTATTTAATGGGGTAATGAAACTAACATAGTGATATTGTTTAAGTGCTTATTGAAAAAAATAGGTATATGCAAATCAATAGTGCTACAAAATAGAAAAGAATTGGTGCTTATTCCAAATGAAGGTGCTACTACTATTTGATTACTTGATTGATATTAGATGATTAATTTAATTATTTTATTGATGAGAATATGCATGACTAAATATTTATGATGTGTAAATTATATTACAATTGTTGGATATGTTAGAGTACTAATCACTTTCCATTGAGACTCTTATTCCAATTTTAGATTATGAGGATTATTCTTTGCTATTGTAGACATGAAAAAATCACTTATAATATTCTCTTACTTACCAAAAAAAAAAAAAAACCGGTGTTAATTATAATATTCTCTTACTTACCAAAAAAAAAAAAAATCACTCATTTTTCTTAGTTTTTCTCCTAAAAAATCAAGGTAATATTCAAGAGAATTTTTATCCTATAAAATCATCTCCATTATTTCCAAATTAGATACCATTCTATAGGGATCGAAAAGAGCTTTCCAACGGTATATTATTTATCTAATTTTGACACCGTTTGAACCCTCAAATTGCAATAAAATTATGCACAAGCGTAGCTGTCATGAAAATCATGGGAAAAAATGCATTTAACTTTATAAAAATTATTTATTTTTACTCAAATATTGTTTCAATGGCATGAGTTTTTCTCATTGGATGCTAAGCCCTAATTTGGGCTGGAAAATAATTTATATTAGAAAATTTCTAATCTAATAAGAACGGCTCAACAAATTTCTAATCTAATGAGAATGGCTCAACAAAATGCTAATCTAATAAGAATGGTAAAACAAAATTACCATATGAATTATCTCACAAAAGAGATAAATATACGGGATTTGTCTCCCAAGCAAGGAGAAGAAAATAAGTAGAGAGAGGAGAGGAAGAAAATAAGCAAAGAGAGGAGAGGAAGAAAAGAAGCAGAGAGAGATAGGAGAAGAAAAGAAGCAGAGAGAGGAGAGGAAGAAAATAAGAAAAGAGAGGAGAGGAAGAAAATAAGCAGAGGAGAGAGGAGAGGAATAAAATAAGCAAAGAGAGGAGGGGAAGAAAATAAGCAAAGAGAGGAGGGGAAGAAAAGAATCAAAGAGAGATCTAGAAGGGGGAGAAAAGAAGCAGAGAGAGGAGAGGAACAAAATAAGCAAAGAGAGGAGAAGAAGAAAAGAAGTAGAGAGAGATCGAGAAGGGGGAGAAAAGAAGCAGAGAGAGGAAGGGGAGAAAATAAGCAAAGAGAGGATACAAAGAAAATAATCAGAGAGACTAGAGAGCAATAATATTTCACAAAGAGGGAGACTTTTGAAATCATAATTTTATTTGTAGATTTGAGCAATTACAGTTGCAGGTTGAAGAATTGGGGCAAAATATGAGAGTGATTGAAGAGCATGTGCTGCATGGAATCCTTAAGATAATTTTATTGTGAAAATATATTTTATTTTACAATTATAGTGATTATCGCTTTCTTCTAATTTATACGTGAATGTTATATTTTAATCATATTTCCATTAAAAATAAAAAAATAAAAAAATAAAAAAAACGTAATATCACCTTTGGGTTGATCCTTTTATAAGTAAATCATATCCCTTTTTTCTAAATATTATGTCATTGGATAGGTCTCAGAAAGAGCTTTCCAACGGTATATTATTTGACTGATTTTGATACCATTTAGACCTTTAAAATGCTGAAAAACTATATGCAGGTTTAATTATTACGAAATTTCCTAAGAATTAAAAAATAAATAAATATAGGTAAATAATCGAATTTAAATATATTATTTATTATTTATCAAGCATAATATGGTTAAACCATTTATTCTTATTTTCTATATCAATCAATGCATTAATAATAATAAAAATTGGGGCAAAAATAAATATTAGATCTATTCTATGTATGCTTTCTATTGGTCAAGAATCTGTTAAAATCATATAATCACATACATATTTACTTTGAGTAAATCATTTTGATTTTTCAATTCAATAATTTGCAATTATTTTATTATATCAATGTGTTTTTCAAGGTGTTTAAAATCCTAGGAGATCTAACTAAGCATAATTCACTATGATATCTGCAGATCCCCCATCACTAATAAAAAATCTAGCTTGTCTTTATGAAAATCGCAGGTTCTTATAGATCTGAATGCTCGAAATATGATCTGAATTTGCAAAAGCTAATCCAAATTAGCTCAAACATTAGCAATCTAAAATCAAATAAGTTCGAAATCCTATTCTCTATTTTCATAATACCAAAACCTGCATTTTATTCTATTTTTCATATTTTGTGCATTGAAAATAACCAAAAAATATAAAACATAGGCTTTAGCTACATTAGACAAACTTGCATAGAAAAACTATAAAAATCCAAAAACACTCATTCTTGCATTTTACATTATCGTGTTTAAAGCTTTCTTAGATTACATTTGTTCGCCCTTGTTTTCATCAAATATAAAATTATATTTATTTAAGTAGAAATTGCATTCTGGCCAAACCTAGGTTGTATGTGAAAGAAATCAAATCAAAACACTACGTCACCTAGGTTTGAAAACTACCATAAAATATTTCTTGGTGAACCCAACCAATTCGTTGAAAAATCACCACAAGGCACAATTAAGTGTCTCTCTTTCGAGGTGTAGCTCTACTATTTTCTCATTTCCATCTGAGGCGCGGATCCATCAGCCTGGAGGAAAGGAGTGCAAAAATTTTAGGCCTACATTCTTTGGTGAAACCAACATGAATACAGAAGCATTTCTTCTGATTTCAAAAACAAACAAACAAAAAAATATATACAAGAAAAACAATAAAAAAATCATAATTTCAAATTTTTATGCTTTAGATTCAATTCTAAATTTTAGATACCAAATATTACTTTTAGAAGTACTAAAGAAACCATTACTCTTAACTCAAATCAATATGAGCCCATCAGTAATGTTGGGAAAATTTTGCCAAATACATTTGTTGATTATGATCAACCTCATCTATATTCAACATCACATTTATCACACTTTTCTCATTTTTCATCCTTACCCCAACAAGACAATCCCTTTCCTAATCCTCTTCATAATGATATTATATTTTCTCCCACATATCCATATTATTCCTATCGATCCACATACAATCCTTATCTACCATTTCAACATTCTTCTTTCAATACAACACATCCATTTCAACAATAAAACACTTATTATTACAATCCTACCATGCACTCACATCATACTTCACAGTCTTCCTATCATCATTCTATCCATAATAAAGAAAAAAGAGGTAATAAACCATTAAGTTATTTTATACCTAAATTCCTAAGGCAATTAGCAAAAACCTCTCGAAACCTTCACCACATGAATTTACTAAGCTCAATCAACCAATGGATATAATTCTCAAGCATTTTATTGATACAAATAGGACCGAGCTTCCTCCCATAAAACAACCTGATACCATAACAAATTGGTATAAACCTGAGCTACATTGTGAATATCATAGAGTGGATGGACATATGACACAAAAATGTAGAGATTTAAGATGTGCAATTCAATATTTTATTGAAGAGGATCTTTTTACTATAAATGAATTACAATCTACAACTGATTATAAATATCCAATAAACAATCAAACTCCTACACAACAAATACCCATAATCAATCAAGACATGGGGATCTCCCAAGAACCTTTATTCAATTATCAACAATAGGAAACCAATCAAATATTGCATCTTAATGTGTCCCATCATGATGATATTACTAATATTGTAATAGAAACTACAAATGAGAAACCTCAAGTTCAATCAACTCAATTTCATATTCAAGAGATGGATTCCTCAATTGACCAACCTTCAAAACTATCTTTGGCTCTAGAGAATGATCCAAAATGGAATGTAAGCATAGAAAGCTCATCTTTAGAATCAAAATCTCAATTTGAAATCCAATTTTGATAGCCAACATCAAGTTATTAATACTCAAGCAAAGATATCCCTTTTAGAAGTATTACAAAATTCTTATTTTCATAGGGAAAATTTGTTCAAAATACTTAGCCAACAATTTTTTCCTCATGATATTTTCCCTAAGAACACAATTAATGGTGTAAGCCCTATTGATATTCCTTCCTCTACTCCACAAGAAGACTCCTCCCTTTATATTATAGGATTTATTAAAGAAACATCTATTAAAACTATCATGGTAGATAATGGCTCATCTCTTAATTTATGCACTTATCAATTATTCCAAAAACTCGGATTAAAGGAAGAAGATATCAATGAATCAACTGTTATTATAAAATATTTTAACAATGAAATTCAAGAAGTTCAAGACACTACAATTCTTCCCCTTAAGAGTGGACCCAAGATCCTGGATACTTTGTTTTATGTAGCATATTGCCCTTCACCTTACAACCTACTTCTCACAAGTCCTTGGATTCATACAATGAGGGTTATCCCTTCCATTCTTCATAAATGTTTGAAGTTTAAAATTGTAAATAAAATTATTACCATACATGATGACCCAACACCATTTGAAGAATCTTTAACAGTTGAAACATCAAGTTCTATACATGCTCCATTATCACAATTACCTCCTATCAATCACTTTTATTCATCCATATCCAATCATCCTTGTTTACGAAATAACACCCATGCATATCTTTCACATATCTTCCCTCCATATTATCAAGACTTGGAAGATAGTGATAAGAGACTAAGACTACTATGTAGTATCATTTTTTGAATTTGCAACAAATCATTTTGATGTGTAAAAGTGTACTTGGTTCAAAAATTCTAGAGGAAGAATATGTGATAGTTTCCCATTCTATCCTATCATGGTCTAGAATTTTTGAGAATTGGCAAAAGGACAATCTCACCCCTTCCCGAATAAAAATCCCTTGCTCTACAGCCAATCCGAGCAAGTATCCCAAAAGAAAATTCAATAAAAGCATAAGTCAAAAATCAAAAGAAAAAGAAAGAGAAAAAAAATCAAAGAGAGAACGAAAAAAGAAAAAAAAAAATCAATAAAATCCCCTTGTTCAAAACAAAATGAACAAATACCCCTTGAAAGAGAAGAAAATAAGGGTGAATGAGCATGAATCCCTGGAATTCTTAGTTATTCAGAAATCATGAGGTAAACCCCATAACAGGTGATTTGTGCCCAACTTACTTGACATTGGATAATTCCTTTTCGCGTGGCAACATGTTTGTCACATTAGAAACCTTATTTTGTATAAATCTATGTCCACTTGTGGACTAGCTATCTTTTGATGAATTGACTTACATAGTAGTCTGGTACAGTTTCATGCACAAAAATCATTGTTAATGAACCCTTCAATTGCACACACATTGGTTCATTCAAGTTCGCTTGCATCACTACCTTACTCAAAATTGGTAAATGAATATTACAAAGCACACACATTTGATCCTTCAGAGATTTTCTATCATCATGACAATCAAGATGGATAAGGAACTCAATTATCACACATTGGTTTTTGATAAATTTGAATTTGTCATAGAAATAAGTTAAAATATTTCTTTGAAATTTGTCGGACAACATTAGTTCATAATTACTTTCATATTAACTTTCATTACATAGATATTTCTAAAATTTCAAAAAATCTCAAAAACAACTTATTGCAAAAATAACATGTAGATCAAAATCACTTATCATACATAGCATTCATGACTTCGTGATGATGGTATAATTCCTAGGAATTATTCTTCTCAATTTTCACACTAGGAATTCTATACCTAGCACATACCATATTTCTAAATTTTCCATGCCCAAAATTAGTTCATATATTTTCATAAAAATTACATAATATTTTTGAAACATGTGACACAATGATTTATCTTACATTACTTTGAATTTTAAAAGAACAAATAATTTCATATCATCATGCATTTCATTTTTATTATAGTGATGATGGTATAATTCCTAAGTAATTATTTCATATAATTTCACACTTAGGAATTCTATGCTTAGCGTAAATCATCCTTCAAATTTTTCATGCTTTTCTCAATATATTTCACAAACATTTACCACATACATTATTATCAAACAAACATCACATTTGTTCCTATTACCACAAAATCCTTAAGATTATTCTTAAGCATACAACCATTCTTAGCAATATCAAAAACATTCCTCACAAACAGGATTAGCTTCAAGACTTAGCGAGCTTTGAACTCCACCAATAGTCTCATAACAACACAACATCCTTTGAGTTTTATTGCTAGAATATATCAAACATCTTGTCCCAAAACAACATCAAACATTTTTTTATCATCATAAAGCCTTAAGATTATTCTTAAGCACACAATATTTTGGTATTAGCAATACAAAACTTCCTCATAACAGGATTCACTTCGTGACTTCACAAGCTTTGAACTCCACCAACAGTCACATATCAACACAACATCCTTTGAGGCTCATTACTAATCTCTCAAATCTATCATCACACAAAATCATCTTTCTCAAAACACACTTTACAAAATAATTTTCCTTTTATGTTAAGCATGATCAAAATTTTCAAAAATCAAAGCATGATTACAAGAAATTATGTAACACAACCATCATAAGAAAATGTAATAAATCATACAAAGTCACATAAAACAAAGAAGATAAAATTTGATTTTTCCACCAAACGTAGAATTTGGTGTAAAAACTCGAGGGGGCATTCTAGTCAGTAAATTAGTAATTATTTTTCTCTAAGACATCAATTTCACATAAACTATTTATTCTAAACCATCTACTCCATTTTCTCCCATGTCAAATCATAATAATTTCTACTCAAGTGTCTACACTTTTCTTTGATGCATTTATTGTTCATAAATACGTCAAAGAGGGGCCAAAATGTAGACATGAAAAATTGATTCATTTTCCTTAGTTTTTCTCTTAGAAAAGCAAGGTCATCTTCAAGAGAATTTTTTTTTTTTGAATTTACATGGTGGAATTGGTAGCCGCCACGAATCCGGGCAGACTATCCAGATTTTTATGGCAGCCACAGTATTCTGTGTTGTCCGCCCTAGAATCCACCACACAGATCTTCGTGCAGTCTCTCCCCTATAACCACCATGCCATAATCATTTTAAACCTTTTACACCGCTGAAAGCACCAGGAAAGGGACAAGCATTCAGTTCGGCAAGGCCTGAGATTTGAACCTTGGAATCTTCAAGAGAATTTTTACCCTATAAAATCATCTCCATTATTTCCAAATCTTATATCGTTGGATAGGGCTCAGAAAGAGCTTTTCAATGATAAATTATATATCCAATTTTGACACCATTTGACCCCTCAAACTTCAATAAAACTATGCACAAGCTTAGATGTCATGAAAATCACGGGAAAACGTGCATTTAACTTTATAAAATTTATTTATTTATACTCAGATTATTTCAACGACATGAGTTTTTTTGGTTGAATGCTAAGCCCTAATTTGGGCTGGAAAATAATTTATATTAGAAAATTTCTAATATAATAAGAACGACTCAACAAATTTCTAATCTAATGATAACGGCTCAACAACACGCTAATCTAATAAGAACAACAAAACAAAATTACTAGATGGCTTATCTCACAAAAGAGATAAATATACAGGATCTATCTCCCAAGCGAGGAGAGTAAAAGAAGTAGAGAGAGGAGATGAAGAAAATAAGCAAAGAGAGGAGAGGAATAAAATAAGCAGAGAGAGATAGGAGAAGAAAAGAAGCAAAGAGATGAGAGGAAGAAAATAAGCAAAGAGATGAGAAGAAGAAAATAAGCATAGGAGAGAGGAGAGGAAGAAAATAAGAAAAGAGAGTAGGGGAAGAAAATAAGCAAAGAGAGATCGAGAAGGGGGAGAAAAGAAGTAGAGAGAGGAGAGGAAGAAAATAAGCAAAGAGAGGAGACGAAGAAAAGAAGTAGAGAGAGATCGAGAAGGGGGAGAAAAGAAGCAGAGAGAGGAGGGGGAGAAAATAAGCAAAGAGAGGAGACAAAGAAAAGAATTAGAGAGACCAGAGAGCAATAATATTTCACAGAGAGGGAGACTTTTGAAATCATAATTTTATTTGCAGGTTTGAGCAATTACCGTTGGAGGTTGAAGAATTGGGGCAAAATCTGAGAGTGATTGAAGAGCATTTGTGCTGCCTAGAATCCTTAAGGTAATTCTATTGTGAAAATATATTTGATTTTACAATTATAGTGATTATCACTTTCTTCTAATTTATACGCAAATGTTATATTTTAATCCATATTTCCATTAAAAATAAAATAAAATAAAATAAAAATAAAAACGTAATATCACCTTTGGGTTGATATTTTTCTAAGTAAATCATATATATTTTCCCTAAATATTATATCATTGGATAGGGCTTGGAAAGAACTTTCCAATGATATATGATTTGACTAATTTTGATACCATTTAGGCCTTTAAAATGCTGAAAAACTATATGCAGGTTTAATTATTACGAATTTTCCCAAGAATTAAAAAAAAAATAAATATAGGTAAATAATCGAATTTAAATATCTTATTTATTATTGATCAAGCATAATATGGTTAAACCATTTATTCTTATTTTCTATATCAATCGGTGCATTAATAATAATAAAAATTGGGGCAAAAATATATATTAGATCTATTATATGTATGCTTTCTATGGGTCAAGAATCTGTTAAAATCATATAATCACATACATATTTACTTTGATTAAATCATTTTTATTTTTCAATTCAATCATTTTCAATTATTTTATTAGATCCATGTGTTTTTTAAGTTGTTTAAAATCCTAGGGGATTTGACTAATTATGATTCACTGTGATATCTGTAGATCCCCCATCACTAATAAAAAATCTAGCTTGTATTTATGAAAATCACAGGTTCTTATAGATCTAAACACTCGAAATAAGATCCAAATTTGCAAAGGCTAATCCAAATTAGTTCAAAAATTAGCAATATAAAATTAGATAAGTTTGAAATCCTATTCTCTATTTTCATATTACCAAAACCTACATTTTCTTCTGTTTTTCATATTTTATGCATTGAAAAGAACCAAAAAATATAAAACATAGGCTTTAGCTACATTAGACAAACTTGCATAGAAAAACTATAAAAATCCAAAAAAACACATTCTTACATTTTGCATTATCATGTTTAAATTTTTCTTAGATTATATTTGTTTGCCCTTGTTTTCATCGAATATAAAATTATATTTATTTAAGTATAAATTGCATTCTGGCCAAACCTAGGTTGTATGTGAAACAAATAAAATCAAAACGCTATCTCACCTAGGTTCGAAAATGCCACAAAATATTTCCTGGTAAACCCAACCAATTCATCAAAAAATCACCACAATAAGGTACAATTAAGTGCCTCTCTTTCGAGGTGTAGCTCTACTATTTTCCCATTCCCCTTTGAGGTGCGGATCCATCAGCCTAGAGGAAAGGAGTGTGAAAATTTTAGGCCTACAACTATCTACAATTGGGTTATATCATTGATCTTTAATACAAAATATATTGTTAATTTATATTTGATAACAAGCCTATAAATAACATAGAATTTAAATATAAATACCTTCCAATAACTAGTTAGAGATATATATTTTTTTAATTTGTGGAAAACATCCCAAAAGGGATGCCACTTTCGGTAAGACCCAAGGAGGTAGGGGTATCCATTCCACAAAAAATGCCCAGGACTCGGACCCGACCTACCACCTTTGACATACTCAAGGAGCAAACAAACACACAAAACCAATTTAAAAATAAGTAAATAACAACAAAAATAATAAAATAAAATAAAAAAACATACTCCTTGAGTGTGTCAAAAATAAAATCACAACCAAACACGCACAATAGGATAAAAGAAACCACAACACGAACCACAAAGAAAAACACAAGAACCACACAAAAAAACACAAACAAGACAAAAACAACAGAACACTACAAAAACATAACCCAAAAAAAAACATGAAAATAAACACAACCAAAACCTAAAAATAAAAATAAAAAACAACCAACAACAGACAATAAACAAAAACAAAAAACATAGAAAACATTCACACATAAAAATACGAATTAACACAAACAAAGAGAAACCCAAGAACAAGAAAGAAAAAAATACAAGAACAATAACAAAAAACATTAAAAAAAAAAAAAACACAAGAACAACAAAAAACAACACAAAGAACACAAAAACAAAACAAAAAAAAAAGAACCCACCCACCTTAAAAAACTAAAAAGAAAAAAAAAAAAATTGAACATAACAATGACCTATCTAGACCAGAAGACTATTAAGGCAAGAATCAATAGAGGAAACAAAATAAAAAATAGAATGAGCTAGGGAATTAAAAAAACTGAATGAACCAAAGAGAAGCAAAAAAAAGCAAGAAGAAACTAGGTACCTTTAGAACTGGAGCCATCCAAAGAAATTATAGAAAGAAGAGCTTCCCTAATTTGAGAAGCCCACCATCTAGGAGGGTAGCCATAACAAGTAAGATCACCTTTGTCCAAAGCCCAATTAGCTAAACCATCAGCACTCTTGTTATGATCTCTGACCACATGATTGTAATCAACTTTCAAAAATCCCATCTGGATTAATTGAATCTTCTCAATAATTATTTTTATTCTCCAATCCACCTTATGATTCTTAGGAGTCTTCAAGAGATTAATCATAAGTTGATATTCAGACTCAACTAACACATTTTCCCAACCAACCTTAGTAGCCTCCTGAAGGCCTCTGAGGATACCATACCCCTTAGCAAGGTTATTGGAAATAGTACCCACATTCTCAGCAAAAGTAAAAACTAGGGAGCCATATGAAAGTCTACCAATTCCTCCCACACTGGCTTTTCCAGGGTGCCCTCTAGAGGCTCCATCAGTATTGACTTTTCCAAAATCCTTAGGAGGAGGTTGCCAATTTCTTGTCCTATCCATATTACTAATAATCACATTCCCTTTAAGTTGGTTGCCCTTAGAAGATTTAATCTTCAATATTTGCATCACTTGATCCCATCTTTGGTGGGAGTTTTGGGGGTGATTAAGGAGTTGATGGACTGATTCAACTAAGTTGGCTATGGTATTTTGCCAAATATAGTAAATATCCTTCCTATATTGACTAAAAAAAAAATTGTTTCTTTCATTCCAAATATTCCAAAGAAGAATGGTAGAGCCCATCCAAACTAACTGCCTAATAAAATGATCAACACCCTCTTGATTAGGCCAATCCCTCCAAAGCTATTCAAAAGTAAAAAAATTGGACCATTGTAAGCCAAGTAAAGTGGCCATTCTCCTCCATAGCTCAGAGGCTAAAGTACACTCAATAAAAATATGGTTGAGATTTTCTACATTATCTTCACATATTTCACATCTAAAAGGACCATGAAAACCATGCTTCATAAGTTGCTCACCAGTAAGCACCCTATGATGCAATAAAATCCAATTAAATAACCTCACCTTAGGCCAGAGCTTTTGAGCCCACAATCAAGAAAATATGTCAAAAGAATGGTTGGTATTATTATGGCATAAGTTCAAATAAACTTGAGCAACTGAATACTCAGCCTTAGTAGTGTTGTTCCATCCAAAACAATCATTTTCATGGGACCAAGAGAGGGATCTCATATGAAGGATGCCTTGGATATCTTTTCTTTGCCTTCATGGGATTTGAATAGGCCAGTCCTAAATAGGGATCCAATATCTACCAACATTTGAATTAATAGTATGGTACCGACAGTAATTAGCCTCCTTTATCCAGTTATCTCGGTGAAGCTCCTCCATCCAAGGCCTCCAATCGGGAAACTGAGTTATCAAATGCTTGTGACCCTCCCAAGAATTTGTCCAGAAAATTGCCTGTTGACCATTATAAATGATCCAAAATAATTTTTTCTTTATCAAATCCTCACCAGTTTTAAGAACTACTAAAATGGGAGTACCTTTGGTAGGAAGTTGATAGCGACTGCTGCGAAGTTTTTATTTCTTTTGAATATAAAAACTAGTTAGGGATATAACTTTCACTTTAGAGGATGTGTAGTAGATTTTGTGGGTACCCATTCAAGAGTTTCCATTGTAAATCAATTTATCAAGGAGCTAGTGTTTGAGCCAATCCAAAGGGGGTCACTCTTAGGAAATGGTAAATACCATTTGATTACATATAGAGAGTATTTTTAATATCAAGTTGAACCATCGGTATATTGGTATCTTATAGGAGAGATTTGTTTAAAATTCATGCATACTTAGATATAGATTCTATTGGTAAAAAAAGGGGTTGGAGAAGAGTAGGTGGGGGTTATATTCGATTTGCATACCAAATAACATGGGGTATGTCCTTTATAGAACACTATATTAGTATGTAATCATACTACCTGAATACAACAATCCTTCTCAAAAACATTCCACCCATCGCATTTCAACCGAATCCCAAATAGTTGTTGATAGAAATTAGTCAACAATGAATAATTCGATGGTGGATGCTACCATCAATTTTTGGTGTATTTATTATAGTTGTCGGATGGCACTAGTTATAAGGAAAATATACACATTTTTGAAATAGGAGGTATATTCCACATGAACCTATCTTTATAGAATCATATTTTTTCTTGCAGAAGTTATTCTAAACATACACATGGTAGTTATATTTTTATAAAAGTCACGGATACTGTCTAAGCCAGCTATTCTTGGTGCTTAAATTTTAAAAGGTTTTAAATGTTAATGTAGTTGATCAAATATCTCAAATTTTACTATGTTTTAAATACTTTGAGGATTTAATTCACTCATGAGATATGGAAATGCATATTATAGGGTGAAATCATCAAACATTACTATAACTGATTTTCTGCAAAGACATTTGGAAAGGACTGTATTTTACATTCAATTTACTTAATCTAGAGAATTTTTGTAAACTATAAGGTAATTTATTTATTTCTTTTTAGTATTTCACAAATTGTTATGTAAAAATTTGGTATTCTATTTTTTGTAAAGAAATTTGATAATGAATTTGTGACTTGGTGTGCTTAGGACAATTTGAATAAATTTTATAAAGGCCAATGTAATTTTTTGTTTTAGCTACAAATATTTTCTAAAAATCATGTTTATTTTCTTTGAATCTTGTAGTTTTGTATATTTTTATGTAATATGCATAGTTGTTGGGGTTGTTTACTTATTGATTGAGAGAGGGGGTGATATTTATTGCAGGGAGCCTATGTTTTGTATTTTTAGTTACTTCACTTTTATTCTCTATTATATTAGGTAATATACTCATTTTTCTTGTGAAACTTAGTATTTTATGCTTCCTCTTGTAAAGAGCATGGATGCATTTTGGATTTCTAGTTAATATTTGTTATTATCTAGCAGTTTAGGTTTGTGTCTATTTTTTTGTAGATTAGTTGAAGGATATGTCATGGTGTTCACATTATTGTATATTTTTTTTCACTTAATCCCTAGGGTAACGATTACTAATGTGCCATTTTTTATGAGAATGATGTTCGCCTTAAATTTTGAGTAGATTTTATCATATTGCATTGTTCCTTCTCTTCCATGTTTTCGTATTGTCTGGACAAACTACCTTTTAAATATCAATTAAATTTACTTAGTGTTTTATCATGTGTATAAAATTTTATTGGTTATACAAAAAATCTAAAAAGGTTCATAAAAACATCAATGATATCTGGTGTTCTCTCATTAAGCTTCTTGCATGTTGTTTTTGTGAATTGTGGTTTGGAATTTATTTTGTTATAGTAGTAAACAATTTTTGGAATGGTTGTTCAGAGATTGTCCATTTGTTTTTGTATGTGTGAAGGTTATGTGATGTCTGATTTATGGAGTTCTTTTCTATGAGTTTATATAATATTCTATAAAGGATGAAATGATTTGTCTCAATAATTTTGAAATGTTTGTACATAATGTTTATCCCTCAAATGTCTAATATATACTATTGCAAACTATCTATAATAGTGAGAAGTAGAAAATTACCAAAATAAACACATCAATACTGGTCAAATTTAGCATACGTATCTAATATAGACATGAGGAGTCTACTGAAAGTACTAAGAGAACTTAAATTTTATGAAGGGCTTGAAATTTTTGGGAAATTCAATCGTGGAATTCCTTTTAGACTACAATTTAGGCAAAGAAAATAATTTAATGTCGGTAGAGTTTATGCACCCAAATATTATTTGACATGAAGTTTCTCTAATACAACCCCCTTACAAGGTATTTAAGTCAAGCTTTTCTAGGTTTCAAGGAATCCATTAAAGAAAAATTAGAAGAAGAGGGGCAATTGAGTATATCTATTTTTGTTGAAACATTTTCAACATAGCTACTTGAGAATGTTAACATGCTTTTCTTTACATAGGACAGGGGCAAGTAATTATTTATTCATCATATTTTTTCATGGTATTTGTAGGTTAAATGCTTTTCTCAACAATATAAATATTTGAGAATATATTCGCAAAGGTTCCTTGGAGGCTTACTCTTGTAAGCATTGGCTTTAGTTTTTTTATTTTTCTTTTTTAAATCTTAAACTTGATATTTTTTCTACAGATGCCTAGATTTTGGCAAATTTTAAAATTTATTTACAAGAGTTTGCAAAGGGCCATAAGGGCTCTAGGTTTGTGCATCACTTGGTTGTCTTCCAAGAGCCTAAAACTTAAGGTAAAAAAACAAGTGAAATATCTCCATGTACACAAATTAATTTTTTCCCCTACGTTTATGTGTTTTCATGGCTACTACTTGAGTGTGGATTGGGAGTTTCTTGTGATCCAAAATTTCTATAACAATGTGTAACATATTATCCTTAATAATGTTGCATTTTTAACCCAACAAAATTTAGTTTTCAACTTGTAATCTATATTCTGAATTTGCTTTGTTGAAAATTTAAATTTCACATAAGATTTGAGAAAATTAGGATAACTAAGTAGCCTTATGATATTTTCCAATATAGTAATTTTTAAATAATCTTTTTAAAATATTATTTTTGAAAATTTTACACTAATTAGCCATGGAACATTTAAAAGCCTTTATGAAGGATCTTGTCTTCCTTATATATATATATATATAAGATCTTGCTTGAGATTTATGTACATAAATCTTGAGCAAGATATCCAATTGGCCATAGTAGTGGATCCTTTGGCTATGGTGTACATGACACTTCATGGCTATTTAAATTCCTATAGGAGTGTGTAGGAGTGAATTATTTGGTCATGGCTTGAAAATCAATTTTCATTTCTTCCTTTGTCTCCACCCTATGGGGCTTTTCACTATTTTCTAAGTACTACTTTTTAATGGGAGTTTGTGTTTGTAAAATCCCTATCATATATTGCGATTTTGTAATTTGATTACCTTTTAAGAATAGGTCTTTAAGATCTTGAAGATCTACATTATTTAATTCCACTTAAAAGAAAAACAAGAATCGATACATAATATACACAATCTTATTCAGTCAAAACAATCTAGTTCATTGTCATGCTGAATACAATTGAAATGAGTTTAATTTCATGTCCTTGCATCACCTAGATAATTATTATTTTATTTGCTTATATTGTGAAGTGAATATTGGACTAATACAGTTTGATAGTTTTTTAGACAGGCTAGTTGGGAAAAATGGGAAGTTATCTTGTACCCTGGAGCAAGAAGTAATTTGTACATAATTTCATATCCTCGAACTCCAACTTGATAAATTTCTAGATTTCAACTTTTTTTATCCAAAATGATTATTTAGACACATTTAAAAATTTCCATTAATAAAATATGTGGTAGTTTGGTTTGGAAAGGTGAGCTGATGAGTGATGTGTTGTGAGCCCATAAAGTTAGGACAATACTTTACAATATTTTTCAAGAATGTTGACATTGTTAATATTATTAATATTGTAAATGTACATCTTGTTTTGTGAAGTAGTGAGAACAACAGATGCGCTTAACAAGTTTGAATCGAAATGCAATCTAATGTAATTACTGAATTAAAGCATGCAAAAGAAAGATGATAAAGTAAGCTATTGAAATGATGAATAATTTAAGTAAAAATGGGGGGTTCTCCTTGTATTTATAAATTCATCAATTCAATGGTTACAATACATCCCCTTGAGGGCTTCTCATTTTGATACATTTCAGATTACAAGTTATAAGGGATCAAATCCCTTCATGAGCTTAATGGCGTGCTTCCAGTGTTCTTCTTGCAACCCACACTTGAGAGCTATTCTTGGGCTACATTTATTCAGCTCCTTAGCTCCTCCCTCATGCCTAGAATACCTACACCTACACACAAGATATTGAATGATGTTAATAGCATATGCGTTTGATATTGAAAACCCTGAAAAGTATGTAATAAAGAAAGTAAAACTTATTTGCGACTAATCTAAACAACTCCAAATGACTTGAAATTTTAGTATGATGTTAATGAGATGATTTTGGAAGGATCTGAGCATAAATTAAAGTGGAATTGTGATCAGAACCTGTGGCCATCCCTGGTAGGAACAACTAAGACTGCAATCACAAAAACATAAATTGACCCATCAAATCTACTCAAAACTTAACCAAATTTGAATATGATGCTATTCTAATGCTGTAGAATTGATCTATGCTAAAATTAGATCAAAATTGTTAGCCATTTCATGGCCATCCCTAGAAAGTCCAACTAGGACTGTTATCCATCCCCAGTAGGGATGATCACAAAAAGGGGTGGTTTTTGCCACCAATTCCAAGGGGATCTGGTTTAGAACTCTCCTAAATGTGTTGTCATCGAATTTGGTCAAATAACTCTCATATTTGATAGGTTTTGGAATCGATTAGTGTATTTTGGGATGCCCCTAAAAGCACCTTCGAATGAAGAGGTTTTCAAGGAAAATACGTGGGCAAATGTGAGGACAAATGTTGGCAACACTTCATGGTCAATGCTTGTTATTGTCTCCTCTTTGAAATTGGGTGGGAGCACCTCAATTTATAGCCAAAAAAGGGAAAATGGGCAAAGGGGCAAGTTCTGGCATGCAAGGCAAGTGTTGCCACTTGTCAATGCCTTTGCCATGCATAGGGGGAAGAGGCCTTGCCCATTTGGGGCCTCCAATTTGTAGGTCCTGATGTCTATGACAACCTCCCAATAAATTATGGGTGATTGGGTAGGATAAATGGTAGGAATTGATTGCCATTTGTCCTACCCTTTGAATTTTGAGGGGTCTAGTTCATGGTCATCCCACCCAAGGATGGTTGCATGTGGTCATCCCTGGGTGGGATGACCATGAACTATGGCCATCCCTGGGTGGGATGGCCATGGCTACATGGCCCAAAACCTCCCAAAAGTGGGGTAAACCCTCCCAAAAGTGGTTGGGAGCCCTAATTAACCCCTGAGGGTTGCCCAATGGGGCCATATGATGTCGATAAGAGTGGCGCATTAGTAGTCTTATCCGATTTACATGATTTTAGTGTCTACAGATGCCCCTTTTTGAGATGCGTTGTGTGCAACAGAGCACTGAGAAAAAATAGATGACTAAATAATTAAATGATTGAGGTTATTCATTAACCTAACCAAATTTAGATGCCTCCATTGTGGAAAGAGCATACATTCTTGGAATCCTTGCTTTTGACATAGTTGAAGGATTGATTTTGGTATACCTTTCAGCCACACTGTAGTGACAATTGTAGGGGCTTAGGGTATACTTGGTCTTGGTTCCTTGTTTCCTTGTAAGCATTTTCAAGGGTGAATTCCTGAGGCTTCAAGGAGGCCAAGCCTTTATTTTGTTGCATTTTTTGATTGTTTGCCCCAGCATGGGCTTGAAAATTTGTCTTTGGCAATGATTCTTTTGAATGTATGAAAATTGCACTTTTGAGTGTTTAAGTGTTGATTTGATTATGAAATATTTGTTATGACTACCCCCTCAAGTGATGAGTCAATGAGGGCATGACCAATGATGAAAGTGATGAGTCACTTGACCCATATGACTTAATTGGGATAACCATCAGTTTTGCCCATTGCAAGATCTATCAATTCTGCTAGGATTTTGATCATTTTAATGATGATTTATGGAAGCAAGAGACTAAATACTTCATTCCCGTGGAGTGGTCCAGCCATAATAGCCTTCTTGGGGAGTGAAATAAAGACTTTTTCAAAGTGTCCATAAATACTTTGGATTTAATCTTGATCCCTTGTTAATTTGAACCATTTTGGACTTATTTTTGGTGGGTTTTTGGCCCTTTTTTTGAACTTTTTAAGCTATTTTTGTAGGATTTTTTGGTGGCCATCCCTGGGTGGGATGGCTGCATAGTTTATGGCCATCCCAAGGTGGGATGGTTAGCCAATTAGCTGACCATCCCACCTAGGGGCAGCCATGCTTATTTGAAGGCTATATAAGCCCAAAATGAGGCAAATGAGCTCATTTTTGCATTCTCAACTTGGAAACTTGAGAGGTGAAGAGGAGGGAGTTGTTTTTATGAAGTGGAGCACTTATAAGAGTATCCCATAATCAGTATGAGCTAGCCATAGGACTCATCAAGTGGCGGAGCCGATGCGAGATGGGTATGGACTATATTTCCTCTCTTTCTTTATTTAATGTGAAATGTTAATTTCTTGTGCTTTTTCCCATAAAACACACTAAATATCAGTTAAAGAACCTTAATAGTTGTTAAATTTAGGAATGAAAGCATTTATTTTTATTTTAGATGCATTATTTTACCATTATTTTGCTATTTTTTTGCATTTTTAGGGCTAATTTAGGGGTCAAAATGACCCTATTTTAGCCAATTTTGGGGGTCATCCCTGGGTGGGATGACCACTGGTCATCCCTTAGGTGGGATGGATACCAAATTGGGGGCCATCCCTAGGTGGGATGGTCACAAAACTAGGGAAAAAGGGGCCCTTTTTTAGTCATTTTTTGGTATTTTTGGATATTTTTGATGCATTTTTAGTTTCATTTTAGTGCATTTTTACACTTGCTTAACTCTATCAAGTGGTGAAGAGTCGATATCAATTTTTGACTCTCTTTCATATCACTAGGGATATTTTGATAGAGGAGGACTGGAAATGGCTTGATGCCATTGGCCTTAAGCATGTGACATGGTTAGAGCCCGTGGTGGGTGACCACGCTTACTTGACTACCTTGATAGACCTATGGGATCCTTGCACCAACACTTTCCACTTACCTATAGGAGAGATGATGGTGACTTTAGAGGATGTCTATCAGATATTATGCATTTCGATAGAGGGGTGCCCTATCATATCCACTCATCGAGATTGGAGAGATGCAGTGATGCAGAGATACTTTAAGGGAGACTAGGAGGAGGTAGTGCATGACCTACCTAGTAGAGGGATATTAGTAGAGTTATGGTTTGGGGCTGATGTATTGGGTATTAGACATGCTTTACTGATGACTTTGATCTCCAACATGTTGCTCCTAGACTCATCAAGCACCAGGTTCCCTGGAACCTTTTAGAGTTGGTGTTTACACTTGTGGAGTGCACTGTAGAGTAGCCGCTAGTGATGGCTTGGGGTACTACATTATTGGCATAGCTATATGATGAGTTATATGAGATTCAATCCCATGGGTGGAAGGGCTTAGGGTGTAACTTTCTACTATAGGTTTGGGGATGGTAGCATATTGTTATGGATCGACCATGGGGACTATCGTGGATGACACAAGCATAGCTGATAGATAGGGATATAGGCTATGGGATTCTATGGTAGTGGGCCCAGGAGATAGGTCAGAGCCATCACTTTGTAGGTGAGGTTGAGCACTATATAGAGTCCTTTGCATGACTCAGGGTAGAGGAGGTGACTTGGAGATCTTATAGAGATTGTCCAGTATGGCCGGAGGATGAGACACAACTACACTAGGTGAGGCGAGGGAGATGGCTAGTTGGGTGACATGGGACTGAGTGAGAGTACTTTCCTTATGCTCGAGTCCTATGATATTTTGGGCTATGCAAAGGGTTGCCTAGTGAGCCGATGATCTACCGACATTGCTAGGATGAGAGGACACTTAGTTGGCCTACAATGGAGGTAGTAGGAGAGGAGTCAGATCCTATAGTAGACATCTTTGAGTTGGATGATGCTAGGACTACAAAGGAGTATGACTCTTGGTGGGTGACACATAGTGGTGAGGAGAGGGGCCACTAGGAGGGGATGTAGCTAAGGTGGTAGAGGAGGCACCCAGGGATGCTCCAGAGGAGGAGGGTCAAGATGAGTCTCCAGATGATGAGGAGGTAGATGTAGGTGAGTGACATGTGCATCACCGAGTAGCAGATGAGTGGATAGACCTATTATATTTAGGGGATCTATGGGATGACTTTGGTGAGGGTGAATTTGATGATGAGGGGATGTAGGTATAACTAGTAGACAAGGATGCTACGATTACTAAGCTATGGGGTGATATTATTAGAGGTCGATGGGAGAGAGAGATACTCTCCTATAGGTATAGAGTGCAAAGTGGATAGGCAAGTATGATAGCTACTCTTCAGGCATAGGTTGGAGCATAGAGCCCTAGCCATGAGGGATCTAGTAGTGGTGAGATGGCCAGGCTATGAGAGGAGGTGGTATAACTCTAGTCCTTAGTGAGGGAGTCCTACTAGGCTCATTTATGATGAGGAGCAGACTTATACCGATGAGTTGGAGGATGAGATAGTGTACCTTAGGGGGTGCTTACCAGACATTCATATCTCTAGTGGGTCACACCAGAGTCGAAGGAGTGGTACAGGATAGTATTTATTCAATATGGGGGCTCCTAATACTACATAGAGGGTAGATAGGTTAGGTAGTAGTAGATCCAAGAATTCTCACTGAACTCGACTAAGGGTGGGGGTGAGAGTCATAGTACTAATCCTGCGTGACCATGGTTTTTGAGACTCTATGGCTATTTTTGATATTTTGGGATTTATGAGGTCTGAGGACCCACTTTATTGTAGCCTACAAGTAGTTTATGGATGATGATGTAGCTTTTGATTTCATACATACATATATATATATATATATATATATATATATATATATATATATATATATATATATATATATATGAGTTTTTTGTTATCATCATGTGTTTTTTTACTACTTTATGAGATGTATGCAATGCTTATATTTGCTTTATGATGTTATGATGGATGCCTAACATGTATGCATGTATTTGTCCTATGATGTGATTTGATGATATGGATATTTGTAAATGCATAATGAAATGGATGATTTGATTTAATTTATATGATGTATTATGATTACTAGTTGACACATTAGATGCTAGCACCATAGATTATACAAAATTTATCTCATCATTTTAATGTTATCATGACATTATGTAATGGCTTGTGTAAATGTAAACTAACAAACATGTGATGGCATGATATGAAATGAAATGAATAGTATAATGTTATATGATGTGTTTGGGATTTTTAGGAGACTCAAACACTCTAGTTACCTAATCAAAAGTTGTATAGTAACCATGCAAGAATTTTTAACAAAGTATAAATCTGCTAAGATAACCAAGATATTCAATATCCCTATGTGTGCATGTGAGTTCATTACTATGATAACGCATAAAGTTACCCTAGTGCCAAATAGGATTGATTCAGCCCATCTATACTAGAGATCACCCTATGAGTATCATTATCCTAAGTTTTGTACGTAGTTGGATTAGACCACTAGGCAATACAGGCTACCAAAAGCTAGCTCATCCACATGCAAACATTGGTCTATACAAAAGCAAGTTGCTTATGTGATAGACATATCATCATGCGTAAGGATACCACCATTGCCAGGTGGGCTTGATGCCACCCAACCTATAATGAGGATCACCTTATGGTTCTCTAATGCTGAGAATTCTAGGGATTCAAGTTCAATACTCCCTTATTTTCTTTTATATTTGAATTGTGTTAGGGAGTTGCTCATTTTTGTTATGGTGAGCAATGGATTTTGGTAGTGGTGAGAACCACTATTTATTTTACTTTTTTCTAATGGTGAAAACCACTATTTCTTTTGAATATTGTTAAGTGATAATAATCACTATTTATTTTTCATTTTGGATACTTGCCCCAATTTGGTGTGAAGCAAGGGATTTTGATTATTTTGGGTAAGGAGGAACTTGTCCTTTTGTCAATTCTCAACATATTTGAACCATTCACACAGGGGGATGAGTGAGATAAACTTTTTACTTAAGGTAACCTAGACCACTTTGTAGGTTTCATATTTCCTTGTGCTAAACTTGGATTTATTAATGTGAAAATGTGTTGGGATTTTGATATATACAAGGTATAATCTAAGCAGGATTCTACCTTCTAAAAATCATGATAGATTTCTACAAAATCTGAAAAGAAAACTAGAGATGGTTGAGTGACCAAAAACCCTAAAGATACCTTATGAACAATGGCTAAGTGAAGGGAAACAGACACACAATATGGAATGTAGATGTAAATGATAAATGTAATGTAAATAGGTGGTAAAACTGACCTTTGACAACATTGATTATGATAGATGCCTAGTGTACAGACTTGGTGCTAGACATGTATGATCAAATTCTAACAATGCACAATGCAATGATGAGTATGCCTAATGCAAGTGATGTTGTAATGCAATGATATGAAATGCAATGCAATGCAATATTTTTGTGTTTTTGATATTTTAATGATGTTTTTGTATTTTTGATATATATATATATATATTATATAGTTGACCAATGGGCTTAATGAATGCCATTGGGGATTTTTGGGTGACCAAAGGGCTTATAGATACCTTTGGAGCATTTTAGGGTGACCTAAATGGTCTATAGTATGCCTTTGGGGCATTTTAGGGTGACCTAGATGGTTATAGACACCTAGGATTTAGGGAATTTTAGGTAAAGACCAATAGTGGACTTAGGTGAATTAGGACAGATTATAGACCACCTTTAGGGTATTTTAGGGTGACCTAGATGGTCATAGACCTACCTAGGAGTATTTTAGGTTGACCTAGATGGTCATAGACCACCTAGGGATATTTTAGGTTGACCTAGATGGTCATAGACCACCTAGGGGTATTTTAGGTTGACCCTAGATGGTCATAGACCACCTAGGAAAGGGTATTTTAGACTAGAGGACCTAGGGTATTTTAGGTTGACCTAGATGGTCGTAGACCACCTAGGGATGTTTTAAATTGACCTAGATGTTGTAGACCACCTAGGGGTATTTTAGGTTGACCTAGATGGTTGTAGACCACCTAGGGGTATTTTAGGTTGACCTAGATGGTCATAGACTACCTAGGGGTATTTTAGGTTGACCTAGATGGTCATAGACCACCTAGGGGTATTTTAGGTTGACCTAGATGGTTGTAGACCACCTAGGAGCATTTTAGGTTGACCTAGATGGTCATAGACCACCTAGGTATTTTAGGTAGGGCATGGACCCCTATCTATAGACCCCCTATCTATGGGTTATCGCTAGACTCGCTAGGGTGGTTGTGGTAGATTATGAGCTTGCTCTTCAAGTGGTAAAATTTATCACCAAATAGGATGTTGCAATGGGAACATACAAAGATAGAAATCTTCTTCATCATCCAATGGGATGACTTGCTCATATTCCTCATATAAACTTGGATAATTTATGGGAGCTATGCCATAGTCTGACTCATCATCTATTGTCCATTCATGAGGAGGACCTTGATCCTCTTCCTCACTATCATATTGAAGGGTGTGAAAACTCTCTCCCACTTCATGAGGTTGAGCGACATCACTAGATAACCCTTGATATACCATGTTTATGGGAAAATAATATCCCAATGAATGGACATGATGTGGATTGGCATAGGGATCACATGTAAGCTCATCCCTATAATTCAAACCTAGGTATTCTAGACTCTCTATGAGTACATCTAAAGGTACTAGCTTATTGTGTCCCAACCTAGATTTATCATATGGTAACTGATATTATGGCTGAAATGGAACATGAGTACCTTACTCATATAACCCTAGACCAAAACCATACCAATTGTAGCGATGTAGATATCGCATGGCATAGTCAAGATTTGACATGTAGTTTATATCCTCAGAGAAAGGTTCATCATCATCTTCTTGCTGAGGAACTAGAAATATTCCATACTTGATACCCCCATATATAAAATTTATTTGATTGGGTGGTATACCAAGAGGTACAATGCTACCTATGGGGAGATGAGGTCATCCCATATATTGCACTATCTCTATGGATGGAACTATTGTGATATTCCTCACTAAGTACTCTCCTATCCTTATACTAGACATATAGATTGTAACCTAGGATGATGAAGGTGAAGGAGATGGAAGTGAGGCTTGAGATGACTCAATGTGTACCTCCTAATATGGTTCCTCATATTACTAGACTAGGAATATCTTTCATAGATATGGTGGAAATGATGGGAGGGATTTCATCGATTGGCCTCTTCGACATGTTCCTCTATGGAGGATCTAGATGATGATGAAGGTATTTTTGAAGTTGCCAATGATGATGATGGTATGGATGAAGATGGTAATGGTGTAATGGAAGGTGATGGAGAGGGAAGTGGACCCTGAATGGATGTGTTTAGTTGGAAGTCCACATGAGTCGATGGTAATGTCGACTCGGGGAATTGTTGCACCATGTTGCAATACTTAAAGGGCTCAAGGTTTGTAGAGACTACGTGTACCTACCCTTCATAAGTATATTTGAGACATTGATGAGAAATGGATGGGACACACTTCATGTCCTGAATCCAAGGTCTACCTAGAAATATGTTATAGGCCATTGCACCCTCCAAAACATGACACAATGTCGATATAGTTTTGCATCCCACCTGAATGGGTAGGACTATAGTACCGACTATGGAGCATATCATATCATTGAATGCTCGGAGGGTGTAAGTGGATGCAACAACATGAGATGTTGGTAGTCCTAGGTATTTAAGAGCACTAGTGGTTATTATGTTGCTTGATGAACCAGTGTCTATTAGAACTCTCTTATACGGTATATCATTCACACATGCAATGATGTGTAAAGGAGGGTCAACCACATCACTTGCTATGGGTTTGAGTTCATGCTCATGGAACATGATCACTAGTTCCTTACATTGTTGCACATGCCCCACAAAATTGATAAAGGAGTTAGACTCCTAGGGTTGCAACTCTATCGACTTAAGAATATCCATTAGAGCTTCTCTATGAGGTGGAGATTGTTGAATGAGCTCGTATATGGATAATCTAGCTGATGTTGTTCTTAAGATTTGTGCAAGCTTACTTTTTATTATCACTACTGGCCTAGGTGGAAGGCTCTATACTAGAGGTGGGGGAGGTTGTGATGTTGATGGAACATCGCTTGAAGCTGTAGGTGGTGCAACTTGACTTGGGTAGCATCTATTCCTAGTCACAATACTTATCATCCCGATGTACCCTTGTAAAGGGGGTGCCATATTGACCTCATTCATTTGTTTAGTAGGAGCTATTTGTACCTCATGAGTAGGTAATGGGTCTTTGAAAACACCCATATATTGATTATTTGGGGTGAGAGGATTATCCACTTGGAGCTCATTCCTCTTGATCATATCTTACACTATATTTTTGAAACCATAGCATGTAGGCAAGTCATGGCCATTCTATCGATGATATCGATAAAATTGATCTTCTCGATATCCCATAGGCTTTGGTTTACCTATATTCAGGTCTATAGGCTTGATTTCTAGTAAATTAATCAATTTAGCAGCCCACAAATGATCGAATAGGGAGTCCATTGACTCAAAGAAGGGTGTAAACTATCACCTAGGGTGACATTGCTGATTTTGACCCTGATTCACTTGAGTATTATTATTATAACTCGTAGGAGGAGGTTGGGCCTGATAATTTACCTTTTGAGGAGGCATCATTTGTGCAGGCCCTGGGACATTAATGGCCACTTGATTGACCACTTCCAACTTTGATGGTGTTGGATTGCTCTTTGGATTCTTTGTCCACTCCTTATGAGGTTTAGCTATCTCCCCCTCTTGGATTTTGATCTCTTCTATGGTTCTAGCTTGTGCTAGAGCATCCTCAAGAGTGGGATATTGTTGGAGTTGTAACAATAAAGATATTGGTTTTAAACAACTCTTTGAAAACATCTGAGTCAACTCGAACACTGGCAATAGATAGGGTAGCTTAGCTAAGAGTATTCACCACCTATTTCCATAGTCAGTGATAGACTCATCATCATATTATTTTAACCTTGTAAGGTCAGTTAAGGTCACCTTTCTCTTGGTATTGAAGGTGAAACATTCCAAGAATGCATCTGCAAACTATTCAAATGTATAGATGCTATGCCTTGGAAGTTGATTAAACCACTCAATGGCTGGGCCAGAGAGGGTAATTAAAAATATTCTCAGGAGTAATGCATCATTCTCCTGTATGCTGAAGCACTAATTCATGAATCTCGTGATGTGCTCTTGAGCATCTTCTTCCCCTTTAAACTTGTCCAATTTGGGCATTTTAAAATGCTCAGGGTATGTAGGGGAAGGTATAGATGGATGCAGTGGTTGATTGTGCAACTGGTGCAAGGTGGGATTTTGAAGCCCATTCCTAGCTGTCTTACTCTCTATAGTTTCTAAGCATTCAAGCAATGCTTGATACGCATCAGAGGATTTAATCTCCTCTTCTTTATTTTGGACCCATGGAGGGGGATGAGGAATATTAAGCATATGTTGAGGTGGTTGATTGTCATCACCCATACCTCCAAAAGGTGCTTCTAAGTAATCCTCATTTTGTTCCAAATCATCATAAGCCCCATAAGGTGTTTTAGGAATGGGCCTACAAGGAGGAACTAAAGCCTACTGAAGGTGATCTATATTAGGCCTAGTAGGTAAGTTTTGATCAGGCCTAGGAGGTCTAGGTGGCAACATTTTATTAGGTCTAGGAGACCTATTTTGATGGAAAGTAGGTTACCTCTATTGAGCCTCCTATCTATGCGTGCTTGGAGTAGGAACTCCATTACACAATGTTTCTTGAATCTACTATTCAAGTCTTTGTCTTTCTAATTGTTATCAATGCTCTAAGAGATCCAAGCATTATTTATCATACCAAAGTTGATTAAACTTAGCTTGACGATCAACATACCTCTTGACTAATTGATTAATTTGATCAGCTGTATTGGACCTATGTGCCTTAGCATTATTTCCTAGATACCTATCTTATTCAAGAGGATTTGTGAGATCTACTACGACTTTCCCTCGATTGAGAGAAGTCACATTTACTTGAGGCTCACTCCTAAACATATGTTCTTGATAATCTTATTGGCATAGAGGCACATCATGCTTGCATGGAATGATGTGAGTGAGGATAATTAGGATCCTCCTCAGGTCTTCCCTCATAAATGAGGAAGGGTAGGGTAGAATTGGCTCACCCACTATGATGAGTATCATACTCATCTAGGTTTTGGTACCTTGGGGAAGGGTGATTTGAAAGCATAAGATGATCATTTAACCCTACCCTAGGTGTATAGTCTTGATCCTGCACACAAGTGTGTGGAGTAGACCGAGCAAGCACGTGAATGCATGGTATTGCTCTATGTGTAGGTGCCTCATTGCATGGTTGCCTTTCTTGAAAGAAGGTATTGGAAGTATCCATACTTGGGAAATGATTTCCTAGATTGGGACTATGACCTATAGGGGTACCCCGTGTAGGAGTCCCTTGTAGGCTAGGTCCCTTATCTGACCTTCTAGGACTTGGGAGAGTAGGTGGCTACCAAGGAGGTATAACCATGTCCTTGGGGTCAAATCGAAGATGTTCTATGTCTTCTTGCCTACTCCCCATAACGTCCACCCTTAAGTGGGCTTGGCTATGGGTATATACCATAACTACTTACTCTAAACCTCTATGTGATTATCTCCTTTACAAGTTTTATAGATTTAAATACACAATAAATAGAAACACACAAGAATACAAATGATTATCTCTTTTAAATATTATGTGTTCCTAAACTATTTGATGTGTTTCAAATTTGTTGCTTTTGTAAAGAATCTCTTTCACGTGTTTTGAATGTTGATGTAATTCTCAATTGTTTAAAGGTTTTCACCTATACACTCATAGCTCGACAACCAGCAATGAAATTCTAATCACGTGAACCAACCAAAGTATGGAGATGAAATCCATACCCGATCAGGGAGCATAGGTCCTACCAGTCCTCACCCATACTCACTTGGTCAGTGTTATACCCTCTGAAGAGAAATGTATGCAATTTTCCACAAGCTAAGATCGGTTCTTGGAGCTGGCTTTGGCAAAAAATAGGGTACATGGGATTTGAGCCAATGGATGGAGATGAAACCCACCATCGTTGAACTCTATCAGTGGTTGGGGATGAATTCCAACTCACTAACATTAAAAAGAAGCGTGGTGTGTGTGATTCCTTTTAAAATGATTGAAAGAAAACAAGATAGCATTCAATGATTTTTCACTAAATGCATGAAATTACATTTTACTTTCAGAATCATAAGCATATATAAAAAAGGAAACTACAAAATTTGTAAACTATATGAAAACCTAACCCTTAGGTAGGTCATACATAAGCAAACCAAACAAATGCATTTCTAAAGGTTATTATTTTTCCTATTTTCTTCAATTTGTTAATGCAAAATTTAGAAATATGAAATCTAACTTTAAATTGCACACAAAAGACAAGAAAAACTAAAATTTAACCTTTTTTAAACAACCTAGATGCAAATTGAAGGTTTAGGAAGTTTACCTCTTCTATTTTTGAAATTGTTGTTTCTAGAAATTTTTGTAGAAAACCCCTAGTTTTGTGGCCATCCCTGGGTGGGATGGCTACAAATTTGGGGGCCATCCCTAGTGGGATGTTTCTATGGTCATCCCTAGAAGTTCCAACTAGGAATTCTAGTGGCCTTTCAGCTCAGAATGACCAGAACCTGCAACATACAAAACACAAAAAGGAGGTCAAAAATAAAAAAAAAAAAGGACAAGGGACAAGGGTCCCACCATGATCACCACTAAAGAAGCGAAAAAATGGCTCACCTAATGGATTGAAACTGAAATGCAATCTAGTGTTTATAAGAAAGCATGCAAAAGAAAGATGATAAAGTAAGCTATTGAAATGATGAATGATTTGAAGTAAAAAGGGGGGTTTCTCCTTGTATTTATAAATTCATCAATTCAATGGTTACAATACATCCCCTTGAGGGCTTCTCATTTTGATACATTTCAGATTACAAATTACAAGGGATCAAATCCCTCCATGAGCTTAATGGTGTGCTTCCAATGTTCTTCTCGCAACCCACAATTGAGAGCTATTCTTGGGCTACATTTATTCAGCTCCTTAGCTCCTCCCTCATGCCTAGAATACCTACACCTACACACAAGATATTGAATGATGTTAATAGCATATGCGTTTGATAATGAAAACCTTGAAAAGTATGCAATAAATAAGTAAAACTTATTTGCGACAAATCTAAACAACTCCAAATGACTTGAAATTTTAGTATGATGTTAATGAGATGATTTTGGAAGGATCTAAGCATAAATTAAAGTGGAATTGTGATCAGAACCTGTGGCCATTCCTGGAAGGAACAACTAAGACTAAAATCACAAAAACATAAATTGACACATCAAATCTATTCAAAACTTAACCAAAATTGAGTATGATGCTATTCTAATGCTATAGAATTGATCTATGTTAAAATTAGGTCAAAATTATTAGCCATTTCATGGCCATCCCTAGCAAGTCCAACTAGGACTGTTATCCATCCCTGGTAGGGATGATCACAAAAAGGGGTGGTTTTTACCACCAATTCCAAGGGGATCTGGTTTAGAACTCTCCTAAATGTGTTGTCATCAAATTTGGTCAAATAACTCTCAAATTTGATAGGTTTTGGAATCAATTAGCGTATTTTGGGATGCCCCTAAAAGCGCCTTCGAATGAAGAGGTTTTCAAGGAAAATACTTGGGCAAATGTGAGGACAAATATTGGTAGCACTTCGTGGTCAATAGTTGTTATTGTCTCCTCTTTGAAATTGGGTGGGAGCACCTCAATTTATAGCCCAAAAAGGGCAAATGGGCAAAGGGGCAAGTTCTGGCATGCAAGGCAAGTGTCGCCACTTGTCAATTCCTTTGCCATGCATAGGGTGGAAGAGGATGCCCATTTGGGGCCTCCAATTTGTAGGTCCTGATGTTTATGACAACCTCCCAATCAATTTTGGGTGATTGGGTGGGATAAATGGTAGGAATTGATTGCCATTTGTCCCACCCTTTGAATTTTGAGGGGTCTAGTTCATGGTCATCCCACCCAGGGATGACTGCATGTGGTCATCCCTGGGTGGGACGACCATGGCTACATGGCCCAAAACCTCCCAAAAGTGGGGTAAACCCTCCCAAAAGTGGTTGGGAGCCCTAATTAACCCCTGAGGGTTGCCCAATGGGGCCATATGATGTCGATAAGAGTGGCGCATTAGCAGTCTTATCCGATTTACATGATTTTAGTGTCTACAGTTTGATAGATCTTGGATTACCTTACACAATATCTTGATGATTATTCATCCTCTCTAGTTCATCCTCTTTGTAGCGCAACAAGGTATCACACAAAAATTCCAACACTACATATTTCACGCCAACTAGAGAATTTTTTTATTGATAAAAGGGTTTTAAAAGTATTCTAAAAACTTGTTATAAGTCAATACAAGAGGATTCTAAATGGAGAGTGTTACCCCAAACCATTACAATCCAAAAATGAGGATCCAAAATTAAAACCTCATAGAAAAACAAACAATAGCAAGGGGATTAAGCCTACCAAAATTGCCATTGGAGATGGCATGACGCTTAGCACTAAGAAAACCAAAAAGAAACATTTTTAGGTAAAAAAAGAACTTCCATAGGAAAGCCTAACTATTTTGATGGTAGGATATAATATTGGTTAGCATCATATACCTTGGAGACATCTCACCAAGTGTGGCCATATTTTGGTTCCTAATCTAGTTTATGATTTTGTTAGCCCTTAGAAGCATCAATGTCTCTAGGGACACGATATCATCCAAGTAAATAATAGGGTCAATGTCATCAACAGAGTGATTAGAGAAAAAATCCAGAGGAGAAGAGATAGTCTTTTGTATTTTCAAGCTAGAGAAGAGAAATCTAATGAAGTGGCATTCATAATAAAAGAAATAATAATGTTTTTACTTTTCTAAGTAGAAAACTTTGTATGAGTCAAGCACTAGCTAGGAATGGAAACATTGATAGAATAATCCAACAATAATTTTTACCTTCTTAAGTTGCCGAAAGAGCTAACCTCAACGACAATAGGCTTATCATTAGACATTGAAGAACAAAAGCTTATACTGATAGGGGGGGTGAACAGTATAAGACCACTTTTCACTTTTCTTTCCCAATCAATATTATGTAATGTATAGATAGTAATATCAATAGTAGTAATCAAGCAATGCATAAAATACCATACACAATAGAGACACCACAATTTACATGGTTCACCCAATGTGGGCTACTCCATGGAGAAAATATTTCACTAAAATTTTCTCAATCAATATCTTGGGAATCCTTCCCTATTACAATATTTATGGACCTATTTCCAAAGGAGATATCAATCCCCTAAATCAAGTTCATGGATCTCTATCCACAGGAGAACTCCTTCTCCTCTGCTTCAGCTAGTGATCCTCTAGAAGACTACTGCCTCCATTACACTGTCTTGTGGATGTCTCTCACTGAAGACTCTTATCCCCACTCAAAAAACCTCTCCTCACTGCCCTGGCTGATGGATATTTATCTCTGTTACCATAATTTCAAAATTGGATGACTCACTATTTGATTCTAACTTCTTACCCTTTGTTTTCTTGATTGCTTTGAATACTGCTTCCTTCTAGGGAATAGGATCTTTTATTATTATCTCAAATTTTGTGAGCATACCAAGCAACTTATCTCTTGTCAAGGTATCACCATCCATTGATACTTCTATAGTAGAAACTTGTTCATTGAATATTTTTGGAAGGTTCTTAAGACTTTATCACAAACATTTGATTCATCAATATTCATTCCAAGTACTTTCATATCATTAAAAACCTCATCAATTTGAATTAGATAAGCACTAATATTTTCCTCTTAGTTCATTCTTAATGCTTCAAGTTGTCCTTTGAGATTTCACATTTTTGCTTTCTTGAAAATTTTATCTCCATATATTTTACAATTTATCCCACATCTCTTTTGCAGTTTTACAATACATAACTTTCATAGAATCTATTCTACGCAAACCTCTCACAAGTGCATTCATTTATTTTGAATTATAGTGTTGTAAAATCTTACCTTCCTTATATATAGGAGATTTGATTAAGGAATCGTATCCAAATTCAATTGATTCCAAAATTTCATTGCCAAGTGCCATCAGGTAGATCTTCATAATCATACTCTTATACATATAGTCACTTCAATAAAATATTGGTGCTAAATTATTTGAGGACACCTCCTTAGGATCTATTGTGTTCCTGTTAGCTTTTCCTTTAAGATGTTAAACTCTTATGAATGAACCCGCTCTGATAACAATTGAAGAACATAATATTATACTGAGAGAGGGGTGAACAGTATAAGACCACTTTTTACTTTTCTTTCCCAATCAATATTATGTAATGTGTAGATAGCAATATCAACAACAGTAATCAAGCAATGCACAAAACACCATACACAATAGAGACACCACAATTTATGTGGTTCACCCAATGTGGGCTACTCCATGGAGAAAATATTTCACTAAAATTTTCTCAATAAATCTCTTGGGAATCCTTCCTTATTACAATATTTATAGAACTTTGTCCAAAGAAGATACCAATACCCTAAATCAAGTTCATGGATCTTTATCTATAGAACTCCCTATCCTCTGCTCTAGCTGGTGATCCTCTAGAAGACTACTACCTCCACTACATTGGCATGTGGATATCTCACAACTGAAGACTCTTATCCCCACTCAGAAGACCTATCTTGAATGCCCTGGTTGATGGATCTCTATCCACTAGAGACTACTATCCTCTCTCCTATGTCACCTCCAAATATCTATCTCAAATATATACTAAACACAATCCTTCAGTCTAGCACAAATATGCTCAATATCTATCTCTGGTCTAGAACAAACTTATCCTCAAATATACACCAAACTCTGCTCCACAAGTCCACTCAGAACTTGCTCAATTCTGCTCAACAAGTCCACTCAGAACTTGCTCAAATCTGCTCAACAAGTTCACTCAGAACTTGCTCAATATGCTCAAAAAGTCCACTTAGAACTTGCTCAATCTACTTCAACAAGTCCACTCAGAACTTTCTCAATTCTGCTCAACAAGTCCACTCAAAACTTGCTCAAATTTGCTCAACAAGTCCACTCAAAACTTGCTCAATCTCCTCAATAAGTTCCTTGCTCAAATATTCTCAACAAGTCCACATAGAACTTAACCAATCTCATAGAAACATAAAGAGAATTTTTAGAGACCCAATATGTTTCAACTCAATGCTCAAAAAATTTCTCAACTCAAATTAGAATATAGGATAGTTTATTTTATGGAACTTGAACAATCACTTCACACACCCACTTGACTAGGCTCAACCAACTCTACTCAACCAATAATTCAAGAAAAAACCCTTGCTCACAAACCCTAGTCCAAGCATGTAAACATCAACTCAAAATATTTCCAACAATGCTCAACAACAAATCTCACATAACAATGATACTCATGCTCTTTTCAAACTCTAGTTCAGTTTCTTTGCACAACAACTCACTTTAACAATAATGCTTATAAAACAATCTTCACATAACAATGATACTCATGATATTTTGTACAACCCTAACTCAGGTTATTCACACTACTAATGGCCTCAACAAAAATGCTTATAAAATAAGGTTTTAATAACAAATATTTATTCCTAAAAACCTTGAAGCATTAACTCAAACACTCTCAAAAAGGAAACCCTAATCAAGTCTTTTTCACCCCAATTTTATTTTCCATAAAACCAATCAATCAACTCAACTATGGAAGAATTTGCTCATACCTTTTTCTTGATGATGAAGGGATCTCATAAATCTGCCACAACCACAATAACTTCTATGCCAATCTCAAAGAGGTTAGATGAGTAAATATTTTCTCACAATTGTTGTGGCTACTCCATAACGTACCCTAAAATTGAGGACCCACCTTTTTTATTTTTGGTATTTGGGTGTTTGAATGTTGGTTTCGAGTGTCTAATGCTCTGTTTGTTTTTGAATTTGCATTTATCTTTAGTTTTTGTCAGTAACTTTTTCTTGTCAATGATATTTTATTGTCGATGGCTTTTTCTTGTCGACGATATTTTATTGTCGACGATATTTTATTGTCGATGACTTTTTGTTGTCAATTTATCGCTGACAGTTTTTCGACGACTTTTGTCGTCGATTTCTTGTCGACAATTTTTTTTGTCGTCAATTTCTTGTCGACGACTTTTTGTCGTGAGTTTCTTGTCGACGACTTTTGTTGTCATCTTGTGGTTGACGATTTTTATCATCATTGTTGTGTCGGCAAGTTTTTCATCGATTTTGTTGTTAGTGTTTTCGTGGTTACTTTTTGGGTTTTCTTTCATTTGTGTATACAAAAAAAAAAAAAAAAAAAAAAAAAAAAATCATGTGTGGTGGTTTTGTGTTAAATTCCCTATTGATAAGTATAGCAGTCAACTATAAGAGGGGTCATGAGTGGGAAAAGTCTACTCCGACCTATATATTGGTCATAGGGATTTCTCACAATAACCAAATCTTAAAAACAAAAACAAAAATATATATATATATATGTTTATATATATTTATAATAAAAATTATAAAAGATAAAATAACTAAAAATAATAATAAAAGAATATAATATAATGTATATTATATAGTATATAATATAATATATTATATAAAAACAAAAATAAAAATGAAATATTGACATATGCCCACTCCGAAAAGAATCGCGTGATTCTACTGAGATGCATGGATATGAAGGTTTTTAGTTAAATTGACATTGAATTAATGTTTTATAATGTTCTTCGCAGGTGGATGAGGTGGTTTCGAACGATCGGACGAGAAGTGATGACATGGTTTCCACAACAACTCAGTCGAGCAATGGATGTCGAGCCTGGAGGTGGGCGTGTTGCAGTTGGGACTTGTTTCGAATGCGAGTGATAGAAGCTTGGACCACCGGAGACATCTCTTCAGGACTAGTGCAGTGGAAATTTTGAGTCGGGGACACTGTCGACTACAGATGGTGCAAATTCCAACGCAGGCACTAGGGTTTCAAGCGGACGTGGCTGCCAACGCAGATGTGGCATGGGTACACGTAGGAAAAGTTGGATGGACATATGCACTAAAGATAATGTGGGGTGTACGATCTGGAAAACGGTGTAGCATAGTGGGGAGTGTTCATGTTCGAAGGATGAGCTCGGTGTTGTGGGATGTTTAATCAAAAGCATCCATCATCAATGGGGGAACCATTCATGTTCAAACCAAAGTAGAGGCAAGCGGTTGTTAAGAACAAGAAGACACGGTGGCAGTCAAATATTGGATAGGTTATTTGACTAAGCAAACGTTGATAGAGGGACGAGTTTTACCGTTATCAAATTTATGATAAGGCTACCGAAGAGAGGATTTGGGGACGACATACTTGGACAACACAGCGCCTGAACAACGAAGATTCTTGCTACGTAGGCAGAACCGGGAGTTGAAGGCACCGAAGTCGATGTGGAAAGGTAGTTAGAGGCGTTACCAAATAGCCAACAGACATCTCTGTCACACCGAGGTGATATGAACGTTATATGGGCATTACAAAGGAAAAACTTCATGCATGACCACACCATTTTCGAAGATGCAGGGAAGGAGGATTGGACGTCAAACTGGATAGCATGATATCCGGCATGCTACAGTCGAATGCAGGAACAGTCGTAGTCAGAGCAGCGATGTAACAACAGAGACCAAGGTTTTGAAAATTCCCAGCGACAAATAATCAGAAGCAAAAAGAGGTTACCGTCACTTGGCAGCTCGAAAGCCGATGACAACGTAAGCTACAGCGTGAAGTCGCAGACAATGGGTGATGATCCGAATGCCGAAAGGAGAATTCGACATCGCAACGATGTTTGAAAGGGAGTATTCCTACAGACGTTTGGGCAGCTATGTTTCACCACGGACAACCAACAACAAAGCCGGGCTACATGGGCGACTCACGCGACTACAAAGGGGAATCAAACATCAATTTGGCAGTGATGTGACGCATTGAATCAAAGGGGAAATTTCTCATTGGGATAGATGGAGAATCCGAACATAGACTCCGATGGTGTCGCAATTTGTATTTACAGTGGAAGTTTCGATTGAGCAATGGTTTTCAGATAGCGCGGCATCTACAACAGCGTTCGAGTGGAAAATGTACAATAAACAATGATCGAAAGAAGAGCTTGCAAAGCAGCGACACAACTTTAGGTGGTTCAAGGTAGTGTTTAGCCAACACTATGACGGCGAGGATGTTGTCTCGTTAGTGAGAGACGCTGCACAGAAGCTAATGACAGTAAATTCAAACATAGGGAGCACAGAAAAGTAGGGCGACGTAGACAAAAATGATTGGTCATAGTATTTGTGGTAGAATGACAGATGCGCACCAAGCATGGATGCCATTGCTTGAATTTATTAAAGGCTTTGAAGGCCATTATATAATCCAATAAACAAGTGTTTTATTAGGAAATAAGATACTGTACTAAAAGCCAAAATTGGTTGAACAAAGGCCATTTGGTGTCTTATTTACGTTGCCACGTAAGGAAAGGCATTGGGGCCTATAATGTACATAAGTGCATGCAGCATCGCGATGGTTATATTGTATAAGGACAAAGTTGTAAATGTGTAAGGGGAGGTTAAACTTACCAAACAAAAATAATGAAATGGAAGTTGCATAAAGCCAAACGAAAGGAACAGAGAGATTCTCAATATTGGAAAGCGAAGACCAAAAGGAAAACAAAATGAAACGACACAGAGTATTGGAAAGCCAAAATACCATGGAGGAAAGCGAAACGAGGGAGAAAACAAATGAAAGATTTCAAATATGCCATGAAAGGGGGGTCTTAGGGGGATTGGATTGGAAACTTTTCAGAGAAGATTGTAGGAATGAAGGCAAGGCCTTGGCATTGGGTTTTTTTGGATATTTTTCCTTCCACATTGGACTGGTTCTTTGAGAAAACTAGATTTCTGTCATGTACAAGCACATATTTTTAATACAGAAATTTTCATTTTCTATATGAAAGATTAAATGTTTATTTTTTTTCCCTTTTCAGATTTTAGGCTTGTAAATGAAGTTTATGCAAGTTTCTTGGTTGCTTCATGCTAATGTTTAAATCTGAAAAAAATCTCATTTAAAACCCTAGAAGCCAGCACTTAGCTTATCCGGATTGTGTTTGTTTTGCAAGTCTAATAGGTTAGGTTGCATGCATGAAAACCTCACATCTTCGGTTTTTCCGGAATAGGATAGCATCAAACTGAATGTATCATGTGTTTCATTTTCTGCACTTCAACTTTCATTTTTCTGCATTTTATTTTTCAAAAATTTTAATTTTTTTTTAATTTTCAGACATTAAAATAAACATTAAAAAATTTCAAAATCCAAAAATAATTTCACCATGGCATAGGTTATATTTCATACTTCCAATACGCTCTTTGAAATTTCATTTTCGGAGTTGTTTAGTATTTTTAAAAATTCACCGAAGTTGCTGTTTTATTACAGATTTAAAAAAAATCCGAAAATAAAAAATTTCCATTTTTTGGCCGAATTTCATTTTTTCAGTTTTTTTTTGCACTCATGAGCCTATGATGACATTCTCTTTATGAAAATTCCAATTTCATTGAAAGAGTTATGTTTTATGGCATTTCACAAATTTCCATTTTTGGGCCTAAAATTGTCCTCTCTTCATAAAAATTCTAATTTTACGAAAGAGGGGTAATTTGAGTATTACATTGAAGGTCATTTCTTCAAAGCACTTAATTGTTCATCTTAATGAAAAATTGATTTCATTTAAGAGGGATAAATTGACATTTAAAGCCCTTTATTTAAGGTCATAAATTATTGTCTCTTTGTGAAAACCTATTTCACCAAAGAGGGATAGTTTAACGATCACATTGAAAGCGATCTTCACCTTGATGATAAGAAGCCATATTTGGATTTAATGCAAGATAAAATATATTTTAAAACCCTCAAGATAAAAAGAATTAAGGTACTACATCATGGTCATATGAGGGCCAACTCACATTTGCTTTATTTTGGTTCAATGAACAATCACTAAAGTTTCATGGTAAAATAAACCAACATTGCCCCTTGTTTACAGTTAATTGCAATCACTAAGGTGTTCCAAGAATTTAAATTGAATATCTTTATTTGAGATTACTAATACACATATGCAAATGCTAATATAGCGGAGACCTTGGAGAAGTTGTTTGTTTAACTTCTTTGTAAGAGGGTATTTGGAACCCAAATCCTAAGGGAGAGTGTACTTTCACAATTGGGTGAAAATACCACTCAACAAAAATATAATGTAAAATACTCAATTACACCTTATCACTCCACCTTTCAAAAACAACCATCAACATACATAAGTTATTTGTCCAATCACACCTTATAAACTCCCAACTAATAATAAATTCAACATCCACCACAATAACTCAAAACCTCTTTAATAAATTTCAATTACAAGAAGAAGTTTGTAAAAAATCAAATCCTGTTTCTTTAAAACCTTAATAACATAAATCCCTTCTCAAAAAAACAATCTTTCAAAAACCCTTTTAAGTCCAAATAGCACAAATCAATTTCCAATAAAAATAATCCTTTACAAACCCTTATAACTCCAAATGCAATTTAATTAACAATAAATCTTCACAAACCCTTACAACTCCAAATGACCCTTTAATAAAACCTTAGGCAATATAAATTTTAATAAAAAATTTACCTTTTCCACTAGTGTAATTCGATCCCATAATCTCTGCCTTTGTGAGTGCCCTAGCTGTGGGCTTGACCACCGTGTGTGCTAGATGCACGTTTGAAACTAATCAGCTCTTCGTGCTATTTCTTCTATACCTAGCACTCAAATAGAAAGCAAACAAAAAACATTCCTTTGGCACGTCCATAAGAATCGAATGTGGGCTCTTCCTTTCCCAATGCCTTTGCAAAGTGTGCGCTACGAATGGACCACCATGTCCTATGTGGCTCAAACCATATGTTGTTCTCTTTTTGTCTTCTTCCCTAGCACTAATAAGACAAAGATCTTTGTCTTCTTCCTCAAAATTCATGATGCACGAAATACCTTCAGCATTTTTGCATGGGAATTAATTCGTCGAGGGGTAAGTTTTGAATGTCCCTTTGGGCATTAATTTATACACAAAACCACCATTCGAATTTAGACGTTGACGCTCCTTAATTTGTATGACGTCGGTGCTAGGTAAACCTTTATATAATTTATAAATTATATAAATTCCAATAGAATTTAAATTTTAAAAATTATATTTTAAAACCTTTGACTTTAATAAAATTAAAGTATTCCATGGGGTAAATTTAAACCTACAACTTGTACTCCATTGATTTGATTTAAAATATTCTGCCACCATGGGTTTAATTAAACCCTCATAAAATATTATTTTACCAATTTATTCTTCAAATATTTGCTTTGTTCCTGGTGTTAATAATGATGTGCTCCATGGTGTTGATGATGGCTTCATATGTTCACTTTGGCATCAATGACGACTTTTTCATCTTGACATCAATAAAAACTAACTAAGCTCAAAATTTCCAACAATCTCCCCCTTTGTCATTGATGGCAACCCAAATTATTTTAACTAAACACTTGACCTTTCCTTTGTTTTTTTCTCCCTGGGACATTGCTCCCCCTGGCTTAATGCTCTCTCAAATACCAAATCTCTCCCCCTTACTCAAATCTAAATATCCCCCCTACTCAAATCTCTCCCCCTTTGACATCAATGGAAAATGATCACCTTTGGGGCTCGAGGCCAAGAATGAGCCTCTTAGATTAGCCCTTCCCCCACCTTCAATTGAGGTGGTTAATTCTAGGGTGGGAGTATTTCTACTCCCAGAAAGCATTGTTTTTTACCCTTATCCTATTTTCTTCTTATCTAAATTTTTTTATTCCTCTGACTGTTTCTATCCATGTCCATGTCATCATTCCTGTTCCTATTCCTATTCCTGTTCATATCCATGTTCCTATTCCTATTCATGTCCATGTTCCGATTCGTATTCCTATTCATATTCATATTCCTATTCCTATTCCTGTTCATACCTGTTTTCATAATGTTTGCTCTACACCATTTTGTTGTGTGACCATAATTTTTGCACTTATAACACTTAATGTTATTATTACTTGGAGGTGCAAATGTCTTAGAATTTATCCTAGTGAAGCCATATCCTCTTCTGTCATGAACCCTATAATTCATTACCTTGTGACCAAACTGATTACATGAGTAGCAATACCCATGGAAAAGTTGTTTGTTCCCATATTCCTATATTATAGGTGTCCTACATTATGAAGCCATGTGCCCAAACCTGTGATATGAAAAGCATATTCCATTAAATTTTCCTTATCTTGACCTCATTGGTCTCTTGGTCTCTCTTGACCTATTATGATTGTTGTTCCATCTGTATCTTCTTTGTGCATTGTTTTTGTTGAACTCTCTATTGTCCAACTCATCCTTAGATGTCTCACTATATTTTTCTAAAGTATCTTCATCTAAAGTTTCTTCTCATCCAAAACTTGAAGTTGACTCTTCTCCCTTCTTTAGTTTTTTTTCAAATCTGAGACTTGTCTTGCTTGATTTAGTCTTTTGTATCTTGGTGAACTTATCCAAGTTCTTTTATTTGTTTGTAAACCCTTTCATCTTGATCTTTGAGTCCTCTAAATCTTCTTTTAGTAGTGCCACTTTTTGTGCTAACTTCTCACATTCCAATATCTTTGCTTCTAACTTATCTTTGAACCTTTTTGTCTTAGCCTTTGATTTTTCTAAATCCTCTATAAGCAATCTTCTCTCTTCATCACATTCTTGAAATTGAATTTCAATTTTAGAGTGTTGCTTTCTTACCTTATTTACCATGTCAAGGTCATAAATAAGTTCTCCCTTGAGATCATAACCATCCTTTTTTGAATATTGCTCTATTTGTTTACCTTTGTCCACATCTGTATTTTCTTTTGACTTGTCTTCTATAGGGTCACTTACTTCTTCTTCTAGAAGAAGTAAAATCATCATCAATATGTCTGAAGTTACCACATCTAAAACACTTGAGAATTATTGGAGTCTTTTTTTTAACTTGCTCTTTTTATTCAATCATAAACAAGACTTCATCTATATCATTGTCTGAAAAACTAGCATCACTATCACTTGAGTACTTACTTGCCTTATTCACATAGTAGCTCCTCTTTTGCCTTTAAATAACTTATTTCCTTATCTTCTTTGTCCATCCTTGCTTTTCTTCTGGTGCATGTATCTTTCTAATTCCTTGTTCTTGTGATCCTATTTTTCTTCACTATTATTGTTCTTAGGTTCTTGACAATCTGTTGCAAAATATCCATACTTTCAACAATTGAAACACTTAATAGATCTTAGATCTCTGTATCTTCTGTAATATTTATCTCTTTTACCATAATTAGCTTCTTCATAATTGGATGACTCACTATTTGATTTTGACTTCTTACCCTTTATTTTCTTGATTTCTTTGAATGTTGTTTCCCTCTGGGGAATAGGATCTTTTATTCTTATCTCAAATAATGTGAGTATACCAAGAAACTTATCTCTTGTCAAGGTATCGCCATCCATTAATACTTCTATAGCAGAAACCTATTCATTGAATCTTTTTGGAAGAGTTCTTAAGACTTTATCACAAAAATTTGATTCATCAATATTCATTCCAAGTACTTGCATATCATTAACAACCTCATCAAATTGAATTAGATAAGCATTAATATTTTCCTCTTAGTTCATTCTTAATGCTTCAAGTTGTCCTTTGATATTTCACATTTTTGCTTTCTTGACACTTTTATCTCCTTCATATATTTTGCTATTTATCCCACATATCTTTTGTAGTTTTACAATGCATAACTTTCATAGACTCTGTTCTACACAAACCTCTCACAAGTGCATTTATTTATTTTGAATTATAGTGTTGTAAAAACTTACCTTCCTTATCTATAGGAGGATTTATTAAGGGATAATATCCAAATTCCACTGATTCCCAATTTTCATTGCCAAGTGCCATCAGGTAGATCTTCATAATCATACTCTAATAGATATAGTCACTTCCATAAAATACTAGTGCAAAATTATTTGAGGAAACCTCCTTAGGATACATTGTGTTCTTGTTAGCTTTTCCTTCAATATGTTAAACTCTTCTGAATGAACCTGCTCTGATACAAATTGAATAACATAATCTTATACTAAGAGGTGAGGTGAACAGTATAAGACCACTTTTTACTTTTCTTTCATAGTCAATATTATGCAATGTATAGATAGCAATATCAAAAGCAGTAATCAAGAAATGCACAAAACACCATACACAATAGATACACCACAATTTACGTGGTTCACCCAATGTGGGCTACTCCACAGAGAAAATATTTCATTAAAATTTTTTTAATCAATCTCTTGGGAATCCTTCTCTATTACAATATTTATGGACCTCCGTACAAAGGAGATACCAATACCCTAAATCAAGTTCATGGATCTCTATCCATAGGAGAAATCCTTCTCCTATGCTCTAGATGGTTATCCTCTAGAAGACTACTACCTCCACTACATTGGCTTGTGGATCTCTTGCCACTGAAGACTCTTATCCCCACTTAGAAGACTTGTCCTCACTGCACTGGTTTATGGATATCTATCCATTGGGGACTATTGTCCTCTCTGCTTTATCACCTCCAATTATCCATCTCAAATCTATACTAAACATAGTCCTCTGGTCTAGCACAAATCTATTCAATCTCTATCTCTATTCTGGAACAAAGTTATCCTCAAATCTATACCAAACTCTGCTCCACAATTCCACATAGAACTTTCTCAATTCTGCTCAAAAAGTCCACTTAGAACTTGCTCAAATCTTCTTAACAAGTTCACTCAAGACTTGCTCAGTCTGGTCAACAAGTCCACTCAGAACTTGCTCAATCTACTTCAAAAAGTCCACTCAGAACTTGCTCAATTATGCTCAACAAGTCTGCTCAGAACTTGCTCAAATATGCTCAACAAGTCCACTCAGAACTTGCTCAATTTGTTCAATAAGTCGACATAGAACTTGCTCAAATATTCTCAAGAAGTCCACACAAAACTTAACCAATCTCATAGAAACATAAAGAGAATTTTTAGAGACCCAATATGTTTCAACTCAATGCTCAAACACTTTCTCAACTCAAATCAGAATATAGGATAGTTTGTTTTATGGAACTTGAACAATCACTTCACACACCCACTTGACTAGGCTCAACCAACTCTACTCAACCAATCATTCAAGAAACAACCCTTGCTCACAAATCCTAGTCCAATCATGTAAACATCAAATCAAAATATTTCCAACAATGCTCAACAACAAATCTCACATAACAATGATACTCATGCTCTTTTCAAACTCTAGTTTAGGTTCTTTGCACAATAACTCACTTTAACAACAATGTTTATAAAATAATATTCACATAACAATGATACTCATGATATTTTCCACAACCCTAACTCAGGTTCTTCACACTACCAATGGCTTCAACAACAATGCTTATAAAACAAGGTTTTAATAAAAAATATTTATTCCTAAAAACCTTGAAGCATTAACTCAAACACTCTCGAAAAGGAAACCCTAATCAAGTCCTTTTCACTCCAAACTTATTTTTCAGAAAACCAATCAATCAACTCAACTATGGAAGAATGTTCTCATACCTTTTTCTTGATGATGAAAGGATCTCATAAATCTGCCACAACCACAATAACTTCTATGCCAATCTCAAAGAGGTTAGATGAGTAAATATTTTCTCACAATATAATGTAAAATACTCAATTACACCTTATCACTCCACCTTTCAAAAACAACCATCAACATACATAAAGTATTTATCCAATCACACCTTATAAACTCCCAACTAATAATAAATTCAAAATCCACAACAATAACTCAAAACCTCTTTAATAAATTTCAATTGCAAGAAGAACTTTGGCAAAAATCAAATCCTCTTTCTTTAAAACCTTAATAACATAAATCCTTTATCAACAAAATAATATTTCAAAAAACCTTTTAATTCCAAATAGCACAAATCAATTTCCAATAAAAATAATCCTTCACAAACCCTTATAATTCCAAATGTAATTTAATTAACAATAAATATTCACAAAACCTTATAACTCCAAATGACCCTTTAATAAAACCTTAGGCAATATAAATGTTAATAAAAAAATTACCTTTGCCACTAGTGGGATTCAACCCCATGATCTCTGCCTCCATGAGCACTCTAGACGTGGTCTTGACCATCGCGTGTGCTAGATGCATGTTTGAAACCAATGAGCTCTCCGTGCTCTTTTTTCTACGCTCGAATCTAATGCAAACAAAAAATCTTCCTTTGGCATGTCCACGAGAATTGAACATGGGCTCTTCCTTTCCCAACTCCTTCACAAAGCGTGGTGCACCAATGGACCATCGTGTCCTATGTGGCTCAAACCATATGTTGCTCTCTTTTTGTCTTATTCCTTGACACTAATAAGACAAATCTCTTTGTCTTCTTCCTCAATGTTCACGATGCATGAAATACCTTCAACATTTTTGCATGGGAATTAATTCCTCAAGGGGTAGGTTTTGAATGCCCCTTTGGGCATTAATTTATACACAAAAGCACCATTCAAATTTAGACATTGGCACTCCTTAATTTTGATGATGTCGATGCTAGCTAAACCTTTATATAATTTATAAATTATTTAAATTCCAATAGAAAATAAATTTTATAAATTATATTTTAAAACCCTTGACTTTAATAAAATTAAATACTTCCATGGGGTAAATTTAAACCTACAAGTTGTACTCCACTGATTTTATTTAAAATATTTAGCCATCATGGGTTTAATTAAACCCTCATAAAATATTATTTTACCAATTTATTCTTCAACTCTTCTCTTTGTTCCTGGTGTTAGTAATGGTGTGCTCCATGGTGTTGATCATGGCTTCATATGTTCACTTTGGCATCAATGACTACTTTTTCACCTTGAAATAAATGACAACTAACTAAGCTCAAAATATCTAACAGACATACCATAAATAACAACCCTAGGTGAACCTAGGATGGGCCCAAGATTTTGATTCACCTCATGATCCCTAGCCTTAACAATCCTTTGGTCAGAATTCTGGTTGATATAATCGAAGATGATAAGGTGTAAACCCTAGTGCTTTGGGTAGGTTGAATTTCCTTTTTGAAAACTATTAATAAAAATATCTATTGAAAAAATATATTCAAATATGTTAATCAGTTTGACATCCTTTAGGAATTTGAGAAATACCATGTGAAAGATCTACAATAATGATGATGATTCATCAATCATGAAATACTGCATCACTGGAACCAAGACTCTATTCCAAGGATATGGGAGGTCCTCCCAAACAAACCCATTGTATTTTTTAGTAAGAAACTTGCCCTTATATCTAAAAAAATTTATTTCATCTACTATGGAGTGTTTATCATAGTGAATAATCTCACCATCATTGGAAAGCCCCGTAATTTTAGCAAGGAGGTCTATCATGACAAAGAACGTAAGGCTCCTAAGGGACACAATGCCACTATCCCAAGTCTGGATAAACTCTTTTAATAATTCAAGATCATGTCCTTAAAATTTCTTTAGAAAGGTTAAAATCGCATGTGACCCCAAGATATCCTCAACGATCGGGTCGAGCTGTAGTGAATTAGGTTCAAAAAGCACCATTATCAACATCCTCCTATGAACATAACCAAAAATAAACTTATCCTTGTCCTGGACCCCCAATTAATACCACCCACCCAATCCCTTATCCTTAATTATGAACAAGACCATGGTATAAATGGAATACCTACAATTAAAAAAATGTCAACCATAGAGCCGAAGGGGGACATGATGTCACCTTTGGTAAAATCAATCAATCTGAGTCGTTGATGCAAATTTTTAATCTTAGAAAACTTCACCGTACAATATTTACCATACCTATGAATTAGTAAACCAATGAGCCAAGTGATGGATGAACAACGAGGTAAGGTGGTAAGGTATTGAGTCTATTTTTGTGTTTTTGTTGTTCGTTTGTTTTGTTTTTGTTTTTTTGTAACCATGATGATATGTACATGGAATGATGAGTTGCAGTACCTATAGTTAGGTGTAAAATTATCAAAGATAAATAATATTAATGGGATCAATTTCAGCGATACCTTCCAATGTGGTAAGGTGATATGCCCTAGATCCAAACTTTTGAGTAACCATTTAAGGACCTATCTAATTAGGTGTATATTTATCATGGAGATGATGCAGTTAGGTAGTAATTTGTTGGTTCTCCTTGAGGAATAAATATCTAACTTAAAATTATTGTTGGTGTACCTTAGAATTATAGGCACGTCGAAGACGATCTTGATAAATGCATGTATGTTCAATAGCATGAAAGTTGCGTTCATAGAATAGAGTCAATTGATCTAACCTGGCTTGACGAGCAGTATCATCATCAATGAATTCTTGCATAAATACCCATAAGGATAAAATTTCAAGCTCCAAGGGTATGATGGCCTAAATTCCATAGATAAGGGAAAATGGAGTTGCTCAGTTGGAGTTTGAATACTTGTACGATAGGCCCATAAGGCCAATGGCATTTTATTATGCCAAACATGATGTGGCTCTACAATGATCTTGTGAGGAATGGTGCAAACGATTTTGTTTGTAGATTCTAATTGGCCATTACCCTGTGGGTAGTATAAAGTAGAAAAGCTATGATGGATGTTGAATTTCTCATATATTATGTGAACATTCTTATTCTTGAATGGGGTGCCATTGTCAAATATGATCTTAGATTGGATTCCAAAATGACAAATGATGTGTTGGGTGATAAAATCAACAATTTTAAGACCGGTTATTTGGATTAAAAGGATGGTCTCAATAAATTTTGTGAAGTATTCAATTGTTGTAATGATGAACTTGTGATTGCCATATGATGTGAGAGTGATTTTTTTGATAATATCCAATCCCCATTGTGAAAATGGGAACATGGATTGAATAGGATGAAGATCCTGAGATGGCAAATGCATAAGATTAGCATGATGTTGGTATTTGATATACTATTTGACATAATCACAACAATCATGTTCCATTGTGGGTCAGTAATAGCCCATTCATAAAATACATTTGGTAATGGCTATACCACTGAAATGGTCACCACAAGTACCATCATGAGCCTCTTAAGTGATGCATTGGTTTTCATATGGTTGAAGACAACACAATAAGATGCCATCATAACTTCACTTGTAAAGTATATATCCTAGCAATGTATAGCAAATTTCATGTAGTTTGAAAGCTCATTTGTGAGTATAATTTAGATCAAGTGGGAGAATATTGAGCTTAATGTAATATTTTATTTGGAAAAAATATAGATTGTGTGGTTCAATTTTGATGATATTGATGCCATCATTGTGAGAAGTCGGGTGTGTAGAAATGACAGAATGGAAGAGGGTGTGCATGGCCACATGAGTTGTATAAAAAGTGGATTTTTTGGAATGAGTGATCCTAGAGAAGCCATAATATTTACAAAATGATTGGTAGAACAGGGAGTGGCAATGATATCATACCAGTCAAACTAGGCCAAAAAGTGTTCACTAACCTATTTGTACTACTGAAGGACTGGGTAATGATATTGCCATTCTACCTTAATTTGATTCACAATGATGAGGGAGTCACCATATATTTTCAATCTTCGAATATGCATTGAGATTTCTTGTTTTAAGCCAAGGATGAGAACTTCATAATAGACATTGTTATTGGTGCAAGGAAAACCTGAGTTAAAAAAAATGGGAGTGGCTCCCCCTGTCATGTGAAAAAGACTATGCCTACACCACCTCCATGCTCACAAAAAGAACCATCAAAAAATATAGTTAAGTCAGCATTTGTTTCAGGTTCCATAAATTCTTCAGCTTTGGTAGTATGGAATATAGAATCATCAAGAAGCTGAATGAGTAATGGGGCATCACTTGGTAAAGGTGCTTCAACCAGTTGATCAGCAATGAATTGGTCTTTGATGGATTTTTTACTAATGAATTTGAGATTGAATTCTATGAGAAGCATGATACATTTGGCCATCTGACTATTATGGTTGCTCTTACCCATCATGTAGTGAAGTGGATTATCACAAGCTACAACGTAGGTAGTATGGTTAATCATGTAATATCATAGTTTCTGTGTGTCAAAGACAACACCAAGGTAAAGTTTTTCCATGTAGTCATACCATGTCTCATAGCCAATAAATATGCAAATAATGTAATATATGGCTTGTTCTTAGTTCATTTTATTATTTTGAGCAAGGAGTGTGCCCAACATGACATCAGTTGCAAAAATGTAAAAATGGAAAGATCGATCTAGATGGGATGGTGATAGGATGTGTGGAGATGTAAGGTATGATTTGATGGCATCAAAAGTGATTTGACATTTGCCACCCTATTTGAAATGGACTCCCTTTTGAAGAAGATGATTGAACGACTACCACTTGTCAAAAAGTTGGGTGATAAATCATTGGATGGATTAGATTTTTCCTTGCAAGTTGCATAGTTGTTTGAGATTCGTAGGGGTAGGCATATCAATAATCTCTTGGATATTTTGTGGTCTACTTCGATACCTATTTATGAAATGATAAAACCCAATATTTTTCCTATGGTAACACACAAGACACATTTTTTTGGATTTAATCATACATTATGTTTCAAAAGGTGATCAAAGATATGGTGAAGGTCCTCAATATGTTGACCACAAGTTTTGGATTTGCTAATAATATCATTGATATGGTCCTCGACAGTTTTGTCCATGATATCATGAAAAATATATGTCATTACACATTGATAGGTTACCCCAATATTCTTAAAGCCAAAGGGCATGACCTTATAAAAAATATCCTCTAGGGGGTTGTGAAAGAAGTCTTATGTTGATTGTCTTAGTTGACATGAATTTTATTGTAACCTAAAAAACCATTCATGAGTGATAGAATTTCACGTCTGACTATAGCATCGACCAATGTGTCGATATTAGGGAGTGGAGAATTATCCTTGAGATAAGATTTGTTAAGATCCCTAAATTTAGTGCAAATATGGATACCTCCCTTGGGTTTTTTATGGGAACCATGTTTGAAACCCACTCAATGTAACTCAAGTGTTGAATTGGTGATGAAATCCAATTTGAACTAGAGATGAAATCCAATCCTTATACTATTTATGCTAGAGTGTGAGTGTGTGGTGTTTGTTGTGCAAAAACATTTTAGAAGAAAACTACACTAAGTGCCTTTTTGAAATAAATCTTGCTAAGATATATTTTCAAAATAAATCTAATTAAATGCATCCTCACAAAAATAAATTTAGTATAATGCTTTTGGAATGGAAATCTAATTTAGATTCTTTAGAAATTGAAATCTAGATTAGATGCATCCTCACAAAAATAAATTTAATCTAGTTCTTTTGGAATGGAAATCTAATTAAATAATTTTGGAATGGAGAAATCTAATTAAGTGCTTCCTCATGAAATTAAATTTAGGCTAGTACTTTTGAAATGGAAACCTAATTAAATACTTTTGGAATGAAATCTAATTAATTTCTTTTAAAATTTTAAATCTAGACTAGAAAGTGATGGTAAAACTAACTAGAACAAATAAGCATATACGATAAATTTATTATAAACCCAAATGATAGGATTTTAAATCAGAATTTAAATATAACCCTCAAATTAGGATAACACCTGCATCCAGGTGTATAAAAATTCTTCTTGTTTTCCTCAATTCCACTATTGTATCTATTTTGAAATTTTACACCCCAAAGTGTGAACCTATCCTCTATTGGGAAGTTCACATGGGCCCATGTGAACCTGTTGCCAAAGACTGGGCTAACTGGTTTTGTTGTCTTGATTATGATTTTGAAGCTTATGGAGGGTCCTAAAATAGTTACCTACACAGAAAATGTTCAAAATTCAAATATGAACATGACAAGAGAGAATAAAACCTTAAGATACCTCGCATATACCTGAAGGAAGCAAATTATTGAAAAGTAAACTAACTATTGCTGCACAAAAATACAAGGAATGATTTCACCTTGCATACACCATGGCGAGAGGTGGTTTGGGGTCTAGGTATGGGGGCATGCAATCCCCGAGAACATGAGGCTCTTAACCTCCATTGACTTACCTTGCCAGTTTCTAGAGTGTCTAAAACCAATACCAATGCTTCAAGGATCAATTTTGAGGAATATTAGGAAGTTCACACGCCCAAGTGTTACTCTCTAACCTCTTTGAAGCTCATTGGTGTACTAATAAACCTTTTGCAATTTGGCCTGAGATGGGTTTCAGGGCATTTTGATTTTAGGGTTCCTTCAAAGATGACAATTACCTACCATACATAAACAATCCACAATATGTGTTAGATGATGATTAAGCTAGTGCTTGGTGGGGGTCCCACCGGGCATGCTAGAATGAAACCCTCCAAAATGACACTACAATCCTTCATTCAAAAATTATAGAATCTTGCTACTTTTATTATTGAAATAATAAAAGGAGGTTACAAAGTGATATCCTTTTACAATTCTTGTCCTAAAGGCTACATAGGGATCTTCCCTAAGGAAGCCCTTTTCAAATGTATACAAAGGCAACATGATATATCTTATTGGTGTTCCTTAGTGTTGATGGGCTTCTTGCTCATGTGCCACCACTAGATTGATACATTAGTTTTACATATTGACCTAAAAAATATGGTTAGAACATTTAGGGTCTTGCCTTAATAAAACCTTGTATTTATACAGACAAAAGACTTTCTAAATAAGATTAAAATATGATGAAAACTAATAAAAATAGTATAAAAACTCTAAACTATGCCATATTTACCTGCTAGATGATCATTTTTTGCTGTAGTAGAGATTTGCACGAGGGGGTGCAAACCTGGTGTGAATCAGGAGGTTCACACGAGGGTGCGTATTATATATTTTTGCGATCGAATCTGCAAAATGGATTTTTGAGTTGTCTTGGTGTTACTGCTTCTTCACTTTTTTGATGGGTCACCTTCAAAAATTGTCCTTTTGATGTTGATAACCTATCTCAATCATGAGGAATATGATGAAAGCAACTAAACTAATATTGCAATGCGAGTGTGATGGATGTGTGTCTAGAGTAATTTCTATAGATTTTCTGTAAGCTAAAGTTGGTCTCTCTAAAATGGTGGAAATGGCCTTCTACTTATAGATTTGGCCAAGGTGACGGCGATGGGATGAGGTGTCCCCTATGAGGTGTATATGGTTACGTGTCCATCTAAGAGGTGTCCCCTAAGGTGTCCTGGCATATAAATAAGGTTGGGTGAGAGAATCCCTCACCCATCCATAATTCATGATGACCTGGATAAAAATATCCATTTGGTATTTATTAGAACATTTTTGAAAATATCTCTTAATTCAAAATTGCCTTTTGTGTGCAAAAGTTTCCATATTTCATTTATGACCCAGGGGAGTGTGAGGTGGAGAAATATCTAGGTGAGGGGTGGCAAGGCTAGGATAGGCTAGAATAGGTAAGGTGGAAGGTGTCAAAGTAGACTAGGTGAGGTGGAAGGCTAGGCTAGTCAAAGTAGACTAGGTGAGGTGGAAGGCTTAAATTAAATAAATATTAGATATAATTAAGCAAGTGATTAGACATAAAGCATATTTTGACCCAAAATGTTGACTTTTGACCATAAAGTGCTTTTTGACCATGGTGGAGAATTCAACCTTGGTTGAGTTGGGAATGAGATCGCATGAGGACCTAGATTTAAGTGTAGGAAGGGGCTTAGATAGCCCAAGGGGGCTAAGGATAGTGTTTTTAGATGATTTATGCAATTTTTGAGGGTTTTGCAAATTGATTGACCATGAAAATGAGAAGAGGGACAATGTGTGACTTTTGGGTGTCTACAAGGATAGCCTTCATCACATGGATCTCAGGACATTTGAGAAGTAAATTAAAATATGTATGGGAAGACACCACATAGAACATGGTATCTAAGATCTGAGGTCCAACCCTAAGCGGGAGAGACACAATGTTATGAAGTAGAGTTGCATTAAAAAAAACACATACAATCCACTAAAAGCAAAGAAAATGCAAAATGAGCAAAAAAATTTCTTGTATTACTATTATGAAAGTAGAGCTTACAGAGATCCACTAATTATAAATTTGAAATCCCCCCTCAAATACCCTTTTTTCCCTTTTCCCGCATAGAACCATCTATTTCAAATTTGAATTTTGAGGGAAAAATTACCGAGGTCATAACTCATCACTCATTGCTCGAAATGACTATTTGCACATATTTTAAAAAATCTCTCGAAGGTTTTTGTGGCCTATTATTGTAGGAGATCTTAAAAATACATCTAAGATATTCAAAATTGACCTCCAAGTTTTACTAGCAGGATTTTCACTAGTTTTGATAGGGTAGGAGACCTTAAAATTTACATATCTCCCAAACCACTCAGGATATTGGGATGATTCTTTTGGTGTTGGGTCTATTTCTCCATCCTCTAAAAAACTAAATAAAATTTAGAACAAAATGAAACAAATACAAATTAGGGTGATGCAATATCACTCTTGCATCACTAGATGCTCCTACATCAGACACCCAGGGTAAATTGAGAAATGACCTTCACTTATTTATTATTAGAGAAAAACCAAGGTGGTAAAACTCTATCTTTAACAACCAAGACAAATATTCAATAATATTACCCCTCCATTTAACCAGATATTCCTCATACTACACATTCCTTGTACTTCTGCCAGTGCGGGTGTCTAGGATTTCTTCTATCTCTTCATTCTTTGGAGTAGATGCTATAATATCCTAGATTTTTGTTACTAGTCCCTCATCATTGTCCCATTCATGATATTCTACCAAATAAGAAATGTTGAACATAAGTGATATGTTAAGCCCATTCGATAATTCTTCTTCATATGCATTGCTTGAATCCCATTTCTCTATGATCATGCATGGTCCAAACTTTTTCAATTTTTAGCTTGTTATAGGTTTTAGCAGGAAACCTGTATTTTATTAGGTGAACCATAACTTCATATCCCACTTGGAATTACTTAAACCACCACTTCTGGTCTACACTTTTCTTGTACTATGTGTTCATATTGTTAATATATTTCTTTACCTCATATAAATTCTTTAGGTGCTCTGTAAAGTCCTCAACCTCAGCACTACTCTTTTCCCCTCTGTCCATATTTCTCAACTTAGAAGCATTCCTTGGGTTGTTTCCATACGTAATATAAAATGGGTATTTATTAGTACTCCTATTGATAGGATTAGTATAAGAAAATTATTTATGTGGTAAAACCAAATCCCACCCCTTGGGCTTATCTCCTACTAAGCATCTCAGTATATTACCCAAACTTCTATTCACCACTTCTATTTTCCCATCAGTCTGCAAGTGGTATACATAAATGAACTTCAAATATATCTTCAATTTCTTCCACAAAGTCCTCTAGAAATACCCAATATACTTGGTATCCCTATCTAAAACAATACTCTTTGGTAGATCATGTAGTCATACCACCTATTTGAAAAACAACTTTTCAACATGAACTGCATCATTAGTTTTATGGAAGGGAATGAAATGTGCCATCTTTGAAAACTTGTCAACCACCAAAAATATGGAGTCATTCCCCCTTTGTTTCCTTGGTAGACCAAGAATAAAATCCATGTTGATGTCTTCCCATGGTTTCTCTGGTATAGGTAATGGCTGATATAATCCAGTGTTTTGCTTCACACCCTTGGCCATCTAGCATACTCTGCAACTTTGTACAAAACTATTCACATCTTGGTATAGTTGTGGCCAATAGTAGTTCTCACTAATGAGGGTAATGGTCTTATCTCAACCAAAGTGTCTAGCAAACCCTCCATTGTGCTTCTCCTTGACTAGATTCTCTCTCATCAAACTCCTTGGAATACACAATTGGTTTCCTTTGAATAACATTCCATATTGGATTAAAAAATCCAACCATTTAGTCTTGTCCAAAGTAATAAGTACCAATAAAGCTCTCCAAACCTCTACAAAATATAGATCTTCAAGGTACAAACTCTTAAGTTCATCAAACCTTATAACCTCCACCTTCATTTCTATTAACAAGTTTTATATTTTACTTAAGGCATCTACAACTCTATTTGACTTCCCAATCCTATGCTTCAACACAAAGGTATAACTCTACAAAAACTCAGCCCGTTTCAAGTGCCTTTGATTTAGCTTTCCTTGGCTATTAATATACTCTAAGGCCTGATGATCAGAATATAGAATACAATATTTTGGAAACAAATAGTATCTCCACTTCTTCAGAGCCTGAACTATAGCATAAAACTCTTGATTATAGATAAAATAATTTTTCCTGGCCTCATTAACCTTCTCACTAAAGTAGACAACATGCTTATTTTCTTGACTCAACACAACTCCTATGGCACTACCACTAGCATCATAATATAATTGAAATACCGTATTAAAATATAGAAATGCCAAAATCGGTTGCTCTATGAATTTATTCTTCAACATATAAAAACTCCTATCTACTCCTGAAGTCCAATTAAACTCCTTCTTATCCCCTTTCATTGTCTCTATTAGGGGTACACAAATACTGCTAAAATTCCTAATTTTTTGTTTGTAAAAACTGGCTAGACCATGAAATGATCTTACCTCTATAATGCTCCTTAGAGTAGGTCATTCAATGATAGCCCTCACCTTTTTAGGGTCCATTTTAAGACCTTTAGCTAAGATGAAAAATCCTAAATACACCAACTCCTTCTTCACAAAACTGCACTTCTTCAAATTAATCAGTAACTACTCCTCCCTCAACTTCTCAAAAACTTGTTGAGTATGCAAAAGGTGTTCCTCAAAAGTATTGCTAAAAATTAAAATTTCATAATAGACAATGATAATTTTTTCTAGAAATTCCTTCAATACCTCATTCATAAGATGCAAGAATGTACTTGGTGCATTGGTTAGTCTGAATGGCATGACTAACCACTCATGCAAACCCTCTTTGGTCTTGAATGTTATATTCCACTCATCTCCTTCCCTGATACAAATATTATGGTACCCACTCTTCAGGTCAATCTTGGTGAAGTACTTGAATCCACTCAAATAGTCCATAATGTCATCCATCCTTGGAAATGAAAATCTATATTTTATGGTGATCTTGTTAATAGCTTGAGAGTTTGTACACATTCTCCACTCCCCATATTTATTTGGTGCTAGTACTACAGGTACGGCACATGGTCTCGAATCATTCTCTTTTTTAGTAGCTCTTAGAATTGTCTATTTATATCCTCACTTTCTATAGGAGTCATTCTATGGGTTGTCTTATTGGGTAAACTAGCTGTTGATACCAATTCTATGTGGTGACTGATCTTCCTCACTAGTGGAAAATCCCTTAGGTACATTATCTGATATAATATATAGGAATTATTCTAATAGATATGAGACTTCTACTAGGATATATTTGCATTGTTCTTATTTAACTCTAGGGATTAATGCATAGCACATATTCTCGTGCCTTAGACCATTCAAAAACTTTCTACCACCAACTAAATAGATTCTGGCACTTCTACATACCTTTTCGTCCATCTCCTTCAAGGGCTTCATCTTGTGGTGCACTCCATATTTTTTAGGGATTAAGTGTTGGCATTCCCATCATGTATTGCATGCCAATAAAACTACCATGGCCTTCCTAACAACAAATGACAAGCATCCATAGGAAGAATGTCACACAGGACCTCATCATGGTAACTTCCAATATTGAATTTTACTAGACACTGCTCACTAACCAAAGCCTTATGGTCCTTTTGCAACCATGCAATATGATATGGATGCAGGTGCCTCCTTCTATATAACTATAACTTTGTAACCATTCCTTATGAAACTAGGTTATTAGTGCTTCCATTATCAATGATAACATTACACACCTTACATGCACATTTACACCTTGTGTAGAATAGACTCTTCCTCTGATATATATCTTTCTCTTCATTCAACAAGGCTCTCCTTGTGACAAAAAATTCTCCTCTTTCTGCTTCCTTAGAGTGCTCAGATTCATAATCTTCATCTACAATAGTAGCTCGGGCATTAATTTTAGGTCTCTTATTTGTTCCCCCTTGGTTTTGTGGGCACTTGTATGCTCGATGTTCTTCTTCACCAAATTGGAAATAGGTTCCACAAAATCCTCCTCTTCTAGGCCCTCGTCTATACCTTCCTCTTCCTATTTGATAGCCATTATTCTACTCATGGAAGAGGTAATAATTCTCCTCCTTCTGGTCCTAACTGTTGTTTGTTTCACCATTTTTCTTTTGGTCCTCATTCCATCTTCCATTTGTTCTCCTTCTAATTCTTCTACCATGACCTATTCCTCTCTGTTTTCTTTCAAATATCATATTTAGCTTCTCTTATACCTTCAAGGCAAATTGGTAAGCATCTTCTATGGTGGTCATCCTAACCAGACTTAGCTCATCCTAAATATTTCTCTCAACCCATTTATGTAATGATCTACGTTCTCCTTGTTGGCTTTAGAATGGCTTGTTATAATTAGAATCTTATATAAGTCCTATGTGTATTCTTTGATAGACTTGCTTGACTACCTCAAACCCTAAATTTTCTTTAGTAGATCCAACCCATAATCATTTGGAATGAATTGCCTCTTCAAATTCTCCACCATCCACTTCCACCTTGTTATAATTTCATTCCCTTTTTTGTTTATGTCCAACTACACTCCCTTCCACCAAATACTAGTATGACCCTTCAACTTGGTCTTAGAAAAATTGACCATCTCAGGATCTTCAACATCCTCATACTCAAAGTATTCTTCCATGTCATTGATATAGTCAATCAACGCTTCTGGATTAATATTTCCATAATACGTTGAAATATATATCTTCGGTCTCTTCCCAATATGAGATATATCTCTAAATAACTTGGCTTGCATAGGATCTATTACTTCTTCGTATTCCTCAAACTAGGCCTCTTTTTCTTCAGCTTTATCTTCACTCCCATATTCTCTCCTTGGCTCAAGCCCTTTATGCATCTCCTCTTGTAGAGATTGAACTTGCCTCTGCAAAGCCCTAAAATCCTTTTTTGGAACCATAGCATTTCTTCCACCACCACAATTTCTTTGTGAAGGAATTTTTCTCATGTTTCTCAAAAACCCTAACCACAAATCTTGGTGTAAACTACCTCACATCTGGTAATATGTTTACACACTCAGGAACCCCTACTCTAATACCACTTGAAGTAGAGTTGCATTAAACAAAATACATACAATCCATTAAAAGAAAAAAAAATGTAAAATGAGCCAAATATTTTCTTTTATTACTATTATGAAAGTAGAGCTTGCAGAGACCTACTGATTACAAATTCAAAATCCTCCCTCAAATACCCTGTTTTTCCTTTTCGTGCCTAGAACTATCTATTCCAAATTTGAATTTCGGGAGAAAACTTCTCGAGGTCATAAATCATCACTCATTTCTCGAAACAAATATTGGTGCATGTTTTTGAAAATATATCTAAGGGGTTTGCGGCCCAATAGCATATTTGCATACAATACCACCATATTTCAACCCTTAAAAAGGCCTATAAGGCCTTCAAAATTGACCTCCAAGTTTTACTAGCAGGATTTTCACTAGTTTTGACAGGGTAGAAGACCTTAAAATTTACATATCTCCCAAACCACTCAGGATATTGGGATTATTATTTTGGCGTTGGGTCTATTTCTCCATCCTATAAACAACTAAATAAAATTTAGAAAAAAATGAAACAAATATAAATTTAGGTGATACAAGATCACTCTTACACCGTTGGATGCTCCTACATCATGCCATAGGCCTCTTGAGACTCATTGTTGAAAGCCTTGATGATAATATCATATTTAATTAGATATTCCTCTTTTAATCTAAAATTTTAGAAAAAAATATATGCATAAATTAAGGGAGGAACCATTGTCAATCAAGATTTACTTGAAAAATGTTCTCCTAGTAAATGTTATGATGTGAAGGTAAGAATCCCCTCGCAAGTATTAGAAACCTAAAATATTAGTCACAACACTATAACAATAGAAGATAAGAACCTATAATATTAGCCACAACATTAGGGGAAATGTCTACTAGGACAAATTATTGTCTTAGAAGTTCTAACAAAGCTTCCCTATAAGTAAGAGAAGTTTGTAAGAATTCTAAGATAGAGATATTGGTTGGAGTACTAGCTAACTATTGTTGAAGGGCAAATGAGACTATAGGTTGAGGCTTCAACACTAAAGGCAAGGTTTTTACTTTCATACTCCTCTGAGAATTCTTGAAAATGAGGATGGGATTTGAAGGTGGGTTGGATGAAGAGCTTGTATCTTGTTGAGAATGTTGAGCTAGTTGATTATGCACATGTTGCCTTGGAGTTACTACTATTGTACCACCCATATTATTTTAAGGAGGTGGTACATTTTAATGTGAAACTTGATTAACTACCTATTATCCATGCTTAGGGAGGGGATCTTGAAATATTTCCATGTCTATATTAGTTTGGGGGGTTTGTTGATTTTTGGGTTGATAACCTTCTATAAAAAGGCATCCTACATCAATAAGGTCCTAAACAACATTTTTCAATCTCTTACAAGAATTTATCCAATGTCCTTCCACTCTATGATACTCATAATGTTGACCTGCCTTATACCAATTAATTGTGGTATCAGGTTGCCTTATGGGAGGTAACTCAATCGTATTAGCTTCCAAAAGCTACTTTAGGACAACTATGATAGGCACATTAAGCATTGTGAAATTCCTTTATGGAGGTTGGCTAAGCACCATATTTTGTAGGTTGTTAACAATACTATTAACAGATCTACTATTTGTTACCCATCACCTACCACATGCTTGTTCTTATACTAATTTTTAGTGGTCCTATAATATTTAAATTTAAGATATCCCCTTCTTATAAGAGCATGCTCTACCTTTCTTGCTAGATCAATTACCTGATCAAAATATGTGATAGTTGTAGTTTCCAATTCATAATATAATTACTCTTGCAAATTTCCAATAAATATATTAAGCATGTCTCGAGGAGGTAAGGTATATCTTAGGCATCCAACTAGACTCCTCCAATGAGACAAATATTTTGAAAAAAAATCCTCTTTACCTTGTTTTAACATGTAAACATATTTCATGGTTACATTCTTTTCAAAATAAGCACCAAATTGTTACACAAATAATTCAGCTACCTCTTCAAAATTCCTCAAAGAATGGTTGGAAAATTGATAATACCACTCTAATTCCATGCCACAAATGTTCTTAGGGAATGTATTTAGCAAAAACATGTCATCATATATGATATCATGGCAAGTTGTTCTAAACATTCTTAAATTCTCAATTGGATATTCTATTCCCTTATATATAGGTAAAATCGACATGGGAAAATGCTTAGCATAGGGTTTAGCGATAACAACAGGGTCTAAATATTGAGTGCACATTTCTCTATAGTTGTAGGTGAAACTAGAGGGTTGAATCATATCCACTCTTGAAACTAATTGTTTCACCATATTAGTTATACTTTGCACCTCATAATTGTTGTTGTGCAATAACTCCAGATTCTATAAGGGAGGGGTATAGGTAGGTTGTTGAAAGGATACTTGACCTATGTTGGATACATTGATATTGTTGCAATATATGGCATATTTTTGGAGAGGATAACTAATAGTTGATGGAACAAAATAAAAAATGCTAGATTTTATAAAAATGAGGAGAAAATTGAAAATAATCTTGAGTGACACTACTAGTTGGAAGAACCTGTGAACTCCTTCCAATGTTTGTCGTTACAGTAGAGGCATAAGTTGGTTGATGGACAATATTACCATGATTTAAATATTCAAATAAAGGGTTAGCATGAACACATATAGGAGAGACTACTGGAGGAGGGGTTGTCTCACCACTTTTGATTCAAGCTTCCCATTCCATAACCTTAAGTAAGTATATCCTATAATGCTTCATGAAACCCAAACTTGCTCAAATGATTTAAATAAGTAGCCACCATATTTCCCTTCAAGGGGATCATAGTTTATTTCTTATTTGATATTTTCTTGCTCTTTTACATCAAGGTTAGGGTTCTCTCTATAAATCTAATCATCTTCTTAGGGAATATGATTATAATCTAGCTACCTTTGCTGAATTCTAAGGAATGGAACCATTAGAATAAGTGAAAGGATAGAAGAGAAAACTAATGAAAGATACACAAGAATATTTTTAAGTTATTAATTAATTTTATTCTAATTCTAAGAAAATAAATTAGTGGTCTTGTTAAAATTTTTCAAAATAAAAGTAAACAAGGAAAAGGCTTCCTAATTGGGCCACTAAGACGTGTCTTTCACGTCGAACTCACCAAATATGTAGAGGAGGAAAATTGTACTACCACATACAATTCTTGATTGGATCCACTAGAAGCTGAGGTGACCATAGGGGTATGTTATACCTCTACACTCAATTGGAAAATAGGGGAAGGGCTCACCAAAAATAGTTTTAGGACTCACTCCAAGTTCAGGATGGAATGTGTTTTGATGTATCAATTAAACATGCACCTATGTTTGGCCTTTCTAAATCTACATTATGAAAAGGGAAATAACAATGTGAGATACAAGATGTGAGAAGGCAGGAGCTAACCCTAGAATTATTATTTTCTTGAATTATCACTAACCCAAGGATTGTAAAATAAAGTCTTTAAGCAAGGTTCCAAGGAAATGTACAAACAAGGTTACAACCGTAAATGCACACTATATGCTTTTATTCTTTCAAATGCCTAGAAATTTGATCAAATGCTTCTCATTACTTGTGATTTATATTTTGAACAAAAAATGAATAGAAAGAAATCAACAAATAGCCTAGATATTTATTAGGGTACTCATCTAATTCGATGATTGCTCCAAGCTTTAGCTTACATCCAACGATGTCCCACAACTTCAATCCTACGAAATAACATTTATAAAACCCTTAAACAATATGATCAATGTTAGGGGACCTACTTAGGCCACTGTATGACTATACTTGAAAGTACAATAGTCAAGCCCCCTAGGTCCCTTTAGGTGACCTTTAGAATGAAAAAACAAAAGTTGACCTTTTTGAATATGAACAAACAAAGTGTAATGTAGAAAAATAATATGATTAACAAAGCATAAATTGTGCAATTATGCTCCAAATATAACATGAAATGTAGATCTAGTGTTTCAAGGTAAAATTTTATTCCCCAAGCCTGAAACAAGTGAAATCTCACCCTACATGGGGTAGCCATGATTTTTCTTCTGATAAAATCATGCCTTGTAATTACGGGGTATAATTTCACAACAGAGAGAAAAAGCAATAGAAAAATACAAATAAATTAACAAATGATACAAAATTAGCTATGTACGAATGCAAATGAGCAAAAACAACTTGGTGGTAGAAAAATATAGAAAAAATAATTATGGCCTCCAAGATAGTAGACTCCTTAAGGTTTCCACACTTTTCTACCAAGGGCAACAACACACAATCAATACAACAAAATAGAACTCCACAAAGATTCAAAATCTTTCAACAGACTTGGTACTTTAGTGATTAGGCACTTCTTGCTTGTATCAAAACTTGTTCTTCTTAGCTTACTTCTTGGATTGGGGAGAAGAGAATTCTTCAAACCCTTTATTTATAAGGGATTTGAAAGAAGGATGGGTGTGAAAACCAAAGGAAAACTAACATCAGAGGAGGACAATTTGAAAATTTAGGATTTTTTAAGACAAAATCCTAGTTAGGTGAAATCACATCCTATAAGGGTCGTGTTAGGACTCTAGTTCTAACACATCATATGTTTATTTTATTAGTTTATTCAAGTACCAACGTGTCCTTTCATACAAAATATTTCATGCATATTTATAATTATTAGAATGGATGTCATAAGGTATCAATCAATTCAATATACTTATCGTTTTACTTAGTTTCCAATTAAATCTCAAACATGATTTAGTAAAACAGTGACTCTTTCAGTTGCTTGCTAAGTTGTTTGCAGGATTTGTCATCAGCAAAATCACTGCCAGAGCAAGAGGGTTATAACATCCGGTAAAAATCCATTAGACCATCGAGAATTTTTTTTTGAGATACCTAGCATTGGGCATTTCACCACTTTGTTTGGTAATCTACTATTTGCACCTCTCCACCCTACACCCTCCACTATTCACACCTCTCAAAGCTGCTATAACATAGAAATAATTTTTGGGTTCGATGAATGCAACAATATCACCGACGACCAAGACATAAATCTACGAAATTAAAAATTACACTAACAGTGTATAAACTACCCATAAACAAAATAATTTGGATTCACAATAGAATAGTTGTAAAAATCTCGATGAAAAACCTTTGGTGATGTTTTTCGACAACCAATTGTGTGATAGGCTAAAAAAATTAAAATTTTTATAAGGTTAAAACTAAGGGTCAATTATTTGATCACTAGGAAAGGTTTCATGGGAATTGCATTTAGAAAAGGCTTATAAAGCCATTATCCCACATTGGCCCTACTCCATACCAAAGTGGGTTTATAAGGTGCCACACGCACCTAGGAAGTGTCTAGCTTAAACTAGACACCTTGCATGTGACAAGGCCTTGGACTTATGCCCACCACCAACTATACCCCTCCATATGGCCATTTTTTATTAGCTCTAACTATTGTTGACCCACATTTGACCTACCTTTGATTCATTATCACCACTTTTGACCAGCCATTCTTTTGTTTCCCCACCACCACTGAGGCTTAGCCGCTCTCCTACTTCCACCACCGCTGCTCAACCGCATGTTCACCATCGCTACTCAGCCACATGATTCCACCACCATATATTTTTCGTCACTACCACTCCAAAAAAGTTGTCAATAAAACAAATTTTGCAAGTCAAAAGTTGTCGACAAAACAAATTTTGCAATTCAAAAGTTATCAACAAAACAATTTTTTTTAACTTTTTGCAAATTTTGACAACTGAGACCTAAAATTTTGCAAATTTTGGGGAAATTAAATTTTACAAAATCCTACGATGGTAGAAGGAAGAATATCTCAAGATATCACTCTCGAGAAAATTTACCAAGAACTTTGCCAATGCAAAGAAGAGAGCGTAGCTACAAGACTAGAATTGGAGTAAAGGATATCAACACTTGACTTGAATATGGATACCTTCAATCAGAATAAGGAACTGATTCAAACTAACCAAACTATGCGAGGACCAACACACCAAAAAGCATTAGGAGGACCACAAACATCCATCCTTCCAAGGACTACTAAGTTGTATTTCCCAAAATTTTGAAGGTGGTGACCCCAATAACTAGATTTATTGGGCATAACAATATTTTTCCTTAAAGAAATTTTTGAAAGTACAAAAAGTGCATATTGCATAATTTCACTTAGAAAATGAGGCTATCCAATGGTACTAGTGGTTCAAAAAATCCAACGACACCCCTACTTGGTGAGACTTCACACAAAACCTATTAGTATGATTTGGTCCTAGCAAGCTTGAAAATTTCACTAGAGCTCTCACCAAACTATGTCAAACCACGTCAGTACGTGAATATCAAGAAGAATTTGAGAGATTGGAAAACCACACAATCAGACTAGATACCTCATTTTTTTAGGATTGTTTCATCAGTGGATTGAAGGAAGAAATCAGGCTAGAAGTACAAATGTATTACCCGACTACCATGATCCAAACTATTGGACTAGCCAAATTAGTTGAGGATAAAATCAATGCATAATGTCAATTATAGAAAACACCTATGGGGAAATCATCAACCACTTACATTGCCCACAAACCAACGCATAATGGTAGGGCACAAAACACGTTCACAACCCCCAAAATTAACCCAACCCTACCAATTAAACGCCTCAGTTTTGAAGAAATGAAAGAACGACAAGCAAAAGGTCTTTGTTATCATTGTGATGAGAAATTCGAGAGAAATCATAAATGTGCTACATGAAAACTATATATTCTGGATGTAGCTGACCCTAATAAGGCAAATGAAGAAGATGAAATAGAAGTAGAAGTGGCGACAAGTGGGATAGAAGATAGCACTAAAAATACACCGAAAGTCTCTCAATGCCCTGGTAGGATTTTGTTCTTCACAAACCATGAGAGTTAGAGGATACTTCAAAATACAAAACCTCATTGTGCTTATAGACTCTGGTAGTACATATAATTTTATTGACCCGCGTGTGGCCAAACAAGCAAATTACTATATACAACCCTGTAATAGTTTTGAAGTCATGGTCGGAGACAAAGGAAAAATTGCTTGTAAAGAAAAATGCCAAAATATCAAGCTCACCATGGGTGATCATAGCATGAAGAATAATATGTATGTACTTTCATTAGGAGGATGTGATATCGTCCTAGGGGTACAATGGTTACAAACAATCAAAAAAATCCAATCGGATTTTGAGACATTACGGATGCAATTTACAATTAAATACCAAACATATACCCTTAGAGACTTACAATCAAGCCCATCCCAAATTGTGTGTTCTCATCATATGGAGAAAATTATATGCAAAGGAAGTAAAGGAATGGTTGCACAATTGTTTTCTATGCAATCACCTATGGGACAAGAAAAGGAGGTACCAAAAATACAACTTCTAGAATTCCATGATGAAGTATTTAAAGAAATGAAAGGATCACCCACACAAATAAGTCATGATCATGCCATTCAACTTCTTCCAGGGCACCAACCCCCTAAAATTTGGCCTTAATGATATCCATATCTTCAAAAAATAGAAATAGAAACACTAGTAAAATAACTATTGAAAGTAGGAGTTATTAGACCCAACAAAAGTCCTTACTCTTATCCTGTGATATTGGTTCGAAATAAGGATGGATCATGGTACCTATGTGTAGACTTCTACGCTCTTAATAAATTAACCATCAAGGATAAATTTCCTATCCCAGTCATCGATGAGTTATTGGACAAACTTCATGGGGCAACATATTTTTCCAAACTTGATCTATGATCGGGATACCACCAAATCTAAGTTAAAGAGAGTGATATTCCTAAAATAGATTTTCGCTCTCACAAAGGGCATTATGAATTCATGGTTATACCTTTTGGTCTTACTAATGCTCCTTCCACATTTTAAATTTTAATGAATCAGGTATTTCATCCCTATCTTCAAAATTTTTCATTAGTTTTCTTTGATGACATTTTGATTTACAGCAAAACATAGGAAGACCACTTACACTATATAGATAAAGTACTAAAAATCTTGAAAGACAACCAATTATATGCTAAAATATCAAAATGTTCCTTCGAAAAACAAGAAATGGAATACCTCAAAAATGTTGTCTCTAAATATGGATTTAAAGTGGACCCCCATAAGATTTAAGATGTAAAAAATTGGCCTAGCCCAAAATCCTTGAAAGGTTTGCATGGTTTTTTAGGATTAACAGTGTATTACCATAATATTGATGCATTACAAGATTTTTAGCCAAGGCAATAGCTGATTGATTATCGAAGAGCAAACATGAAGGACCAAATTACTCAAAGCCAATTTCCTTCATGAGGGTACAAATCCAAAATACAACCTATGCAGTTGTTGTCGTAGCCTTATACTCTGTTTCCATTGTAGAAAGAGAAATTGTATCTTGATTCTTGGAAGACCAAGAGATAGCTGTAGATCCAATACTAAAAAAATATGTTGTGGTAGAATTTCTATCTATTCTATCCCCTCAAAAATCAAAATCAACATAACCGAAAAGTGAAAAGGAAGGAAACCTAGAATACTTGAGTGCCAAATCTCTAGTACCTGAAAGGTACTTCAGAATCTTCTTGGTAGCGTGTAAGTGCTCAATATAAGGTTTTTTGCATGAACCTAGCCATCATACCAACTGCAAAAGCAATATCTGGCCTTGTGATGGTAACATAAATAAGACTACCAATGAGCTACCTATATAATGTAGCATCAGCCAATTGAGATTATGTACTTACTTCCAACTTAACCCCTATAGAAATAGGAATGGAAGTAGGATTGCCATCCTCTAAATCAAACCTCTTAAGAATATCTTCAATATACTTGGATTGACTCAAAAAGGTACAATCCTCATGCTGATAAACTTGCATTCCAAGATAGTAGTGTAGAAGACTAAGGTCAGTCATTTCATACTCTGACTTTAATTTGGAGATGAAATCAAAAATGGCCTCATTCTCATTTCCATTCATAACAAGGTCATCAAAAAATAGAGCAATTAAAATTACCAAGTTATCCTTCCTAAGTACATAGAGATCTGTATCTAAATAGCATTTATCAAAACCAAGAGACAAGAAGTAACCTAAAATATTCATGTACCATGCTCTAGGTGCTTACTTCAGATCGTACAAGGTTTTATTTAGTTTATACACAAATGCTTCCTTACCTTGTACAAAAAATCCTTGTGGTTGACTCATGTAGATATCCACATCCAAATCACCATTTAGAAAGGCACTTTTCACATCAAGCTAAAAAATCTGCCAACCTTGAGCAACAACAATAACAATGAGAAGTTGAATGGTGGGCATTTTGGCAACTGGTGCAAAGGTTTCATCATAGTAATTGCCATGTTTTTTAGCATAACCCTTAGCAACCAATATAGCCTTATAATTTTCTATCTCTCCATTATAATTGTACTTGATTATAGACCAACTTGTTCCCAATAACATTTCTCTTATTAGGATAAGGCACTAGATCCCAAGTTTTATTCTTTAGAAGAGAATCCATATCAACCTTCATGGCATCAACCCAACAAGAGTGTTGTGAAGCTTCTTGGTAAGAAGTAGGCTCATGATCATTCTCTATATTATCTAGAAGAGACATGTTAAGGGTCATACTTCTAGTTATCCTTTGGCTAACTGAATTCTTCTCTTTAGGACCCCTAGAATGATCCAACCACTTGATCATTTTTACACAAGTCCTATCCTTTTTTAACTCAAGAAGGTATTCATTGAATTTTACATCTCTTGAAATAAATACAATGCATGAAGAAGGTGAGTATAACCTGTAGCCCCTATGTTCTGCATCATAACCAACAAAGATGTATTTTTGAGACTTTTTGTCCAATTTCTTCCTCTTTTATGAAGGAATATATGAAAATGCATCACATACAAACACTCTTAAGTGTGACAAATTTGGCTTCTTACCATTCCAAACCTCATAAGGAGTCTTCCCCTCAACTTATTTTGAAGGACACCTGTTAAGAATGTATATTGTTGTATTGGCTACTTCACCCCAAAGAAATTGAGGTAAGTGGTCACCAAGCATGCATCTTACCATCTCCATGATTGTCCTATTTTTCCTCTCTACAACACCATTTTTTTGAGGAGTGTATGGACAAGTAAACTTCCTTTTTATCCCATGATAAGAAAAAAACTCATTGAAATCATTGCTATTGTACTCCCCTCCATTGTCACTTCTAATCATTTTGATATTTGCTCCCTTTTGATTTTCTACCAAATATTTGAACTCCTTGAATGTCTCAAAACAATCTGATTTATTATTAAGTAGATACCCAAAGATCATTCTTGAATAATAATATATAAAGGTGAGAATATAGGATGCACCACCAAGTGATCTAACATGTAATGGATCCATAATAAATGTATGAATGAGTTGAAGAATTTGTGTGGCCCTTGTTGACTTGTCCTTTGCAAACTTTTGTTTGCTCATCTTGCCTAAGATGCATGTTTCACACAAACCATGAATAGGTGAAATGTTAGGCAAGCCTTCAAAAAAAAATTTGAAATTCATAATTTGAATATTTTGATAGTTTTTATGGCCTAACCTTAAGTGCCAAAAATTTCTACTAGAAGAAACATTAGTTGCTAAACACACTTTAGGAGGAGCATCACCTAACACATAAAGATTATTCTTCACATAACTTGTAATGATTGGTAGCATGCCTTTCCTAATGCTCCGTGAAGTTACATTGAACTCAATAGTGTGACCACTTCTAGCAACTTGCAAAAATGAAATTAAATTCCTCCTAAGGTTAGGCACATATAGGACATTATCAAGTACTTTCCCTTCAATTACAACATTGCCAACACATTCTACTTGAAGTCTAGTATTATCACCAATGACAACTGAATCTGAAGAGTGCTTATGAAATTCCACAAAATTATCCTTTTCAAAAGACATATGGTTAGTGCATCCAGAATCTAACACCCATTCATTAGAAGTAGATGAGTCAATGGAGTAGAGGGCACAAAAAAAGGCACTTTTATTAGAATTTTGCTTTACATTATTGTTCTTTTTCTTTCCCTTGCCAAACCATTTCTTAGGTCCTTGTCCCTTAGACTTTTCTTGCTCTTCCTTTTCTATAATATTCTTCTTCTTGAAACAATTTTATTCCTTGTGGCCTTTCTTGCCACAAAATTGCAAGTGAAATCAACTCTAGGCTTGTTGGGCTGGAAATTTTGATTTTTCCTTCCCTTGTATTTCTTCTTTAAGGAAGCCTTAGTGGCACTCAAGGAAATATTCTTCTCCTCGACAACTTGACCATTCACTTTGTCTCTATTAAGAGACTCTTCATGTTGAATCAATAATTGTGAAAGAGTGTTGAGAGGAATCCTCTTCTTGCTCTAGCCTAGTCTTAATAATGGTGATAAAATTATTGAACTTGCTTGAAAAGTTCCTCAAAATGATAAATCTTAAGAGCTTCTCACTTATCCAATCACAACTACAAGTCAATATTTTATTTCTCATGTCTTTCATCTTTGAGAGAAATATCAAGGCACTTTCTTCTTCACCTTGCATAGTGCTAAGAATTTTGGACAATAAAGTGAATTTCCTTTATGTGTTGGACCCTAGATGGACTTGTTTTATCAAATCCCATGCATATTTAGCATGCTCACAATGGCTTATAGTGAGCAATATATCATCACTCACACTATTGATAATCATGGGAAGTGAAAGGTGACTCTTGTTGTTGTATTTCTCGAGTGCCCTTTCCTGGGTTGGGATTGCTTCATCTCCATTCACAATGGGCCATAACTTTCTTTCTTGAAATTCAGCCCTCATCCTTGGTTCCCATATTCCAAAATTTTATCCATCAAGGATATGCTTAGGTGTGAAGGAGATTCCATGATCAACAATTCTAGAAAGTGAACATAATAAAAACATAAGATGCATTGACAAAGGAAATAAATTATGCAATAAGAAAGTAGATAAACATACTTGCATATAAAAAAATAAAAAAACATAACTTTCAAGTAATCTACTTTTCAATCATCATGAAATATAAACATCATGAAAGATAATCAACATCATCATGAACTATTATAACCATCTTGCAATAAACAACTATAACCATATTGCAATTGAATAAAGGAAATAAAGCAATATCAACTTGCAATAGATTAACTTGCAATAAGAAGGTAACTAACCATAACAATCATCTTGCAACAAAATAAACTAACTTGAATTGAACCATAAAATATTTGTTAAATGTTATATAGTCAATAAGTTATTAAGTTAGTGTTCATTTTAAGGTTTTGTTATAGCCTAATTAATTACCAATTCATCTCACCCATGGTCAACCAAACTACCCAAAAGGGTACAGGTACGAGGACCCAAAAAGGACTTACTACCGATAGAGCAAATTCTTTTGGATTCAATAGGTGTTTAGAAAATATAAAATGTGTTGCAATATTAAGTAAATTTTAATCAAATACTAAAGTTGTGGTTAGTAAGTTGATTCATTTTTAACATTTTTTATTAATATGAAAATTAGTAAATTGCAAGTTAGTTGGTTAGTAGATTGTTTACTATCAAGTTAATAAGTTAGTAGTTAGATTAGTTGAGATGCAAAATAGGTAAAACACAAATACACACTCACACTCTCTCTCTCTCTTTCTCTCTCTCACTTTCATTCTCTTTTAATTTCATTATGAGAGATACAAGTTACATTAATTTACATTATGCTTTAAGCAAATGCTCAAGAGAGATTAGAAGAAATTAATAAAAATAGGGGGAAGAGAGTGAAAAAGTTGATCCAAAATTGCCTTGTATACTCCAAAACATACTTGGATAACCTTGCAAAATAAGCAAAATCATAAACAACCATTGTTAATGTGAGAAAAAAATGATTATAAGGTCTAAATTATTTGAAAATTTGACTAAAAATTTGCCAAAAATTGCATAAAAGGATTCTAGTTGCATTATACAATAATAAAAAATGCATTTCAATTTATGCAAAAAAAAATGACTATTAGGTCTTAAAATAAAATAAATGATTGTTTTTTTATTAAAAAACAGAATAATAAATGACTGTTTTTTATTAAATGATTGTTTTTTTATTAAAAAATAGAATAATAAAAAATGACTATTTTTTTTATTAAATGACTATTTTTTTATTAAAAAACAGAATAATAAAAAAAATTCAGACTATACAACAAAATGGGTGGGGGGCCATTTGGCCCCCAAATAAAAAAAATTGCCTCAAATTTATTTTTCACCAAAATAGGGCAAATAATATATGGAAATAGGGTTTTTGGGTCTTCCGAACACAACCATGGGGTCCGTTTGGCTCCAAAACCCTTCCAGCAAAAGCTCAATGCCAAAAAAATATAGATTTAAAATGAAAACACCATTTGCAAAATATATAACAACTAGATAAAAAAAAATACAATAAATCTATAAACCCTAATGGCATATTTGCAAAATAAGTTTACCCAAATATCAAATGCATAAAATACCCAAATATCAAATGCATGCATTAAAACAAAAACAAAAATATACCTTAATGGGTTTTTCACCTCAAAGGATTTAAGACACTTGATGGAGACCCAACCGCTTTGATACCATATGTGAGACAAGCAAAGTCTCCCCAAGATCGAAGAATGCTCCACAAGATCAATCACACACAAAAGAAGAAAACCCACAACACTAATATTAAGTGGTAAACTCTACTTAAAATGAAGAAGGGAAACATCCACTATGAATCTCACTATATTACTGAAGGATTCAACAATACAAGAATGCTTCAATGTTATGCAACAATATGCATCAATATGATAAGACAAGATGTAGTAGACAACACCCCTATTTAAAGAGAAGCTTTTCTACTACAACCCTAAAATTACTCTAATATTATCACAATATTATCTTGAGATGTGTGACAAATCTTATCACAATCTTATCTTGATATGTGTGACAAGTGGCATCTATCAAATATTAAAAAGTAATTGGTTACTTTTTAATATTTGCTAGAAAAGGGGAAATAACTTTTTTCCACAAATTAAATATTCCTAGCACCCTTATTTTATTTATTAATTGGGTGGGAATATTTTTACATAAAATAGAATTATTTTCTAATTCAAATATTATTCTTTAGACTTTATATTTTAGTCTAATAATAATTTACACAATGTTGCATTACATATTCCAATAGGCATGCCATCAATGATAGTTAGTGATCATGACCCAACCTTCACTAGAAAATTTTAAAGAGAATTATTCAAAATTTAGGGCACTCAACTCTGTATGAGTTCTTCCTACCATACCCAAACCGATGGTCAAACCGAAGTCGTTAATAAATGTGTGGAAAATTACCTTCATTTTTTTACTTCTACCCAACCCCTTCACTGGGTTAAATGGCTTTCTTTAGTGTAACGGTGGTAAAACACAACATATCATACTACCATTAAAATGACCCCATATGAAGCCTTATATGGCCAATCGCCACCTTCACTTACCTCTTATATCCCTAGAGGTACTATCATCCCATAGTAGAGAGGATACTTTTTACTTGAGATAACATCCTTCGCACTCAAGGAAAATTTACAATTTTCCCAATATTGTATGAAGTAGTAGGCTGACCAACATAGAATAGAGCATAGTTTTCAAGAAGGGGATATGGTATTTCTTTACCTACAACCATATCGCCAAATGTCTCTAAAAATAAAAGGCTCTCAGAAGTTAGCCCCCAAATTCTATGGACCATATAAAGTTCTACAATGTATTGGGGCATTTTCTTATAAACTTGAATTGCCCGAGTCAGTAAAAATTCATCCGGTATTCCATGTTTCCTACCTTAAACCAGTAGTTGGCACACACATCACCACACAAACTCAACTCCTTGAGTTTACTAAATATGGAGCCCTCATGGTCGAACCTAAAGTTGTCTTAGATTTTCATGTTTGGCACCTCCACAATCATTCCATAACATAAGTTCTAATCCAATGGAAAGGTCTACCTTCCAAATATGCCATCTAAGAGACCCTTCATCATATTCAGCAACACTTTCCTCAATTCCATCTTTGAGGACAAAGCTTCTTTTAAATAGGGATGGCATGTTAGAACTCTAGTTCTAACACATCATATGTTTATTTATTAGTTTATTCAAGTACCAATGTGTCCTTTCATACACAAGGTTTCATGCATATTTATAATTATTAGGATGGATGTCATAAGGCATCAATCACTTCAATATACTTATCTTATTACTTGGTTTCCAATTAAATATCAAACATGATTTAGTAAAACAATGATTATTTCAATTGCTTTCTAAGTTACTTGTAGGATTTTTCAACAATAGAATCACCACTAGAGAAAGAGGGTTCTAACAGGTTGACCATGATTTCATCAAAACTATAAAAAAAAAGTGGGATAAATGAGGGGAAGAGAGGCCCAAACTTGCTTTGGGCAAGTTGGAGGGTCTCTCTAAGGATCTAGGAAAAATGAATCACTCAAGTGGATCCATTTTTTATATTTACAATCATATAAAAATATATTTGGTGCACCACTAGCCATTATAAACCTTCACAAAAGTGGAAAATTTCAATTCCATTATATTAGCCTTGAAAATTAATTTTCAATGAGTATATATAATCTTATCTCGTATCTTGATTGATCCCTCTAATTGCAAGAAATTGTTGGAAAGAAAAATATAGATGGAGTTTTCTTTCTCCAATTGGAATATTCAAGAAATATTATATAGCATATTCATGTGTTCTAATATATTATGTGCACCTTTCCTCCTTCACTTGCAACTAAACAAGACAAAGAACAATGATTTATTACCTTTAGTTGTCCTTCCCACTATCAAAAGTGGGATAATTATTTCCGTTTTATTTAACTAAACCAGGTTGTCTTTTGACATCTACATGTCAAATTCTACTTAATCATCATAAATAAATATTATTTGAATATATTATCTTCAATTCTAGATGCCCAATTATGATGTTTAAAGAATTAGATATTTTCTAGGTGGGACATAAATCTCATACTTTGACCATGTTGGACCGTTTTTATTTTGGTAATGAATATTTGAAAAATGATGAGTTTTTAATACCACTATGATGGTAATTCTTATATTTTAGTCAAAACATCAATTTTCAAGATAGATTATATAGAGTGAGTTTCAAGAAATTTATATGACTTGTGGAAATTTGAAATAAGTTTTTGCTTTGTGACTTCAACTCAAACTAATTTACTACCTATAAAATTTGAATATCTCCAACAATTAATCCATAATGCAAGGTAATTATATTTTATCTAATAGTAAATAACCTAAGATAATCATAATTGGCTATGTACGAATGCAAATAGCAAAAACAACCTAGTGGTAGCAAAAATGTAGACAAAAGGTTGATGACCTCCAAAATAGTACAATCCTCCTTAATGTTACCACACTTTTCCACCAAGGGAAACAACACACAATAAATATAGCAAAGAGAACTCCACAAATATTCAAAATCTTCCAATAGATCACTTGGCACTTTAGCAATTTGGGCACTTCTTGCTTGTATCAAAACATGTTCTTCTTAGATTACTTCTCGGATCGAGGGGAAAATAATTCTTAAAACCCTTTATTTATAAGGGATTTGAAAGAAGAATGGGTGTGAAAACCAAAGGAAAAATGACATAAAAGTAGGTCAATTTAAAAAATTAGGGTTTTCTAGGAGAAAATCCTAACTAGGTGAAATCGCATCCCGTAAGGATCGACCGTGATTTCACCAAAACTAGACAAAAGTGGAAAAAATAAGGGGAAGATAGGCCCAAACATGCTTTGGGTAAGTTGGAGAGTCTCTTTAAGGATCTACATAAAATGACTCACTCAAGTGGATCAAATTTTCAAATTAATAGTTATATAAAAGGAAATTTGGTGCACCACTAGCCATTATAAACCTTCACAAAAGTAGAAAATTTTATTGGCAATTTGAGCAAGTTTGTAAGAAAATTTGAGTTGTCATTGATGTCAAAAGGAATGCAATTTATTGGTCCCAAAAGAGTTTCATAATGTCTTATAAGCATGACCAAAAAGGTTTTTCATTAAAACCCTGATGGAGCAAAATAAAAGGTTTTCCATTAAAACCATTGAAGGAGAAAATAAAAGGTTTTTCATAAAAACCATTGGAAAATAAAGTATTATAATTTCATCATACTAAGGAAGCTTAAAGTAAATTATAAATTAATTTTAAATTAATTTATTAGTTAATACTTAACTTGAAAAGTTATTTAAATTAATTATTAATTTATTTATTTATTAGTTATAAATTAATTTAAGTTAAGGTTAAAACCCTAGAGTGGGTTTTAGATTTGAAATTCGAAAATCCAATTTCAAAAAGCATCGACGTGAGGAGGAATGTCAAATAAAGTATATAATGGGGAGTACCCACCTCATTAATATTTACCATGTCTAAGAAGATCGTGCGAGAATAGTAATCAGTGCTACAATGAAGAGAGAAAGAAAACATGATTTTCATATGAGAAGAGGAGTTTTGAAGGCATAAGAGGAAGGTCTTTATCCTTCCTTCACATGGGCCTTCATAGCCCATGCGGTGAGTGCCCAAGTGCCTAGCACTTAGGCTAGAGGAGACAACAGATCGAGTCATGTAGAATTCCCTTTTTATGTGAAGTACAAGATATGCAGAATATTTGATCGCCAACATTTTCGAAAGTTTAGTTGGGCATTTTAAAAATTAATTTTGCATGTTTATTATTTGGTTCTAAGGTTGCAAGGGAGTTATAAGTTTTGGAAAAATTAAAATTTTAATATTGTTTGCTCAAAGGTTTTGTGTGGAGTGAAAAGTGTTTGGTTGATATTCTATAGTGTTGAATATTATTAAGAGTGGTTAATATCCTATGGTGGTGGATATTATTTTAAGAGTGGTTGATATATTAGGTTGTTGGTCACTATTCTAATATTGGAGTTGATAAGGTATTTCCAAGTATTTTATTATGTATTATTTGTTGAGTGTAATTGAAAAAGGAAGAAATAAGGCATTGATTATATTTTTGTCCAAGGAATATATTTAAGGAAATATTGGAATAATATTTTGTCTTCTAACCTTCTTGAGTTTGTCAAAGAAGTGTTTATGGTTGTGGCAGATTTGTGAGGTCTATTACTTATCATCAAGAAAAAGGTATGAGCACATTCTTCCATAGTTAAGTTGATTGGTTGGTTTTCTGAAAAATTAGTTTGGAGTGAAAAGGACTTGATTAGGGTTTTCTTATTAAGTATGATTGAGTTAATGCTTCAAGATTTTATGGAATAAAGAGTTGTTATTGAAACCTTATTTTATTAGCATTGTTGTTGAAGCCATTGATGGTGTGAAGAACTTGAACTAGGGTTTGAGTATCATTGCTATAAGCATTGTTGTTGAAGAGAGTTGGTTGAGCCTAGTCAAGTGGATGTGTGAAGTGATTGTTCAAGTTTCATAAAACAAACTATTCTATATTATGAATTGATAATTGAGTTGATTTTGAAGCATATTGAGTCTCTAACAAGATACCACCATATTTCAGCCCTTAAAAAGGTATCTAAGGCCTTCAAAATTGACCTCCAAGTTTTACTAGCAGGATTTTCACTAGTTTTCATAGGGTAGGATATCTTAAAATTTACATAACTCCAAAAACACTCAAGATATTGGGATGATTATTTAGGTGTTGGGTATATTTCTCCACCCTCTAAAAAACTAAACAAATTTTAGAACAAAATAAAACAAATACAAATTTGGGTGATGCAATATCACTCTTACATCGCTAGATGCTCCTACATCAGACACCCAGGGTAAATTGAGAAGTGACCTTCACTTATCTATTATTGGAGGAAAACCAAGGTGGTCAACCTCTATATTTAAAAACCAAGACAAATATTTAATAAGATTACCCTTACATTTAACCAGATATTCCTCATACTACATGTTCCTTGTACTTATACCAGTGCAGGTGTCCAGGATTTCTTCTATGTTTTCCTTCTTTGGAGTAGACGTTGGAATATCCCAGATTTTTGTTAGTAGTCCCTCATCATTGTCCCCTTCATGATATTCTACCAAATCATAAATATTTATCATAAGTGATATGTTAATCCCATTCGACAATTCTACTTCATATGCATTGCATGAATCCTGTTTCTCTATGATCATGCATGGTCCAAACTTTTTCAATTTTTAGCTTATTATAGGTTTTAGTAGGAAACCTTTCTTTTCTTAGGTGAACCATAACTTCATCTCCCACTTGGAATTTCTTGAACCACAACTTATGGTCTACCCTTTTCTTGTATTGTGTGTTCATCTTGTTAATATGTTTCTTTACCTCCTCATGCAAATTCTTTAGGTGCTCTACAAAGTCCTCAACCTCAGCACTACGTTTTTCCCCTATGTCCATATTTCTCAACTCAAAAGAATTCCTTGGGATGTTTCCATACACATTATGGAATGTGGATTTATTAGTACTCTTGTTGATAGAATTGGTATAATAAAATTCTTTCTGTGGTAAAACCAAGTCCCACCCCTTGGGATTATATCCTACTAAGCATCTCAATAAATTACCCAAACTTCTATTCACCACTTATGTTTTTCCATCAGTCTACAAGTGGTATACATAAATGAACTTCAAATATATCTTCAATTTATTCCACAAAGTCTTCCAAAAATACCCAATAAACTTGGTATCCCTGTATAAAACAATACTCTTTGGTAGACATACCACCTATTTGAAAACAACTTTGTAACATGAACTGCATCATTAGTTTTCTAGCAGGGAATGAAATGTGCCATCTTTAAAATCTTGTCAACCACCACAAATATGGAGTCATTCCCCCTTTGTGTCCTTGGTAGGCCAAGAAAAAAATCCATGTTGATGTCTTCCCATGGTTTCTATTGTATAGGTAATGGCTGATATAATTCAGTATTCTGCCTCACACCTTTGGCCCTCTAGCATACTCTGTAACTTTGTACAAACATCTTCATATATTGCTATAGTTATGGCCAATAGTAGTTCTCACAAATGAGTTAAATGGTCTTATCTCAACCAAAGTGTCTAGCCAACCCGCCATTGTGCTTCTCCTTGACCAGATTTTCTCTCATTGAACTCCTTGGAATGCACAATTGGTTTCCTTTGAATAACATTCCATATTGGATTAGAAAATCTGACCATTTAGTCCTATCGAAAGTAACAAGTGCCAAGCAATCTCTCCAAACCTTTACAAAATTTGGATCTTCAAGGTACAAACTCTTAAGTTCATCAAACCTTATAACCTCCATATTCATTTCTATAAACAATTTTTATCTTCTACTTAGGGCATATACAACTCTATTTGACTTCCCACTCGTATTCTTCAACACAAAGGTATAACTCTGCAAAAACTCAACCCATTTTAAGTGCCTCTGATTTAGCTTTCCTTGGCTATTAATATACTCTAAGGCTTGATGATCAGTAAATAGAATAAAATATTTTGGCAACAAATAGTGTCTCTGCTTCTTTAGAGCCTAAACTATAGCATAAAACTCTTGATCATAGACTGAATATTTTTTCCTAGCCTCATTAAGCTTCTCACTAAAATAGACAACATGCTTACTTTCTTGACTCAACACAGCTCATATGGCACTACCATTAGCATCATAATCTAACTAAAATACCTTATTAAAATATAGAAGTGCCAAAATGGGTTGATTTGTGACTTCCTTATTCAACATATCAAAACTCCTATCTTCTCCTGAAGTCCACTTAAACTCCGTATTATCACCTTTCATTGTCTCTGTTAGGGATACACAAATACTGCTAAAATTTCTAATAATTTTTTTGTAAAAATTGGCTAGACCATGGAATGATCTTACCTCTGTAATGCTCCTTAGAATAGGTCATTCAATGATATCCCTTAGAGGATTTCCATCAGTTCCAAATGTGGTTCTATAATTGGATCAGAATCAGTGGTCAACCTGTCAGCTTCAATGATGTGTTGGTCTAAATTTTGGCTAATATATTTGTAAATGATCAAGTGGAGACCCTGGTGCTTAGAGTAAGTGGATTTCCCTTTTTAGATACTATAAACAGAGATTTACATTGAACAAAATAAATACTTTGAGATGTTAATCTTCTTGACATTCTTCAAAAAAATTATGAACACCATGTGGAAGACATGGGGGGTGGATATGGTTCATCCACAGTTAGGTACTACATAATCAGCAGCATGGAATGATTGCATGGTGGAGGGAGGTATTCTCGGACATAACCATTGTCCTTTTTTATCAAATATTTCCCTTTGTTATGGAAGAAAACAACTCACTCGCCATTGAATGCTTATCTCTATGAATAATCTCCCAATAATTGGGGAGTTTCATAATTTTGGGTAACAAATCAATGGTCACAACAAAGGTGAGTCCCTTCAGGGACACTGTACCATTATCCCAACTTTGGATGAACTCCTTCAAAATCTTAGGGTCATGCCATTAAACTTCTTCTATAAATTGAGTAACCCATGAGAAGTCATAATCTCCTCAACCAGTGGGTCTAATTGCAAGTGTTCGAGCTCCATCAAATCCATCCTCCAAAACATAGAAAAACTCTTTATCTTGACATAATTCAACTTCCACCTTGCTTCAATAAATCTCTAGTTTCTATTATGCACAAACTGAATTAAAAGAAAAACCTTCAATGGCTAGAGAGGATTAATATCAACATCCTTGGGATTAAAGCTTACCTTGAACCACTGATTGGGTTTATTGGACCTAGAATATCTCATCACATGGACCATACCAAGCCCAATGATGATTTGGTTTATACTACAAGAGCTTACTAGAAAAGGAGGCAGCTAGAATGGGGAGTAAAGTTGGTGGTGATATTTGAAAATGGTAATAGTGGAATGAGTGGACCAATGAAGATGCACATCATATTTAGTCATCCTCCATGAGTGAGCATTATAAAAAGACCATTCCACTTTGGCATCCACAATGGACACGAGCTGGATGGTTTTGCCATTACACCCTGATGAATTGACAACTTGGTACAAGGTGATGATGGCACCACGATTGGTAATGAGCTCTATATCACAGGCTATGATAAGCACATGAATAGTGTCATGATCTCTATCCTTTTTCTTTATTCAACACTTTATTTTGGCCCCTTGATTATTTTTTTCTTTTCAATGTTTGATGACAATGTTAGCACTAATATTGAGAATAAACCCCTTAATACCATATTTATTACTGTTCTGCTTAATTTTTGTCTTAAAATGATAATCCTTACACATGAGATTATAATCTATGTAGTCCCAAGGAATTTTAGATAGGATCCTTGGGGTGTGAGCCTGAGGACTATTGTTCAACTATATTTTTCTTGAAGAAGGATGCCAACTTAGCATGTATGGGCAGTAGAACTTAACCTCAAAGGGATAACGCCTATTCATGTAGCTAGGTCCATTCTCTGTCCAGACACAGTGGCACAGATTGGCTCTAGTGGATTTAACACTACTAATAAGTGGTGGCCTCATTCTTATGTCAAAAATTCATAATACATTGGGAAAAGTTTTGATACCACATCAGAAATAACTATAGAGTCAACCCAACGTTAGCCAGAGCATCCACTATTTTATTTCCTTCCCTGTACACATGTTGAATTGAAATATTGTTGATCACACGGAGGTGGAGGATGGTCTCCTAGACAAGAGGAGCAACATTCCAAGGTGGATTTGTGGTGCCTTTGATGTAGTTTATTGTATTCATGGAGTCACCTTCGATGATCAGATTATTAATATTATATTCTAAATCCACTTGGATACCATAGAAGACTGCTCTAGCCTCTGCAAAGTTGTTTGATTGGACTCCCAAATTTTTAACATAGGCTAAAATAACTCTGCCTCTGTCATCTTGGATAACCCCTCCACAACTTGCTTCACTAGGATTACCTTTGGAAGCACCATAAAAATTTAGTTTAAACCAACAGGGAGGTGAGGTAATCCATTACATAAGGGATCTATCCAAAACGGGGTGGGGTTAGCTAGAAACCCTAGAAGAGAGGTTGAAAAATATTACTAGCTGGATTTCAAAATGAGACAAGGAACTATCCTCAAAAGAAATAAGGTTGAAATTTTTAGATGCAAAGGCAATAATTCCTAAGGAAACATAATGAGAATTGCAACAAGAATCTTGAAAGGCTCTATTATTTCTCTCCAACCAGACCTACCACATGAAATGGGGAAGGATGACGGACCACCAGTACTTGAGGTGAGTGGAATGGAAAGGGTTGGGCCATTGGAGAAGGAGGTCAATTATTGATAAGGGGAAAACCTAGGCAATATAGATGATATTCAGGATGGATGACATAAATTTACCAAAAAAGTGACACTCCATGAATAGGTGATGATTACCAAAAAGGGACACTCCATGAACAAGTGATGAACCAACTTCCAAGCAAACTAATAGAGGAAACATTTTTTTGGGAGGATCATGCCTTGATCTATGAGGTTATCGATGGTTAGGAGTCTATTTTGAACAACCAACCAGTAGAAGTGAGCTATTTTAGAAATGAGGTTCTTTATCCAAATGCATTTGGTTGGGAACCAGTCTTCCTTAGGTTCAATCAATGAAGCATAGGATGATTTAATAGTAAACAACCTAGAATCACCGAGCTGCCAGAAGGGAGTATCAGATGACTGGAGGCTCAGGATCATTTGAAGGTGGAGCATCATTTGGTTGCATGTTGCTCTAAATTTTTCATATCATGAGGCAAGTTTAACCATTTAGTGGGATACGTATGATGGAAAATAAAATTACCAACCTTGGATTCAAAAAACTTGTTGAAAATGGGTTTAAAGATGCTTACGGACTGATCATGCATCACAGGCTAAGAATTAATCTAGGGATCTTCCTAAAACTTGATGCAAGAACCATCACATAATATTCACCTATTTCCTTTCTATAGAATAGGTTTGATATGACACTAAGTTCTAGAAGGTAGAACCATTTGAAATGGGGGATTCATCCGTTAGGGAACCTTGTCTAAGGTATTTCTTTTTCATAATTTCCACCCATTGAACAGGAGAGTTGGTGACTATTTTCCACACTTGCTTAGATATAATTTCCATATTAATTTTGTGGACTTTTTGAAGACCTATCCCACCCTTACATCTTATGAGATAAACTTTATCCCACGTGACAAGGGGAAACCTTAATTTATTCTTCATTACAGACCAGATAAAATTCCTTTGAATTTATTCAATTTTATTGCACACAGCTTTTGGGGCTCTAAATAATAATAGGAAGTATATGGGTGCACTTTGAATACATGATTTAACCAACATAAACTTACCTGCATTGCTAAGGAGGGCTCCCTTCTAGCTAGCTAATTTCTTTATTACTCACTGAACCACACTATCCCACATTCTCTTAGTAGAGCTGCCTTGGAAAAGAGGAAGGCCTAGATATGTTGCTAGAAAATTAGCAATGGTAGATCCCAAAATGTTAGTAATTTTTAAATTTATCTAGGTCTAAGTGTTAAAAAATTAAATGTTACTTTTAAAATAGTTGACTCTTTGACTAGCAGCCCTCTCATAAGCCTCCAGAATGGATCTGATGGTTCTAGCTTCTAGGACACTTGAGTGCTTGACCAAAATAGTTTCATCCATGAACTATTGATGGAACACTGGGGTGAATCTAGAATATGCTTTTATACCTAAAATATCCCCTAATATATAGGTAGCCTTGAGAGCCCTCCCTAGGTAATCTGCAACTAGATAAATAGGAACGGGGATATGGGGTCCCCCTATCTAATTTCATATCTGCTTCTGAAACACCCTACCACTGCCCCATTGACTAAGACTAAAAACCAATATGAAGTTGTGTAAGCTTTAATTAATAGAACCCGTTTAGGGTGGAATCCAAAACTAATGAGAATAGCTAGGAGGAAATCTCATGAGATTCTATTAAAAGCTTTACTAATATCAAGATTTAGGAAGAAACTTGGCAGCTTTTTGACAGTTACAAAATGGGTGAGCTTGTGAATGGTGATCACACTATTGGTAATGATCCTACCTTGGACAAAAATACATTGGCATAGGTCTATAACATGAGGCATAACACATTTCATTCTATTATCCATAGTCTTGGTAAGGATTTTATACGAAATATTGTAAACACTGATAGGACAAAAATCAAACATAGAAAGACACTCATGGGATTTTGGGATGAGGGTGAGGAAAGTATAATTAAGATCTCTCGGTATGAAATTAGATCTTTGGAGTTCAAGTATGGCAGTTGACACATCTTTGCTAATGTTGTTCCAAAAGGTTTGAAAAACCTTGGAGGAAACCCATCTAGACTAGGTGCCTTGTTAGCAGACATGGAGAACAAATCTTATTTGATCTCATCCTGAGAGAAAGGCTAAAACAGAAAATCATTATCATCCTAAGTCACAAGGGGTGGAATATGTTGGAGTAGATATTCTGACACATTTTCTAGGTAGGACTTGGATGGTCCAGGGATATTGTAGAAATGTTCAACTGCCTTCGATCTAATATCTTCAATGCATTCGATTGTGGACCCATCAACTTTGTGAAGAATTCTAATAGTATTTTCACCTCTATGTTCATGGTATTTGCATGAATTTTTTTTAAATTTAAATCTCCTTCTTTGATCCAAATTGCTTGGGATTTTTACCGTTAGAAGGTCTCCTCCTTGGCTAGAAAGTTATGGAACTCAGCTAAGAGGATCTTATCCTATATTATAATGTTGCTAGTGGCATTCCCACTCTAAACTTGATCTTCTATATCTTTCAACTGGGAGCATATTAATTTGCACAATTCAAATATATTGACAAACACCTCTTTATTCCATTTCTTAAGCTATGTTTTTAGGAATTTTAGTTTCATGCAGACTTGGTAAACACGAGATCCATTAAAATGTTGATGCCACCATTCAAGAATATTTGACCCGATCTTTAGATGTTAAAACCACATGGTTTCAAATTTTAATGGAGATTTATAGATAGGGTCTGGTCTTGTGACTTCAAGAAGTGGATTATAATAAGAAGCAATTCTTGATAGGGATGATAAGGTGGCATCACCAAAAATCAGAATGGCTTACTTGGATAACAGGAATCTATCCAGTCTTAGTTGGTTGAGTTGGTCTCCTTATCACTGGTTCATCTATTTAAACAAGAATCCTCTTAACTCAACATCCATCAGCTTGTTGGTATCAAAAAAGTCAACAAATTATTCATAGCTCCTTGTGGTGATTGGAGCAAACCTCCAACCTTGTTGTTTGGGTATAAAGGGTTATTGAAATCTCTAAACAACATCCACTTATGACAAGAGAATGTACTATGTATTTGTGATAGATGATGCCACATGGAAACTATTTCATTGAATTTGTTTGGAGCATAAATATTGGTTAAAATCCATTTCTTATTTGAATCATTGCAAGTAAAGTGGATGTTGATAGCCCTATCATTGAAGGATATGAGTTAACCATTCAATTTTATCAGGTCCCATAGGTAAAATAACCCTCCTAAAGCACCATGAGTCGGGCTTGCAATAAATTTGCAGTTATTCCATATAGATTTGACTATTTTTTTTGTATTCATATTTTCCACTTATGTTTCCTGGAAAATGAAGATTGAAGGTCTAAATTCTTTCCTCATGGAAGATAACATCATTTGTTTTGTCACTTCATTGAGGCCTCTGTAATTCCATGATAAGACCTTCATTTGCATGATTTAGAGGTAGTTTTTCCCCCTTTCACCTGCAAGGGTTTTGTTATTTTACCTTCTTCCTTTTATATCTCTTTGAGGGGAGATAGAGAAGATAATAACATTGTTTGGATGCCATTGGCTATGTCATCCGCAACCCAATTTTTCCTTTGATCGATATTAGGTGGTCAACCTCACATTTTTTCCATACCCACATCACTCTGAGGTTTTTATGGCTTTTGGTATTATTCATGGGGGGGCTTGAGGATTCGCCACCACTCGGGTAGATAGGGGTGCAAGAAGGGGATCCTAAATACATAACATCCAATAGGGAATACCCTGCTACATAACCAGGAGGATGAGGAGAGGACCTATTAGATAAGGATGATGAAATGGGATCAGAGGTTAGACAGTTACATGAAGGATATTCAGATAAAGATATCAGGGTAGAAGGTGACTTAGGAGACACATGCTTGATAGGATAAAGCAATTAAGGGGAGGTTGTAGAATGGGGAGGGGGTTTAGAGGTAAGTCAAATTTTAGAGGGAGAAGTGAGGGGGGATGCAGGAACAGAAGAAGTGGCATATGAGGTAAAGTGAGGACTATCGACAAGAGGGAACACCATCTAGAGGGGAAGGTCGATAAGTACACCTTGGTTCACAAGGTATGGATCAAGATGGGTAAGTTGTTTAATGAAAAATCCCCCAGAAGTGATTTCACTATCCTTATTAGTAAGAATTTTAAAATGGTTGGCAAAGATAGAAAATACCTTATTGGTACCTTGGTATTATCCTTTGGATGAAGATTCTAGATGATCTTCTATTTGATTCCCTTTTTCAATTTGATATTTTGAGTTAGGGGTCCCTCCTTATTCCTGAGGATTAAAGTTGCATGATCGCTTGCCAAAAGAATGCACCTCAGAATTCTTCACATCTAGGGAAAATGAATCACTCAAGTGGATCAATTTTTTAAACCTATTATTATATAAAAGGAAATTTGGTGCACCACTAGCCATTATAAACCTTCACAAAAGTGGAAAAATTAAATTCCATTATATTAGTCTTGAAAAATATTTTTCAATGAGTATATATAAGCTTATCTCATATTTTGATTAATGCCTCTAATTGCAAGAAATTGTTGGAAAGAAAAATATAGATGGAGTTTTCTTTCTCCAATTGGAATATTCAAGAAATATTATTTAGCATATTCATGTGTTCTAAAATATGATTTGAACCTTTCATCCTTCACCTACAACTAAACAAGACAAAGAACAATGATTTATTACCTTTAGTTGTCCTTCCCACTATAAAGGTGGGACAATTATTTCCTTTTGATTTAACTAATATAGGTTGGATTTTGACATCTACATGTCAAAATCTACTTAATAATAATAATAAAATATTATTTGAATACATTGTCTTCAATTCTAGATGCCCAACTATGACTTTTAAAGAATCAGATCATTTCCAGGTGGAATGTAAATCTCATACTTTGACCATGTTGGACCGTTGTCCTTTTGGTAATGAATATTTGACAAATGATGAGTTAATACCACTAATATGGTAATGCTTATATTTTAGTTAAAACATCAATTTTCAAGCTAGATTATATAGAGTGAGTTTCAAGAAATTTATATGCCTTGTGGAAATTTGAAATAAGTTTTTTCTTTATGACTTCAACTCAAACTACTTTACTACCTATAAAAATTGAATATCTCCAACAATGAATCCACCATGACAAAGTGATTATCTTTTGTCCAATAAGAAAGAGTCATTCGCTCATTATAATTTGCTTTGTGACTTATAATTTTATGTACAATCATGAATCTCATGCAACAAAAATTTAATATTCTCTTTTCCTAAGGAATAACACCTTCTTGCACCAGAATTATAATATTAGCGATTTATCATCCAATTGGGTAGTTTTGAAAATTGACTCTTTTCTTGTTCTCCAAATCATGATAAATATAGAGAGTTCATTCTTGGAAATTGAATGACTAGACATTTTTTTATATGGAGGAGACTCCAATAGATAAAGCATACTCTATTAAAATAAAAATGACTTTTCTAGCACCCTGCAACTAGATAATATTGCTAAACTATACTAGCTTATAGTGAGATGGATATGGTTAGATTTGGTTCCTTGCTAAGATGCCTAACTGAGTGATGGTGTGATTTTTCTCCATATTTTTTTGGATCAAATCTAGACATCAATGTGTCTATGCCACATGTAAGACATTGGCTTGAAATATTTTTATAAATACGGAGAGATCACTTGGGTGGGTATTCTTCACTTGATTTGTAAATGTTGCTACTTTATTATAATAGGTTTCTCTCATGGTCATTGTGTGCCTAATAAGTTTTATGCTTTCTATAAATAGGGATATATGTTGGCTCAATTTTCCTGAGTTATGCAAAGCCTAGAATGCAAGTATCTCTATGTATTGTAAGGAGTTGCTTTTGCAATATCTAGTTTATACAATCTAAATTGATGGTAGAGTACTTTTATAGAAAATAGTTCTACAAGAGGAATTGATGAGTCAATATCCACAATGTTAGTCTTTGGAAGGATTGTTTATCTTAAGACTACTACTTTGAGGTTCTATCTCATTGGTCCTTAGTAGGGTTATGTACCTTAAGACCTTTTCAATATAGTGACTTTAAGGCTTCTATGGATTGAAGGTAGAGGAGGATCAGAAGGAGAGATATATCTTCCTTCTACCTTATTTGATACCATTGATGATGTTTGAATATTTCAAGATATTGTATTACAAATGGTGAATATTTAAATAAAAACCATTTTACAAATATGGCATAACCATTGTCTATATGAGAAAAACAAATTGGACTCATGATTCTTATGAATATAGCAACAATACTTAACTAACTTTGACGTATGTTGTGATTCATATTTGGAACCACTTTTATTGATATGCCACCTAAACTATGATGATAATTATTCCTAACAAAATATTATGGTAATAGGATTATGATGTAATAAGTTGGATTCCTTTGAGTCCCATGTAACCAATCATAAAATATCAACTTAAAGGATGACTTTATATAAATATGCTATATTTTTAAAATTTAGAACAAAAATTCATTATTTAAGTGTTTAATCCTAGAAATTTCCATTGGTTATAATATGTTACTCCTCATTTTCAACTATTATTACTTTTTATTAGAATTTGTTAAAGTATTTTTAACACATGAAAGCAAAAATATTTTTGTAACAGTTTCAAGGAATAGACATGCTATTTCTAATATTTTTTTTCACATTTTAACTATATTTTGTATTCCATCCTTTAAAAGTGTAGGTCATTCTTAAAGAGAATTAATATTGACTCAAAACTTGGGTGGTATCTTCTCAACCCTATCCCGACCACATTGTTGAGTCCCTACTCTAGCATATACCTTCTCTTGTTAGTCAGAAATTTAACAAATTTTTGCTCCAACCATTTTTGACTAATGAGATTAAGGATGCTTTATTATCTATACCTACTATAAAGACCCCCGGCTCAGATGGCTTCCATCCTAGATTTTTTTAATATTTCTAGGATATCATAGGGGATGATATCACTATGGCTATCCAATAAATCTAGAAGTTCAAATTTGAGCCAGGGGATCTCAACTCAACATTCTTGACCCTTATTCCTAAGTCCCATGACTATCCTTCCTTGTCTGATTACCTCCCTATTATCTTATGTAATTTTCTTTACAAAATTATAACCAAAACCATGGATAATAGAATGAAGCACATCCTACCCTCTATTATAGATCCATGCCAAGGAATTTTTTTTCAAGGGTAATCATTTATAGTGTTATTACTATTCATGATTTGATCCATTTGGTCACCACTATTAGGCAAATACATTTTTTTTAAAATCTTGATATGTACAAAGCTTTTAAAAAGTTTTTTTGGGAATTTATTTTTGTTTTCCTTACCAGGTTTGAATTTCACCCTAAATGGGTCCATATCATCAAAGCTTGTAACTCATCAATGTGGTTTTCAGTCATTATCAATGGGGCTACAATGTGTTACTTTATACGTGATCGAGGTATTAGACAGGGTGATCCACTATATCCTCTCCTATTTATTATTATGGTTGATTCCTTGGGAAGGGCTCTAAAGGAGGATTTTTCCTCAGAATCCATATATGGTATCAAAGCTTCTTCAGACCTTCAACCAATTTCACACTAGCAATTTGTGGATGACACCATCATTGCCGATCGCTCTATTGTCCTTTAAGCTAGAGTAATCAAATCAATTTTGAAAGCTTATGAACAAGAAGTACGATAAAAGGTCAATTATCTAAAGAGTAGTCTCATCAATACTCCAAAGAAAATATAGCTTAAAAATTTCTTAGATTTTAGAGTGTGTCATTTCCAATCTCCCTTCATCTTATCTTGGAATTCCTTAAGCAATTGAGAGCATGTGGATATGATTCATCCACAGTTAGGTACTACATAATCAGCAGCATGGAATGATTGCATGGTGGAGGGAGGTATTCTCGGACATAACCATTGTCCTTTTTTATCAAATATTTCCCTTTGTTATGGAAGAAAACAACTCACTCGCCATTGAATGCTTATCTCTATGAATAATCTCCCAATAATTGGGGAGTTTCATAATTTTGGGTAACAAATCAATGGTCACAACAAAGGTGAGTCCCTTCAGGGACACCGTACCATTATCCCAACTTTGGATGAACTCCTTCAAAATCTCAGGGTCATACCCGTTAAACTTCTTTAGGAAATTGAGTAACCCACGAGAAGCCATGATTTCCTTGACCAATGGGTCTAATTGCAAGTATTCGGGCTCTAGAAATGCCATCCTCCAAAACATAGAAAAACTCTTTATCTTGACATAATTCAACTTCCACCTTGCTCCAATAAATCTCTAGTTTCTATTATGCACAAACTGAATTAAAAGAAAAACCTTCAATGGCTAGAGAGGATTAATATCAACATCCTTGGGATTAAAGCTTACCTTGAACCACTGATTGGGTTTATTGGACCTAGAATATCTCATCACATGGACCATACCAAGCCCAATGATGATTTGGTTTATACTACAAGAGCTTACTAGAAAAGGAGGCAGCTAGAATGGGGAGTAAAGTTGGTGGTGATATTTGAAAATGGTAATAGTGGAATGAGTGGACCAATGAAGATGCACATCATATTTAGTCATCCTCCATGAGTGAGCATTATAAAAAGACCATTCCACTTTGGCATCCACAATGGACACGAGCTGGATGGTTTTGCCATTACACCCTGATGAATTGACAACTTGGTACAAGGTGATGATGGCACCACGATTGGTAATGAGCTCTATATCACAGGCTATGATAAGCACATGAATAGTGTCATGATCTCTATCTTTTTTCTTTATTCAACACTTTATTTTGGCCCCTTGATTATTTTTTTCTTTTCAATGTTTGATGACAATGTTAGCACTAATATTGAGAATAAACCCCTTAATACCATATTTATTACTGTTCTGCTTAATTTTTGTCTTAAAATGATAATCCTTACACATGAGATTATAATCTATGTAGTCCCAAGGAATTTTAGATAGGATCCTTGGGGTGTGAGCCTGAGGACTATTGTTCAACTATATTTTTCTTGAAGAAGGATGCCAACTTAGCATGTATGGGCAGTAGAACTTAACCTCAAAGGGATAACGCCTATTCATGTAGCTAGGTCCATTCTCTGTCCAGACACAGTGGCACAGATTGGCTCTAGTGGATTTAACACTACTAATAAGTGGTGGCCTCATTCTTATGTCATAAATTCATGATACATTGGGGAAAGTTTTGATACCACATCGGAAATAACTATAGAGTCAACCCAACGTTAGCCGGAGCATCAACTACTTTATTTCCTTCCCTGTACACATGTTGAATTGAAATATTGTTGATCACACGGAGGTGGAGGATGGTCTCCTAGACAAGAGGAGCAACATTCCAAGGTGGATTTGTGGTGCCTTTGATGTAGTTTATTGTATTCATGGAGTCACCTTCAATGATCAAATTATTAATATTATATTCTAAATCCACTTGGATACCATGGAAAACTTCTCTAGCCTCTGCAAAGTTGTTTGATTGGACTCCCAAATTTTTAACATAGGCTAAAATAACTCTGCCTCTGTCATCTTGGATAACCCCTCCACAACTTGCTTCACTAGGATTACCTTTGGAAGCACCATAAAAATTTAGTTTAAACCAACAAGGGGGTGGGGGAATCCATTACATAAGGGATCTATCCACAACGGGGTGGGGTTGGCTAGAAACCCTAGAAGAGAGGTTGACAAATATTACTAGTTGGATTTCAAAAGGAGACATGGGACTATCCTCAAAAGAAATAAGGTTGGCATTTTTAGATGCAAAGGCAATAATTCTTAAGGAAACATAATGAGAATTGCAACAAGAATCTTGAAAGGCTCTATTATTTCTCTCCAACCAGACCTACCACATGAAATGGGGAAGGATGACGGACCACCAGTACTTGAGGTGAGTGGAATGGAAAGGGTTGGGCCATTGGAGAAGGAGGTCAATTATTGATAAGGGGAAAACCTAGGCAATATAGATGATATTCAGGATGGATGACATAAATTTACCAAAAAAGTGACACTCCATGAATAGGTGATGATTACCAAAAAGGGACACTCCATGAACAAGTGATGAACCAACTTCCAAGCAAACTAATAGAGGAAACATTTTTTTGGGAGGATCATGCCTTGATCTATGAGGTTATCGATGGTTAGGAGTCTATTTTGAACAACCAACCAGTAGAAGTGAGCTATTTTAGAAATGAGGTTCTTTATCCAAATGCATTTGGTTGGGAACCAGTCTTCCTTAGGTTCAATCAATGAAGCATAGGATGATTTAATAGTAAACAACCTAGAATCACCGAGCTGCCAGAAGGGAGTATCAGATGACTGGAGGCTCAGGATCATTTGAAGGTGGAGCATCATTTGGTTGCATGTTGCTCTAAATTTTTCATATCATGAGGCAAGTTTAACCATTTAGTGGGATACGTATGATGGAAAATAAAATTACCAACCTTGGATTCAAAAAACTTGTTGAAAATGGGTTTAAAGATGCTTACGGACTGATCATGCATCACAGGCTAAGAATTAATCTAGGGATCTTCCTAAAACTTGATGCAAGAACCATCACATAATATTCACCTATTTCCTTTCTATAGAATAGGTTTGATATGACACTAAGTTCTAGAAGGTAGAACCATTTGAAATGGGGGATTCATCCGTTAGGGAACCTTGTCTAAGGTATTTCTTTTTCATAATTTCCACCCATTGAACAGGAGAGTTGGTGACTATTTTCCACACTTGCTTAGATATAATTTCCATATTAATTTTGTGGACTTTTTGAAGACCTATCCCACCCTTACATCTTATGAGATAAACTTTATCCCACGTGACAAGGGGAAACCTTAATTTATTCTTCATTACAGACCAGATAAAATTCCTTTGAATTTATTCAATTTTATTGCACACAGCTTTTGGGGCTCTAAATAATAATAGGAAGTATATGGGTGCACTTTGAATACATGATTTAACCAACATAAACTTACCTGCATTGCTAAGGAGGGCTCCCTTCTAGCTAGCTAATTTCTTTATTACTCACTGAACCACACTATCCCACATTCTCTTAGTAGAGCTGCCTTGGAAAAGAGGAAGGCCTAGATATGTTGCTAGAAAATTAGCAATGGTAGATCCCAAAATGTTAGTAATTTTTAAATTTATCTAGGTCTAAGTGTTAAAAAATTAAATGTTACTTTTAAAATAGTTGACTCTTTGACTAGCAGCCCTCTCATAAGCCTCCAGAATGGATCTGATGGTTCTAGCTTCTAGGACACTTGAGTGCTTGACCAAAATAGTTTCATCCATGAACTATTGATGGAACACTGGGGTGAATCTAGAATATGCTTTTATACCTAAAATATCCCCTAATATATAGGTAGCCTTGAGAGCCCTCCCTAGGTAATCTGCAACTAGATAAATAGGAACGGGGATATGGGGTCCCCCTATCTAATTTCATATCTGCTTCTGAAACACCCTACCACTGCCCCATTGACTAAGACTAAAAACCAATATGAAGTTGTGTAAGCTTTAATTAATAGAACCCGTTTAGGGTGGAATCCAAAACTAATGAGAATAGCTAGGAGGAAATCTCATGAGATTCTATTAAAAGCTTTACTAATATCAAGATTTAGGAAGAAACTTGGCAACTTTTTGACAGTTACAAAATGGATGAGCTTGTGAATGGTGATCACACTATTGGTAATGATCCTACCTTGGACAAAAATACATTGGCATAGGTCTATAACATGAGGCATAACACATTTCATTCTATTATCCATAGTCTTGGTAAGGATTTTATACGAAATATTGTAAACACTGATAGGACAAAAATCAAACATAGAAAGACACTCATGGGATTTTGGGATGAGGGTGAGGAAAGTATAATTAAGATCTCTCGGTATGAAATTAGATCTTTGGAGTTCAAGTATGGCAGTTGACACATCTTTGCTAATGTTGTTCCAAAAGGTTTGAAAAACCTTGGAGGAAACCCATCTAGACTAGGTGCCTTGTTAGCAGACATGGAGAACAAATCTTATTTGATCTCATCCTGAGAGAAAGGCTAAAACAGAAAATCATTATCATCCTAAGTCACAAGGGGTGGAATATGTTGGAGTAGATATTCTGACACATTTTCTAGGTAGGACTTGGATGGTCCAGGGATATTGTAGAAATGTTCAACTGCCTTCGATCTAATATCTTCAATGCATTCGATTGTGGACCCATCAACTTTGTGAAGAATTCTAATAGTATTTTCACCTCTATGTTCATGGTATTTGCATGAATTTTTTTTAAATTTAAATCTCCTTCTTTGATCCAAATTGCTTGGGATTTTTACCGTTAGAAGGTCTCCTCCTTGGCTAGAAAGTTATGGAACTCAGCTAAGAGGATCTTATCCTATATTATAATGTTGCTAGTGGCATTCCCACTCTAAACTTGATCTTCTATATCTTTCAACTGGGAGCATATTAATTTGCACAATTCAAATATATTGACAAACACCTCTTTATTCCATTTCTTAAGCTATGTTTTTAGGAATTTTAGTTTCATGCAGACTTGGTAAACACGAGATCCATTAAAATGTTGATGCCACCATTCAAGAATATTTGACCCGATCTTTAGATGTTAAAACCACATGGTTTCAAATTTTAATGGAGATTTATAGATAGGGTCTGGTCTTGTGACTTCAAGAAGTGGATTATAATAAGAAGCAATTCTTGATAGGGATGATAAGGTGGCATCACCAAAAATCAGAATGGCTTACTTGGATAACAGGAATCTATCCAGTCTTAGTTGGTTGAGTTGGTCTCCTTATCACTGGTTCATCTATTTAAACAAGAATCCTCTTAACTCAACATCCATCAGCTTGTTGGTATCAAAAAAGTCAACAAATTATTCATAGCTCCTTGTGGTGATTGGAGCAAACCTCCAACCTTGTTGTTTGGGTATAAAGGGTTATTGAAATCTCTAAACAACATCCACTTATGACAAGAGAATGTACTATGTATTTGTGATAGATGATGCCACATGGAAACTATTTCATTGAATTTGTTTGGAGCATAAATATTGGTTAAAATCCATTTCTTATTTGAATCATTGCAAGTAAAGTGGATGTTGATAGCCCTATCATTGAAGGATATGAGTTAACCATTCAATTTTATCAGGTCCCATAGGTAAAATAACCCTCCTAAAGCACCATGAGTCGGGCTTGCAATAAATTTGCAGTTATTCCATATAGATTTGACTATTTTTTTTGTATTCATATTTTCCACTTATGTTTCCTGGAAAATGAAGATTGAAGGTCTAAATTCTTTCCTCATGGAAGATAACATCATTTGTTTTGTCACTTCATTGAGGCCTCTGTAATTCCATGATAAGACCTTCATTTGCATGATTTAGAGGTAGTTTTTCCCCCTTTCACCTGCAAGGGTTTTGTTATTTTACCTTCTTCCTTTTATATCTCTTTGAGGGGAGATAGAGAAGATAATAACATTGTTTGGATGCCATTGGCTATGTCATCCGCAACCCAATTTTTCCTTTGATCGATATTAGGTGGTCAACCTCACATTTTTTCCATACCCACATCACTCTGAGGTTTTTATGGCTTTTGGTATTATTCATGGGGGGGCTTGAGGATTCGCCACCACTCGGGTAGATAGGGGTGCAAGAAGGGGATCCTAAATACATAACATCCAATAGGGAATACCCTGCTACATAACCAGGAGGATGAGGAGAGGACCTATTAGATAAGGATGATGAAATGGGATCAGAGGTTAGACAGTTACATGAAGGATATTCAGATAAAGATATCAGGGTAGAAGGTGACTTAGGAGACACATGCTTGATAGGATAAAGCAATTAAGGGGAGGTTGTAGAATGGGGAGGGGGTTTAGAGGTAAGTCAAATTTTAGAGGGAGAAGTGAGGGGGGATGCAGGAACAGAAGAAGTGGCATATGAGGTAAAGTGAGGACTATCGACAAGAGGGAACACCATCTAGAGGGGAAGGTCGATAAGTACACCTTGGTTCACAAGGTATGGATCAAGATGGGTAAGTTGTTTAATGAAAAATCCCCCAGAAGTGATTTCACTATCCTTATTAGTAAGAATTTTAAAATGGTTGGCAAAGATAGAAAATACCTTATTGGTACCTTGGTATTATCCTTTGGATGAAGATTCTAGATGATCTTCTATTTGATTCCCTTTTTCAATTTGATATTTTGAGTTAGGGGTCCCTCCTTATTCCTGAGGATTAAAGTTGCATGATCGCTTGCCAAAAGAATGCACCTCAGAATTCTTCACATCTAGGGAAAATGAATCACTCAAGTGGATCAATTTTTTAAACCTATTATTATATAAAAGGAAATTTGGTGCACCACTAGCCATTATAAACCTTCACAAAAGTGGAAAAATTAAATTCCATTATATTAGTCTTGAAAAATATTTTTCAATGAGTATATATAAGCTTATCTCATATTTTGATTAATGCCTCTAATTGCAAGAAATTGTTGGAAAGAAAAATATAGATGGAGTTTTCTTTCTCCAATTGGAATATTCAAGAAATATTATTTAGCATATTCATGTGTTCTAAAATATGATTTGAACCTTTCATCCTTCACCTACAACTAAACAAGACAAAGAACAATGATTTATTACCTTTAGTTGTCCTTCCCACTATAAAGGTGGGACAATTATTTCCTTTTGATTTAACTAATATAGGTTGGATTTTGACATCTACATGTCAAAATCTACTTAATAATAATAATAAAATATTATTTGAATACATTGTCTTCAATTCTAGATGCCCAACTATGACTTTTAAAGAATCAGATCATTTCCAGGTGGAATGTAAATCTCATACTTTGACCATGTTGGACCGTTGTCCTTTTGGTAATGAATATTTGACAAATGATGAGTTAATACCACTAATATGGTAATGCTTATATTTTAGTTAAAACATCAATTTTCAAGCTAGATTATATAGAGTGAGTTTCAAGAAATTTATATGCCTTGTGGAAATTTGAAATAAGTTTTTTCTTTATGACTTCAACTCAAACTACTTTACTACCTATAAAAATTGAATATCTCCAACAATGAATCCACCATGACAAAGTGATTATCTTTTGTCCAATAAGAAAGAGTCATTCGCTCATTATAATTTGCTTTGTGACTTATAATTTTATGTACAATCATGAATCTCATGCAACAAAAATTTAATATTCTCTTTTCCTAAGGAATAACACCTTCTTGCACCAGAATTATAATATTAGCGATTTATCATCCAATTGGGTAGTTTTGAAAATTGACTCTTTTCTTGTTCTCCAAATCATGATAAATATAGAGAGTTCATTCTTGGAAATTGAATGACTAGACATTTTTTTATATGGAGGAGACTCCAATAGATAAAGCATACTCTATTAAAATAAAAATGACTTTTCTAGCACCCTGCAACTAGATAATATTGCTAAACTATACTAGCTTATAGTGAGATGGATATGGTTAGATTTGGTTCCTTGCTAAGATGCCTAACTGAGTGATGGTGTGATTTTTCTCCATATTTTTTTGGATCAAATCTAGACATCAATGTGTCTATGCCACATGTAAGACATTGGCTTGAAATATTTTTATAAATACGGAGAGATCACTTGGGTGGGTATTCTTCACTTGATTTGTAAATGTTGCTACTTTATTATAATAGGTTTCTCTCATGGTCATTGTGTGCCTAATAAGTTTTATGCTTTCTATAAATAGGGATATATGTTGGCTCAATTTTCCTGAGTTATGCAAAGCCTAGAATGCAAGTATCTCTATGTATTGTAAGGAGTTGCTTTTGCAATATCTAGTTTATACAATCTAAATTGATGGTAGAGTACTTTTATAGAAAATAGTTCTACAAGAGGAATTGATGAGTCAATATCCACAATGTTAGTCTTTGGAAGGATTGTTTATCTTAAGACTACTACTTTGAGGTTCTATCTCATTGGTCCTTAGTAGGGTTATGTACCTTAAGACCTTTTCAATATAGTGACTTTAAGGCTTCTATGGATTGAAGGTAGAGGAGGATCAGAAGGAGAGATATATCTTCCTTCTACCTTATTTGATACCATTGATGATGTTTGAATATTTCAAGATATTGTATTACAAATGGTGAATATTTAAATAAAAACCATTTTACAAATATGGCATAACCATTGTCTATATGAGAAAAACAAATTGGACTCATGATTCTTATGAATATAGCAACAATACTTAACTAACTTTGACGTATGTTGTGATTCATATTTGGAACCACTTTTATTGATATGCCACCTAAACTATGATGATAATTATTCCTAACAAAATATTATGGTAATAGGATTATGATGTAATAAGTTGGATTCCTTTGAGTCCCATGTAACCAATCATAAAATATCAACTTAAAGGATGACTTTATATAAATATGCTATATTTTTAAAATTTAGAACAAAAATTCATTATTTAAGTGTTTAATCCTAGAAATTTCCATTGGTTATAATATGTTACTCCTCATTTTCAACTATTATTACTTTTTATTAGAATTTGTTAAAGTATTTTTAACACATGAAAGCAAAAATATTTTTGTAACAGTTTCAAGGAATAGACATGCTATTTCTAATATTTTTTTTCACATTTTAACTATATTTTGTATTCCATCCTTTAAAAGTGTAGGTCATTCTTAAAGAGAATTAATATTGACTCAAAACTTGGGTGGTATCTTCTCAACCCTATCCCGACCACATTGTTGAGTCCCTACTCTAGCATATACCTTCTCTTGTTAGTCAGAAATTTAACAAATTTTTGCTCCAACCATTTTTGACTAATGAGATTAAGGATGCTTTATTATCTATACCTACTATAAAGACCCCCGGCTCAGATGGCTTCCATCCTAGATTTTTTTAATATTTCTAGGATATCATAGGGGATGATATCACTATGGCTATCCCATAAATCTAGAAGTTCAAATTTGAGCCAGGGGATCTCAACTCAACATTCTTGACCCTTATTCCTAAGTCCCATGACTATCCTTCCTTGTCTGATTACCACCCTATTATCTTATGTAATTTTCTTTACAAAATTATAACCAAAACCATGGATAATAGAATGAAGCACATCCTACCCTCTATTATAGATCCATGCCAAGGAATTTTTTTTCAAGGGTAATCATTTATAGTGTTATTACTATTCATGATTTGATCCATTTGGTCACCACTATTAGGCAAATACATTTTTTTTAAAATCTTGATATGTACAAAGCTTTTAAAAAGTTTTTTTGGGAATTTATTTTTGTTTTCCTTACCAGGTTTGAATTTCACCCTAAATGGGTCCATATCATCAAAGCTTGTAACTCATCAATGTGGTTTTCAGTCATTATCAATGGGGCTACAATGTGTTACTTTATACGTGATCGAGGTATTAGACAGGGTGATCCACTATATCCTCTCCTATTTATTATTATGGTTGATTCCTTGGGAAGGGCTCTAAAGGAGGATTTTTCCTCAGAATCCATATATGGTATCAAAGCTTCTTCAGACCTTCAACCAATTTCACACTAGCAATTTGTGGATGACACCATCATTGCCGATCGCTCTATTGTCCTTTAAGCTAGAGTAATCAAATCAATTTTGAAAGCTTATGAACAAGAAGTACGATAAAAGGTCAATTATCTAAAGAGTAGTCTCATCAATACTCCAAAGAAAATATAGCTTAAAAATTTCTTAGATTTTAGAGTGTGTCATTTCCAATCTCCCTTCATCTTATCTTGGAATTCCTTAAGCAATTGAGAGCATGTGGAAAAATTCTATCCAAAGAATCATGAAGAAGTTGGTAGGGTGGAAGGGTGCCCTCCTTAGTAGTGTAGGTAGATCCACATTGGTTCAATCCTACCTTTAGAGCATTCCCATTTACTTTTTGTCTCTATTGAAGGCTCCTATGGTAGTGTGTAAGAAAATTGAGCAAATCCAAAATGCTTCCTTTGATCAGGTTGTGAGGAAAAATTTAGGTTTTCTATTTTAGCTTGGGACAAAGTGTGTTTGCCAAAGGACAAGGGTGGTTTGGGGTTCAGGAAAATTAACAAGATAAACTTAGCAGTGATAAGTAAACAATGATGGAAAATCATTTCCAACTCTAGAATTTAGTGGGTGGACATTATCAGGAGTAAATATCTTAGGTGAAGTTCCCTACTTGAAGATAACCCAATTCCTCAAGGTTCTACTTTCTATAATTCCATTACCCAAGTGAAACACATCATAAGGAAAGGTATTATATGGCACCTTTGTGATGGCTCTCAAATTAGGTTCTAAGAAGATCCTTGGTTAACCGATCAGCTGTTGATCCATGACCCGTATTTACATTTCTTAAAATATAGTTTTGATTGCCTATTCAAAAGTAAGCTTAGCAACTTCATTTATTTTGATTCCACCATTCCCAAGTGGAAACCCCTAACCCAAAATGAAGGTAATCCTGAGTAAAAAACTATCAATCAAACTATTACTAATTTTATTTGAATCCAAGTTATCCCAAGTCATCCCACCTAGTATACCCTATTTTGGTAGCATGGTGAGTCAAGACTTTTATCCATCAAATCCACTTACTTCATAATGGAATATTACGCCCTTGGTTGGTTCCCTACTAACTAAATTTGGTTGAAGCACCTTATCCCTAAAATTACCCACTTTATCTAGTTGGCTACCCAAAATTGAGTCCTCACTACTGATAACCTCATGACCCAGGGTATGTTCTTACTGAATCATTATTACCTTTTTCAAGCTACATGGGAATCAATTGTACAAAAAAAAAATTATTGTCCCTTCTCCACCCATATATTTTATTCCTTGTTTTCTTTGGTTGACATTGTTTGGATCACTCCCAAATATATTGTTGACTTTTTCTTCAGTGGCCCAATCCTTTCAGGTTTATCCATATAAAATCATGGTGGTCCTTTATTCTTCCCCACTTTATTTTGCAGGTGTGGCTTTAGAGGAATAATAGAGCCTTTCGCAAAGTTAATAGGGACTTTGAATCAATTTTCTCTAGGATCATCTCTATGGCTATTGAAAATGTGAATTTCATCCCTATTGATGATAGTCCATGATCTCAAGATGAGTTAAAGTTGGTGAATGATCTCAATATCTCCCCTAAACCCACTTGACAACCCTACCCTTATGTGGACATGTCCTTGGTGGTGTGAACCCCTCACCCTCCAAGATGGTTCAAGATTAACTTTGATGGGCCATCCAAAGGAAATATTGGAAGGGCCAATTATGGTGGAATCATTAATTTGGTCTTACATTATAATAACTTTGTAGAGGAAAGAGCTATTTTTTAGGGGGTCCATGCTACTAAGGAGCTTCAAGTCCATAATATCATCATTTAAGGTGACTCCCTCAACACTATAAACTACATCAAAGGAACCTTTAACCCTCTGTGTAATATTTCTTCCTTAATTTAGGAATCTAAGATTTGTCTTCACAACTTTAGAAATTTTCTTATTCAATATGTGTATCATGAAGGTAATAGAGTGGCTGACATCATGGCTAATCATGGATTATTGCAGGATTTATTGAATATTTAGATGGGATGTTTTTCCTAGTGTTTTCTTGATATGTTTCCATAAAATGACTTGTCATCCTATGTTTAAGACCCATGGTAGCAATCATAGTCACCCCTTCCCCCATTTGACCTATGGGTTGATACTTTTCCATCCTTGCCCTAGAAAAGTGTGTGGTTATCTTGAGTTTTTAGTGCATGTGTATTCATCCAATGTTTTTTGGGCTACTAATTTCCTTATAAGTCACCTTATTTTCATGTTCGACCATTGTCAGTAGTCATTTATTATAATTCCCAATAGGCTCTTTTGTTGTCTTTGTAAACGGACCCTTCCCAATATTTTGTGTCAGTCAAGCAATTCCAACCTTGTTGTCATCCAAGGCATCCAATGTCAACTCCCTAAGGATGGTTGGACTTACCCTTTTCCAAAATATGGTTGGACAAGTGTTTTTATCTGAAGGATTTTTCATTCCAAGGTTTGTTACAATCACAATGACACTGAGAGGGGGGGGTGAATCAGTGTGTTCTTTAAAAACTTAAAAGCAATTTAGACTTTTAAATAAACTGCAGCAGATTAAAACATAAATAATAAAATTACTAAGAGCATCACACATAACATGACATTTTAACGAGGTTCACCGATGTGGCTACTCCTCAAAAAGACTGCTTGGACTACCATCCAAATCCAGTCAAATGCAAAGCTACAACTTTACATAATCATTCACCAGAGACTAACCGGTAAGAGGCACCAACCTCTAAATTTTATCTGCTACAACATGAATGGAGCACCAACTCCAATTTTTCCAGCACCAACTGGAAAGAGGCACCAACCCCTTTTTCAAGCTACAACTTGAAGATAATAATAAAAATTGCAGAATGTAAACTTTCACCTCAATTATCACGATCTGCTATTTTTCTAGCGATCTGCTGCTTATCGGCATTCGACTGCTGCTGTGAAAAATTATTTGCACTTTTTCAACCACTCCTCTATATCTCTCCGCGTTCTCTGCTGCAACTTCATAGAAATATCACTTCTACAGCCAGCACACTGTCATTTCACACTCGGAACACGACTTCTGCATACCGCGTTCTTATCTTCTCTTCGCACCACTCACACTGCTGCACCCGAACTTCATACACATATATCACATCATGCTGCTCATTTTAAACTCGAAGAACCCTTGCTTTTATAGAAGAAATTTTAGAGGCAAACCCTAGAAGAACGTTGACTGAGAAACCCTAGAATTTGTCAGCTGCCAAACCCTAAAATCCGTCGGCCTAGATTTAACTTTGTCGGCCTCAAACTCTTCTCCACCTTCGTTACCTTCCTGTAGCTTATTGCCGTGAAATAGTAACACGTCGGCCCTTTTTAATTTAATTTAATATTCTAATTTAAATTTTTAATAAAATAAAAATTTAAACTAAATATTTAAAATTAAATATATTCAACACCGGGGCATCTTTTTCAACAAAACGAAGAGCCAACTTGGGTTTTAAGAAAAACCCATTTCAATTCTGTTATCCACTGCATCCTTGGATCTGACTGCCTGTGTTGAAAACAATGACAATCCTTCTTGCTCAACAAGGTTCACCTTTATTGGTCCACCTCTCAAATTTGCAATTGACAATCTATAACATCTAACTCAAGCCAACCATTGAGTCTAGAAGTTTCTCTTTGGTGTCTCTTAAAACTTACCATATTGTCTCATTATTCATCCATCACTTGTCTTGTTGGTTCAATAATTCTTGGGTACGGTAAATCTCATGTGGTAAGGTTTTCCAAGATCAAAATTTTGCATCAATGAATCAGATTGATTGATTTTCCCAAAGGTGATGGCATGTCCCCCTTCGAATCCATGGTTGACATTTTTTTAAATTATAGGCATTACATTTCTACCCTGGTCTTGTTTTTAATTAGGAAGAAGGGTTTGGGTGGGTGGTATGGACTAGGGATTCAAGATAAGTTTTTTCTTGGTTCTGTTCATAGGAGGAGGATGATAATGGTGCTTATTGAGCTTTATTTGCTACAACTCGACCTGATCATCAAGGATATCTTGGGGTCACATGGGTTTTTAACCTTTCTCAAGAAATTTTAGGGACATGATATTGAATTATCAAAAGAATTTATCTAGACTTGGGATAGTGGCATTATGTCCATTAGGGGCCTTAAGTTCGCTATCACGATAGACCTCCTTGCTAAAATTATGGGGTTTTCCAATGATGGTGATATTATTCACTATGATAAGCACTCCATGGTGGCTAAATTGATGTTTTTTAGAGACAACAACAAGTTTCTTACCAAAAAAGATAATGGGTTTGTTTAAGAGAACTTCCCATCTCCTTGAAATAGAGTCTTGGTTCCAGTGATGTAGTATTTCACGATTGATGAACCATCATCATCACTCCAGAGATTTCACCTGGCATTTCTCAAATTCTTGAAGGATGTCAAACTAATTATCTCCTACCATTGGAATAACTAGGGTTTCCTATGAATATTTCCTTTTTTCCTGTGGGTACTCCTTTTTTTTCTTAGTGCTGGGCATAAGGCCATCTCCTATGGTAGTTTTGGTGGGCTTCATCCCGCTTTTGTTATTTATTTTTTCTATGAGGTTTCCATTTTTTATCCTCATTTTTGGACTGTAATGGTTTGGGATAAGATTCTCCGTTTGGGATCCTCCCGTCTCAACTTGTAACAAGGTTTTGGGTTCCTTTCAAAACCCTTTTATCAATAAAAAATAAAAAATAATAATAATAAAAAAAAAACTATGACCAATTTCTTAATTCAAACTTCCTTTTCTACCAAAAGAACCTTTTATATTTTTGTTTGTGTCTAATTTTATATTTTTAATTCAATAAACATCAATACTTTTGTTGAATTTATTTTTTTTAGATAATTATTTTCAAGTATACTAGGATCAAATTTTACTTAGAATATATCGTCAACATTGTTAATGTATTTTAAGATTGGTGTTTGGAATATGGAAAAGTAATTTTGCATTTATATGTAAAGTGCCACACTATATATTCACCTCTACATACAAATCTATGGATCTTGCTTAATATTTATGCTTAATTTGTGGTTGAGGATCTTTGAAACTTAAACTAGAAACCACTTCATAAATTCACAACATGAATACAAGCATTAATCTCAAAGAGATTCTTGTTATTTTCAAAGAGAACAAGTCTTTCTATGTATTAGTATTAATATGGTAATTCTCACAATTAAGGTAAATAATAGCAATAATCTCATAAAGAAAAAAAATATACACATAGGTTAAAGAGAAACACCAAATTTACATGGAAACCCCAAAATGGGTAAAACCACGATCAAAGAGATTTTTGTAGATTTTTATTGGAAATAATAATTCGATTACAATCCTTACTATGGTATTAGATTGCAATATTCCATTCTCCAACTCTACTCCCCCTGCTCTAATGTCTTTTCTTCTCTTTCTATTCTTCCACTACAGATCTGGAAATCAAGTTGTCACCATGTGTTCTGCAATTAATTTCCATAATTTGTTATGAAAACTCTACCACACTATATTGTGCAAAACTAAACTAGTAATCTGTGTTGTGCAACCATTTACCACTCAGTTTTATGCAATAATTTACCACTAAGTGTTGTGTGAAAGAAAGTTGTTTTCATTAAATGCATGCAACCCTCTTTTCTTAAATAGGTGTTCATAATTAAATCCAACCCATTTTATTAAATGGGTGTTGGTTATTTAAACCAACCCATTTTATTAAATGGCTGTTGGTTATTTCAAACAACCCATTTTATTAAATGGGTGTTGGTTTTTTAAAACCAACCCATTTTATTAAGTTCGTGTTGACCACTCATTAAATGATGGAAGTTAAGTTAGTTTTTCTCCATGGTCTATTTTGACAAGTGTTGTTTTATCTAAAGTGAATATTTCATTCGTAGCTCCTTCCAAACTTCATGCATATGAATTTTTAAGTTGATATCCTAATCAATAACTCCCCCATTGGAGGATTTTGGTCCCTCAAAATCATATTTATTCATATAGGGATATTGTTTCTCTAATTGCTTCTTGGAGATCCACTTTACCTTGCTCAACATTTTTTACTTAGAATATACCATCTATAATTCCTCCTACCCTTGGTGTGTTGTCTGTATTTTTTGTTCCAAATTAAATCTACTACTGCCTCATCAAACTTAGATGAGACTAAATCATCTAAGTTAGGTAATATTAGAGCATCTTCTCTCTCATCCCAAAAAGAGGGCTCAAACAACTTCAGGTTTTTCACATTGACAACAGATTACATTTGCGTATAACTTGGTAGTTCGAGTTGGAAGGTATTTGGCCCAACCTAGTCTAAAATTTTAAAATGGCCCATATCTGATAGGCTTTAATTTATTACCTCCTCCCTCTAGTCATTCATTTATTAAATAAAAACATATAAGATCTCCCATTTGGAAATCATGAGTTACCTTGTGTTTGTCATGGCATTCCTTATAGTGTTGTTGATTTTGCTTCAATTTATCCTCTATTTTCTATTGTATCATCTAAATATATTTATGAACTTCAATGCTTTATATCCTTCCAATTATGAGCTACTTGGATCTTGCTCACTCTCAAAGGCTCCATCAAAAGATGAATGAGGTAGAAACCCATAACACACCTCAAATGGTGATAATATTGTAGATGAATGTATTACCCAATTATAGAAGTATTGGACATATGCTAAACTATCATACCATGTCTTTGGATTTCATTGATTATAGCCTCTTAGTAAGTGCATAATTGTCTTGTTGACCACTTTTGTTCGTCCTTATGTTTGTGGATAAAATGATATTGATCTCTTCAGCTTAGTGTCCAAGATTTCCCATAATGCAAGCATAAATTTATTGAGAAAGTGAGTATCTCTATCTGAAATTATATTCTTAGGAAATCCAAAATGAACAAAAATATTTTACTAAACTTTTCCACTATAACAAACAAATAATATTTACCTCTTTGAGTGGTTGGCAATCCATACAAGAAGTCCATTGAAGTACTCTCCCATAGCTTATGAAGAACCAATAAAGGTGTGTACAATACCAATTTGCAGTTGTTGGGTTTGCTTGTGTTGCAATTTGCACACCCACAAATATTATTAGACACATCATTCTACATATTGGGCTAGTAGACATATTGTTGGAGGTTAGCTACTATTTTGTGCACGTGAAAATGACTAGAAACTAGTGATGTGTGAGATTTCCTTATCAGTTATAATCATTTATCTCCCTTGGACACATAAATATTTTCCTCTTTGAATAGAAAGTCTTTTTCCAAATTAAAAACCTCATTGGATTTTCCTTCGACTCCATTTTTAAACTCCTTATACTTCTTTCCAAGTTCAACATCTTCTTCATACTATCCCTTGTACTTTTTGAAATAAAAAGGCTCCAATTCCATTACAATTGAAGAAACCTTTATGGTAGGATGAGACAACATATCTACCAAATTGTTTTTCTTCCCCTTATTATATTGGATTAGTATATTAAACTATTGTAGGAAACCCATCCATTTAAAATGCTTGGACTGTTGTAACCTGCTTTGAGTTTGCAAGTATTTTAATGGCTCATGATCTATATGCACAATGGTTTCTTTACCTAATAAATAATGTCTCCATTTATTCACTACTTGTACAAGTGCAAACAACTCTTTGTCATACATAGTATAGTTAAGAATATTCCCTAAAAACAATTCGAAATGATAACATACAGGTTTACCTTGATGGAACAAAATTGTCTAAAGTGTTTGTTAATTTGAATGACATCACTAACCATTCAAATAGACCCTGCTTGGTTTTGAATGTAGTCTTATATATGTCCTCTATCTTCATATGGATTTGATGATAACCTAATTTTAGATCCAACTTAGAAAAATACTTTGCATGCTTCAGCTGGTCTAGTAGATCATCAATTTGTGGTAGCAGGTACTGATAATTAATAGCTATCTTATTGAGTACCCTATAATATATGAACATCCTGCTTGTTCTATATTTCTTAGGGATTAAAACAATTGGGGACCTAGCTAAGTATGCACTAGGATGAATCAAACCCTTATCCAGTAATTCCTGAACTTGTTTCTTCACCTCATCTAACTCAATTACAGATTGCCTATACAATCCAATATTAGGTAGAGGTGAATCAAGTAAGAGTTGAATTTCATGCTCCACTTATCTCTTTGGTGGTAAGCCTTTTGGTTCTTCCATCATTTGGCTAAATTTTTGCAATAATCCCTCCAATTTATTCTTTTGTGTTAGAGTACAATTGGTTGCTTCCACATCCTTATTGAACTACACATTACTATTCATACCCCTTATCATCAAAAACATGAATCTCTTGCTTACATTCACCAAATTCCTAGTATGTTGCACTGTCACAAGATGAAATTTATTTTCCAACCAGCTAGAATTAATCACATAGGTTATTCCACCTTTCTTCAACTCCCAAAAATATTTGCCCTGATTTCTTCTTACCTTTACTATTGGAACCCTTGGTTTTCTCTGCAAACTTGGAGGATTTAGATGAAGTTGATGCCTTATTATATTTCATTGGTTTTTTGACCATCATTTCTAGCTATGTGGATTTAATGCATACCTCATAAATTTCCTTGAAATCAAATAATTCCAATTCTATCTTGATCTGATAAGACAAACCACACTTATATTTATTAAATATTTGAGGATCACGAAGATTAACACCCATTAACACAACTTTTTTTTTTAATTTTATGGTGTATTCTTGGACTTTTTGGCCCTACCTCTATCTCAAAAAAACCATATTTCCTCCATCATCTCTTGATATCCAATATGATAAAACTAAGCTCTTATAGCCTTCACAAATTCTACCCATGTTTCCACAACTGGATATTGATTTCTTGCCAATCTAGTTGAGTATGCCTCCCACCATGTGAGAGCATGACCACCCAGTTTCAATCTAGCAATGTTGATCTATTGTACCTCTGTATAAAGCTTAGTACTAAAATAAACCTCCAATTTCTTTAGCCACCCATATAATTTTTCAAGATCTAACTCCCCTTCATAGGTTGGAATATCAATTTTGACCTCCATTTTGAACAAATATGGAATCAAGGGTTGTGATGAGATATTCTTAGGCTATTTGAAGTAGGATTCTTCAACCTCCATTTTCCCACCATTGGAATCACCGGACTCAATCTCATATTCTAAATTTAACTTCTTTTCCTTCCTTGATTTTCTTTCTTCTTGAGAAAGCACCAACTCTATCAAACTTTGGAGAGTGTTTTCCATTTCAATAAATCTTCTTTGAAATTTATTTTTATTTTTATTTGTGGAAAACATCCCAAAAGGGATGCCACTTTCAAGTAAGACCCAAGGAGGCAGGGATATCCATTCCACATAAAATGCCCAGGACCCGGACCTGGCCTACCACCTTTGACATACTCAAGGAGCAAACAAACACACAAAACCAATTTAAAAATGAGTAAATAACAACAAAAATAATAAAATAAAATAAAAAACATGCTCCTTGAGTGTGTCAAAAACAAAAGCACAACCAAACACGCACAATAATATAAAAGAAACCACAACACAAACCACATAGAAAAACACAAGAACCACATAACAAAACACAAACAAGACAAAAACAACAGAACACTACAAAGACATAACCCAAAAAAACATGAAAAATAAACACAACCAAAACCTTAAAATAAAAATAAAAATAAAAATAAAAAACAACCAACAACAGACAATAAACAAAAACAAAAAACATAGAAAACACTCACACATAAAAACACGAAATAACACAAACAAAGAGAAACCCAAGAACAAGAACGAAAAAAACACAAGAACAATAACAAAAAACTATAAAAAAAAAAAAAACAACAACAACAAAAACACATGAACAACAAAAACAACACAAAGAACACAAAAAACAAAACAAAACAAAAGAAACCACCCACCTTAAAAAACTAAACAAAAAAAAGAAAAAAGAAAAAAAATTTGAACATAACAATGACCTATCTAGACCATACGACTATTAAGGCAATAATCAACAGAGGAAACAAAATAAAGAATAGAATGAGCTAGGGAACTAAAAAAAATTGAATGAACCAAAGAGAAGCAAAAAAAAACAAGAAGAAACTAGGAGCCATCCAAAGAAATGATAGAAAGAAGAGCTTCCCTAATTTGAGAAGCCCACCATATAGGAGGGTGGCCATAACAAGTAAGATCATATTTTTCCAAAGCCCAATTAGCTAAAGCATCAACACTCTTGTTTTGATCTTTGACCACATGATTGTAATCAACTTTCAAAAATCCCATCTGGATTAATTGAATCTTCTCAATAATTCTTTTTATTCTCCAATCCACCTTATGATTCTTAGAAGGAGTCTTCAAGAGATTAATCATAAGTTGAGAGTCCGACTCAACTAACACATTTTCCCATCCAACCTTAGTAGCCTCTTGAAAGCCTCTGAGGATACCATACCCCTCAGCAAGGTTATTGGAAAGAATACCCAAATTCTCAACAAAAGAAAAAACCAGGGAGCCATCTGAAAGTCTACCAATTCCTCCCACACTGGCTTTTCCAGGGTTCCCTCTAGAGGCTCCATTAGTATTGACTTTTCCAAAATCCTTAGGAGGAGGTTGCCAATTTCTAGTCCTATCCATCTTACTAATACTCACATTCCCTTTAATTTGGTTGCCCTTAGAAGATTTAATCTTCAATATTTGCATCACTTGATCCCATATTTGGTGGGAGTTTTGGGGGTGATTAAGGAGTTGATGGACTAATTCAACTAAGTTGGCTATGGTCTTTTGCAAAATATAGTGAATATCCTTCCTATCTTGATTAAAAATTCAGCTTTTCCTTTCATTCCAAATATTCCAAAGAAGAATGGTAGAACCCATCCAAACTAACTGCCTAATAAAATGATCAACACCCTCTTGATTAGGCCAATCCCTCCAAAGTTGTTCAAAAGTAAAAAAATTGGACCACTGTAATCCAAGTAAAGTGGCCATTCTCCTCCATAGCTCAGAGGCTAAAGTACACTCAATAAAAATATGGTTGAGATTTTGTACATTCTCTTCACACATTTCACATCTAAAAGGGCCATGAAAACCACGCTTCATAAGTTGCTCACTAGTAAGCACCCTACGATGCAATAAAAGCCAATTAAATAACCTCACCTTAGGTCAGATCTTTTGAGCCCACAATCGAGAAAAGATATCAGAAGAATGGTTGGGATTATTATGGCATAAGGTCAAATAACCTTGAGAAACTGAATACTCACCCTTAGTAGTGTTGTTCCATCCAAAACAATATTTTTCATGGGACAAAGAGAGGGATCTCATATGAAGGATGCCTTGGATATCTTGTCTTTGCCTTTCCAGGATTTGAATAGGCCAGCCCTCAATAGGGATCCAATATCTACCAACCTTTGAATTACTAGTATGGTACCGACAGTAATTAGCCACCTTTATCCAATTAGCTCGGTGAAGCTCCTCCATCCAAGGCCTCCAATCGGGAAATTGAGTTATCAAAGGCTTGTGACCATCCCAAGAATCTATCCAAAAATTTGCCTGTTGACCATTATGAATGATCCAAAATATTTTTTCTTTATCAAATCCTCACCAGTCCTAAGAACTGCTAAAATGGGAGAACCTTTGGTAGGAAGTTGATAGCGAACAAGGTCTTCAGGACTTTTGTTCTCAGCATATTTAGCACAAATATTATTGGCCCAAAGAGCATTGGGGTTATGCAACATCCTCCAATATAATTTAGTAGCTAAAGCTTTGTTGTTATTAATAGAATACCGGAATCCTAACCCCCCTTCACTCTTAGGAAGACATAAAGTATCCCATTTCACCAAGGCCCATTTTCTTTTCTCCTTAGTACCACTCCAATAGAAGCGATGACTGATTTGATCCAATTCTTGAAGAATAGCCTTTGGGATATTTAAAATGGAAGAAACATAAATAGGAATATCTTGAAGGACTGATTTTACCAAGGTGATTCTACCCCCAAAAGAAAGCCACTTGTTGGTCCACTTTCCAATTTTCTTCTTGACTTTGTCCAACAACCAATTCCAATATTTTTTTTTCTGCCTTTGAATATTTATGGGAATACCTAAATAAGTGATTGGAAGAGAGTTCTTATTATATATTAACTTATCCAAGACCATGGATTCCTGTCTAGCAGAGCAGTGAAAGAAAATAACTTTAGATTTGTCTTCATTGATCAACTGCCTAGTAGCCTTAGAAAAATGGCTAATGATTTGCTTAATATTAGAAGCTTCCTTAACTGTAGCTTTACCTAAAAGATTAGAGTCATCCAAAAATTTAAAATGAGAGATAGGTCTAGCTCCATGAGCAATGGTAACTCCCTCAAGGGTTTTTTTTCCCTCTTTTTGGTTATAGTCCTACCCAAGCATTCAGCAAGAATGATGAGTAAATAAGGGGATAGCGGGTCACCTTGCCTAATACCTCTAGAAGCTTGGAATGACTAAGAAGGTCTGTCATTGATAAGAACTAAGTAGGAAACTAAAGAGATACATCCCATAATACAATCCATCCAATCCTTAGAGAAACCAAATTGCCTCAAAACTTTGATAAGGAAGTGCCAATCCACTCTGTCATAAGCTTTGGATAAGTCTAACCGAATGAACATGGAAGGAGAATTTTGCATATCCATGGAATGGATGGCCTCCTGAGCAAGAACTATCTCATCTACTATTTGATGTCCTTCCACATAACCCCCTTGCTTTGGGGAAATAATCTTATGCAAAAGAGTCTTCAACCTTTCTGCCATGATTTTAGTAATGATTTTGAGAAGAACATTACATAAAGCAATAGGTCTAAAAGATGAGATATGATCAACCTCTTGAGATTTTGGAACAAGAGTAATATAAGTTTTATTGATAACCTTCAAAATTTCTTTGGCTTTCCTGGCTTCTTCCACCACCTCTAATAAATCAACATGAAGGATATCCTAGAACTCTTGGTAGAACTCAATGGGAAAACCACCAGGACCTGGGGTTTTCCCTTTTTGCATTTTAAAAACTACTTGTTGAATCTCATTTATAGTAATAGGATCAAGAAAAATAGAGTTCTCCTCAGAAGTGATAAGAGAAGGGATTGCTTGAAGAACATTTTGTTGTGAAGCTGAGTCAAGAGGAGTAGTAGCAAAAATATTGGAAAAGTAATCAACAACAATAGAGTTCATGCCATCCCAAGTATAAAAAACATCTCCAGAATCTAATTTTAAGGAAGAAATAAAGTTGTGAGATCTTCGAGCTAGAAGATATTTGTGGAAGAAATTTGTGTTTCGATCTCCTTCTTTGAGCCATTGAATTCTATGGTTTTTGCTTCCATAAGATTTCTTATCTTTTTTCCCATTCCTCTAACCGAGTTGTGAGTTTAATTTCATTTGCACTTCTCTTCTCTATGAGGCCATCTAAATAGATTTTCTTATTCAAATTTTCAAGATGAGCAATAACTTCATATTTTTTTTTGAACATCCCCAAACTCTTTCCAGTTCCAAGTCTTGATTTTGGATTTAATGTATTGTAGTCTTTTGGCAAAATAGAACATCTTAGTCCCATGCCTAGGTTTACCTTCCTTCCACCATTGTTGCACACGAGGTCTGAAGGAAATATCTCTAAGCCACATTAATTGAAAACAAAAAGGAGAGAAACTCACATTGGTTTTCCACATTTCCACCATGATTGGCCAATGATCCGAACTAGCATTATTAAGAGTCTTCACTTTAGGAATGTGACCATGGATTAAGAAATTTTCAGAGAGCAAAAACCTATCCAATCTCTCCATTATACAAGCTAAGCCTTACCTTCTGTTAGACCAAGTCATAAGGCCATTATCTAGTTGGATATCCACAAGATGGAGGTTTGTAATATATTTGCTCATGAGGTAAGTGATTTTGTCTAAATTTCTATTTCCCCCACTTTTCTCATCCAGAGAGAGGATGGTATTGAAATCTCCTCCGATCAAGATTCAATATTTTGGAAAATGAGAGATAATATGAGTAATATCCTTCCACTGTCTTCTTTTTTCCTCCAAAGAAGTCGGAGCATAAACAATAATGTAGAGCATAATCTGGTTGGAATGTCTACTTTGAATAGCTATAGCCAACAAACCCCAAATGCCAACCATATGGTGAATAACTACCTCTTTTGGGTCCCAAAGACAAGCAATGCCACCCGAAGTCCCTTGGGAACTGAGGAAAACCACTTTTCCAGTGGCCAAATTTTATTGGCAATTGAGTCCATATCCTCCATTGACATCTTTGTTTCTTGAAGGAAAATAAGATGTGGATGATTTATCTGAATCATTCTTCTAATTTCATTTTGTTTTGAAAGACTCCCTTTGAGTCCTCTAATATTCCAAGTGATGATCTTCATTAATACCAGGGCTAAAAAAGTTGGGAAGGGCATTAATATTACCTTCCTCTACAAGCTTTTCACCTTCTTTTACCATATGATATTGATTGGTCTTGCGACTTGCTTTTTGATTAGAATCCATCTTCAATTTTTTTTCCTAGTTTCTTGACTTATTCCAATTGAATTTGATATGGCTTCTAACATTGAAGAATGCTCGTACACAGCAAAAATTTCACTAGATGGTTCAACAGAGTCTATATTGGGACCTGCATTATTTTAAGTTTTGATATTTGAAAGATTGTTCTTCTTATGTAAATTTTCTCCTTTTTTGTTTCTATTGAAAACCTTTGATTTGTTGGTTTGTCTCTGAGTTATTCCCTTCATATTTAAATTGTGTTTCTAAGATTTTAATTTCTAATATTTCCTCTTCCTCACTTGGGACATCATTTGTGGAAAGGATTTCAAACATATTAGCAGATGACTTTGATTGATCCTTCATAACTTGTTTTTTATGAGTGTTCTTCTTCTTAGGTATTTGGAAACCTGCTTAGTTTATATCTTCTTTATTTTGATCAAGAATTTTATTTGGGCAAGCACTGTCCAAATGACCATATTCATGGCAAATTCTACAATGAAAAGGAATTTTCTCATAGTCCACTACTTGATCCCAAGTGTCTTCCAAATTGTAATGTGATTTTTTTAGGTAGGGGTTTGTCAAAATCCATTAAAACACAAATCCAAACATAAAAATATGTTCAAAATTTTGAGTACAATCAGTAATCACCATAAAAGTTCCTAAAGAGTTTCCAATTGAAGAAAAAATAGTAGGATTCCAAAATTCAATAGAGATGCCAAAGAGTCTAACCCACACAGGAGCTATAGAAGGCATCTCTTCTTCGGCTTTAAATTTAGTATTCCAGGGCTTCATGAAAAGCCCTACCCTTCCAAAAAACCAAGGACCCCCTTGAAAAGTTTTCTCTCTATCTTCATTATTAGCAAATAAAACAAGAAAATAACCATTTGGATAAATAGATATTTGTAACTCACCTTTAGTTTTCTAGATTTTTGTAGCCCAAACTTTGAAAGCAGATAGACTCAAACGAAAACCCAGGAATAAAAAAATTAGTCCTCTTTTTTCCAAATCTTCAATGCTAGTCTAATTGTTACCCATATCAAGCTTAACAATAGGAGTTCCATCAGCTTCTTTAAGACATCCTGACTCCATTTTCTTGGGATCAATATTAGGCATTCTTAGAGGTTTATGGGAAGCCCTAATATTGATATTAGCATTGGGCTAAGGCTTTCCACCATGAAGGGCATCCCTAAAATTCATTTTTGGGATCGAGTCTTCGAAATTCTTACCCTTGACAAGGGTTTTCATAGTAGAATTATTTGGTGGGTGCACCTTAGCACCAAATTCACTTGATATATGAGCCTTTTTTAGATCAACTACTAGAAACTTATTTCGTGATCTCTTTAATTCTTGCCCTAGACGTCGTGGAAAGGTATGGTTTTCACTTTTCTTTTATGCAGCAAATTGGAAGTCGTTTTCACTCAAGTTCATAGTATGATCTATTGAAAGACAAATTTCTAACCCATATTGGATCCCCTACAACATTTCCTACTAAAATATTGAGCATAAACCACAAAAATATTGGTCGCTAGGGCCCGAAGGCCCTAAAAACCAGTCTCTGGAGCTGCTTGCACTCAACCCAGATGAAACCCTTGCATAGCCGCTTGCCAAATATATTTTTCACACATAGGGATGTGCTAGGATATATTTTGCTCCAAATGACATGAAAATTCGTGGAGACGTTCTAGGGTTTTTCAGGCATCTACCTTCAAAATTTCAACTCAATTCAAGTTTGGATGAGTGAGATATGGCTGAAACGAGTTCAGTAGTTTGGGCCTTTTTTGAAATTTCTTGTTGCACATTTCTGGAGACTTATATTTTGATTTATCTTCCATTTTCACAGATCCGATCCTTCTTCTCTCAATATCTGGGTTATATGGGGCTAAGTCCTTTCCTTGATATCTTCTACCTTGCATACATAGTTCTTTAGGAAAATCAACTCTGATACCAAACTTGATCTATAAAGTGCTACACTATGAATTCACCTCTACATACATATCTATGGATCTTACTTAATCCTTATGCTTAATTTATGGTTGAGAATCTCTAAAACTTAAACCGAAAACTGCTTCATAAATTCACTATGTGAATACAGGCATTTGTGTGTTGTCTGGTTATTTTCAAAGAGATAAAAATTTTCTATGTGTTAGTATTAATATGGTAATTCCCATAATTAAGGTAAATAATAGAAATAATCTTAGACTAAAAAAAAATACACAATTTAAAGAGAAACACCAAATTTACGTAGAAATCCCAAAATGGGTAAAACTAAGGTCAACGAGATTTCTGTAAATTTTTCATGGAAATAATAATTCAATTACAATCCTTACTATGGTATTAGATTGTAATATTTCATTCTCAACTCTATCCCCCACGCTCTTATGTCTTTTCTTCTATTTTTTCTCTTCCACTACAGATCTACAAATCAAGTCGTCACCATGTGTTCTGCAATAAGTTTCAACAATCTATTTTGAAAACTTTGCCACACTATGTTGTATAAAAACTAAACTGCCACCCGGTGTTGTGCAACCATTTGCCACTTAGTGTTTTACAAAAATTTGACACTAAGTATTTTGTGAAAGAAAGTCATTTTCATTAAATGCATGTAGCCCCCTTTTCTTAAAATAGGTTTTGATAATTAGATCCAACCCATTTTATTAAATGTGTTTTGGTTATTTAAAACCAACCTATTTTATTAAATGGGTTTTGGTTATTTAAAACCAACCCATTTTATTAAATGGGTTTTGGTTACTTAAAACCAACCCATTTTATTAAATGGATTTTGGTTATTTAAAACCAACCCATTTTATTAAATGGGTTTTGGTTATTTAAAACCAACCCATTTTATTAAATAGGTTTTGGTTATTTAAAACCAATAAATTTTATTAAATGGGTGTTGGTTATTTAAAACCAACCCATTTTATTAAATGGATTTTGGTTATTTAAAACCAACCCATTTTATTAAATGGGTTTTGGTTATTTAAAACCAACCCATTTTATTAAATGGGTGTTGGTTATTTAAAACCAATCCATTTTATTAAATGGGTGTTGGTTATTTAAAACCAACCCATTTTATTAAATGGGTGTTGGTTATTTAAAACCAATCCATTTTATTAAATGGGTGTTGGTTATTTAAAACCAACCCATTTTATTAAGTGGGTGTTGACCACTCATTAAATGATGAAATTTAAGCCAATTTTGCTCCATGCTCTTTTTCCATAAGTGTTGATTTCTCTAAAGTGATAATTTCATCTGGAGCTCCTTCCACACTTCCTATAAATGACTTTTTAATTTATCTCCTGATCATGCATGTTTTGAACTCAGGTACGATCATGAAAATTCTCTAGATTAGTCTTTAGTTTTTTTTTTTTAATTTCAATATGATTTTATGATTGGATACATAAAAAAATATCTCCTCTATTAATAATAAAATGGTCTATAGGGATATGAAATGACATTAGCTCAACTGATTAGATTCCTTAATATTCAAGTAGTAGATCAAGATTCAACTCTTGCCAAGTGAAACATGGATAATTGAGAAGCTTGTTTAGTACCACCACATGATAAATATGTAATGTGGGTGGGGACCATTTCAATCCTATATAATTGATTAAAAAAATGGTCTATAAGGTTGTATAATTTTCTCTACTAAATTTTAATCTAGAAATTTGTATGTACTCTCTTTGTTTAAAAAAATATAAAATAAATTATCTTAATTTAGAAAGGTAATTGTCCGCTTTTACTTTAACACACAACATAATATAAACTAAGGGATGAAGGAGAGAATAAATTAGTGATAATAATATCTTCCTCCAAAATGGATGCTCTATTGGGCCTCTATAGTTGAGATATATCCATCCAAATCTACCTCATCATCTAGAAGACATCCACCTAAATTTAATAATTAGACTTCAATCCTTTGTAGCTTTAGTAAGTAATTATTCATTGGATGAACCTACATTTTATAGTATCTACATGTGGTATTCATTTTCTTTGAAGACTTAGCCTAGTCCTTGGGCTCCTAGGTTTTAACCTCCTTAGATATGAATTCCTTTACATGATCCTGTACTTATGGAATTCCACCTTAATTTTTTATTGCCAACTAAAAATGAACTAGGAGAGAAAATAATATATCAATAGTAAAAGCCTTATAATATTCTAGAAATATTGGAACCATATGAACAATTAGGTTCAAAATCTAAAAGGAGGATGAGATATTAGCAAGGATATTCTTAAAATATTTTATATCATCTTTCTTTTTTCCTCTAAAATATGCATTATCTTCCCTCAAAATATTAAATATCATAATATAATGTTGAACATTGTCAAACTCAACTGATTTAAGAGAAGGTTTCTATAATTGCAAATGAATCACTTTAGTGGTATTAACCTTTCTAAAAATTTAATGCAAGTTTGACCATACCTTTATAGGGTTAGTATCCCCTTTTATGTGGAAAAAGAAATCTAATTTAGTTAGTAAGAAAAAAAATAGAGCTTATTTTACCTTGTGGTACGAAGCTTCATCATCAAGAGTAAATTCTTGATCCTCTCAAAATATGCATCATATGTCCTTAGTTCATAGTAGGCTGATCATTTGAGTTGATCAAATAATGTACTCATTGAGGTGATTAACTAAGGCTTTATAGTATATATTACACAATATAATCTCTAACACTATAATAGGTATATGAAATATAACCACTTGTGCATAGATCTTAAAAAAATATGTGATATGAAAATTTGTCTCAAAATGCTTTTGCATGTAAAATTTATGGTCTCTATAATATTTACCCTAACGGACACCAAAAAATTAAAAATTAAGTGTTCAAACCTTAGTGTTTCAAGTTTCAATCTTGACCTTACACTTCATAAAATTTGATTCACTATTATGCTTCAATTAGAATTTACAACTCTAGGTCTTCTTTTCTACTCGATTGCTTCCACTTGTCTTTACTTCATTGGTTACATAGAAATATATATGTTTAAAAATAGTGTCCCAACATAATAAAGGGCCACATCAACCAAACATCCTGAGCATGATTAAAGCATCCAAACTCAAGTCTCTCCAAGCAAAGCATCATGCACAAACCATCCTGACCAAGATATAAATAAGATGGAAGAACATGCAAATGCATCTTAAGACTTAGATGCCACCCCTAGCATGAAATTTGGTAAAAATAAGTACCACATTATTTAGTCACATGACCATTGCTTCCCAAAATATTTATATTATCCATCTAGGTAGTAGCATCATGGTAAAGGAAGAAATGATATGAAAGGACATGCAAATGCATCTTAAGAATTAAATGCCACCCCTAGCATGAACTTTGGTAAAAATAAGTACCACATTATTTAGTCACATGACCATTGATCCCAAAAATATTTCTATTATCCATATAGGTAGTAGCATCATGGGAAAAGAAGTGTTAATTCCTCTATAGAGGGCACATGCTTAGTAAGCATTAGCAAAGAAAAGGATATGAGGTTTATGAGCCTACACCTAGTCCCATGCAAAGGGACCTTCAAACCATACTTTTATCATGTTACCTATATAAGAAACACCTAATCTATAGATGAGATAATTTTTCCCTAAAAAATAGGACCACACTTCCCATGCAACAAAAATTGATGCTCATGTGGATTCAAACATAGATCCTTTGAGTAGCAATATACTAGGAAACACAATCTTAAATCCAAAAAATTTCCCTATGCATTAGGTAATGATGTGCTCTCTCCTTATAGGGAGATGTTGAATGTACCCTTTGACACATGGGCACCAATCTAGGGTCTTGGTGTACAAAAAGCCCACATTCAAATTTTAAAAAATTACATAATATTTTTGGAGAAAGGAATCTATGATTGAAGGTTTGATGTGTTCAGTAACAAAGGATATGGATTTTAATATTTGGAATAGGATTTTTGAAGTGGAAAAATATACTCCATGATATTCAATTAAAAAAATAAAAAATGCTCTTTTGTCTCTAATGCAAGCAAGAAAAAAAATATCAAAAGGAGTACTTTTCCCTTTACTTCAGAAGAAGAGTTTGAGACACCAAACAATTTTCTTGTATGACCAAGTGAGGTAGCTTTATATCCACTCTTATACCATGTAGAAATTCATAATATTTTCTATAAATGAACTAAAGTAAACCATGCATCCAAGTCTTCTACATAGAATAAAACACAAGGATCAAAGAGGAATTTGGTGGGCACCCATAGGAACCATAAATAATCACTATCATAGATTATATTACACAACACTCCCATGAGAAATGAAGAGTGTAAAAATGTATTCATAGAAATACCAAATAACCTCAATTACATAATAAATTTTAATATAATTCAACATAACAAGTACACTTTAGGTTAATTATAAATAAAAAATAGGGTTTAATCATAACAAGGTTAACCATGGCCCATTGGTATTACATAATAAAATATTACAAAATAATAAATACATTGTACAATAAAATTCCCATAGGTCCAATACATCACATAATATTCACTCTTTTCCATGAAGGAGATTATTATTTTAACAAGCTAGCTCACCAAGGAATATGGTCAAAATCATGATAGAAGAGAAAAACCATGGTGGAGCTTGCTCATGCAAATAACTAGTTGGATTTCAAGTAAAAATATTATCAAAATTAGAGGTGACTTATTAATTTATGATTACCTATATGATATGCACCTCTAATATATCTAAGGATCCTCATGGTTGTGGTCCAATGACTCTCTTTAGATTCCTATATATACTTGGAACAATAAATAATATCAAATAAAGTAGAAATCCCACAAGGAATCCTTTTAAAATGACATTCACCAAAGGATTCATGCAATCTACTTGAATATTCAATTCTAAAGTAAAGGGAGCCTAATCAAACTTGCAATATTCTATCCTAAAGTTCTTAGAAATATATTAAAAAATGGGGTTGTGAAATGGTGATCTCAAAAGAAGTATGATTAACTAAATACCTAAAAAATAGTGCAATATCCCCAACTATGTCATCTCAAAGGAAGCATAAAGTTATGACTTATTTTGAATTATGGTAGAAGTGTTACCCATAATGATAATATCATCTATATATAGTATAAAAATTTATGACTTCATATCTTGATGCTTGATGTAAACACCATATTTGACCTCACATTATTGGAACCCATAATTGAGAATGAAAGTATGGATCTTCTCATACCATGTGGTCCCTGCTTAATCTCATACAAGGACTTAGTCAATTGACATACCAAGGTGATAGAATCCATTAGCTCAAAATAAGGTGGCTTCTACATGTAAATATATTTATCAATCTCACCATGAATAAAGTCACTCTTCACATACATCTAATGTACCTTCCAACCATAGGAAGAAACTATAGATTGAATCATCTAGGAAAAACATATTCTAGAAATTATGGTAAATATATTAGAGCAGTCAATTCCCTAATTTTGAGAGAAAGCCTTAGCAAGAAGGCATATCCTGTGCTTCTCCACTATATCATATAAAACATACTTAGTCTTGTAGACCCAATTTCACCCAATAAAATTCTATCATTTCAAAAGAGGAACAAGTTCTTGTGTCTTGTTCTTCATCAAGGACTCATAATTAATAAACATGGCATCTTCCCACTTTGGTCAGATCTTAGCTTGAGAATATATGATATGATCATTACAATTATTAACATTAAAGATAAAATATTGAGAATTGGTCTTCTAATGTCACTCCATAGAAATAATGACATGAGAATCCTATATAAGAGTCCAAACCCATTTAGGTGTTACAAAAATTGTGGAATATTTAGACATATTCTATGGCAAGGAAATGATAGAAGCCAAAAATAAAACATTTAAATCATATTCACCATCCACCTCTTCATATAGTACTGTGTCATAAGGAACTAGTTTTTCAAGATCGCCATTCCCAAAATCTAAGAGTAAAGGTTCTAAAAGGTGGTGCTAACTGAGGAGGGTTAACTCTATAGGTATATGGTCTTCACTAGAAATGAATACGAATACCTAATAGGAATAGAATCCATAATAATATCTAATACTCTACTGAAGGAATTAGAGAAAGAGAAGTATCTTTAACTAAAATATCAAGTGGAGGACCTAATGGTTCCTATAGAAGAATCTCATCATAAATTACATTTTTTAAAATTAAAATCTCATGCCTTGGAGGATTATAGAAATTATATGCCTTATATAAACCCTACAAAGATGCATTTTTGACTATTGTGTGGTTATCGTTTTTGAAGTTCTCTAGGTATATGAGCCCATGTTGAATTGAGACATGTTAATCTTATTACCTATTTACCTCTCATGGGGTATCATACTATAAGCTATTATAGTGGGAACTTTGGAGAGGATTCTCTATGATGCTTCTTCAAAATACATCTCTCACATGCATCACTTAGGGAGGGAATATGATGAAACCTAATAGCCATTTTATGATGAATCATGTACATCAATGAACCATATATAGTATGCTTAAGTATACAACGTCATCACTGACTCTCATCATCTACTTGTGCCACCATGGCCATAAAACCTTTATTTTGAGAGCAAGCATTAGAAGTAAAAATGTTACCAAATTTGTACATTTTATTTGACTCATTATAATATATGAAATAATCTATGTTGAATCCATCATCAATATCCTTTATGACCCAATTATTAGAACAAAACTCTTATTTTTTTGTTTCTATGGATGATGTAATAAATAGAGAAATAATTGGGGCCAAAACTAGGAGCATGAAAATTTTATTTAAATGAAAAATATCCAATACTAACCTCTTGATAACTAACTACTTATAAGGAAGAGTCATTTTCAATAAAAATATGCTCATCCAAATGTAGTGTATAATTATATAGAATGTGTTTGTGCTTGGTCATGTTTCTTACTGCATCAAATTCTAAAATCCACTTATTAGAAGAAGTGGAAGTATAATATGTTGAATGAAAAACTATATGAGGCTATTATGTCTCTCCATAATCACTCTATGCATAGAAGATAACAACATTAACAACCCTCTTTTTGGCTACTTTATCAAGCTTCTTGCTACAAATCTATCAAAACTCTACTTTGTGTCCTTCATTATTGTAAAACTCACAAGTTGGTTATTTGAAAGTCTTCTTAGGATTATTCTCATTTTTATGTGGCTTATTGTTAGTTTGATCTTTGATAACTTATTTTGCATAATCCTAATTTATGAAAGGGTGAATATTATGTCTCCATGATTAAGATTGATGGTGAAGAAGATATTTTAGCACTTTACTAATTAGAGATAGAGGGAAATTTGAGAAACTAATATGAAGTATATCATGCACAACAACAACTATATCATATGTCTCTAAGATACTATTGAAACTAATGTTGAGAACATCAATATTTTTCTCTTTCCCACAACCTATTATTTCTTTAAAAAAAATTCCTCTAACTTCCTAGATTCCATATTGAAAATTTTAAACTAATTGATATACTCATCCATAATATCAAAGGATTTCATCATCAAGGTAGAAATCTTTCCCTTCAATATTTTGACTTATGTGGAATTACTATGATCACATAATATCTAAACTTTGTTAATTAGCTCCTTAGGGTCCATGGTGTTGCTAACAAGTTCCATAGACATTGTCAACATGAACAACTATCACCCCAAAAGCCTCATCCTTATTTTTATTATATAGTTATTTAATCTCATTACAATTAGTCTTTTAGAGCCGTGCATTCACATCCTTGACTGACCCCTTCCTTTGGAGCAAAGACTCAATCTTGATTTTACAAGTCACATAGCTTATATAATTTAAAAAGGAGACATCTTGAACCATAAATTTATTACTAAAATACAAAACCTTGCATGTAGTTTTCGCTAATAAAAGAACACTACCAATTTACATATCTCAAAAAACTATACATTTTAAAAATAAAGAGCTCGAATTTAGAATTCAGAATATTTTATAGAAACAAACAAAAACTATCCATCCACTAGAATATTATATAGAAAGCATAAAAATTATAAAATAAAGAGAAATAAACACAAATATTTTGGGACACCCATAGGTACCATAGGTAATCATTATATTGTTTATAAATACATATCACACACATTGATAATAATGAGGAGTAGAAGGGGGTATTTATACCAATATCAAAACCCCAATTACATAATAGATTTTAACCTAACCCAATATAAAAAGAGAGATTAAGTTTAATTAGAAGTTATAAATTGGGTTAATGACAACAAGGTTAACTACAAGCCATATGGCTTCCATAAAAAAAATTTACAATAAATTTAGTACATTGTACAATGAAATGCCCTTAGGCCTATCTAATACATCATACAATTTCAATATTAGCATGAATAAAATTATAATTTTAACACCCACCATAATCTAAATTGAGGGTCCAAGAAGATAAGATATTAGTAACAATAATTTCTACACACATAATGGATGCTCTAGTGGACCTTCGCATTTGAGGTATACTCCTATGAATCCCTCCACATCATTTAAAATTTGCTATTAAAAAAATAGTTCCTATACTCAAGTATCCTCAGGCTAGACCATAGTCACCACTAACACTATTAGACACTCCTACACACGTCCAAAAAATACTTCCGATAAGACTTCAAATGAAGAACAAAAATCAAGATATCCACCTTCTTTAATGATAGACTCCAATATTTCATAGTTGCATAATACATATCTTGAGTATATAAGTTTTTATATTAAGGTAAACATCACCCTATTTTAAGGCTTCTCCTTACCCTTGGGTCACTTGATTTTAGTCACTAAAAGAGGTTTTACATGAACCTACTTAAATGAAGAGCTAGAATAAACTTCTAAGAGTACATGAAAAATAAATACAAGAATGAGATCATGAAATATAAGATTTTCATGAATAAGTTAAATCAATAATACAATGGAGGAAGAAGGATTGACTAAGGCACATCCTATATCCTTTACCTATAAGCCTCCAAAAGACTCAAAATATGTTGTAACTATCAAAAATACATCTATGTCTCCCAAAATACTATGCCAATGATTTTGATAACATGAAATATGATAAATTTATCCTTTCAAAATAGGACAATATGATTTGAGGATTATTATCTATAATTTAACCCATAACACTCGAACAAGTCCATAAACTAATGTCAACAATGTGTAGAGCTCAAAAATTCATGTGACTAGAAAAAATAACTCAAAATAATTCCCTATGCAAAATTTATGGCCTTTAAAATTTGTACCTAAATAATCCTTAAAAAGCAAAAATTAAAGCTACAAACCTTTAAAAAATAGCAAAAAATCCCAATCTTCCATTGGTATTTTATTATTTTATAGTGAAAACCATTGATTCTATGCCACTTAGTCACCTTTGACTTATTGGAATTTTACCACTTGCTATAGTTTGATTGGATGAATATGGTTTAAATAGTTTAAGAATTTGACACATTACACTAATTGCAACCGCATCAAGCACCATCTAAACCAAGGAATCATAGCTTTGTCTTCATGCCAAAATTTTATTGTTGAGGGTTTGATCCAGAGCCTCCTATGGGCAAAATACCTTATCTTGGCCAAGGTAGTATAATGCTCTTTAAGGAATAAAAACCATATATCACCACAAAATGATACTATCACTTAAAAAACACTACAAAAAAGTGATAGAGGGACTCAAAATTGGATCTATAGGTATGATAACAACTTCACAAGATCTAATTGACCATTTTTCTAGACTTGCTAGTGACAAAGGATCTATTAATACCTCCATATAAAACATCATACAAATCCCTGGATTGGCAAACAAGGGTTCAAATTGGCTCAAACCTAGGATCTCTTCCTTCTTGCACTCACCAGGCCCTCTTGTTGGCCAATATACCACAATCATAGATGAAAATGGAAGGCATAAATATAATTAAAAATTGCCTCACCCTATAATAATTCTCACAATGTGACTAATGTGGTTTTTAACTTGTGATCGATAACTACAAAACTTTAACCATAGTACAACTAGCCAATGTAACAACCTTACTTGAGTACAATATATTGCATGTTTTTTCCATAGAATATGGTATCCCACATACCCAAATAAATTCCACCAAAATATTTTTGTGTATTGATACAAATTTTAGTTTACATCACAATTTATTCAAGCTCCTAAAGAACTTATGACGGTCTTCTTGAAAACCATGAATAAGATGTCAACTTTGATTCAAAACTTTAATGGTGGAGACATTTCAAGAAAAAATTTACCCTAATATTTAGAGGAAGTATTTGAGGCTTTGAGAAGCCTTTCTATGTGATCAAGTGAGGCAACTCTATACCCACACTAATACCATGTTGGAATTTCAAATAATTTTTAGAAATGAATAGAAGCAATACTTGCAATCAAATATTATACATACTGTGTAAAAATGATGAAAGAAATAAAAATACATGTAGATATTTTGGGGGACTTATAGGTACCATAAATAATGACTACATTATCCTTATATAAATATTCATACACTCTGATAATAAAATGACTTACTAGAAGAGGGTTTTTATGCCAGTACCAAGCCCCCAATTACATAATAAAATTTAGCCTAAGGTGATATAACAATAGGTCTTAAGGTTAATTACAATTTATAAAGTGAATTTAACCATAATAAGTTTAACCAAATCCCATAGGAATTACATAATAAAATATTACAACAAATTCATACATTATATAATGAAATTTCCTTAGGCCTACTAATTCATCATATAATGTCAACCTTGATTTTAGCATCAAAATGCTAGCATATACTAACATTATGTTCCCTAGAATTTTGATTCAATAGTCAGATAAAATTCCTTAAAAATGCTTAAAAATTAAAACAAATACTTTTAATGAATGAGATGTTGCCACATATTGCTATGTACATGGTTGAGGAAGTTCTATCTAGACATTAACTAGACAACATATCAACAAATGAGGTGATTTCACTTACACTGTATAAATTAAAGTCTAAAAATTAGGTACTAAAAATACAAGCCATTTGATAGTGTACTAGTGAACCATACTGCATATTTTCCTATGCTTTGATTTGCTCTACAACCTATGAACTAGATTATGCAACTTGTAACTCCTTTATTTTTCTTTAACATTCATGTGTTACCAATTTTGTTGTTGATTGTGAGGTTATATGGTCAATGTGTTTAATGAGATGGCATAATATGATTGGTTGAACACCTTTTAAATATGTTATATATCAATTTGCCTACCATATTGATTGCTAACATGTTTTCCATAGCCACATCAAAATCAACCATAGCATCACTAATTGCATCATTCAACACCATATCATTACATGTCTCGTCAACAAGTAACATGTCATCTAGAATATCACTTAACATATCATTAATTACCATATAATCACTACCTTCCATATCATCTTCTATATAATAAAGTATATTATCATCCTAAGCATGTAATAAATAGGTTACGCCATCAACGTCCATATCATCTTCACACATTAACATGTGTAATATGCTAATTTTATCATTTTGGGTGATGATGTCATCAAGTTTTTCTAATAAAATAAGATTGGTGGGGTTTCAACTAATGAAATCTTAGTATTAGTACCTTAATGGTGGCTCCTTCAACCACCAAGTCTTGGGAATCCCTTGAGAATATAATCATTGATATTAATGAATAAAGAGTATTCCCCATACTACCTCACATTTTTGACTTAATGCATGTGCCCATTTATGATAATGTGAATTTATGTCATATAATATGATATCCAATCCTGTATTCCTTTTCCTACCATATCAGGAATAGAATACTCCTTTCCTAAATTAGAAAATTAAAATAGAGGGAAAAGAATAAATTTATTTCAACATAGGAAAATACTTATGTGGGGACAAAAAAATTTATTGAATTGGGGCCCACCTAAAATTTCATAATTAATCCTAAAATGTTGATAATTCATACATATCTATTATGATATTACCTAACCAACCTTTTCATCAAATGCAACCAATTAGGACATCCTCTCATGCCAAAACAATAAAAATATTGCAAGACCATTTTAATAACTTTATCAATTGGTTGAAAGGTCTTTTCCATGAACAAAAGCCTTCCCATGACTTCGTTGTCATCTTAGGTCTATGGAAGATGGTTTAGCCTCTTCTTTTATATTTTTCATGACTTCCATGCATACTACCCTCTCATATGTATCATTATTAGACATAAAATACTGAAAGAGAAAAAGAAATGATTTATTCTTTTGAAAAATCCATAAAATAAAAATGAGTTTTTTAAAAAATATAAAAATATTAGTTCAAAAACTAGGGCATCCATTTGATCCAAAATTATAAAATTAAATGAAATGGATTAAGTTATAATATAGGAACAAAAAAAACCTATCAGTGAGTTTTTCTCCTAGAGCAAATTTACAAAATCTTGTGATATCTTCATGATCCAAGTTAACCCAGGATTTTATCAAAAAACCCTTTTACAAACTATTAGTGACTTATAGAGAATAGTCTTGTTGCTTCAAAAATTGTTTTCCTTAGAAGACATCATAAAATCTAATTTGTAAAACATAAGTAATTGAGAAAAGGTAATTCATACCCACTTTGATACCATGTTGGATTTCACAATAGTTTATAGAAATTAATAGAATCAATACATTACCTAACTCTTATACCTTGTTGGATTTCACAAAAATTTCTAGAAATGAATGAAATCAATACATTACTTAAATCTTCTACCATGTTGGATTTTAGAACTAATTCTAGAAATAAATGGAATCAATACATTACATAGAATTGTTGAAAAGTAATATGCATGATATAAGAGGGTGCCCATGCACAATAAGTGATATCACTCAAGGAAAATAGATTATAAACCAACTGATAAGAAAATTGTTAGTATGAGAGCATATTTATACCTAGTTACAAATTATTACCTATAAATTATAAAATATTATAAAAATAACTTTACAAGGTTTACAAGAACCCAAAGGGATTATACATATAATATAATACAAATATGCTTTTTATCTCAAGTGAAGCTTAATTTCCACTTGTTTCAACACTATGTATGTGTGGTTTTAAAATTTTTACTAAAATTGAATTGTTTTAAATCACACACATGCCTCCCTTCTAGATTGATATACAAAAAGAGTGCTTCAATAGTAGTAATATAATGTAAGTAGCAAATCCATTCTTGAAACAAGAAATAATAATCACTAAAATAGCAAAATATAATATATGAAGAACACAAGCTTATACTGAGAGAGGGGTGAACAGTATAAGACCACTTTTTACTTTTCTTTCTTAGTCAATATTATGCAATGTATATATAGCAATATCAACAACAATAATCAAAGAAATGCATAAATCACCACACACAATAGAGACACCAATTTAACATGGTTCACCCAATGTGGGCTACTCCACGGAGAAAATATTTCACTAAAATTTTCTTAATCAATCTCTTGGGAATCCTTTCCCTATTATAATGTTTATGGAACTCTGTCCAAAGGAGACACCAATCCCCTAATCAAGTTTTTGTATGTCTATCCATAGGAGAACTCTTTCTCCTTAGCTATGACTCATGATCTTCTAGAAGAACTACTACCCCCACTACTCTGGCTAATGGATCTCTATCGACTGAAGACTCCTGTCCTCACTACCCTAGCTAATGGATCTCTATCCACTGGAGACTATCATTATCTATACTCTGTCACCTTCAAATATCTATCTCAACTATGCACTAAACATAGTCCTTCGGTCTAGCACAAATCTTCTCAATATTTGTCTCTAGTCTGACACAAACCTATCCTCAAATATGCACCAAAATTTATTCTCAAATCTACACTAAACACAATCCTTCGGTATAGCATAAATCTATCCTCAATATTTGTCCTCTAATCTACACTAAAAAAAGTCATTCGGTCTAGTAAAAATGTGTCCTCAATATCTGTCCTCAAGCCTTAACACAAAGCTTGACTTAATCTCAAATCAACTTTACAAGATCTGCCCCAAACCTTAACTCAAGGTTTCAACAAATCAATAAATCAAATCTGCTCACAAGTATTCTCAAAGACTTATCTCAAATATACCTTGTAAGCTTCCACAAAAGCTCACACTAATTTGTCCACAAGTCCTCTCAAGAACTTGTCCAATCTGCTCAACAAGTCTTCACCAAGACTTGTCTCAATATGCTCAATAAGTCCTCACTAGAACTTATCCAATTTGCTCTCAATCTATGTTCTCAAATTGTATTGTAAGCTTCCACAAAAGCTCACACAAATATGTCCATAAGTCCTCTCAAGACTTGTCTCAAATCTACTCAACAAGTCCACACTAGAACTTGTCCAATCTCATAGAAACATAAAGAGAATTGTTAGAGACTCAATATGCTTCACATTCATCACAATGCTCAATTAGTTTCAATCACTCTTTAGAAATATATAGAGAATTTTTATAGACTCAATATGCTTCACATTCACCTCAATGCTCAATCACTTTCACTCACTCTTTAAGAAACATATAGAGAATTGTTAGAGACTCAATATACTTCATACTCACAAACTCTCAATCACTTTCTCAACTCATTTCAGAATATAGAACAATTTGTTTTATAGAACTTGAACTTATCACATCAACACATCCACTTGACGAGGCTCAACCAACTCTACTCAACTAATCAATCAATGAATTAATTTTTTCGTACAAACCCTAGTCCAAGCATATGAACACTCACTCAAAATTTTCCAATAATGTTTATCAATCAATCTCACATAACAATGATACTCACGATCTTTGCAAACCTTAGTTCAAGATAGTTCTCAACTTTACATAACAATTATGATCTTTGCAAACCCTAGTTCAAGTTCTTCACTCAATTACTCACTTCAACAACAATGCTTATAAAATAAGGTTTTATCAATAATTATTTATTCTAGAAAAATTTGAAGCATTAATTCAAAACACACTCAACAATTCTTACCAAACAATCCTTTTCACTCCAACTTTTCATTCACAATATCCAACAATCACTCACTAGGAATATGTGCCTATACCTTTTGTTTGATGTAGAAGTTCCCTTAGAAAAACCTGTCTAAATCACAATTTCCTTATTTCCAACTTCAATGGTTATATGAAAAAATCTCACTCTTAACACTTTCTCAAATATTCCTTGGACATTAAAAAAAAAAAACTCAAATATACCTTATTGCTCCTTCTTGGAATTAACGTTCATCAAATCATTACATGAAAATAATTATTTGGATACACCTTATAATATCTAAATTAAAATAATATCCAACACCACAAAAACCTCAAACAATATTTCTAAAACACCTTTATTTCTTTTTTCAACCACTAAAGCAAATAACACAAAAAAATCATTTTGCATCAACCTTATAACTCCCCAAAAAAATTATAAACCAAATAAAATATGCAAAAATTAATTTTTAATACCTCAACTAGATCCTCCAATCATTTTGGCGCTTAAAATTTAATGCATACCTTTGTTATCCCCCAAAAGGGTTTTGGCGTGATTTGAACAGCCATCTCCCCAAGAAGTAGAACCAAGTGCCTTAGCACTTTGGAGCCCACCACATGGGATAGAGGCACCCACGTGAAGGAAGGAAGAATTCCTTCCTAATATTCCTTCGTCCATCATGATTTTAGTGTAAAATAAAAATTGTCCTCACGGATTCGAACCTACGTCAATCACTACCCTCATGTCTTTCTTCTGCTATAGTTGCCAACTACGCTACCAACGGTTGGTGACCAAGGCTCCCTCCTTGGTGGGTAAAATATGTTTGCATCCTCTAAGAACTTAAAAAAAAAATAAAAACCCTTCGTTGCACACCACGATTCGCATGAACTCGCATAGCATAGGATTTACTTCGAAAAGCATTGGGGGTTTGTCTAAGGTGGGGTAATCCCCCTTTTATACACACATGATAAATTCACTTCCCATGTCGGTGCTAGAAATTTGAATTCGAAATTCAAATTAATAACCCACCTTAGGGTTATTTGAAATTAACATAAATTAATATATAATTAATATTAATAATTCATTAATAATTAATTTAAATAACATAAAGTTAAGTAAATTAATTAATAAATTAATTTAATAAAATTGTGTTAATTAATTTATAATTAAAATAATATTCCTTGTATAATATTATAAAGAATTATTATATTCCCTTGGGCTTCTTGTTTGCACCTTGGACCTTATTTTGACTTCCTAAAACCGAGTCTTGATCAACTAAAACTGGAGAACCTGAAACTGATGCTACCCACTAAAATTGCCACTGATTGGTCCTGAAAGATTGACATAAATGACCACTCACTCTTGACATCAATGATAACTTATCTACTCAAAATGTCCAAAAATATCCCCCTTTGTCATTGATGATAATCCACATTATTTTTACCAAAAACTTGACCATTTTCTTGTTCTCATCCCCCTGGGATATTGCTTCCCCTGACTCAATGCTCTCTCTTTAAACCAAATCTCTATCCCTTACTCAAATCTCTCCCTCTTTGACATCAATGTCAAAGGGTAACCTTTTGGGATCGGGGCTAAGAATAAGTCTCTTAGCTTAGCCACTCCCCCACATCCTCTTGAGATGGTTAATTCTGGGGTGAGAGTATTTCTACTCCTAGCAAGCAATGTTATTTACCTTTGTCCTCTTTCCTTCTCATCTGATCCTTTTGATTCCTTTGATTATTTTTGTTCATATCCATGTTCATGTTCCTATCCATATTCATTTTCCTATTTATGTCCATATTCTTGTTCCTGTTCCTGTCCATATTCCTATTCTTGTTCATGTTATTGTACTTGTTCACACTTGATTCTGGAATGTCTACTCTACACCACTTTGTTGTATGTCCATAATTATTGCACTTATAACACTTAATGTTATTTTTTCTTGGATGTGCAAATGTCTTGGTATCTCTCCTGGTGAAGGCATATTTGTTCCTATCATGTACCCTGCAATTCATTGCCTTGTGACCAAACTGATTACATGAGTAGAAATACCCATGGAAAAGTTAAAAATTTATGTTTCCTACACTATGAAACCATGTACCCAAATATATGGCATAAGAAACATAATCCATTGAAATTTCCTTACCTTGACTTCATTGGTATCTTAGTCTCTCTTTATCTGTATTGGTTCTTGTTCCATATGTTTTTTCTTTGTGCATTGTTCCTTTCCTTTATGAATTTTCTATTGTCCAACTCATCTTCAGAAGTCTCACTTTGTATTACACTGTATTCTTTTGAAACTTCTTCTGAATTTTCTTCTTCAAATCTTGAGGTTGACTCTTCTTGTTTTTTTGAGCCTATTCAAAACCAAGACAAGTTTTGTTTGTTGACCTTCTTTGTACCTTGATCATCTTATCTAAAATCTTTGAGCTCTTTCCAAACTTGTGTAGCTTATCCTTGGAATTTTCTAATTCTTCCCTTAGTAGAGCTACTTCTTGTTCTAACCTTTCACATTATAAGACCTTTGCTTCTAGCTTATCCTTGAACTCCTTTGTCTTAGCCATTGACTTGTTTAGATCCTCTATAAGCTTTCCTCTCTCTTCATCATATTCTTGAAATTGAATCTCAACTTGGGAGTTTTTCTTTGTTACCTTCTTTAAAGTTTTAAGAGCATAAATAAGCTCTCCCTCAAGATCAACTCCTCGTTTTTCTAATTCTTCCTCTATTTTTTTTCCTTTGAGAACATATTCATTATTTTATGACTTATCTTCTATAGGATCACCTTCTTCTTCTTCTAGTGCAATTAGAATATTCTCTTTTGGTCCTTCAAGTGCATCCTCATATTCATCATCATTGAAACTAAACCCATTCCTTGTACAAATATCTTCAAGATGTCCAAAATTACCATATCTAAAACAATTGAGAATTATTGGTGACCTTTTCTTAACCTCTTATCTTTCTTCAATCAGAAATAGGACTTCATCTTTATCATTATCTAAGAAACTATTATCACTATCACTTGAGTACTTACTTGCATTGTCTGCATAATAGCTCCTCTTTTGTATTTGAAAGAACTTCTTTCCTGATTTGCCTTATCCATCCTTACCTTTATTTTGATACCTGTATCTTTCTAATTACCTGTTCTTATAATACTATTTTTATTCATTATTTCTATTTTTGGATTCTTGAAAATCATTTTCATAGTGACCATACTTTCCATAATTGAAACATCTAACAAATTTTGCATCCTTAAATCTTCTTGAATCCTTATTCATTCTACCATAATTTACTTCTTCATTATTGGATGACTCATTGCTTGAATCTGAATTCTTGCCCTTTGTCTTCTTAATTGCTTTGAAGGTTGCTTCCTTCCAGATATTAGGTTCCTCTTTTGTTCTTAACTCAAAATCTGTAAGAATACCAAGTAACATATCTCTTGTCAAAGAATCACCATCCTTTGCTTCTTCTATAGCTAAAATATTTTCACTAAACCTTGTTGGAAGAGACCTTAATATCTTATCACAAACATCAGCTTCTTCAACCTTAAGTCCAAGTCCTTTCATGGCATTAACAATATCATCTACTCGAAGTAGATAAGTACTAATATTTTTCTCATCATTATTTACTCTTCAAATTTTTCTTTGAGATTTCGTATCTTTACCTTTTTCATACTTTTATCTCCTTCATATATGCTTTGCAACTTATCCCAAATTCCTTTTGCATCTTGACAATGCATAAATTTTATGAACTTTGTTCTATGCAAACCTCTCAAAATTGCATTCATTACTTTTGAAGTGTAATGTTGTAGAAGTTTACCTTCCTTATCTGTAGGTGGATCAACTGGTGGTATGTATCCATTTTCAACTACTTTCCAAATTTCATTGCCAAGTGCATTTAGGTGAATCTTCATTCTCATACTCCAAAATATATAATCGCTTCCATCAAATACTGGTGTTGAATTATATGAGGACCCATTATTAGAATCCATTATGTTCTTGAAAGTTTTTCCTTCAAGTTGTTAAACTCTTCCAAAGGAACCCACTATGATACCAATTGAAGAACACAAGCTTATACTGAGAAGGGGGATGAACAATGTAAGATCAATTTTTAATTTTCTTTCCCAATCATATGCAATGTATAGATATAAATATCAACAACAGTAATCAAAGCAATGCACAAACCACCACACACAATAGAGACACCAATTTAACATGGTTTAATATGCAATGTATAGATAGAAATATCAACAACAATAATCAAAGCAATGCATAAATCACCACACACAATAGAGACACCAATTTGACATGGTTCACCCAATGTGGGCTACTCCATGAAGAAAATATTTCACTAAAATTTCCTCAATCAATATCATGGAAATCATTTTCCTATTACAATATTTATGGACCTCTATCCAAACGAGACACCAATCCCATAATCAATTTTATATATGTCTATCCATAGGAGAAATCTTTCTCCTTATCTCTGATTGGTGATCTTCTAGAAGAATTTTTACCCCCACTACTCTGGTTAATGGATTTCTATCCACTAAAGATACCTATCCTCACTACCCTGGACAATGGATCTCTATCCACTGAAGACACCTATCCTCACTACCCTGGCTAATGGATCTCTATCCACTAGAGACTATCTTCCTTTATACTCTGTCACCTTCAAATATTCGTCTCAAATTTTCACTAAACACAGTCCTTTAGTCTAGCACAAATTTGCTCAATCTTTGTCTCTGGTCTGGCACAAACCTATTTTTAAATCTGTACCAAACCCTATCCTCATATCTAAACTAAAAATAGTCCTTCAGTCTAGCACAAATATGTCCTCAATATCTATCCTTTGATCTACACTAAACATAGTCCTTTGGTCTAGCACAAATCTATCCTCAAGCCTTAACACAAAGCTTGACTTAATCTCAAATCAACTCATTTCTAAAACATGAAAATAATTATTTGGATACATCTTATAATCTCCAACTTAAAATTATATCCAACACCACAAAATCCTCAAACAATATTTCTAAAACACCTTTCTTTATTTTTCAACCACTAAAGCAAATTACATCAAAAATTTATTTTGCATCAACCTTATAACTCCCCAAAAACCTTATGAACAAAATAAAATATGCAAAAATTAATTTTTAATACCTCAACTAGATCCTCCAAAAATTTTGGTGCTCAAAATTTAATGCATACCTTTGTTATCACCCAAAAGGGTTTCAGCGTGATTCGAACCGTCGTCTCCCCAAGCCCCAAGAACCTTAGCGCTTTGGAGACCTCGCATGGGCTAGAGGTACCCACATGAAGGAAGGAATACTTCCTTCCTAATATTCCTTCGTCCACCATGATTTTAGTGCAAAAAAAATTGTCCTCCCATTGATTCGAACGTGCATCAATCACTGCCCTCACGTCTTGCTTCCGTCATGGTTGCCAATTGCGCTACCAGCGGTTGGTGACCAAGGCTCTCTCCTTGGTGGGTAAAATATGTTTACCTCCTCTAAGAACTTTTTAAAAAATAAAAAACTTCGTTGCACACCACGATTCAAATGAACTCACATAGAATAGGATTAAATTCAAAAAATATTAGGAGTTTGGCTAAGGTGGGGTAATCCCCCTTTTATAAACAGATGGTAAATTTTCTTCCCACGTTGGCACTAGAAATTTGAATTCGAAGTTCGAATTAATAACCCACCTTAGGGTTATTTGAAATTAACATAAAATAATATATAATTAATATTAAAATTAATTAATAATTAATTTAAATAACATAAAGTTAAGTAAATCAATTAATAAATTAATTTAATAAAATTATATTAATTAATTTATAATTAATTGAATCCTCCTTGTATAATATTATAAAGAATTATTATAATATTTTTCCCTTGGGCTTCTTGTTTTCACCTTGGACCTTATTTTGACCTCTTGGAACTGGGTCTTGATCAACTGAAACTGGAGAACCTGAAACTAATGCTGCCCACTAAAACTACCATTAACTGGTGCTGAAAGCTTGAAATCAATGACCACTCACTCTTGACATCAATGACAACTTATCTACTCAAAATGTCCAACAATATACTCTTGAAATAAAAATATATAACTATAACAAAATCATGGAAACTAATAATTTATATTCAAATAAATGTGAATATGTTGTTGATTTTTGGAAATTCCATGTGACTTCAAAAAATATTTTAAAATTAAGATCTCACTATAGAAAATTTATATGACTTGTATAATCATCAAATTACAATGTTAACTATTTAATATATATATAAGTTATTTTCCAAATAAAATGGAAAAAATCATGCTTGCTTCTTTATGAATAAAAATGGATATATTATTAACTTTTATTTTTAAATATATCTTTGTAATTGATACAACAAATAGGAAGTAGCTTAAGCACTGGTAATAGAATACTTTGAATCATTAAATAAATTATGTTATCCCTTGAATCATCTTTATATCTTGACATGGAATCCTACCATAAATTTGGAACCTATTTTGTTTCTCTAATAACCTTAACAACTAAAACACAAAGTGAGGCATATTATTCATCGTTTAATGTTACTCTACATGTATATTTGATAGGATTTGTTTAGTATTCCTCCAAATGAATAATGAGTGTGTTGACTATATAATTTTACATGAAAACATGACATCTATCTCTTTCTTGAAGGAATTTTATCTGTTATGCCTTGGCAAATATAGTCCATATAAAATATTTCTCCTCAAATGAATTTGTATAGTATAAATACTTGGTTTTAATAGAGCTACCATTACCTACAACAAGCCTTAAGACAAGTTAAGAAATATTGTTTAATGATTACTCTACATGAAATAAATTACCAATGTATTGAAGTTAACTTATGGTTTAGTATATATTTTTTAAATAAACTATTGAAGATAATTAAGTAAAATGCTTTTCTTCTCTTTGGTTTGGATGTAGTCACAAATAAGGGGTTCAATGAAGAACTACCTCCTCGAGCAACACTACTTTATAACTAATTATAATTTGTGTAATTGGTAATATTTATTTTCTCTAAAACATATCTATAGTGGTCATTTGAATAGATGTCTAGTCCTCATCTCAAATGACACTAAAATATTTACCTAAACAATTCTTAGACTTCACTTGAATAATAACTTCTAGCTGAATGAGAGTTTGTTAGAATAATTGGTTAAATGGTAGATTTCTCTTCTTACTTGAATATCAATATTCACTTCCCCTTAAATGGAACTTTCTTTTTTGATTGAATGGTGCTTCCTCTTGAATGGTACTCCATGTGATGGAACCTTATTTGAATAATAAATAAATTGAATGACAAACAATTTGAATGACAATAGCTTTGAACAGTCAATTGCTAATCAAACAACTAACTTGATCAATAAGGTGATGGAATGGTGACATGTTCACTAGAACATCACTCATCTATATAGTGATCAATTTACTCCACTTGAATGGTAATTTTTTATGGATAATAATATTTCCTTTACCACTCAAATAGTATTCTCTTGAACTCCATGAATTACTAGCCTTTGAATGACAACCACTTGAACAATGTTTATTTATTTTATTTTTGTGAAAACATCCCATAATGGATGCCACTTTCGAGTAATACCCAAGGATGCAAAGGTATCCATTCCACCAAAATCACCCAAGGCTCGAACCTGGCCTACCACCTTTGACATACTCAAGGAGCAAACAAACACACAATAAGATTAAAAAAAATAAAAAAATAAAATAAAATAAAAAACATGCTCCTTGAGTGTGTCAAAAAGATAAAGCACAACCAAACACACACACACAATAAGATAAAAAAAACCACAACACGAACCACATAAAAAAATACAAGAACAACATAATAAAACACAAACATAACAAAAACAACATAACACTACAAAGACAACCAACAAAAACATGAAAAAAAACAACCAAAACCTAAAAAAAATAAATAAATAAAAATAAAATAAAAAACAACCAACAACGGATAATAAAAAAAAACAAAAAACATATAAAATGCTCACACACAAAAACACGAATTAACACAAACATATATAAATACAAGAACAAGAACAACAAAAATAAAAAACACAAAAAAACACAAAACAACAAAAACACAAGAAAAACAAAAATAACAAAGACCAAAAAAACAAAACAAAACAAAAAAACACATACACCTCAAAAAACTAAACAAAAAAATAAAAAATAAAAAATAAACAAATTGAACATAACAATGATCTTTCTAGACCAAAAGAATTTTAAGGCAAGAATCAACAGAGGAAAAAAAGAAAAAATAGTTTGAGCTAGGGAAATAAAATACCCTGACTGAACCAAAGAGAAGTAAAAATAAAGCGAGAAGAAACTAAGTAACTTCAAAATTGGAGACATCCAAAGAAATCATAGAAATAAGAGCTTCCCTTATTTTCAAAGCCCACCATCTTGGAGGGTGGCCATAAAAAGTAAGATAACTTTTATCCAAAGCCCAATTAGCTAAAGCATCAACACTTTTGTTTTGATCTCTGACCACATGATTGTAATCAACTTTCGAAAATCACATCTGGACTAATTGAATCTTCTCAATAATTCTTTTTATTCTCTAATCAACCTTATGATTCTTAGAAAGAGTCTTCAAAATATTAATCATGAGTGAAGATTTAGACTCAACTAACACCTTTTCCTATCCAACCTTAGTAACCTCTTGAAGGCCTCTAAGGATACCATACCCCTCAACAAGGTTATTGGAAAGAATACCTAAATTCTCAACAAAAGTAAAAACCAAGGAGCCATATGAAAGTCTACCAATTCCTCCTGCACTAGCTTTTCCAAGGTTCCCTCTAGAGGCTCCATTAGTATTGAATTTTCCAAAATAATTAGGAGGAGGTTGCCAATTTTTTGTCCTATCCATATTACAAATACTCACATTCCCTTTAATTTGGTTTCCCTTAGAAGATTTAATATTCAATATTTCCATCACTTGATCCCATATTTGGTGGGATTTTTGAGGGTGATTAAGGAGTTGATGGACTGATTTAACTAAGTTGGCTATGGTCTTTTGCCAAATATAATGAATATACTTCCTATCTTGATTAAAAATTTGATTATTCCTTCAATTCCAGATATTCCAAAGAAGAATGGTAGAACCAATCCAAACTAACTGCCTAATAAAATGATCAACACCCTCTTGATTGGGCCAATCCTTCTAAAATGGTTCAAAAGTAAAAAAAATGGACCACTTTAAGCAATAATTATCCTCCATATCTTAGAGGCTAAAGTAAACTCAATAAAAATATGGTTGATAGTTTCTACATTCTCTCCACACATTTCACATCTAAAAGGGACATGGAAACCACACTTCATAAGTTGCTCACTAGTAAGCACCCTACAATGCAATAAAAGACAAGTAAATAACCTCACCTTAGGCTGGAGCTTTTGAGCCCATAGATGAGAAAATATGTCAGAAGATTGGTTGGGATTATTATGGCATAAGGTCAAATAACCTTGAGCAACTGAATACTCACCCTTAGTAGTGTTGTTCCATCCAAAATAATCATTTTCATGGGACCAAGAGAGAGATATCATATGAAGGATGCCTTGGATATCTTGTCTTTGCCTTTCTGGGATTTGAATAGGTCAGTACTCAATAGGGATCCAATATCTACCAACCTTTGAATTACTAGAATGGTACCAAGATTAATTAGCCACATTTATCCAGTTAGCTCAATGAAGCTCCTCCATCCAAGGCCTCCAATCGGGAAACTAAGTTATCAAAGGATTATGACCATCCCAAGAATCTATCCAAAAATTTACTTGTTCACCATTATGAATAATCCAAAATAGATTTTTATTTTCCAAATCTTCACCAGTCTTAAGAATTGCTAAAATGGGAGAACCTTTGGTAGAAAGTTGATAGCGACCAAGGTCTTCAGGATTTTTGTTCACAGTATATTTAGCACAAAGATTATTGACCCAAAGAGTATTGGGATTATGCAACATCCTCCAATATAATTTACCAGCTAAAGCTTTGTTGTTATTAATAGAATATCGGAATCCTAACCCCCATTCATTCTTAGGAAGATATAAAGTGTCCCATTTCACAAAGAACTATTTTATTTTCTCCTTCGTACCACTCCAAAGGAATCGATGAATGATTTAATCCAGTTCTTGAAGAACAACCTTTGGTATATTCAACAAAAAAGAAACATAAATAGGAATATCTTGAAGAACATAAGCTTATATTGAGAGGGGGGTGAACAGTATAAGAGCACTTTTTACTTTTATTTATAAATTAATATTATGCAATGTATAGATAGCAATATCAAAAGCAGTAATTAAAGCAATGCACAAATCATCACACACAATAGAGACACATATTTAATGTGGTTCACCCAAATATGGCTACTTCCATAGAGAAAATATTTCTTCTAAATATTTCTCAAATAATCTCTTAGGAATCCTTCCCAATTACAATGTTTATGGACCTCTATCCAAAGGAGATGTTGATTCCCTAAATCAAGTTTTTGGATCTCTATCCATAGGAGAACTCCTTCTCTCTACCCTAGTTGGTGATCCTCTAGAATACTACTACATCCATTGCATTGGCCTATGGATATCTCTCCACTGAAGACTCTTATCCCCACTCATAAGACCTATCCTCACTGCCCTGGTTGATGTATCTCTATCCAATGGAGACTACTATCCTCTTTGCTCTGCCACCTCCAAATCTCTATCTCAAATCTGTACTAAACATAGTCTAGTTGGTCTAGCACAAATCTGCTCAACAAGTCCACTCAAATATGCACTAAACACAGTCTAGTCACTCTAGCACAAATATACTCAATAAGTCCACTCAAATATGCACTAAACATAGTCCAATCGGTCTAGAAAAAATATGCTCAATAAGTCCACTCAAATATGCACTAAACACAATCTAGTCTATCTAGCACAAATCTACTCAATAAGTCCACTCAAATATGCACTAAATACAGTCCAGTCAGTTGAGCACAAATCTTCTCAATACATCCACTCAAATCTACACTAAACATAGTCTAGTCGTTCTAGCATAAATATACTTAATAAGTCCACTCAAATATGCACTAAACATAGTCCAGTTAGTTTAGCACAAATATGCTTAATACATCCACTCAAATCTGCACTAAACACAGTCCAGTCGGTCTAGCACAAATTTGATCAATAGGTCCAATCAGAACATGCTCAATTTTGCTCAACAGGTCCACTCAAAACCTATTCAAATCTTCTCAAGAAGTTCACACAGAACTTGCTCAACTCTTCTCAATAGGTTCACTCAGAACCTCTCCAAATTTTCTTAATAGGTCCACACATAACCTATCAAAATATGCTCAATAATATCACCCAGAACTTGTCCAAATTTGCTCAATAAGTTCACATAAAACTTAACCAAATCTATATTGTAAGCTTTCAAAAAAACTCACACAAAATCAGTCTATGAGTCTCCTCAAAGACTTACCTAAAATCTGCTTAACAAGTCCACATAGAACTTGTCCAATCTCATAGAAGCATAAAGAAAATTGTTAGAGACTCAATATTTTCTACACTCAATGCTCAATCACTTTCACAACTCAAATCATAATATAGAATAGTTTATTTTATGGAACTTGAACAATCACTTTATACAACCAGTTGACTAGGCTCAACCAAATCAACTCAACCAATTACTTGATGAAACTCCCCTTTCTCACAAACCCCAGTCCAAGCATATATCAACCAACTCAAAATATTTTCAACAATGCTCAACAACAAATCTCACATAATAATGATATTCATGTTCTTTTCAAACCCTAATTCAAGTTCTTTGCACAACAACTCACTTCAATAACAATGCTCATAAAACACTCTTCACATAACAATGATACTCATGTTATTTTCAAAACCCTAACTCAATTCTTTACACAATCTAATGACTTCAAAAACTATGCTTATCAAATAAGGTTTTAATCACAACTCTTAATTCCAGAAAATCTTGAAGCATTAACTCACGCACTTTTGAAAAGAACACCCTAATAAAATCCTTTTCACTCCAAAATTTATTTTATAGTAAGCAATCAATCAACTCAACCAAGAAATAATTTACCCATACCTTTTTTTCTTGACAAGGAGTTGATCTCACAGATCTGCCACACTCACAATTACTTCTTTTCCAATCTCAATAGGGGTTATAATATAATACTTTCCTCAACAAAAACACAATGCAAAATGATATCAAAATTACACCTTATCACTCCAACTTAGATAATATTCAATACCTTCACAATAATATTCTTTAACACAAAATCCCCTTATTAAAATTAAACAACACTCAAAAGTCTTAATCCTTCAAAACGCCAATATAGTAATTTAAGACTTTATCAAAAATAATTAAAACCAAAACTTCCTTATTACTCCAAATGATAATATTCAACTACCACCACTATCCAAAAAACACCCTTTCTAAACAATTCCACTAACAATCCTTATACCTCCAAACTTAGGCAAATAACAAAAATTTAATGCAAAATATTTACCTTACCTTCGGAGGGATTTGAACCCTCAATAATTCCCATGATGTATGCCTTGTGGATATTTATCCACAAGATAACTCCTTCTCATTTTCTCTGGTTGGTTATCCTCTATAAGTCTACTACCTCCACTACACTGGCTTATTGATCTCTCTCCATTGAAGACTCTTCTCCCCAATGAGAAGACCTATCCTCACTGCCCTAGCTGATGGATATCTATTCACTGGAGACTACTGTATTATCTTATTTTCCACCTCCAAAGATCTATCTCAAATATATACTAAACATAGTCCAATTAGTCTAGCACAAATCTGCTCAACAAGTCCACTCAAATTTGTACTAAACACAGTCCAATCGGTCTAGCACAAATCTGCTCAATAATTCCACTCAAATATGCACTAAACATAGTCTAGTAGGTCTAGCACAAATCTTCTCAATAATTCCACTCAAATCTACACTAAACACAGTCAAGTTGGTCTAGCACAAATCTACTCAATAAGTCCACTCAAATATGCACTAAACACAGTCCAGTCGGTTTAGCATAAATATGCTCAATACGTCCACTCAAATATACACTAAAAAAAGTCCAATCAGTCTAGAAAAAATATACTCAATAATTCCACTCAAATCTGCACTAAACACAATCCAACCAATTTAGCACAAATATGCTCAATACGTCCACTCAAATCTACACTAAACACAATCCAGTCGGTCTAGCACAAATTCGCTCAATAGGTCCACTAAAAACCTGCTTAATTCTTCTCAACAGGTCCACTCAGAACCTACTCAAATCTGCTCAACAAGTTCACACAGAACTCTGCTCAATAGGTCCACTCAAAACCTATCCAAATATACTCAACAGATCCACATAGAACCTGTCCAAATCTGCTCAACAAGCTCACACAGAACTTGTCCAAATATGCTCAATAAGTTCACACAAAACTTAACCAAATATGTATTGTAAGCTTCCACAAAAGCTCACACAAAATCAGTCCACAAGTCTCCTCAAAGGCTTACCTCATATCTGCTTAACAATTCCACACACAACTTGTCTAATATCATAGAAGCATAAAGAGAATTGTTAGAGACTCAATATGTTCTACACTCAATGCTCAATCACTTTCACAACTCAAATCAGAATATAGAATAGTTTGTTTTATGGAACTTGAAGAATAACTTTATACAACCAATTGACTAGGCTCAACCAACTCAACTCAACCAATTACTTAATAAAACTCCTCTTTCTCACAAACCCTAGTCCAAGCATATATCAACCAACTCAAAATGTTTCCAATAATGCTCAACAACAAATATCACATAACAATGATACTCATGTTATTTTCAAACCCTAGTTCAAGTTCTTTGCACAACAACTCACTTCAACAAAAATGCTCATAAAACACTCTTCACATAACAATGATACTCATGTTATTTTCAAAACCCTAACTCAATTCTTCACACAATCCAATGACTTCAACAACTATGCTTATCAAACAAGGTTTTAATCACAACTCTTAATTCCAGAAAACCTTGAAGCATTAACTCAAGCACTTTCGAAAAGGAAACCCTAATCAAATCATTTTCACTCCAAACTTTATTTTATAGTAAGCAATCAATCAAATCAACCAAGAAAGAATTTTCCCATACCTTTTTTGCTTGACAAGGATTTGATCTCAAAAATCTGCCACACTCAAAATTACTTCTTTGCCAATCTCAATAAGAGTTAGAAGATAATAATTTCCTCAATAAAAACACAATGCAAAATGATATCAAAATTACACCTTATCACTCCAACTTAAATAATATTCAATACCTTCACAATAATCTTCTTTAACACAAAAATCCCCTTATTAAAATTAAACAACACTCAAAAGTCTTAATCCTTCAATATGCCAATATAGTAATTTAAGACTTTATCAAAAATAATTAAAACCAAAAATTCCTTATTACTCCAAGTGATAATTTTCAACTACCACCACTATTCAACAAACACCCTTTCTAAACAATTCCACTAACAATCCTTATACCTCTTGACTTAGGAAAATAAAAATAATTTAATGCAAAATATTTACCTTACGTTCGAAGGGATTTGAACCCCTAATAATTCCCATGACGTACGCCTTGTCATGGCTCCAATAGCCATATGAGATACACACTCATTTGATATGGATGAAGCACCATGTGCTTCAAAACGTATCACACTCTTGCCCCTTTGCAAAAACATACACCTTTGGCACCTTCAACCCACACGCCTGGCAATGCACACCGCCATGTTTCAAACGTTGGCTCCCTTGCCAACAATATTTTACCACCTGAAAACTTGCCACTAGGCCAAGTTGCCTAGTTGGGCTTCGACCATTCGACATCTTCCACTTTGTTTCTATTCACTGGAAAATCAAACACAAAATTTGCAGTCCCTCTTTCACGAGCTCTTCGATTTAAACAATTCATATGCAAAATAATTGATCGAGTAAGGATAAGGTTCAATGCCCTTTGGCATAGGTATTTATATTAAATTCCTCCATGCTTTATAAAACATTGACAACCTTGAAGCTTTTATTACCATGAGACGTCGGCGAAGATTAGAACCTTGATAAAGTGCTTTGAATAATTTAAACTCCAAGCGCATCTTTGGGTATTGTAAACTATTGAATATTTTACTTTGGGCTTTTAACCAAATCACTTTAATATTATAATATCAAACATTATAATATTATATCATTTTAACCATTATAATATTATTTCTTCCTTCACATTGCATTCCATGGTGTAAATAATATTTATTTATAAAATTTAAATTCTCATTGAATTTAAATAATTTATAAAATATATTATATCTCCTTTTTAACTTTACACTGAATCTCTTGACCTTTGACCTTCTTCCTAGATTTCAAATAACAAATTTGACAACTTTATTCCTTGACAAAAAGCCTTGATATTAATGTTGACTTCATTTCTTGACATCAATGACAACTTTAAATCTCCCCCTTTGTCATTGATGGTAGCCCAAAAATGTTTTACCGAAAACTTGACTTCTTCTTTTGTGCTTCTCTTCCTGGGAAATTGCTCCCCTTGGCTCAATTCTCTTTCAAATATCAAATATCTCCCTTATACTCAAATATTTCTGCCCCTTTGACATCAATAGCAAAGAGTCACCTTTGGGGCTCATGGCTAAGAATAAGCCTCTTAGCTTAGCCCCTCCCCCAACTTCTGTTAAGGTGGTTAAATTTGGGGTGGGAGTATTTCTACTCCCAAAAAGTATTGTTCTTTACCTTTATACTCTTCTCTTATTTTTTGAATTTTCTAAATCCTCTGACTGTTTCTATCCATGTTTATGTTCCTTTCTATGTCATCATTCCTGTTCCTGTTCCTATTCCTGTTCACATCCATGTTCTTGTTCCTGTTCATGTTCACATCAATGTTCATGTTCCTATTTTTTTCACATTCATGTTCCTATTCCTGTCCATGTTCCTATTCTTGTTCCTTTTCATATCCACATTTATGTTCCTGTTCCTATTTATGTTCAAGTTCTCGTTCATACTTGTCTCTAGAATGTCTGCTCTACACCACTTTACTGTATGACCATCATTATTGCACTTATAAAACTTAATGTTATTATTCCTTGGATGTGCAAATATCTTAGGATTTCTCCTAGTGAAGCCATATTCTCTTCTGCCATGAACCCTACAATTCATTGCCTTGTGACCAAACTGATTACATGAGTAGCAATACCTATTGAAACATTTTCCATTCCAAAATTTTTGTCTTTCATGTATCTCGCATTGTGAAGCCATGTGCCCAAGCCTGTGACATGAAAAATATCTTCCATTCAAGCTTCCTTGTCTTGGCCTCATTGGTCTCCTATTCTGATTGTTGTTCCAATTGTATCTTCTTTGTGCACTATTCCTGTTTTTGTTGAATTCATTATTGTCCAACCCATCCTTTGATGTCTCAATATATTTTACATTATCTTCTTCTAAAGTATCTTCATATGAGGTTTATTCTCCTCTAAAACTTGAAGTTGACTCTCCTTACCATTTCTTTTGAACCTGTTCAAATCCAAGACTTGTTTTACTTGATGTAGGCTTTTGTGTCTTGATGAACTTATCCAAGTTATTTGAGCTATTTTTAAATCCCTTCATCTTGATCTTGGAGTCCTCTAAATCTTATTTTAGTAGTGCCACTTCTTGTGCTAACTTCTCACATTCCAATATATTTACTTCTAAATTATCTTTGAAATTATTTGCTTTAGCCTTTGATTTTTCTAAATCCTCTATAAGCAATCTTCTCTCTTCATCACATTCTTAAAACTGAATTTTAAGTTTAGAGTGTTGCTTCCTGACCTTATTTACCATGTCAATGGCATAGATAAGTTCTCCCTTTAGATCATAACCATTCTCTTTTGAATAATCCTCTATTTTTTTACCTTTGTCCACATCATTACTCTATTTAGGCTTGTATTCTATAGGATCACTTTCATCTTCTTCTAATAATGCCATTAGAAGATTTTCATTTGGTCCTTCAGGTGCATTCTCATACTCATCATCACTAAAACTATAACCATCCCTTGCACAATAATCTTCAAGATGTCAAAAGTTACCACATATAAAACACTTGAGAATAATTGGCGTTTTCTTAACTGGTTCTTTTTATTCAATCATAAATAAAACTTCATCTCTATCATTGTCTAAAACATTAGCATCATTATCACTTGAGTACTTACTTGCATTATCTGCATAGTAGCTCCTCTTTTTCTTTAAAATAACTTCTTCCCTTGTATGCTTTGTCCATACTTGATTTTCCTTTGATGCTTATCCTGTCTATATATTTCTGATTCCCTGTACCTGTGATCGTGTTTTTCTTAACCATTGTTGTTCTTTGTATCTTTACAATTTGTTGTAAAATGTCCAAAATTTCCACAATTGAATCACTTAACAAATCTTATATCTATGGATCTTCTGGAACCTTTATTTCTTCTACCATAATTAGCTTCTTCATCACTGGATGACTCACTTTTTGATTTTGACTTTTTACCCTTTATTTTATTGATTGCTTTGAATGTTGCTTCCTTATTGGGAGTAGGATCTTTTGTTATTATCTCAAAAGCTTTTAGCATACCAAGAAACTTATCTCTTGTCAAAGTATCACCATCCAATGATATTTCTATAGTAGAAACCTGTTCACTGAATCTATTTAGAAGAGATCTTAAGACTTTATCACAAACATATGATTCATCAATATTCATTCCAAGTCCTTGCATATCATTAACAACCTCATTAGATAAGCACTGATATTTTCCTCTTCATTCATTCTCAATATTTCAAATTGTCCTTTGAGATTTCGTATCTTTGCTTTCTTGAAACTTTTATCTCCTTCATATATACCTTGCAATTTATCCCACATTTCTTTTGCAGTTCTACAATGCATAACTTTCATAGACTCTGTTCTACACAAACCTCTCACAAGTGCATTCATTGCTTTTGAATTATAGTGTTGTAGAAGCTTACCTTCCTTATCTGTAGGAGGATTGACTACTGGATCATATCCAAATTCCACTACATCCCAAACTTCATTGCCAAGTGCCATTAGGTAGATCCTCATCATCATACTCCAATACATGTAGTTATTTCCATCAAAGATTGGTGCTGAGTTAGTTGAGGACACCTCATTAGGATCCATTGTGTTCTTGTTAGATTTTCCTTCAAGTTGTTAAACTCTTATGAAGGCACCCGCTCTGATACCAATTGAAGAACACAAGCTTATACTGAGAGGGGGGTGAATAGTATAATAACACATTTTACTTTTTTTTCCAAATCAATATTATGCAATGTGTAGATATAAATATCAACAACAGTAATCAAAGCAATGCATAAATCATCACACACAATAGAGACATAGATTTAATGTGGTTCACCCAAAGATGGCTACTTCCACAAAAAAAATATTTCTTCTAAATATTTCTCAAATTTCTTGGGAATCCTTCCCAATTACAATGTTTATAGACCTCTATCTAAAGGAGATGTTGATCCCTTAAATTAGGTTTGTGGATCTCTATCCATAGGAGAAATCCTTCTCCTCTGCTCTGGCTGGTGATCCTCTATAAGACTACTGTATCCACTACACTGGCTTGTGGATCTCTCTCCACTAAAGACTCTTGTCCCCACTTAGAAGACCTATCCTCACTACCCTAGATGATGGATATATATCCACTGGAGACTACTGTCCTCTATGCTCTACCACCTCCAAAGCTTTGTATCAAATATATACTAAACATAGTATAGTCAGTATAGCATAAATATGCTCAACAAGTCCACTCAAATTTGCACTAAACATAGTCTAGTTGGTATAGCATAAATCTACTCAATAAGTCCACTCAAATCTGCACTAAACACAATCTAGTCAGTCTAGAAAAAATCTTCTCCATAAGTCCACTCAAATCTACACTAAACACATTCCAGTTGATCTGGCACAAATCTACTCAATAAGTCCACTCAAATCTGCACTAAACACAGTCCAGTCGATTTAGCCCAAATCTTCTCAATACGTCCACTCAAATCTGCACTAAAAATAGTCTAGTCGGTCTAGCACAAATCTACTCAATAAGTCCACTAAAATCTATACTAAACATAGTCCAGTAAATTTAGTACAAATCTGCTCAATATGTCCACTCAAATCTACACTAAACATAGTCCAGTCAGTCTAGCACGAATCTGCTCAATAGGTCCACTTAGAACCTGCTCAATTTTTCTCAACGGATCCAATCAGAACCTGCTCAAATCTACTCAACAAGTT